>JACBKR010000945.1:0-1200000 GCA_014218235.1 Colocasia esculenta
ATTTGTTGATTTTCCATAATAGGTTGAGGTTCATCCTCAATTTCTGGATCATTTCTAGAGACATCATTGTAATAGTCATCATCTATTACAATTAGAGGTTCTTTTAACTCTGGTTGAGGTTCCTCTCCCTCTACATTTTCTAGAAATGTAGCATCTCTATATTCAATGATCCCTTTTTCATTATGAAAAATTTATAGCCAAATGACTTATCACAATATCCTATGAATTTGCACTTTAATGTTCTAAAGTCCAACTTATCTCTAAGTTGATTTGGAATGAGAACATGGGCTGTTGATCCCCATTTCTTGAGATGACTCAAATCTGGTTTCCTCCCATTCCAAAGTTCATAAGGTGTACTTTCAATAGACTTGGTGGGAATTCTATTTAAAGTATAGTTTGCCGTGAGCAATGCCTCTCCCCAAAATTTCCTAGGGAGACATGAATGTGATAGCATACATCTAACAACATTCATCAATGTTCTATTCTTTCTTTCTGCCACACACATTCTGTTGCGGCGTGTAAGGCATGGTGACACACCTTTTTATTCCATGCTCTTGGCAATATACCTCAAATTCCTTTGAGTTGTATTCCCCACCTCTATCAGTTCTTAACACCTTAATATTCCTTCCAAGTTGCCTTTCTACTTCCATTCTATATTTCTTAAAGCAATCTAATGCCTCAAACTTTCTAGAAATCAAGTAGACATAGGCAAACCTAGAATAATCATCTATGAAAGTTATAAAATATTCCTTGTTGTTGTAGGTCTTTGTACTTAGAGGGCCACAAATATCCGAGTGTACCAACTCTAACAATTCTTGTGATCTATGTCCTATCGAGAAAGGTTTCTTAGTCATTTTTCCGACTAGACAATGTTCACAAGGTGTTAAGTCCACCTTAGTCAAACCCGGTAGTAGATTCATCTTTATCATTTGCTCTATTTTAGATTTACTGGGATGTCCCAATCTAAAATGCCATAGATCACATTCCGACAAAGCACACAAAGAATACTCAGAAACTTCTATCTCATTTATTTCATTGTCAATTACAGGGATACAAAACAGATCATGTTCCGGGATAAACTTTCCCATAGCAAAGACTTTCCCATCCTTTCCAATTGACACCCTTTTATTGTAGAATCGTACTTCGAGGCCGTTCTTCATCAGTGCAGGGACAGAGATCAAATTGCGTCTGATACCTGGTGCATAGAAGACATCTTTAAGCACCATGACGCTATCCGCAAGTTCTAGGCGATAAGTCCCAACACCTTCCACGTCCAGGTAGGTGTTGTTGCCCATGTAGATCCTCTGTTCACCTGCTTTGAGCTTGTTTAACTCCACCAGCCCTTTCTTCATCTTCGCAATATGACGAGTTGCACCAGAATCGATCCACCAGTCATTAGTGTCTGCCATTGCAGCATTGCATTCAATAACACCAACAAATTCCCTTTTGCTTGTTCCTCCTTGTTCTGGGTGTTTGTGTCCACCCTTGTTCTCTTGCCTTTGGGGACAATTTGACTTAAAGTGGCCAAATTTCCCACAAGTGTAGCAAGCACCACGAGAACTTTCTTTCCCTTTCCTTGGGATTTGTTGGGCTTGAATTGGGCCTTGTTTGCTTTAATGGGGCGATTCTGATCAGAAGGCTTCCTGTGAGCAACATTTGCCTCTTCAAGATTCACCTCTAGTTCCTTCCTTCTAGCCAGTATGTCCTGCTCAATTGCTAACCTAGCTGGCAAGTCTGTGACAGTTAAAGTAGAACCACTCATTCTTAATGTTGTGGCTGCCATGTCAAGTGATGCCGGCAAACTATTCAATATAGTTGCCACTTGCATTTTTCCTGGAATTTCAGTTCCAGCAGTAGATAAGTCCTTAGCCATGACAATCATTTTGTTCACATGCTCAATTACGCTATCACCTTCCTGCATCTTACATGTATTGTAACGATGCAAAAGGAGTTGAGTATTCACCTCAGTCTTGGTGTCATACTTCTCCTTGATAGCATTCCACAATTCATTAGAGGTCTTATAAGTTTCAAAGAACTTTATCAAGTTGTCCTCCATGAACATGAGCATGAAACTTCTTGCTTTTTTATCATCTAATAGCCATTGTTCCCTCCTTTTCTTTTCCACTTCGGTGGAATCATCTTTAAGTTCCGGAACATTGGTATCAATGACATGTTCAATATTGTCATGAATAAGGCCATATCTAATTTTCCGGTGCCACATGTCATAATTGGTTCCATTTAACTTGTCTAGTTTTGCCAATTCCGTAGCAATAAGCTTACTAGCCATTAGAACTAGAATAATTCTGAAAAATAAATAATTTGATTTGATCACTAACATGAAGATCATAAAAGTAAGTTGCATGATTATCTTGGTTAATTTCAACATCTTTTTGTGAATGATCATCATTTTGTTCTATCTTATTTAATTAATGTCTAAAAACTAGTTAAACATGGAAATGAACAGATGAAGAAAATACTTTTTATAAAACTCAGTATCAAGTCTAAACTATGCAATAAACTTTATTATCTCATGCAAGTGACAACAAATATCAACAACTGCTTGATTTATTTGTGCAGAAGTATTACAATATTAAACAGTAAATCTTTTAATATTATACTATGTGAATTACAGATTTCAAGATGCTGTTTTATTTATTAGTATTGCTTAATACTCTTAAACAGTCAAACAACTAGGTAAAATATACAAATAAGTTTATCTATCTAAAACATGGTGAAGCCGATATAAACTTATAGGAGTAAATGTGCAATTAAAGTTTCAAATATAAGGTAAAACAGTAATATGCATGATCTATTTTGAATGACCTTTTTGTCTTGAAGTGGTCAGACCTTTCTCTAAAGCCGATGCAGGTTTCTATTTGTTCTTTATTCTCAAATAGGAAGAAACATACTTGTTCGCAGAGCAAGGAAGATGGAGAGCAGCACGATGGTGCTCGCCGGTTGGCTGTGCGCAAGTTTGCTCGCCGGTTGGCTGTGTCAATAAAATGTGTGAATTTTATGTGCCTCCTCTTGAAAGTTATTATCTTTGGGGATTGTGTAAGATATTGATTCGGATCGGTCCTCGGGTGCTCGGCAAGATAGCACCTCGTCTGCCGAGCGGACCCCAATCCTCCAGGAACGCCGAGCTATGTCTTATGGGGACTCCGACCCGAGCGCTCGGCCATATTAAGTCTCCCATCACTACAAGAAATTGCGGGATTACCGACAGATGTTTCCGACGGATTATTTTCCGTCGGTAATTCCGACGGATATTCCGACTAAAAATATCCGTCGGAAAATCGGTCGGAAGTTCCGACCGAAATATGTCCGTCGAAAATATCCGTCGGTATACCGACGGATATTCCGACGGACATATTTCCGTCGGAAATACAGTCGGAAAAATAGCTTTTCTCCTCCCGCGAAACCCCCCCTTTCGCTCTCCCGCTCTCTCTCTCTCTCTCTCTCTCTCTCTCTCTCTCTCTCTCTCTCTCTCTCTCTCTCTCTCTCCTCTCTCTCTCTCTCTCTCTCCTCTCTCTCTCTCTCTCTCTCCTCTCTCTCTCTCTCTCTCTCTCTCTCTCTCGCCGCTGGTCACCGACGCCGCTGCGCCCTCGCCGCCACCGGTCGCCGACGCCGCTCGCCGCCAGCCTAACCGAAACCCCTCGCCGCTCGCCGCCGCCGTGCTCCGCCAGCCTCGCCTCCTGCAGGTATGTCCCAGCCCCCCCCTCCCCCTCCATTCCCCCCTCCCTTCCCCGCCACCGGCGACCCCCTCCCCTCCACCAACGACTTCCCCCCCCCTGTCGACCCCACCTCCCCCTCCCGTCCCAACCCCCCCCTTCTGTCCCACCCCCCCTCCCCCTTCCGTCCCACCCTCCCTCCCCCCTCCACCGGCGACCCCCCCTCTCCCTCCCGTCCAAGCTCCCCCAGTCGACCCCCCCTCCCCCTCCCGTCCGAGCGCCCCCCTGTCAACCCCCCCTACCCCTCCTGTCCAAGCCCCCCACCCCTATCGCCCCCCCCCCCCCCCCCCCCCCCCCCCCCACAGTCCCCTCCCCTTCGGGCCACCGCCCCCCTTCCCTCACAGTTCCCCCTCCCCGTCCCTGCACCCCCACCCCACCCCCCGCCGGCGACCACTCCACCTCCCCCCCCTGTGGCCCCCTCCTCCCCCACCCCCCTACCCCCACTTGTCAAGGTCAGACAGAGTTATCCTAGTATACTCTTCGATAATTTTCCATATATATTCCTAATTAGTCTATATATATCACCACCTCAAAATCAATTTAATTTTAATCACATATTTACACTTCACACTCCCAGTAAAATGGCTATATCAAAATGACCCCAAGGGCTGCCGCTGCCATTCCCACATGCATGATTCTGCTCGTATGAAACTCTTGAGGGAATTAATGAAAAAGTGTTAGAAATCCAGGAAAGAAACCTAGTGTGGGGAGTTGATCAACTTATGTTTTGTAGTTTATTTGTAGTTATTTGATTGATTCTTTTATATTTACCATAATTCATATTTTAAATTACTCATGAATACATTGTTATAATTTTTTTTCTAATTAGTGATGAGAGTTCGCGATTGGAAATTAGACTCAAAGAAGAACAAATGTCCAACATATCAAAGTACGTGTTTGTTTGAACGAAAGATATTACCGATGGATATTCGAAGATTGCATGATAGTTTACTTTTGGTGAAAGAGAAGATGAAGAAAATCATAAAGATTATTCAGAAAGAAGAAAGACAAAGTTTAGAAAATAAAATTGGATTATCTGTTATTGTTCAAGATGAAAAAGGACTGCGATATTCTGTAATCTTACGACGTAGTTGATGTGGTAGTATGTACATATTTAGTGGAAAAGACTGGTCAAAATTTGTGGAAAATAATTGTGTCAAAGAGCTTGACATTCTGAAAGTTATGTCTTCCCATTATGTACGAAGAGATGTATTTAGTAAACTATATTTAGGGATATCAGTGGTTAGTTCAAAACCTAGGAAATCTAATAAGAAGCTGGTGAATAAAGAGCCGATCAAGTGGTGGTGGCCTAATATGAAGACATCACGGTTTGTATGAACAAATAGTCTTTGTGTTCTTTTTAATGTTCAATACCATTAAGTATTTATATAGTGCTCAAATTTATTTGATATTCATGTATGCTTACTCTTCATTTATCTTTACGTCGACGCTTTATTTCACCCATTACCTCTGGGACTCTCCATATAACGTATGTGTCATATGTATGGTACTTGAACGATGTGAGGGTGTGTTGGATTTTAACTCGGGA
The DNA here is from genome assembly GCA_014218235.1 of Colocasia esculenta. Classification (NCBI taxonomy): domain Eukaryota; kingdom Viridiplantae; phylum Streptophyta; class Magnoliopsida; order Alismatales; family Araceae; genus Colocasia; species Colocasia esculenta. The sequence goes on from JACBKR010000945.1 coordinate 5,281, forward strand.
CATGACATTTAATCTGTGTAGGAAAAATGTCTTATGAGAATCGGTCATGGATGTACCGTGGAATAGTGAATGGAGTTGTGACCGAGGAGTTTAAAGACGGAGTTGACAGTTTTATTGAGTTTGCATTGAGTAATTCATCAGTAGCAGTTGATCCGATGGGTAACATCCGATGTCCGTGTTCGGCTTGTAAGAACAGAAAGTGGATATCGACATGGGATGTGCAGCATCATCTGTATACGAGAGGATTTGTTGGCCATTATGAGTTATGTTCGTGTCATGGTGAGTTGAATATTCAGTCGTCTGCACCAGCTAATTACTTTGCCTCCACAAGTACGTACGTAGACATGGTTGTCGATGCTGCTGGTCCGGACTTCAATATTCATGAAGATCAAACAAATGAAGAAGTGCCGAATGATACAGCTCAGAGATTTTATCAGTTACTTCGAGATGTTGATGAGCCATTATGGGATGGTTGTGAGAAGCATACACGGTTGTCTGCAGTGTCGCAGCTATTGAATTTGAAATCTGAATTTCATATGAGCGAGAGTTGTTTTGACCAGCTTCTCTTACTGGTCAAGAGCATGCTTCCTCAATCAGAGAGGTTACCTGCTGACTTTTACCGTGCGAAGAAGATGGTGAATGATTTGGGGCTTGGTTTTATGAAAATTGATGCATGTCCGAATCACTGTATGCTGTACTACAAAGAGGATGCAGATAAGACATCATGCTGTATTTGTAAGCATGATAGGTTCAAGCCCAAGAGAGGGGACAAGTCAAAGCAGAAGGATGTTCCGTATAAGTCATTGCGGTACTTTCCTATCACACCTAGATTGCAGCGATTGTTCATGTCCTCGAGGACAGCTGGACATATGACTTGGCATGCGGAAAGAGTCCGTCACGACGAAGGTGAAATGAGTCATCCTGCCGATGGTGAAGCTTGGGCTCATTTTAGCCGTACTCATCCTTACTTCTCAAGGGATCCACGCAACGTACGGCTTGGTTTATGCACAGATGGTTTCAATCCTTTCGGAGGCTCGGTGGCATCTTACTCATGTTGGCCAGTATTCCTAACACCGTATAACCTTCCGCCAGGCATGTGCATGAAGCGTGAGAATCTGTTCCTTTCATTGCTGATTCCGGGTCCAAAAAGTCCAGGAAAGAATATAGACATATATCTCAGACCGTTGATTGATGAGATGAAATTGTTATGGTCAGATGGTGTGCAGTCTTATGATGCATCCAGAAAATAGAATTTCAATCTGAAGGCTGCATTAATGTGGACAATAAGTGACTTTCCAGCCTACGACATGTTATCTGGCTGGAGCACACATGGGAGGTTGGCATGCCCATATTGCATGGAGGATTCTAAATCATTTGTGTTGAAATCTGAGGGAAAATCTTGTTGGTTCGATTGTCATCGGTGGTTTCTACCCAGTGACCATCCTTTCCGAAAGCAAAAGGATTCTTTTATGAAAAATACAACTATGATGGAGGAGGTAGATATGGAACGGGTGTCTGGTGGAAACATGGCGAGGCGGGTCCAGAACTTACCGACTGTAACACAACTGGCTGGTAGTACCCGACAAATCCCTGGCTTTGGGAAGGATCATAATTGGGTGAAGCAAAGCATTTTTTGGGAATTACCTTATTGGTCAACACTTTTGATACGTCATAACCTAGACGTCATGCATATAGAGAAGAATATTTTTGATAATGTGTTCAACACAGTTATGGACGTCAAAGGCAAAACGAAGGATAACGTCAAGGCACATTTCGATTTGAAAGTACTTTGCAAACGTCCAGAACTAGAGCTACAGCATGTTCAAGGAAAAGTGGTGCAACCTAAAGCTGCATATGTGCTTGGGGCCAGACAGATTAAGGAAGTGTTGCAATGGTTAAAGCAATTGAGATTTCCAGATGGATATGTCTCGAATATTGCGCGTTGTGTAAATGTGAACGAGGGAAAAATATACGGAATGAAGAGTCATGACTGCCATGTTTTCATGCAAAGACTGATGCCTCTTGCTTTTCGTGAGTTGTTGCCGAAACAAATATGGGGAGCAATGACTGAGCTGAGTCAATTCTTCAGGATTTTATCTGCATCAGAACTCAAAATTCATGACTTGCAAAATATGGAGCAAAATATAATTCAGACAGTCTGCAAATTAGAGAAGATATTTCCTCCAGCATTCTTTGATTCAATGGAGCACCTGATCATCCATTTACCATATGAGGCAAGGGTCGGAGGACCAGTACAATTTCGATGGATGTATCCGTTTGAGAGGTATATTTCTACATCTCAATTTATTGCCATTACGACGATTTGTTATATTACTTATGTATGCATTTGAATTATTGTCGTAGGTGCATGCACGATCTTAAGATGAAAGTCCGCAACAAAGCACAAGTTGAGGGCTCCATTACTCAGGCGTACCTCATTGAGGAGATATCGAACTTCTGTTCGATGTACTTTGACACGGAAATACGAACCCGACGCACTCAACCTCCACATAATGATGATGGTGGAGATTCTGAGGTGTCAGACCGACTCTCTGTATTCAAGTGTCCCGGACGAGCGTTCGGATCTTCTTCTACTCGCGCACTCCAAGACAGAGAGTTGGTAGCTGCGGAGATCTACGTGTTCATGAATTGCGAAGAACTAGACCCTTACATTCAGTAAGCTCTCCACGCTTATTCGTCATCATTTGCGTGCATTGCTGCAGAACCTAACAGTTGTGTGACATTTACATTGCAGAGAGTTTGACTCGGTCATATTGCGACGGAATCCACGTCTAACTAACGTGCAGGTTGAAAAGGAACAGGAGAAGTCTTTTCCTACTTGGTTAAGATCTCGAGTATGTGTCTAATTATTTTGAAACGTAAGTGTTATGTTTTTATGCAGACTGAGTTGAAGTCATTTATTCAATGTTTGTCTATTTATCTCATAATAGGTTGAACAAGGCTTCATTCCCGATTCAAGAGTACAACAGATCAGTTTTGGCCCCTCGAAGATTGTACTTGTCTATCCAGGCTACATTGTGAATGGATACAGATTTCACACGAGAGATTATGGACGGAATAAGTCTACGATGAACAACGGCGTATGTGTGAAAGGAAGTGCCTACAATGAAAATGAAATTGACTATTATGGCATTCTCGAAGAAGTCATTGAACTGCAATTTTTGGGACAAGACAACAATGTATTTCTATTCAAGTGTCATTGGTTTGATCCGACATCTATTCGTCATGACACAACATATGGATTAATCGATGTGAAGCATAAGTCCAAATTGAGTACATATGAGCCATTCATCCTGGCGGCACAAGCCCAACAAGTTTATTATTCAAATTATACATCCCTCAAATTAAGAGATTGGTGGGCTGCATGTAGAGTGAAATCAAGACTATTCCCTGAGTATGAGCTTCTCCCGACTGATGATGAGCTCGAAGGTGTTAATGACAACTTTTTCCAATCAGATCGGAGTGACGCACGAGAGTTGGCAGCTTCTACGCGGTACAATGTTCATGATATAAATGAAACAATTTGCTTACATAAGGATAACGAACAAGAAGAAGTTGACCCAAATGTCGCTGAGCGGGAGGTGGAGTTTGATGTGGAGGAAGACTCCCAGGATGATGAGGATGAATTCTAGGATGATGATGAAGATGATGCTGAATTAAACATGTCTTCAGCATCTGATGATGAATATAGATAATATACTGCATATTTTGTAAGAAATTGGTGTTGTTGTTAATTACATGTTCATAATAAATTGCTACTTCAAATTGAGTGCTGATGACTTGCTATATCTTTATTTGTATCAATAGAGATATGGTACGTGGAGGACGCAGTCGGACGGTTGCCACGTCCGTTGGCAGAGGGTCCGCGACCCCTTCCACGACAGGTATACGTATGTGTAAACACAATATTCTAGAATTTATTGTTCATATTAAATGCATGAGAACTAACGTACATACAAGAAAGCAGGGACTGCCTCCCCGTCCACGTCTGCCTCCAGGTCTGCGCCGGTCATTCCAGCGACAGGTATATGCATATGTACACAAAAAACCATATGGGTATTATTGTTTATATTGATTTCACGAGAACTAACGTACATACAATTTTGCAGGGACTGCCTCCCCATCCACATCTGCGTCTAGGTCCGCGCCAGTCATTCCAGCGACAGGTATATGCATTTGTACTAAAAAATGGATATTATTTACGTATATTAAATTAACGAGATCTAACGTACATACAATTTTGCAGGGACTGCCTCCCCGTCCACGCCCGTCGTCCCAGCGACGGGTAAATTTCTATATTGTTGTTTATTTGAAATTCATAATTTTTAATGTGTATGAAATTTTGCAGGGACCGCCTCCCTGCCGACCATCCGAGCAGTGCCACCTTCGTCTTCTTCCTCACCACAAGGTAAACGTATGTTTCAATAGATTAGTATGTTTGGTCTCTTGCAATTTATACAATAATAGTGTACTAAATTATTTTCAACAGAGGTGGAGAGCCAGCATCCAGCAGCTGAGGAGGGGCCTCAGCTACTGGGACGACAACCATGCTGGATCTCAGGGTAAAGTTCATCATCTCAGTGTTACTGTATTTGTTATTTAGGATATACATTTCATGTAGAAAATTAATGTGGAATTGCAGGGGGGAGATAGATCCCAGTCTTGTTTCCCGCTATATTACGACGCTGGTCCACGCACATATTCCAGGACCAGTGGATGCATGGAGAGACTTCTCGGTGCCAGTCCGGGATTTATTATTTGACATGTTTACGGTATTTTTATTTTTTAGAAGAGTTGAAGTCATTTATTCAATTATTATTAATTTGGGTTTATTGCAGAATGTTGATTAATTTTATTTCTTTACAGCGGAGGTTCGCGTTCACGAGACCCGAGAATCTCCCTCGAGCTCGAGCCGTCTGGGAGATTATGGCCCAGACTAATTTAAGAAAGTCGATGTGGGAGGTACGGGACAAGGCAATGAAGACCACAGGCAACCGGGATCCTATGGCTTGGCTGGATTACGGCCCTGTTTGGCTGCGGAGGGACTATTGGGAGTCCCTTTGCGAGCGTTGGGCTACTGGACCATGGCAGCAGCGGTCACAGGCGACAATACGCAACAGAGCAACTCAACCGGAGAAGAATGTGCATACTAGTGGGTCCGTATCTTATGCGACCCACAGTCAAAAATTGGTAAGTATTTTATTGTTCGATTCATATATACATATGGATTATTATTGTGAAACTAACTAATTTTGTTGAATTTTAAGCATCATGACCTGGAGCGTGCCCCTACTTTCCGCGAGTTATTTGACCGGACTCATAAGCGGAAGGGGACGGATGACTATGTTATCGAGAGTGCCCGCACGATTGCTGTAAGTCAAGCTTTAAATTATGAATTCAATTATGATATTAAAGTAATTTGTTTTCAATAATTTAATTTTAAATTATTTTACAGGAGACGTACGACAGGACGATGGCAGAGCGCTACGCAGAGGGCACACCCCAGCCAGATTTGGATGCGGACGCTTCGGTCGAGGCAGCGGGAGTGCCGAGGAAGGGTCGAGTGTACGGCTTTGGGGACAACCTGGATACTCATCGAGTGTTGTCCTCATATGCCAGTTCGATCGCTCCCCCGGCACACGCGAGTTCATCTTCTGCGCCGCCCGTCAGTAGTGTAGAGGACATTAGAGGCATCATTCGGGAGGAGCTACGTGCAGAGCTACAGACACAGCGGGTAGAGCTACAGACGCAGTTCAGTGATATGGTTCAGCAGTTCATCTCAATAATGCAGAGAGTACGCCCCACACAGCCAGCAGCTCAGGTTAGTATTAGTATTAATTTCATATACTTAGGATTGGGTCGGGCGTTCAATTGACGGATCTAAAAAACAACAAATTACATATAAAGGGTTAAAACACACAACCCGGGAGTCCAAAATCCCAAATAGGGATCTGATCGGTGTGTTGTTTTTTCCGACTCGACCGGGTGGGTTAAAGTGACGTGTGGGAACTGACGGAATCCAATTTGGATCTCCGGATTGGGTTGGGCATTGAAATGACGGATCTAAAAAACACCCAAGTATATATAAAGGGTCAAAACACACAACCCGGGGGTCCAAACTCCCAAATAGGGATCGGATCGGCGTGCCGTTTTCTCCGACACGACCGGGTGGGTTAAAGTGACGTGTGGGAACTGACGGAATCCAATTTGGATCTCCAGATTGGGTTGGGCATTGAAATGACGGATCTAAAAAACACCCAAGTATATATAAAGGGTCAAAACACACAACCCGAGGGTCCAAAATCCCAAATAGGGATCGGATCGGCGTGCCGTTTTCTCCGACACGACCGGGTGGATTAAAGTGACGTGTGGGAACTGACGGAATCCAATTTGGATCTCCGGATTGGGTTGGGCATTGAAATGACGGATCTAAAAAACACCCAAGTATATATAAAGGGTCAAAACACACAACCCGGGGGTCCAAAATCCCAAATAGGGATCGGATCGGCGTGCCGTTTTCTCCGACACGACCGGGTGGATTAAAGTGACGTGTGGGAACTGTCGGAATCTAATTTGGATCTTCGGATTGGGTTGGGCATTGAAATGACGGATCTAAAAAACACTCAAGTATATATAAAGGATCAAAACACACAACCCGGGGGTCCAAAATCCCAAATAGGGATCGGATCGGCGTGCTGTTTTCTCCGACACGACCGGGTGGGTTAAAGTGACGTGTGGGAACTGACGGAATCCAATTTGGATCTCCGGATTGGGTTGGGCATTGAAATGACGGATCTAAAAAACACCCAAGTATATATAAAGAGTCAAAACACACAACCCGGGGGTCCAAAATCCCAAATAGGGATCGGATCGGCGTGCCGTTTACTCCGACACGACCGGGTGGATTAAAGTAACGTGTGGGAACTGACGGAATCTAATTTGGATCTTCGGATTGGGTTGGGCATTGAAATGACGGATCTAAAAAACACCCAAGTATATATAAAGGGTCAAAACACACAACTCGGGAGTCCAAACTCCCAAATAGGGATCGGATCGGCGTGCCGTTTTCTCCGACACGGCCGGGTGGGTTAAAGTGACGTGTGGGAACTGACGGAATCTAATTTAGATCTTCGGATTGGGTTGGACATTGAAATGACGGATCTAAAAAACACCTAAGAAACGATGGATCTAAAAATAGTATCTAATTAAACTTGAGAAATAATCACATATTTTAAATTTAATTTTTAAAAATAATATATGTCTTTTAATTATTATTAATGTTTCTCATATTAATTTTTTTTAATATAGGATCCACCTCCGGCACCTGACAATGACGAGGCAGGGACAGCAAACGATCTAACAGATCTGTCTTAACTTTTTATATTTATTATTTTGTATGGTTTTATATTTATTGTATTTTATGTTGATCGTGAGTATTTGTGAAATTTATGAATATTGTAGCAGGTTTGAAAAATCTTTTTTATTTGTCAATTTTAAAAAAAATATATACAGCACATTCCGACGGATTTTCCGACGGATCAATTTCCGTCGGAAATTTTAAATTACCGACGGAAAACATCGGTCGGTAATTCCGTCTATGGTTCTGACGGTAGTTTCCGACGGGTTTATTGATTTACCGACGGATTTTCGGTCGGTAAATACTGACAGTATTTCTGACGGCATTGCCGACGGATTAGTGTGTCAGCGTTTATCGACCGATTGCCGACGGAAAGATCCGTCGGCATTTTCCGACGGATTGCCGACGGAATTCTCTTCTGTCGGTAATTTCTGACCAACAATTTCCGACGGACCGTTTCCGATGAGCTTCAGACGGAAATCTGTCGAAAAGATCAGTTTCCGACGGAATGCCGTCGGATTTCCGACGGATTATTTCCGTCGAAAATCCCGCATTTTCTTGTAGTGCATCCTCATCCTCGGTAATAACATATCTATCCAAGCTTTCCGAGAAATGACTCGCAAGACAGCTGGGAAAGGAGTCCATCAAGGGGAAGATGCAAAGATCACGCTCGCGGTCAGCATGGGCTAGCTGGCCACTTATGACCGAGGTCGGTCCATCTAACCTGCCATTTATGACCTCAGCCTGCGGAAATCAAGGGCACATTTGTAGCCGAATTCCCCAGATCACTCCCAGTAATCTAGCTCAAGCAACCCCTATAAAGAGAGGTGGACACCGTTCGCCCAGAGGTACGCAACTTCTAGCACAAGCACTCTTTTCTCTGACCTCCCAAGCTAACTTGATTGTCGGAGTCTCTCACCATCGAGGAGCCTCGATGGTCTTGCAGGTCAGAAGCTCGGCAACACCAACTTCATCATCGCGCCATCCTCCCTTGGGTCTATTCAGCTTGAGCCGACCTCTTTGCTCCAGCAGCAACATATATAATTTAATTTTATATCGAAAGTAACGAAAATAAATATGTGTCTATAGGCGAGACATATTTCTCTTCTTCTAAGAGAGTTTTTTTCTTTGTAAAAGGACAACACTCCATGGACACCACCTCTTGGGAGGAGATATACTTAATTTTCACACATCTTCACTATTAATTTCTCTAAAATACAAAAAAATAGATCCCTAATCTAAACCATTATTCGGCAAGATGGAAGATCGATGGAGCTTAAGTTCGACATGCATGCTTTGAGAGTATCTCAGTAGCATAGACGGATCTAGCTCACATTCAACAGGTGTTAGAAAAGGGGGGTGACCCCACTGGGCTGGCGATGACCCGACCTCACCCAAACCAAAATTTCCAAACCCTCGCGCGGACACCAGTTTCGCTCCCCCCGACGCGTCACCAGCCCGCCTCACCTGCTGCCTCGGCCTCGCGCCGACAGTACACGGCCACGGGGGGGACACCTCTCCAGCAGTCCAGCTTCTTCGCCTCGACGCCTCGCCAGTCGCCAGCGGCCAGCCCGCTGCCCGCCTGCGGCCTGTCGCCTGCGCGCCTCGCCGCGTGCGCAGCTGCGGCGCTGCATGCAGCTGTCGCCCACTCGTGCGCTCCAGCTTCTTTGCCCCTTCCTGCGCGCGGCGCGCCTGCGCTGTGCTGTGCCTGTGTGACTGTGTCGCCCTTCCTTCACCGCGGACGTCGGACGGTTCACCCTTCCAGTCTTCCAGATCGAGGTAACAATTAACAAACCCCAAATTTCCATTTTTTATGCTTTAAACCCTCACCCAGTTTCGCCTCTGCTCTGCCCCCTCTTCCTCCAACTCCAAACGCAGACATCCCACTATCCCAGAAGTCAGAAGAAGCAACCCCCATTTTTTTCTTTTTTTTCTTTAGGTATTAAAACTCCAAACGCCTCACCCAGTTTCTATATCTGCTTCTCATTGTTTTCTTTTGCTTTTTTAGGTATGCGTATTCCGCATTGCACATTGTCGCCGGCGCCAGATCTCAGACTCATACACGCCTCCATCAGTGATCAATCCATCCCCACCGGATTAAGGTAAGGAGGTTATGATTGGACATTGGGGCATTGTCGTAGACCTTCTACAGTTTGATTGAATAGTGAACAATTTGGTGTATTTCTTAAAATTTTCAGATAATCAGCTTCTATCTCGACTGACGCCCTGCACATTGCCGTCGATTAGGGATTCGACGTGTTCATCCAAATCTCTTGAATAGACACAAGCAGGTACGTAATCTAGTGAGCCTGGGTGGTGGCTCCCAGTGAGCCTGGGTGGTGGCTCCCAGCGATCCTAGGTGGTGGCTCACTTATATGATGTGTATTTATATTTTTTTGTTGTAACTTGCTATATGTGAATATGATCTAGTGGGTTGATAAAAATTGATGTGAAATTGTGAATGTTTTTTTTTGTAGTTAATTAGTTAATAGTCTTTAGTTATTGAAATAATTTTTTTGCTAGGATGAGACGTTATCTGGTTAAGCTAAATCAAGGACAAAGCAATGCAGAAAGTTCAAGTAGTTCTAAAACTCCACTCCGAAGTCAACAAGAATCTTCCCCCGTTGATGAACTTGATTTGACTACTTTAGAATCAGATCCAGGATTAAGAAAGAAAATATCAGAGTATCATCCAAAATTACAAGATGATGTGAGAAGAGCATATCTATTAAAACGTCCATGTCAACATCGGAATCATAATTTCCCATTTGAGTTTTTGGGTGGAAAAATGCGTAGATTTGTTCCTTCTTGGTTTGATGAATATGTAACTTGGTTAGAGTACAATGTTGCAAAAGATGATGCATTTTGTTTGCCTTGTTACTTATTCAAGCTTGATCATGGAAAACAGTCAGGTGGTGATTCATTTATTTTTTAGGGTTTTTCTTCTTGAAACAAGAAAGACAGATTAGATGTTCATATTGGTGGTCCTAATAGCTCACACAATATAGCTGTAAAAAAATGTGAGGACTTGATGAGATAAAAACAGAGTATTCAAGTGGCTTTTTCAAAGCAATCTGATCAGGTCAAGATTGATTATCGAGCCCGCCTACAAGCTTCAATAGATTGCATACTATTTCTTTTGCATCAAGGATTAGCATTTCGTAGACGTGATGAATCTAACAATTCATTTAATAAAGGGAATTTTCTTGAGCTCTTGAGATTTCTTGCAGATCATAACTCATCTATTAATAACGTTGTGTTGCACAATGCTTCTCAAAATGTCCAAATGATTGCTCCTCATATACAAAAAGACATTATAAGTGCATGTGCAATTGAAACAAAAAATGCAATTATCAGAGAAGTTGGAGATGATTTTTTTACCATATTTGTTGATGAGGCTCGTGATATATCTGGCAAAGAACAAATGGCTATGATTTTACGCTATATTGATCAGAGGGGTTTTGTTGTTGAGAGATTTTTGAGCATTGTTCATGTTACTGATACTACTGCTATGCCACTTAAGACGGCAATTGAACATGTTCTCATGAGATATGGACTCAGTTTATCCAGAATAAGAGGACAGGGTTATGATGGTGCCAGTAATATGCAGGGTGAGTTCAATGGTCTTAAAGCATTGATTATGAGAGACAATAGCTCGGCATATTATATTCATTGTTTTGCTCATCAACTACAGTTGACTCTTGTAGCTGTTGCTAAGAATCATGGTGATGTTTCTTGGTTTTTCTCTGTTGTTTCTCAATTTACAAATGTGATTACTTCATCTAGCAAATGACGAGACACTCTTCGAGAAAAACAGAGTATTAGAATTACAGAAGCTTTAAGCAGTGGTGATCTTCAGAGTGGCAGAGGTTTGAATCAAGAAATAAGTTTGAAAAGAGTAGGTGATACCCGTTGGGATTCTCACTATGGAAGTCTCATAAATTTGACTGTTTTGTTCTCTTTTGTAGTGGATGTACTTGATAATATTTATCAAGAAGGAACTTTGGAACAAAAAGGTGAAGCATGTGGCTTATTATTTGCATTGAAAACTTTTGATTTTGTATTTTTTTCTACATTTGATGACAAAAGTATTGACCATCACAAATGAGTTGTCAATAGCTTTGCAAAGAAAAGATCAAGATATAGTTAATGTCATGTTACTTGTGAAACTTTCTAAACAATGATTGCAAGTTATGAGGGATGAAGGTTGGAATGATATTTTTGAAGAAATATGCTCATTTTGTAACAACGAAGATATTCTTATTCCTAATATGGATCAACAATAAATTTTTTTGGAAGATCTCGACGCAAGGCTCCTTGTATCACAAGTTTACATCATTTTCAGATTGACTTGTTCTATCACATATTAGATATGCAATTGCAAGAGCTGAATAGTCGTTTCAATGAAACAAACATTGAGTTGCTTCTTTGTGTGGCTAGCTTAAATCCTTGTGATTCATTTTCAGCTTTCGACAAGGAAAAGTTGGTTAAGTTAGCTGGATTTTACCCAAATGAGTTTCCTAATTTTGTTGATCTTGTGGCACTTCATAATCAGCTTGAAAATTATATATTTGATCTGACATCAGATGAGAGATTTTCTGACTTAAAAGGCATTGGTGATCTTGCAAGAAAATTAGTGGAGACAAAAAAATATGTTGCGTATCCGATGGTATATTTGCTTATAAAGTTAGCATTGTTTCTTCCAGTAGCTACTGCAAGTGTTGAAAGAGTATTTTCAGCAATGACTTATGTGAAGAATAAGCTGCGGAATCGAATGTGTACCGATTGGATGAATGATTGTTTAGGACATTTATTGAGAAAGATTTATTTGAGAATGTAAGCAATAAATTTATTATTGAAATGTTTCAGAATATGAAAACTCGTCGAGTACAATTATAAGAAAAAAAATTGATTGTAATGAATTGTCTAATTATTATTGAAATATTTCTTTTTTATTTTAAATATTTATTTATATTATTTATTATATATAATTATATAAATATTATAATATAATTCGAGTGACCACTGGATAAAATTTTTGCGTATGCTCAGTGATACGGATAAGTACCACCAGCGTGGGGTCCCCGGATGTGGCCGACGATGTTGGGTCGTCGGATCAATTGACAAGGTCCTCGGCATAAGATCTTTTCGTCCCCCTATAAGGAAACCCCATCTGTGCTTACCTTATCCGAAACCTCACTCCTAACAAGGAAAGGCTCTGAGATTTCGGGTCGCGACAGCCCCTCCGTCCCTAGCTGGCAACTGCCAGCTGCAAACCAAGGGACAACATCCGTTGATCGCGCCCCTTACTTTGGGACGTTGACTCTACAAGGAAACTTACATGGATAACTAAGGCAAGGGGAAAACCCACCTTGCTCAACCTCACCCTATAAAAAGCGAAGGAGACGCTTCAGGCCAAGGTATGCTACTCGTGGCATTAGAACTCTCTTACATCTTCTCTTGCAATTGACTTGGGCGTCGGAGTGTCTCCCCACCGAGGCCACTCGGTGGTTCTTTGCAGGTGCAGCGCAAGAAGTCTGAGCCGACGATGACATCGCCATCGCCTTGGGGCCCACCCGATTTGACTCCGGTCAAATCTCCCATTGCTTGTGCAGCAACATTTGGCGCCGTCTGTGGGAAGCTCGATACAAAAAGCTATCTCCAATGGCACCCAAGGTAAAGGCGGTCGCTCGCACGTCGGAGGAGGATGTCACCCTCGTCAACACCACCGAAGCAGCGGTGGGAACATCCAATACGGGGGACCAAGACTTATCGACCTCGTCGCGGCTCGAACGCGTCGAGCAAACGTTAGCGAGTCTCCAACTGATTCTGATGAGGCTAGAGCAGAACCAGCGGGCCTCCCTCGCTAGGGACGAAGGTCCTAGTCGCCCAGCGGAGCAGGCTCAAGGTGAGCAAAATGATGCCAAGGCTCCCAACCGACAGCGCTCGGTTCCGGCGTTATCGGCAAGCCACGCCGGCACTCCACCGTTGGTAGGTGGAACCCCGGCACCGCCTATTGTTCAAGCCGACAACGCTCCTCCCGTCACGCCAACGGCGGCCGCGGGAATCGCAGTAAGGACCGACCTCGCCGACCACTTCTCGGCGGAGTCCGCTCCAGGTACTAACAGCGAGTCTCCCTTCGACTCACGGTGGAAAGACGACCTGCGAGAAATGAACAGGAAGATAGAGGCCTTGCAGCTCGGGACCCGCGCTCCTTCCGTGGCGACGCTTCTCACCTCCTCGCCATTCACAGAGGAAATCACCTCGGCACCAGTCCCGTTGAAATTCCAACTGCCCAAATTCCGGCGATATAATGGAACAACTAATCCCGTCCACCACCTTGATCATTTTCAGGGGCAGGTGGAAATGATAAATGTGACTGATGCTTTAAAATGCAGAGCTTTCATGTCAACTTTGGATGATGCGGCGCTACAATGGTTCAAAGCGCTACCAGCGCAGTCGGTCCCAAGCTTCGCCAACCTGGCGCAAAGGTTCCTTGACCACTTCTATAACACGGTGCAGCATTCGCTATGCACCGACGACCTATGGCTGGTATCGCAGAGAGAGGGCGAGTTGTTTCGCGATTACGCCAAGCGCTTCCAGGTCGAAATAATGAAAGTAGTGGACCTGGACCTAAGAACCGCAGTCAACATCCTCACAAGGGTATGCACCGACGCGGCATTCGTGGCATCAATCGCCAAAAAGCCACCGGTAAGCCTCTCCGACCTCCTCTCTCGGATGCAGAAGTACGTCCGACTGGAGTCGACCCTTGGAGCCGCCGGGCGACTCAAACAACCATTAGAGAGAGGAAGCGCAAGCTCGGGGCCGAGCGAGAAAAGGCCGAGGAGGGAGGAGCACCGCGGAGATAGGTGCCGGGAGCTAGAAGGCCGGCGAACATCGGACCAACAACCCGACGAGTACCGCCGCGTCAGGGACCTACCTCGATTCGGGAAGCTACCATCAGAGATCCTCCCCGTCATCAAGAAACTTCCGGAGTTCAGGCGACCTGAACCAATTGCGAGGCCTCCATCTGGGCGAGGGGCCGATCTGTATTGTGAGTATCATAGAGGCTATGGACATTTAACTGACCAATGTAGGAGCCTGAAGATGGAAATAGCGGAGATACTGCGCCGAGGGATAATCGGGAAGGACGTCGTCGACGGCAAGCCCAAGAATAGGGAGCCAGAAGAAGATCGCGAACACGAGGGGAAAGGGGCCGTCTTGGTCCTCGCAGGCGGACCTGCAGGAGGCGGCGACAGCAGCAGAAAAAGAAAGGCGTACTCGTCGGCTGTCATCCTCGGTGTGAGCCAACCGGCGCCGAACTTGAAGGAGGTGATCACATTTTCCGCAGAAGACGCGATCGGGCTGAGCTTCCCTCACGACGACGCGCTAGTCATCCACGTCGACGTTGACGGTTACACCGTGCATCGCATCCTCGTCGACAACGGAGCGGCGCCCGACGTCCTCTTCTACGATTGCTTCTTGAAGATGATGAATCTAAGCACAGAAATCAAGCCAGTCGCCACGCCTCTATTCGGGTTCAGCGGAACACCGGTGACCGCCGAGGGATCCATCAGGCTTAAGGTGACTCTGGGCACCCGTCCTCGACGTGTGACGGTTGAGGTCGACTTCCTGATTGTAAAGGTAAAGTCGGCCTACAACGCGATCTTTGGACGTGGATTGCTCGGGAAGTTCGGGGGGGTGCCATCGACATGTCATCAGAAGTTGAAGTTCCCAACTCCTAACGGAGTGGGAGAAGTTGTCGGAAGTCAGGCCGAGGCACGCCTCTGCTATGTTAACTCGATCAAAGCAAAAGAACCAGCTATTTCTGAGTACGTACCACTTGCCGACGACGTAATCTCCGACGATGTCCAAAAACATGAACCAGCCGAACTTACTAAGCAAATAAAAATAACAAACGGACTACTAACTATCGGGACCGAACTCGGCAAGCTAGAAGATGACATCGCCAAATTCCTTGGTCAAAGCGGCGACGTATTCGCCTGGTCCGACGACGACCTGCCGGGGGTGGATCCGAGCATTATTCAACATCACTTGAACGTCAATCCCGAGGCCCGACCAATCCGCCAGAAGAAAAGACCCTTGTCGGCCGAAAGGCAGGAAGTGGTCGAGAGCAACTTAACAAAATATTTGCGTACAGGAACCGTTAGAAACTCGTTCTATCCAGACTGGGTCGCCAACGTCGTCCTGGTGCGAAAGGCAAATGGAAAGTGGCGGATGTGTGTTGACTTCACCGACCTAAACAGAGCCTGCCCAAAGGACAGCTTCCCATTACCTCGGATCGATCAACTGGTTGATTCGACCACCGGACACGAGCTGTTGAGCTTCCTTGACGCCTACTCGGGCTATCATCAGATAAGAATGGCCCCGGAGGATGAGGATAAAACATCTTTCACCACTGAGAGAGGTTTGTACTGTTTCACTCGTATGCCTTTCGGACTAAAAAATGCAGGAGCAACATACCAAAGGCTGGTCAACAAAATGTTCGAAAAGCAAATCGGCAAAACCATGGATATTTACATTGACGACATGCTGGTAAAAAGCCGACGATCCGAGGACCACGTCAAAGACTTGGCCGAGGCTTTCGAAGTATTGCGACATTACGGGATGAAGCTGAACCCGGAAAAGTGCGTCTTCGGCGTCAGAGCTGGAAAATTCCTAGGCTACCTTGTCTCTCAAAGGGGCATTGATGTCAACCCCGACAAAGTTCGTGCAATCCTCGACATGTCGGCTCCGAGGACGGTAAAAGAGGTACAAAAGCTTAATGGAAGGATAACTGCTCTTAGCAGGTTCATGTCCAGGTCGGCGGAATGTTGCCGACCTTTCTTCGAGATACTGCGAAAGGGTCGCTTCGAATGGACCGAGGAGTGCCAAAGGGCCTTCGACCAGCTAAAGGAATACCTGGCGAACGTGCCGACGCTAAGCAAGCCAAGCGACAACGAAGAACTGCTATTATACCTATCTGCGACGAACAATGCCATCAGCTCGGTGCTCGTCCGAGAAGAAGATCGAGCCCATCTCCCAGTATACTATACAAGTAAGGCGCTACGAGGAGCCGAACAGCGCTACACCAACCTTGAGAAGCTCGGTTATGCTCTCGTAATGGAAGCCCGACGATTACGCCCGTATTTTCAAGCACACAAGATCGTTGTCCTCACCGACGCTCCGCTCCGACCAATTTTCGAGCGACCCGAGTCCTCAGGGAGGTTGGCAAAGTGGGCCGTCGAGCTCGGCGAATTCGATATCGATTTCAGGCCCCGGGTCGCTATCAAAGCCCAGGCCCTCGCGGATTTTATTTCCGAGGGCACCGCCCGGGCAGCGGTGGACGAAGAACCCAACGAAAGTTGGGAAATTTTCGTCGATGGTGCCTCAAATTCCAGAGGAGGCGGTGCAGGTGTAATAATGCGCTCTCCCGAGGGCCTCGACTTAAGGTACGCTGTTCGTTTCGGTTTTGAAGCATCTAACAATGTGGCAGAATACGAAGCGGTGGTGTCGGGGTTGAAAATGGCAAAAACCCTTGGGGCAAAGAGGGTACGCATTCACAGCGACTCCCAGCTGGTCGTCGACCAAGTATCCCAGACGTTCGAGGCGAAAGAGGCAAAGCTCGCCTTGTACAAAGCCGAGGTGCTAAAGATGATGGCAGAATTTGACTCAGCGGAGCTCATAAAGATACCAAGGTCCGAGAACGAACAGGCCGACGAGTTATCGAAGATCGCGTCGTCGGCACTAGAGTCACCTCCATCCCTGTTGATAGAAGAGTTAATGGAGCCAACCATAGCGTCCAAGGATGTGATGAGCATCGACGTAGGGTCGACGTGGATGACCCCATTGATAAATTTCCTCAGGAACAATGTGCTACCAGAAGACAAGAGCGAAGCCGAGCAAACTAGAAGGCGATCATCAAGGTTCTTCATCCTCGGCGACGACCTATACCGAAAAGGGTTTAGCTACCCGAATCTCCTATGCGTAGATCCAGTCCAAGCCGAAAGAATCGTCGGCGAAGTACACGAAGGTACGTGCGGCTCTCATGCAGGCCCCAGATCTCTGGTGAGAAGAATAACCCGACAAGGATACTGGTGGCCGACGATGCTTAAAGACGCCGAGGAATATGTCAAATGTTGTCAGCAATGCCAATTATTCGGCAAAATCGACCGACAATCTCCGACAGAGCTCACGACTATAAACTCCCTGTGGCCGTTCGCGCAATGGGGAATGGATATCCTCGGACCCTTTCCCCCATCATCTGGCCAAAGGAAATTCATAATCGTTGGCGTCGACTATTTCACCAAATGGGTCGAAGCCGAACCTTTGGCTAAAATCACCGACGCCAACGCCTGGGGTTTCATGTGGAAAAATATTATTTGCAAGTTCAGCCTACCCTGGACGATCATCACCGACAACGGAAGACAATTTGACAACCTCAAGTTCCGTAAGAATTGCGAAGCTCTCGGGATTGAGCACAGGTTCTCCTCAGTAGCCCACCCTCAGTCAAATGGGATGGCCGAGGTAACCAACCGAACTATCTTAGATGGAATAAAGAAAAGAGTTATAGGCCACAAAGGTGCCTGGGCCGACCAGCTCCAGCATGTGCTGTGGGCATATAGGACAACGCCGAGAGAAGCCACTCGCGAAACACCTTTCGCGTTGGCCTTCGGGATGGAGGCAGTATCACCCGTGGAAATGCTTGTCCCTTCAAAGAGGGTAATCGGGTTCGACGAGGCAAACAACGACCGGTCCTTGCGCGACGAGCTCGACCTCATAGAAGAGAGGCGTGGAAATGCGTCCACAAGGATGGAGATTTATCAAAGAAGAATCAAGAAAAACTTCGACAAGAAAGTCAAACCGCGACACTTCGCTGTTGGAAGCCTTGTCCTCAGGAAGCTCGCCATCTCGGACCCAAAGTCGGCTAGGGGGAAGTTGCCGCCAAATTGGGAAGGACCTTACAGGATCGTCGGAGACCTCGGCCATGGTGCCTATCGGCTCGAAAACCTTGAGGGTTCTGTCGTACCGAGGACGTGGAACGCGGAACACTTGCGTAAATATTACGCCTAATCAAGAATGCGAGGTCGCTTCGGCACTCTGAGGATACGAGGTCGCTTCGGCACTCTGAGGATACGAGGTCGCTTCGGCACTCTGAGGATACGAGGTCGCTTCGGCACTCTAAAAATACGAGGTCGCTCCGGCACTCTGAGGATACGAGATCGCTCCGGCACTCCGAAGATACGAGGTCGCTCCGGCACTCCGAGGATACGAGGTCACTTCGGCACTCTAAAAATACGAGGTCGCTCCGGCACTCCGAAGATACGAGGTCGCTCCGGCACTCTGAGGATACGAGGTCGTTCCGGCACTCCGAAGATACGAGGTCGCTCCGGCACTCTGAGGATACGAGGTCGCTTCGGCACTCTGAGGATACGAGGTCGCTACGGCATTCTGAGGATGCGAGGTCGCTTCGGCACTCTAAAATTACGAGGTCGCTTCGGCACTCTAAAATTACGAGGTCGCTTTGACACTAAGGATACGAGGTCGCTACGACACTCTGAGAATACGAGGTCGCTTCAGCACTCTAAAGATACGAGGTCGCTTCGACACTCTGAGGATATGAGGTCGCATTGGCCCCCTTCTGAATTAAAACAAAGTCGCCCCGATAGGCTAACCGAACAAAATCATACGAGGTCGCGCAATGTTCGACAAAAGAAGAAATAAGCGCCTCGGCGCAATGTTCGACAAAAGAAGAAATAAGCGCCTCGGCGCAATGTTTGGCAAAAGAAGAAAAACTAAGGAAACTCAGCATTCTTTGGACGCAACGTCCTCGGCCAATACCTTCTCGGCAGCTTCGGCGAAAATCTCGTCGGCCGCCTTCGACATAGCTTCGTCAACCGCGACCGCGGCAGCTTGCTTCTCGTCCTGCTTCGTCCCGCGGACGGCCGAGAGGTCAAGATCAGGAAACTGCTCCGCGACGCGAGCAAGGCAATCATTATAACCCTCTCCAAAGAGGCCAGTTATCTCCTCGACAAGCTCCTCCGAAGAGCGATACTCCTGAATCGCCGCCTCCCGCACGTCCGACACGAGCTGCGTCGTCTTTTCGCGGTATAACTTGAACGACTTAGCCTCGGCGGCGAGCACCGAACTAACGTTCTGAAGCGCTTCCTTCTCGGCCTGGAGGGCCTTGTTCGCAAGATCAAGTTGCGCCCTGAGCTAGCCCTCGATCTTCTTCGCTTCATCGGCCTCCTTCTGACGAAGGGATTTCTCTGACGCAACCAAGGCCTCCACCTCGGCGACGCGCTTGCTAAAAGACTCGGCCTTCACCTCGGCTCGGTAAACGAAGGCATCATAATTCGCCATTAGCGCCAGAACCGTGGAATAAAACTCGCTGACCAACCTCCGAGGGGACTTCGCCAAGGTGTCGGTTTTCAGCTCGACGGGTATCGACGTATGCCCCCAATTAACTGGATCGAGGTTGATCTTGGGTGCAATAGGCTCCTTAGGGAGGACGGATGCGGAAGGCGTCGAGCTGTGAAGGCGCTTTGACGGCCTCTCCACAACAGCCTGAATCGAAGCTTTTGCTTCTGAACTCCCCTCCATCTCTTTTCTCGCCGCGACGACGACAGGTTCCGAGCCTTCCAGGGGGCGCTTCTCGGCTCGCTGCGGGTCCCTCCGAGAACGCGCAATATCGGCCAGAGAGGGGCCGGGCCTCGCCTTGCGCGTCGGGGATTTCATCTCGGCCATTGTGGAAATAGAAAATTTAATCAATTCTAAAAAAATTATTTGTTTATCATGTTGCTCTTTTCTCATGGCTGCGCATTGTAAATTCAAATCCCGTCGGATGCTACACGAGCAATGGTGACGAGAGATGACCCTACAATTGCAGAGCGCGGGCGTGCCAGTCACCGAGGTGACAATAAATGGTCTGCCTCCGAGAGTCGGAGGGCTTTAGGTCTGTTGTGCGCACCGTTTGACTTCGTCAAACGAAAGTGAGTGTCGGGTCCTGGACCAAGATCCCGCCGTTGCCTGAGCGCAACGACGTTAATTACATCTCTTTTAGAAAGAGAAAACCCTTGATTAATCGCCAGAATAGAAGGTCTTATGGCCTAAGTCGGGACATCCGATAAAAGGCGCAAAATAAAACTACAAGATTGCAGTCAAATTTGCAAGAGATTTTTGAATGTGTGTGTGTGTGCCATTCATCTTTTAAGGTCAATTTGCATACTTGTTTATTTATTTATTCTTTTGTTTATTACGCCAATTTTCTATTTGGTAAATGCAAGAAGTTTGACATGCTTTGACTGTCATTGTTCTTTTCATGGTTCGATCTCATTTGACTCTTATAAGCCCAAACATCGTCATGCACAATCCATTTCATTCGGCAAGCAAAACGATTCGGCGGCTAAAACCATTCTGCAGGGGGTGAATCAGTAGGAGCGAATCGGTGGCCAGGCCATTCAGCAAAGGTGAATCAGCAGGAGCGAATCGGCAGCCAGGCCATTCAGTAAGGGTGAATTAGCAGGAGCGAATCGGCAGCCAGGCCATTCAGCAGGGGTGAATCAGTAGGAGCGAATCGGCAGCCAGGCCATTCAGCAAAGGTGAATCAGCAGGAGCGAATCGGCAGCCAGGCCATTCAGTAAGGGTGAATCAGCAGGAGCGAATCGGCAGCCAGGCCATTCAGTAAGGGTGAATCAGCAAGAGCGAATCGGCAGCCAGGCCATTCGGCAGGGGCGAATCGGCAGCACTGTTTACAGACCAAAATGATTCGGCAGCCCTTGCAACGCACAAAACGGGTGGGAAACGGAGGATCCGAAGACCGGGTTGGAAAGAAATGGCATCCAGACCATGAAAGAATTATGTTCAATTCCAGACGGGGCGTGGGAATTAAGTTGTCCGGCCCTTTTGTCCAAAATACCAAATCGCAGTGATTCTGCGACCCTATTTGTGCACGGTTCTTGAAATCCGAGAGGAACCAGAACTGACAGACGGGATGGCAACACCCACAATGTGTATGGACACCATCTATGAGCTCGGATCGGGCACGGGGACGGACTATCCGACCCTTCATGTTCAAAGCTAGCTGAAAAAGCGATTCGGCAGCACTTCAGAGACACGGTTCTCAAAATCCGGAGATGATCTGAGCGTCCAGCCAGGCTGACGGGCTATTCAACATATGGAGAGTCCATCCATGGGCCTAAACCGGGCTTGGGTACTGGATACCGAACCCTTCATGTTCAAAACCACCCGGAAAAGTGAATCGGCAGCACTTCAAAGGCACGGTTCTCAAAATCCGGAGATGATCTGAGCGTCCAGCCAGGCTGACGGGCTATTCAACATATGGAGACTCCATCCATGGGCCTGAACCGGGCATGGGTACTGGATACAGAACCCTTCATTTTCAAAACCACTCGGAAAAGTGATTCGGCAACACTTCGGAGGCACGGTTCTCAAAATCCAGAGATGATATGAGCGTCCAGCCGGGCTGACGGGCTATTCAACATATGGAGAATCCATCCATGGGCCTAAACCGGGCATGGGTACTGGATACCGAACCCTTCAAGTTCAAAACCACCCGGAAAAGTGATTCGGCAGCACTTTGGAGGCACGGTTCTCAAAATCCGGAGATGATCTGAGCGTCCAGCCGGGTTGACGGGCTATTCAACATATGGAGAATCCATCTATGGGCCTGAACCGGGCATGGGTACTGGATACCGAACCCTTCATGTTCAAAACCACCCGGAAAAGTTATTCGGCAGCACTTCGGAGGCACGGTTCTCAAAATCCGGAGATGATCTGAGCGTCCAGCCGGGCTGACGGGCTATTCAACATATGGAGAATCCATCCATGGGCCTGAACCGGGCATGGGTATTAGATACCGAACCCTTCATGTTCAAAGTCACCCGGAAAAGTGATTCGGCAGCACTTCGGAGGCACGGTTCTCAAAATCCAGAGATGATCTGAGCGTCCAGCCGGGTTGACGGGCTATTCAACATATGGAGAATCCATCTATGGACCTGAACTGGGCGTGGGTATTAGATACCGAACCCTTCATGTTCAAAGTCACCCGGAAAAGTGATTCGGCAGCACTTCGGAGGCACGATTCTCAAAATCCGGAGATGATCTGAGCGTCCAGCCGGGCTGACAGGCTATTCAACATATGGAGAATCCATCTATGGGCCTGAACCGGGCATGAGTATCAGATACCGAACCCTTCATGTTCAAAGCCACCTGGAAAAGTGATTCGGCAGCACTTCGGAGACACGGTTCTCAAAACACGTGCAGCGTTTGGGCGTCCCGTCGAAAACACAGATCATTTGGCATGTAATGTCGCCCCTCATAAGCCTGAACATGACCCAGGTATCAATTTCCTGACCCTTAGTGTTCAAGGTCTCATAAAAAAGTGAATCGGCAAGACTGGGACAGTGAAACAGGGGCAGTGATAAGGGGATTTGAACAATGCCTTGTCTGCCCTTAGACCCATTAGAGGAGGCACATATATGGCCTGATATGACCCCCCCTGGATTGGGCCTTCAAATGCCACGGTTAGAGCACAAAATCCAAAGGAAAGGAACATAAAAAAAACATGACAATGAGCAATTCCTCATGAGATGCTCTTAGTGAGCTGAGGAACACCCGGTTGCCTTTCCCACTACCATCAGCAGGATGATACAGTGGGGCTCATGTTAGAAAAAAAATGAGAAGAATACACATGCTAAGGAGGGAAACAAGACTCCATCCAAACACCACGGTTTTGTGCTAACCATGAACAAATATGGAAAGAAAACAAGAAGCAAATAACACAAGAAGCATCTCTGCCATTTTCTATTTTCTTGAAAGCTTCATATAGCCTATGCCATGCAAGAAAGGATGATGGGAAGGGACTCTTTCACTGCTAGGGAGAAAACTTTACATAGAAAGGGAAAGGGAGAAGAAAACAAACAAAAGAAGACAAAATAAATGGGGACTGCCGTAGCAGTCCCCTTGGCTTCTCTCTTTTCCTTTGCTTAACTTCTTCTTTCTAGCTTCTTTTCCCTCTCTTTCTCTTGAACAGAAGCAGGTGCAAGTGACCTGAGGAGGGCCTCTTTTCTGCTGCAAATCTTACCTTATCTGATTTCTCTCAAGCTCCTCAGGCAACACAACCACACAAGCCTTGCCCCTTCTATTTCTTCTCTTCTTGCATGCAAGGGACCCGCAGCCCCTCCCTTCCCTGCTAGCAGGTAGCACTAGGGGAGAGGAAGGAGGAGATCCTTTGCACTCCTTCTTCAAGCCTCTTCCGTGGGCAACCGAGGAGCAAGCTTCCTGGCCGCCTCTCCTCCTTTCTCTGCTGAGGAAGAAGACCCGATGAAGACCCCTCAGGAAGAAGCCTCTCTTCTCTTCTCTGCTGAGGAAGAAGACCCGATGAAGACCCCTCAGGAAGAAGCCTCTCTTCTCTTTTTCCTTCCCTTCTACCTTTTCTCACCCACAGAAGAAGGAAACCCCAGCCCGTTGCTTGGAGTGCAAGCTTCTATCCCCTTTTCTAAAGGGAACCAGCCGGAGGCCACCACTCCCCACTCCTCTTTGCAGCCCAGTTTCCTGGAGAGGAAACCTGCTGGCCACCTGCTCCTGCTGATGCTTGGCAGGTTTTGTCTGGGTAGTGGGGGGGTGAGGAGTTGCCTAGGATGACCTCCTAACGTGGGGTAGATGGGCCACTAGGTAATGGGCTTCTCTTGGGCCTTTTTAAATGGCTTCCTAGTGGTCTTTTAGGGCTGTTTTGGATGGGTTGGGCTGCTGGACGCAGGCCCTTTGCATCCCCATTTTTTTAGGTGTCCACAGCCATCGCTGTATAGACAACAAAGCCAATGATCTGTCAGAAAAGGACCAAAGGATTCACGGGAAAAGGCAAAAACGACGCGCGACGACCTTCCAAGCCTTCAGCCATTAAGTTCAGCAGATCGTCGGATGGTTCGGTCAGGTCGGGTTTCTCCGTCTCTCAAAGATATGCGAAATCCACAAGCTCGGCTTCACTAAGCTTTGGGGGCTCAAACGCCTTCTGACGAACGTTAACCGAGGACCACTCAGTCAGAAAAGGCCAACCACCGGGAGAATATATGAAGACAAACTCCCTCTTCCACCCATGCACGGACGACGGGAGATTCTTTACAAGCTGACGGCCCGATCGCGCCGTGAAATACAACCAGTCGCCAAATGGTTTGACATAAAAACAATAGAAGAAGAGGCGAATCGTCGGACACACGGCGGCAGTGGCACAAACGGCCAGAAAGCTGACGATCGCCCGCCACGCATTGGGCGTCAGCTGCGAAGGGGCGGCCCCAAGCTCGAAAAGAAGGGCTATGACGAAAGGGTGAAAAGGAAAACGCAGACCTCCACAGACCGCGTCATTATACACACAAACCCCCCCATCTTGGACGTAATGGGCTCGAAACCGCTTATTGGCAAAAAATACCACATCGGCGGGAAGCTTGGGGCTCAGGCGCTTCCTGATCCATTTGAAGGTCTCGGAGGTTGTTGCGCACCAAGCATCTTCGACATTATCGGCTTGGCGGCGATCCCCAGAGGTGTGAGCCGAAGGGGCGCGTGGGACATACTTCCCAGGTCGGATTCTCAAAACAAAATCCTCCTCAACCGGACCATAGATGAAGGTGCCGGTCCGGGGGTCATAACTAGAAGGGGCATCACTATCCGTCCTGGAGGAGGATTCCGCGTCGGAAGGAAGAGAAGGTGTTTGGCTCATGGCTTACCTCGAAGGAGTGCAAGCGAAGGCTGAGCCGACGACACGGATCTGAGCGGAAGAGGAAAGAACACGACGTCGGAAAAGGCTATTCGCAATCACCCGGGAGAAGAAGCAGGTAGAACTCTTTCCCGCGACAGATCTGGCTATTTATAAGAGGTACAGCCGTGGCGCAATCGGACGGTCGTGAGCAAATTTGACGCATCAGAGGAGGTAAAAACTGCCACGTGTCAGAAGCCGAACGGACAAAGTACTGTACACCAGGATCGCTAACGCTTACCGCCATTTGGGAAGCCATCATTAGCAGTAAAATCAAGGCGATCGCGCGCCGATCGGCCTCTCAAATCGCACATTAATGCGCACGATCTCCGATACTTCATGTCAGAACCGTCGCCTGGGAGCAACAAGACCATTCTCGGCTTATGCGTCCAGAGGTTCTCGGGAAAGCTGCGACGAAGAGTCAATTCCGCTAGTCTTCTCATCGGATCCCCTGGATCCAATGAAAAGCCGGGGGGACTGGTGATACGGATAAGTACCACCAGCGTGGGGTCCCCGGATGTGGCCGACGATGCTGGGTCGTCGGATCAATTGACAAGGTCCTCGGCATAAGATCTTTTCGTCCCCCTATAAGGAAACCCCAGCTGTGCTTACCTTATCCGAAACCTCACTCCTAACAAGGAAAGGCTCTGAGATTTCGGGTCGTGACAGCCCCTCCGTCCCTAGCTGGCAACTGTCAGCTGCAAACCAAGGGACAACATCCGTTGATCGCGCCCCTTACTTTGGGACGTTGACTCTACAAGGAAACTTACATGGCTAACTAAGGCAAGGGGAAAACCCACCTTGCTCAACCTCACCCTATAAAAAGTGAAGGAGACGCTTCAGGCCAAGGTATGCTACTCGTGGCATTAGAACTCTCTTACATCTTCTCTTGCAATTGACTTGGGCGTCGGAGTGTCTTCCCACCGAGGCCACTCGGTGGTTCTTTACAGGTGCAGCGCAAGAAGTCTGAGCCGACGACGACATCGCCATCGTCTTGGGGCCCACCCGATTTGATCCCGGTTAAATCTCTCATTGCTTGTGCAGCAACACTCAGTAACTTTTATGGATGAGATGATAATAATGTTACGTCCAACGTCCACGCGGATAAGGCATAAGCGTAAGCCGAATGTCGCTATATAATTCACAGTTCTCCTAATGCCGGCAACTTGGCATGAGACGTGGAGAGTGGTAGGTCGAAGGAGGAGAGTTTTGGAGGACTAAAATTGAAGTCTAGAATAATGCTAATTATGTTTGATGCAGTACTCTCTTTGACATATAATTAACGTCGTAAATATAATATGAATTTCTAAGCTGGATAAATTATGATACATATTACTTGTATGCATGCATGTCAACTACTAGAGAAACAGCGTGAATTCACTTTATTAATTAATCAGAAGAAAGAAAGCGTCAAATGGCCATGGTCGAGAAGTTGAAACAGAACCCCATAAATACGAACCAATTCCATGCCGCCTCCACCATCTCCAGAGCTCACCAGCAAGCAAACGTACCCATGGGGGAGAAGCGTCATAAGCTCAGGCTGCTCCCAAGCATGCCCGTTCTCTTCCTCCTCTTCCTCTCCTTCCTCTCCGGCCAGCTAACGCCGGCAAACTCCCAAGAGGGAACCCTTCAGCTCACCGTCGACCAAGCCGGCGCGGCTAGCCGGCTGCAAACTTACATAGTTCACGTCCAGCCACCCCCGTTGACATGGCGGCCTTCTGGCCTGCAGAGCAGAGAGGACTGGTACAGGCACTTCTTGCCTACCCATCTGCTGGACTCCGGCGAGCGGCGTCTTCTTTACTCCTACCACCACGTCGTGAGCGGCTTCGCTGCCAGGCTTACCGACAAGGATCTTGCGTCCATGCGGGAGATGGATGGCTTCTTGGCCGCCTACCCCGACGAGCTCCTGCCACTGCAGACCACCCACTCGCCCGACTTCATTGGGCTGCGACTAGGAGTCGCCGGCCTGTGGAACCTCTCCCGTCTCGGCCAGGGTGTCATCGTCGGCGTACTCGACACTGGAGCGAATCCGAACCACCTCTCCTTCAGCGACGCCGGGATTCCCCGGCCGCCTGCCAAATGGAAGGGCCGGTGTGACTACAAGCCGTCCGAGTGCAACAACAAGCTCATCGGAGCTCGGGCCTTCACCCTCGGCCTCAGGGTCATGCGCGGGGAGCCCCTCGGCGGCGGGGTTTCACAGAGACAGCCTCCCTATGATACGCAAGGCCATGGAACGCACACCGCCAGCACGGCTGCTGGGGCGTTCGTGGGCAACGCCGCCTCCTACGGCAATGCCCGGGGCACTGCCGCCGGCATGGCGCCCCGCGCCCATCTCGCCATCTACAAAGTGTGCGGTGCGGCCGGCTGTCCCACTAGCGACATACTCGCGGGCCTCGACGCCGCCGTGCAGGACGGTGTGGACGTTGTCTCCCTCTCTCTCGGCGGCCCCTCCCGCCCGTTCTACTCCGACTCGACTGCCATCGGCACTTTCGGGGCGATGGAGAAGGGCATTTTTGTCAGCTGCGCCGCCGGCAACTCCGGCCCCTCCCCGGGCACCCTCTCCAACGAGGCGCCGTGGATGCTGACGGTTGGAGCCAGCACCATAGACCGAGCCATCCGAGCTACGGTGAGGCTCGGGAACGGGGAAGAGTTCGATGGCGAGTCTCTCTTCCAGCCCAGCGCCAGCACCTTCCCGCCCACCATGCTACCCCTTGTGTATGCTGGCGCATGCTCGTCGTTCGCCGGCGTCGACGTCAGGGGTAATGTGGTGCTGTGTGACTTCGGAGGGGGCATAGGGAGAGTCACCAAGGGCTCCAACGTGAAGAACGCCGGCGGGGCCGCCATGATCCTCGCCAACACCGCAGCCCAAGGATACACCACGCTCGCCGAGGGCCACGTCCTGCCGGCCTCCCATGTAAGCTACCTGGCTGCTTCGGAGATTAAGAGCTACATGACATCAACCTCCTCGCCGACGGCCACCATTGTCTTCAAGGGCACAGTGATGGGGGGCGAGCCCCCGGCCCCTGCGGTGGCCTTCTTCTCCTCTCGAGGACCCAGTGGCGCGAGCCCGGGGATCCTAAAGCCAGACATCATCGGCCCCGGCGTCAACATCCTCGCCGCGTGGCCCCTTCCTGTCGGACCTCCCGACGCGAGATCCACCTTCAACATCATCTCCGGGACATCAATGGCCACGCCCCACCTCAGCGGCGTCGCCGCGCTGCTCAAGAGCACGCACCCCGACTGGTCGCCGGCCGCGATCAAGTCGGCCATGATGACGACAGCCCTGATGCTCGACCCCAAGAATGCGCCGATCAGTGACCAGGACGGCAATCAGGCCTCCAATTTCGCCCTGGGATCCGGCCAGGTGGACCCGACGGCAGCCAACGACCCTGGCCTCGTCTACGACCTCGGCCCCGACGACTACGTCAAGTACCTCTGCG
Source organism: Colocasia esculenta (assembly GCA_014218235.1). Lineage (NCBI taxonomy): Eukaryota > Viridiplantae > Streptophyta > Magnoliopsida > Alismatales > Araceae > Colocasia > Colocasia esculenta. The sequence continues at coordinate 33,869 of JACBKR010000945.1, forward strand.
GCCTGTACGCGGACTCCCAGGTGAGCCTCATCGCGCGCCGGCTGGTCAGGTGTTCGACGGTCGGGGCCATCGACGAGTCGCAGCTGAACTACCCCTCGTTCAGGGTGTTCCTGGACGCGGCCGGAGACTACACGAGCTCCATAACGCGAACGGTGACGAACGTAGGAGAGCCAAGGACGACCTGCGAGCCCTCCGTCTTGGAGCCGCCGGGGGTGTCGATGGCTGTGAAACCAAGCGAGCTTACGTTCGAGGCGGTCGGTCAGAAGAAGCAGTACACGGTGACCTTCGGCAAAACTGACACTGGAACGGCGACGGAGGCTTCTGGGTTGCTGGTGTGGCTGTGCAACGGCAACAAGAACGTGACGAGCCCCGTGGTCGTCTCATACTGATCATGGCATCACAAACGTTAAATAACTGCTTCTACCGTGCCTTTTTATCCGCCGCGGGGTGCCCCTCCCAGACACGATGGGTGCCTCCCGCAGCATATTTATGATTTATCAAGTGCCCCTCGTTTGATGGTTATTGTACTATGTTCCAGATAATTACAAATATGATCATCATCAGAGATAATTACAAATATATGTATATAATTATGTAAAAATAACACTCATATACCTATTGAAGATGCTAAGTGACGTGGGAAAAATTAGTTTTGACTCGTTAAGGCTCATTAATTTGTCCGGCCCACTAGCAGAGGAGAAAGGGCCGGGTCTAGTCCTCCAGCTAGGGGTGCAAATGGGTTGGCGTCGTCATTCGGATCCGATAAAAATTATCGAAAATATCAAATTTGAAATTGGATATGGAAATAACATCTTTCAATATCCAAATCTATTTTGTCGAATTATTGAAAAATAGATTCGAGAATCAGAACAGACTTGAAAAATCGAATTTGATAATCAAATAATCCATTAAGAAACTTTTATTTTGGTATCTGATTCCGATAGCTTATCGGATATATTTGAATCTAAATCCGATTTGTTATCGGTGGTTAAACAGGTTTCCAAATACTATAATTTTTATCGAAATTGGATCGAATAATCAGATTTTTAGATGGGCATGGATCAACTACTGGACCTTGACTCTTCGATCTCCTGACCACAATCCTCAGACAGTCCAAATCCATCCACCAAAGGCAAGTCCTCAACCCTATCAGACCACAATAAGGCTTCCCATTCTAGGGCATGCAACACCCACTCTTGCCACTCGACCTATCCCTATTGCATGACGACATAGTCTGTTGGCCACATGGCACGTGTTTGCGGTTGCAGGAGGGGACTCCCTTATTTGCACGCCCCCCTCATCCCCTCCCCACCCTACTTCCCAGTAGATAACAATGGCCCATGTTGCAAGAGTATGATGCATGCCCCTTGCTAGCCCGCTATAATGGCCACTCCCATGTGGCACACACTTTGTTATTTCCCTACAATTAACTTGCTTACATGGCCAAAAAAGGAGCAATGTGTCCAGAAGACCTCTTGACATGCAAATGCTTAAAAGGAAGACACCGACAACCGAAAAGTGGAGATCTCTAGCTCTAACACACATGACAAAACCCAGTCAATTCCATGACTTAAGCGTTGGAGAGTTCTCATTAGAGAACACTCCTAGGGACTCCCTGATCATTCTTTTATTTCCATCGACCCCAACCACCTCCACAACTTCGAGCCTCATCTGGTCTTCCTTCGGGCCTCGAATACTGTGAAGTGTCTGACCTTCACCATCACCAGGGAAAAATACCTGCATGCACATGGTTTGAGTCCCTCCCTATTAGATCTATTACTTATGCAAGTGAATGAAGTGCATGTTCAAGGAGAACTTCTTCGATAGCAAAAAAGAAGTCAAGAGCACAACCAATTTGCCCACCTCAAGTAGGGCCATGACGAGGCCCCTTGGGATTTCATTGCCTGTTTCAATACAGAAGCTCTCATATTTCTCTTCTCAATGTCGACCTTCCACCACTATAATAGCCTAGGGCACATGTGACATCGCCATCCTCCAGTACTAGACCCTGGGGTGCAAGCTCCCCAACTCTCCCCAACCTATTGACATTGCCGCCTCAGTCGAGCAATGGAGGGCAACCCTAAGAGAAGAAGTGTTTTACTGAGCACCTAGGTGTAATCACAACAAGTAAGGAATGTCATAATTATGACCAAGTCAGCTTTACCTACAAGTAGTATACTTCCCTCATGGTTCCCTCATAGAGGATCCTCATGATGGAAATCCGTAACGAGCCTTTCTCTAGTGGGTGGCAAAGCTCAACCCTCAAAAAAAGAATTCCAAGAAGTATTGTCGCTTTCACTGAGATTATGGCCAAAATATCGAGAGTGCATCTAACTTCGTGGATGCCATAGAGGACCTCATCTAGAAAGTCTTCATTAACAAGTTCGTGGCCGAACTCACAAAGTGATAGCCTCAAAAGATCGACACACCCACGCCCATCGACAAACATCCATGGGGAATGAGATCATGATGATCTCTAAAGGGCCGACCTCTGGAGGCGAGACAACAATAGCCAAAGGTATTCATATGCAAGATGCATGGTCCACGTTGAGCGGAGTCTTCCGCAACCCTAGGACCTATTGATGAAAAGCCCAGCAAGCAAATATGTGCATTCCATCATCATGATCATCTTCCTAGACACAGAAGAGTCAATGCAACAACTGTATATGCAAGAATCATCTAGACAAAATGATCAACAATTTATGATCCAATTGCGTGATCAAATCGCCAACGCTTTGATGGCAGGGAGGGCTCGAATACAAAGATATACTCAATAGTATATATTTTTATGTAATTTTTTTAAATTTTATTTTTCTAACTTTGTAACTGATAATTTTATTTATTGTTCTTGACAAAGGTTGTTGCGCTCTCTTTACGGTGTTATGTCTTCATGTATTTGCACTATTGTTGTATGTAAATTTTTTTAGACAATTGATACATTAATTAATGTTTTATGAAACTTTTCTTTGATTTTGCGAGTATTATCAATATTTGTAGAGGTTTTTTTGAAATACATAAAATATCAAGCACTTATATGTAATTATAAATTTTACTATATAAAAAATATAAATATCATACTCCTTTAACTTTAGTAAATATAGAATAAAAAATCACAAATTTAGAGATATTTTTAAGTATGTAGCGTAGGGGTGTTTGTGTAATATATAAAAATTAGAATTTAGACATTTTAAATAAGTGTTATCTCATTGTGAAAAGTAAGTTTGTACACAAAAGATAAAATAATATTGTCTTAGAAATTTAAGCATGTGCATTGGTAACTACCAAATAAGATTTTCTACGGATAAAAAAATAATGATTTAACCACAATAACTATTCGTACTCTCAATCTTTTCAGCTTCTATACTTGAGAAAAATGATATCAAGCACAAGCATCTTTAGATAGACATAAGATATCTTGATGTTAGTATTTCAGACTTTACTTTTCATGCATTAATTAAAACTAACTGATCAACTAATATTTTTTTTACTAAAACTTGGTTTTAGCTATCCTGTGAATATAATCTAATAATATTCACAACATTTGTAGCAATATTCAAATATCGATTAAGATATCATGATTAACAAATGCGATATCTACAAATATAATTTATAAAGACACATGCAACTACTTGAAGCATAATCTAATATTGAACATAATAACTAAATACATAATGGATTATCGAACATGATATCCATATCTGAGAGCATAATTGATTATCAAACTCAATAGCTATTCAATTATATAAATGCATATTTGAATATCGTTAATTTGTCAAATGATTGAATATTGAAGATGATATTCAAATATCAAGTGACGATTGTCGAATATTTTAAGCAAAACTTTAGATAGTTAGATTATTCTAAGAGTTTTTTGAACTTATGAGGTCTTTGATTGTCTTGAGCAACTAAAATGATTTCAATAGATATTTGTGCTAGTTTTATTTGATTGAAATTTCTTAATTTTCTTAAATGATTTAAGTGAGAAATTAATCACATGATCTCATACTTAGAGTTTTTGCTAGTCACTTAAATCCATATTTAAGTATTTTTTTAATCACTCAAAACATGACTTGTAAATTGTGTTGCGCAGAACGCAACCTGTAATATCATTAAGGCTAATTTGTTTGGACCACTAACAATGGAGAATGAGGTCAAGTTTAATCCTGACACTACCCTCTAGCAGTAGCCCACTTGAGGAGAGATGGGCATGGGCGTGACCCACCGATCGAGACCGTGACTCATAAGCCCTCGAGCCTACTATCTTTAGATACTCTATCAAGCTATAAACGATATGGCCTCTCACTCTAGGAGGCATAGTGTCTCACTCCCCCCACTCAACCTATCTCTATCATGCTAGGACATAGCTTGCCCGTTGCATGGCATGTGTCTTTAGCAACAAGATAGAGATCCCCTTTCCCCATGCCCCCATTTTACTTCTGAGTAGGTAATGATAGTCCACGCTGCAAAAGTGACATGTGCCCCTCGCCAACCAACTCCAACAGCCATTCAATGACACATACTCTTCCATTCCCCTACAGCTTGCCTACAAAATTGAGAATGGACCAACCATTCGAAGGATTCTTGACATGCACTTAAAAGGAAAAAGGGGAGAGCTCTAGCTTGAACACATAGATCAGAACTCTTAATTCTTACTCTTTTCTCTTCTCCCCCTCCTCAACTTCCCCATTTTTGGCAACTTTCATGTGTTTGATGTCAGAAGGTTCTCTCCTGAGGTTGTTCTTTTTATCGTAGGTGCAACTTGGCGCTTCCATCGTCAAACAAAGTTATGAGGTCAAGAGGATAGGATGGTAAAAACTTAATTATCTGACTATTTGTTGACTTCTACTAAGATATGAGAAAATCGGTGGATTGAAGAACAGTTTTGGATATAGGCTTAACTAAGCATTACGAGCTGCAAATAAATTAACAAGCCCTGAGCGTGTTTTCGAACAGAAGATCTTCTGATTCTTATCAAAAAGATGGTAAAGAAAAATTCTGAGTTTGTGGACTAGATTGTCTCCTCTTCTTATTGCTATCCTCCCCGTTTAGCATTCCTCCATGCATCCATTACTCGTTTTGTTAAGATTGTAGATTATCTTCGGGTAAACGCAACTATATACCTTGAGTATGTCCAATGTAATATCCCCCTCTTGTGGGCCTCTTGTGGGTCAGCCACTTTCTACTGAAGGTCGCAACACATCGGGTCATTGCCTTCTAAAGGAGACAATGCGTTTGTCGCGTTTTGGTTGTGAACGCGATAGGCATGTTGTCGCATCCAGCCCTTTGACCACATCATGCAGTTTTATCGTCTTGCTGTCGGGACAGTTGGGACAAGTGTCAACCCCTGACAACGTGAAGGCGACATGTTAGGCGTCGCGTTCAGGTTGTCAGGTCTGCGAGCTTGACACGTGGCGTTCCCGTTGGTCAGGTTGACCAGGACCTTGGGATCGCGATAGGTTGGTCATCGTGTTCAGTAAGTGAATGCAACACTGTCGCGTTCTCAACTCCAAGGCTTAAAAGACCACAGGCCGCAGAACACCTCTTCTTCTTCCCCAAGTCGATTGTTCCTCTTCTCCTCCGACCCCCCTCTGTGTTGTCTTCGCCGTGGGGAGTGTTTGAGGGAGAGTGTGGGGTGGGGGAGCTTGAGTAGGGTGTTTTGCCCCTTGTGGTTGTGTTGGAGTTCTCCTTCCCTGTGTGGTGCTTCTCTGGCGTGGTGTGGCTCGCTCTCCTCGTGGTGGTGACTGCTTCTTCGACGTGTAGGACGATCCTTGCTCGTGGACGATGTGATTGTGGAGCTTGGAGCGAGGAGGAGGTGGTCATACACACGAGAAGACCCCAACGGGTTGGCTCTTCATTTTGAGATAGGGACTCCTGGTTCTTCCCCTAGTTCTACCATGCTAGGGCCTCCAAACCCCTTCTCCAAGCCCTTAGAATCATGCTAGTTCATGCATGCGTGTTGAATGGCTCTTGTGGTGCTTGATATGAGGGTTTGGGTGAAGAGAGATCCACGCTTGCATGTGAGTTTCTTCAGTGTAGATTCATCTTCTTGTCATGCATGGGTGTTTATAAGGGTGGTTTGAACTCTAATTGCATGTGTAAGTCGTTCTCCATGCTCCCCTCCCCTTGGTTTGTTCGGATTTGTGGTGCATGGCATTGAAGGGATGCTCTCGGGTGTGCAAGTCTATAGTCGCGACACGTTTGGTGTCGCGACCCAGATCGCGACATCTCGATACGTCGCCTTCTGGTGTGGGAAAGCGACGCCCACCCTATCGCATTCTGGTCATGACAGGGTGGCTGTCGCCTTCTTACCTATTTTCACTATGTGTTGTGAGAGGTCTCAGGTGGTCACCTGGACCTTTCTCTATGGTCGCGACAATACCCTTGTCGCGATCGGATCGCGACAGTCTCCCTGTCGCCTTCTGACCCAGGTTGCGACAGACAAGGTGTCGCCTTCTGGTAGCGACACCCCTTGTGTCACCTTCTCAGACAGAGAGTGGCTTAGCGACCTGTTTGGAGTTTCCCTTCCACTACGACTCTGTTTTCTTGGCACCTATGTTGTTTCCTAGCACGGTCCTACTCTAGTCTTTCGCCTGGTGCTAGGCACTTGAGGGCTTGTCCGCGAGAGAGGTTGTTACCATTACCTAGACCCCCGATCCCCGCGCGCCTGTTTGAAAGAGTTCTCCGGGTGGCGGGCAAGCTCGAGTCAAGGACTCTGGTAGCAGAGGGAAAAATGGTGGGGACAGCGGTGTAGAGTCGTTTATAGAGCTCTCTTAGCTGAGACTGGGACGCTGAGGTGGTTTGGTGCTCTTCGGGCGTAGATCAGTTAGTCCTTTTCTCACTGCCTCACTCTACATGGTTCCGGTACCATTTAGAGGGGCCAGGCATGGGACCGTAGTCCGGCCAGACTACGACAGTTGTGGTTACTTTAGTTTCGCGTCTCACTTTGACGGGAGGTGCTAGACATGGACTGACGGTCGAGGCTAAGGTGCGTGGCGCACCTGACCAGTCGACTAGTGTAGTGGTTCTGTGGCTAGTGTCCTTGTCTAGGTAGTTGTTTACTGTCTGTGTTTACAGCCTTGGGTTCTTCCCAGTGCCGTGGTTTACGCGGGTTTTCCGGTCCCGACGTTTAGATCAGACTGTCGACCGTGTAGTCACTTTATGCTTCTACACTTACTCTGTTAGTAGAATAGTTTTACTTGCTTTATTTAATTATGCACATCTATATCTATTCTGCTGTTGGAAACCAGTGGGAGATTGGTAGTCCCTACTGGGCTTCTTCGTGAAGCTCATTCCCTTCCTTACAGGTGAGACTTCACAGCAGCACCCTTCGAGGCGGGCTGAGGAGACGAGGCCATAGTAGATGGCGTCTTCTGTAAACAGTGTTCCCCAGTACTTGTTTACTTCACCCTCGGGGTATGCCTCTAAGGGACTTGTTATCCCCTTTTTACTTTTTGTACTTGTACTTTGCTTATTTGGGACTGTACTAGACTTGTACTTGTGTTGGACGCTCTTTCCTTCACTTGTTGGTACATTTTGGTGTTGTTGTTGTTACTTACTCCCGTTACATATCTTGTTAGACTGATCCGTTAGCCCTTCCAGGTCTTCGGCCTCGTGGGCGGCGGTGCCGATGGTCGGATCCTTGGTGGGAACCGGGGTCCGGGCATCGGGGCCGTTACATCCAATCTAAGGGTCTGTTTGGTTAAATGTAAAACCCCGCCCAGAAAATCTTTTCAAGAAAAACTTCATTTTTTTAGTCATTTGATATCTTTTTATTTTTTATTAAAATATTTGTAGAACACTATTCATTCAAGTTATGTTTTTATTTTATTTCTCTTAATTTAAATTGACTTTTCACCTTTTTTAATCTTCTATTTACACAAATAACTAGTGAAAATATTTAGCTAAAAATTAAATGGATAATTACGGTTTTCATTTTCATGTAAAAGTTATTCCATAAAAAATTATTTTTCAATGAAAATATTTTACATGTAACTAAATGGACCCTAAATAAATTAGGTTAGGAATTATCTTTAATGTATTGATTTGTTAGTGCAAAAAATAATCTATCACCCAAGTATAATTAAGCTTAAGAATAGCTATCCATTACATGTCGTCACAGATATTTGGATGGCAATTTCTGTAACATCCCTCTCTTGTGGCCCTCTTGTGGGTCAGCCACCTTCTGTTGATGGTCGCGACGCATTAGGCCGTTACCTTCTGAAGGCGACAAGGTGACTGTCGCGTTCTGGTTAGGAATGCAACAGACATGTTGTCGCATTCACCCTTTGACCACAGCATGTACTTTTGTCGTCTTACTGTCGGGACAGTTGGGACAAATGTCAACCCCTAACAACAGGAATAGGAAGGCGACAGGTCAGATGTCGCGTTCTGGGTGTCAGGTCTGCGAGGTTGACACATGGTGTTCCAGTTGGTCAGGTTTGACTAGGACTTTGATATAGCGACAGATTGGTCGTCGCGTTCAGTAAGTGAACACGACAAGCAAGCTGTCGCGTTCTCAACTCCGAGGCATAAAACAGTCCAGGCCATAGAACCCTCTTCTTCTTCTCCATTTTTGCCTGTGTTTCTCTTCCCTGACCCCTCTCTGTGCTTCTTCCACCGTGGGGAGAGTGTGGGAGCTTGTGGAGAGGTGTGGGAGCTTGTGTAGGGTGCTTTGCCCGTGGGTTGGTGTGAGGGTTCTCCTATTCTGTGTGGTGCTTCTTCGACGTGGTGCACTACAAGAAATCCTAGCTCTGCCTACAAAAGTTACTTACGGTTTAGTATATTCGTAAGCTATTCGTATGGATAGACATATCTATACTTACGGACTGTACATGTCGTAAGTATATCAGACAAACTTTGTTCTTAAACTTTTAAGATATGCCTACCCCTATAGCGTAATATCGTAAGCATATAACGTTATCATTTACCTACGGAGTTTGATACAGTAAATATATAATAAAATATTAATTTTAATTGGGCACCCATTGAACTTTGGCCTCCTGCGCCCCGATTGAAGGGGAAAAAAAACCCCTCCTTCAACCCCTTGCCTCCACTCTCCTCCTTCGACCCCTTGCAACGAAAAAGGGCAGCAGCGGCGATAGGGCAACAGCGGCGATAGGGCAAGCAGTGGCGTCGGCAGGCAGGCAGCGTCCGCACTGGAGAAGAGTCACGGCGGAACTTGCAGAGAAGGCGGTAGCAGGCAGCGCCGTCGGTAGTTTAGGGCAAGCAACGGCCCGTGCCTAACATTTGCAGGGGAAGCAGGCGGCGAACTTGCGGCGACAGCAGGGGAAGGACACTCCGGCCACCCTTTCCTCCTTCCCCTATTCCTCCGCGTGTCCTCCACGCCACCGGGCGTCTCCTGCCGACCCCATCGCCTTCTTCCTCCTCCGCTTCGGAGCGGGCAATTGGCCTCTCCCGCTGCGCGTCCCCCACCGCCCGTTCTCACGGAGGCTATGTTGCCGTGGTCTGTTTTTTACAAAGTTGTGGGCCGACTGATCGCCGAAGGTGAGTCCGTCGCGGCGAAGGTGAGTACTCTTTTCCGTTTTCTTTGCTTCTTTGTCTCCCTCATGGTTGGGTTAGGTTGAATGTTGTATATGGCCGGTTAAGGAGTTATCTGGGTAACTACCGTATCCACTGGTCGAGAGATGATTATGCATTATCTGGCTGAATAAGGGCTTATCCGATGCATTACCCTGTTACCATAGCGCCCAAAGAGTTTCCCACCTTTTGCCTAGTTTCGTATTCCATTGCCAAGTCCAGGGGAGAGAATTGGAAGGAACAATGTCACTGGGAGGATGGAGAATGGCACAAGACTAGTCACCAAAGTACCATCAGAAATATTCTTTGTATTCAATTTTTAATTTAAATCCCTGAAATAGGAATGTATTAGATCCTCCAATGATAGATTCTACATTCTTTGTAAGCATTGCATAGCAGACTATAGACCTATGTCATGGCTGTTGGACTTCAAAACTAATATGTTGACATATTTATATCATCTTATTTTTTATGCATTCTGTGATTATTTGTTTTGTATTTAATAATGAGTATGTATAATTGTACATATATACAAAACATGATATTATATTATTCCAGTGTCCTTATGTCCCATCTTTTTAAAAATTTGTCGTATCTGACCATGCTTGGTATTAGAACACATTAGACCATGTCTCATTAATAATGCATAACATATTTGGAGATATTTTGATATTTTCACTCTATCTCCGATCTATTTTAATACCAAATATGCTAATTATATCAAAACTATAACAGTGATATATCATACCGTAGTTGAGTCATGCCTTGGGACACTCTATTTTCAGCTTTTTGGCATGTTCTTTCCCACGTACTCTACCTTGTCCTATCGTTAGACAATTCATTGGATATCTTGCAATATTTATAGTATGATGAATATAGTGTAAATGAAATTTTTTTTTGTAGTTAGACGTTATGGATTGGAGTTGGATGGATAAATTGAAGAATATAAGGGAATATATGGATGGAGTTGACACATACATTCAATTTGCTTCTGCTCACTTTGCTTCATCAACAAATATTAAGTGTCCTTGTTTGGAGTGTGTATGCCTCTTGAAACATGAAAAGGAAATAGTAAGACAACATTTGTTTCAATATGGAGTCATTAAAGACAAATAATTTTAGAAGTTCCACGGGAGTAGTTCTTCTTACAGGCACATGTCTACGGATTTTACACGTACAACACTTCCGAAGGATGTTGGTCTGCATTTGATGTTGGAGGATGTTATTGGTGAGGAAAATTCGAAACATGCAGAAGTGAAGTCAATGGATGATAATAAAGGAGAATATGGTGAATTTCAATAGTTGTTGGCAGATGTTGAACGGCCTTTGTACCCTGGTTGCAAGACATTCAACAAGCTTTCATTTATAATCAGATTGTTCAACATAAAATGCAGAGGCAAAATGAGCAACAAATCTTTTGACATGCTTCTGAAGCTGTTGAAAGAGGCTCTTCCAGAAGGTGATGTTTTGCCAGCTACTTTCTATGAATTGAAAAAAATCATTGGTAAAGTGGGATATGACTATCACAAAATTGATGCATGTCCCAATAATTGTATTTTGTACCGGAAAGAGTATGAGTCTTATGATCATTGTCCTAAATGTGGAGAATGTAGATGGACGAAAGGAACTGAAAGAAGTGGTCATAATAAGAAGATTAAGGTTGCAAAGAAAGTTCTTCAGTATTTTCCATTGATTCCAAGACTGCAAAGATTATACACTTGCAGTAAATCATCTGCAACCATGTGTTGGCATAGTGATGAACGCCAAGAAGATGACATTCTAAGGCACCCAGCTGATTCCCCTTGTTGGAAAGCGTTAGATGCGATTGATGGTTTTGGTTTAGAACCTCATAATGTGCGCCTAGGCTTAGCAAGTGATGGTTTCAACCCCTTTGGGATAATGAGTACGAGTTATAGTACATGGTCTGTGTTGTTGACACCATACAACTTACCTCCATGGTTGTGTATGAAGCCACAAAGTATTTTTTTTGTCGTTACTCATTCTGGGTCCTAAAGGTCCGGGAAATGATATTGATGTCTATCTTCAGTCACTTATTGAAGAATTACAAATTCTTTGGCACGGAGTTGAAACATTCGATGCTTATAAGGGTGAAATATTTTCTATGTGTGCTGCACTACTTTGGACAATTAACGATTTTTCTGCATATGGTTATCTGTCTGATTGGAGCACTAAAGGCCGATTAGCTTGCCCTACATGTAATGAAGATACATCATCATTATGGTTAAAAGGTAGTAAAAAAATTTGTTACACTAATCATCGTCGATGGTTAGGTGTGGGTCATAAGTTTCGTTCTATGAAATGAAGGTTTGATGGAAAAGAAGAAATGAGAGCCAGACCAAGTGTGTTATCTGGGGTTGATATACTTAAGCAGTTGCATCCACTTAAATTTACTTTTGGGAAAGTTCCCAAATTTAAAGTGGGGGTGAGAAGAAAACGAAAGGAAGCTGCAACATCATCATCCACTCTTGAGTGTCATACCAATTGGAAGAAGAAAAGCATTTTTTTTGACTTACCATATTGGAAGTCTTTACTATTGAGACATAATCTCGATGTCATGCATATCGAGAAGAATGTTTGTGATAGTATTATTGGAACTTTGTTAGATGTTGATTCTAAAAAAATAGATGGTTTGAAAGCTCAACATGATCTCCAACATTTAGGTATAAGGGCCACTCTTCAACCTCAAACTCTGGATTCTAACAGATTGCTATTGCCACCTACCATGTTCACTTTGAGCAAGATGGAGAAGGATACGATTTACAAGGTTTTAAAAAGTGTAAAAGTTCCAGATGGCTATGCATCAAACATATCAAGGCATGTAAATCTCAATGATCCTAAGAAAATTTGGGGTTTAATAAGTCATGATTGTCATGTCCTCATGCAACAATTGCTTCCAGTAGCAATGAGGGGAGTGACACAAAAGGAGCTGAGATCTGCAATTAATGATGTATGCAATTTTTTTTCTCTAATATGTTCCAAGACTTCATCGTCAAGTGATTTCTATAAGCTTAGACAAGAAATTGCAAACATATTGTGTCGATTGGAGATGATCTTCCTGCCAAGCTTTTTTGATATAATGGTACATCTTCTCATCCACTTACCTGACGAAGCAAGGCTTGCTGGCCCAGTTCAGTATAGATGGATGTACCCCATTGAAAGGTTTGGATTAATCTTATACTTGTGCCTGACGATTGTACACTATTGCTAATAATACTTGAATTTTTTTAAAATCTCCACTAGGTATTTGGTGAAACTTAAGTCCTATGTACGGAATAGGGCACGTCCAGAGGGGTCAATGGCAGAAGGATATATAGCAGAGGAGACTCTTATCATTTCTTCGAGATATCTAGACGATGATGTTGAGACATGGCTTAACCAACCTTTAAGAAATGAAGATGAAGGGGTTGAAGAATTGACACAAAAAGGATGGGATATTTTTTCAACAAATGGTCGATGTTTAGGTGGTGGAACTGTTTGTCATCTTAGGAATGACGAGTTAAACTAAGCTCATCTCTATGTACTATTTAATTGTGAGGACATATCTCCTTACATAAGGTAAGTCAAATGACAATCCATTAATGTATTGTTTCTCAATACCATACCGTTAATGTGTTGTCCACATTTTGTATGTAGTATGCATCTTGAAGAAATAAGGAAAACAAGACCACGAGCAAGTGAAATGGAAATTGAGCGATGTCATACATTAAAGTTTCCAGATTGGTTTAAGTGTAAAGTAAGTAAACATATGTAACCTTTTTTTTAGTCCACATCACCTGTGTTTTAATGATAACCAACATGTAACCCTTTTTTTTTTAGGTTAACTCTTTACAAGGCAAGTACAATAATGAGTTACATGCAAACACAATTGTGCTGAAAGATCGACCATTGAATGTGGGGAAGAAGTTTAACATATGTTTAGTAAATGGGTTCCGTTTTCAGACTCAGCATATTGAACTTCATAGGAAGACACAGAATAGTGGGGTTGTTATGTCTGCAAAAACTTCAAGTTTTTCCAGTGTTAAAGACAAGGCTCCTATTCGAGATGAGGTGACATATTACGGTGTTCTTCAAGAAATATTAGAGTTGAACTATTACGATCAAAGAAAGACATTACTTTTCAAGTGTGACTGGGTTGATGTTCAGCAAGGGGTAATTAAAGATGAAGGTTTCACATTGGTCAACCTAAACTATAAATTACGTACAAGTGAACCATATGTTTTGGCCTCTCAAGTGGAACAAGTATGGTATGTGGAGGATCCCAAAATGGAAGGATGGTCTGTTGTGAGGAAAACAAAGCCGAGAAATTACTTTGACATGCAAAATGAAGAAGTTACTGAAAATGATGCAAAAGATGTAAACATTGATGATGATGTTGCTTTTTTTGATGACATAAACATCACATGGAAGAGAGACGATATTGATGGTGTAGAAATCCCAATTTGAAGACATATGTCAATGAGCCTTCCCCCAACACATAAATGTCTGCCATTTTTTGTCAATATTTACTGTGTTAAGGCTTACAGCTTATCCATCTTATAATGTTGATACTGGAATTAGATTTATTCAGTAAGCAGGCCTTGCATGGTCGGTTATTGACTTGGTTCCATCGTTGTTCTCTCTCTTGAGATTCTAGTGTTAAAGAACAACTATCCTGCCGGGTATTTCACCATCCGCTATAAATGAAATTGTAGATTGTTATTTGATTATTTTTCTTAATATATTGTCAGCATTCTGTTTTGGGGATTTTGTTCTCTGAGTCTGGTACATAATGGGACTGGATAGAGTAATGTAATGCCACCTACTGTCTAAAGGAAGCAGAAGTGAAAGATTTCTTTAACAAATGGCAGAGATATGGTTGGTCAGACTTTCAAAACCATCCTTATGGTAGAGATATGTTACTGTCATCAGGTTGGGTGGTAGCTCTAACTACCTTGTCAGACACCATCCTTCTGGAAAAAAAAAATTATTTATCTTCATCGTTGTCTTTGTTTAGTTTAGTATTTTAACAAAAGGGACTTGTTTCTAAATTCAGTCTCTTAAGTTCTAGGCTAAATAATCAAGATATAAGGGCTTGTTTCTATTTGTTACCATTTACATAGTATATGGGTCGCACATTCTGTGCTCTTCAACTCAAACCCATGGTGTCAAGCAATGCCAGGTCTGTCTTATCTGTTCTCAAGTCTTATGATTATTGGTTATATTAAATTTTTTATTCTTGTTATTGTGAACTTGTGTTTTACCCTCTCATTTGTCAATTTCTTCTTAATATTACAGTTTACAAGTTGCTAAGGAAGGCTACAACATCAAAATGTAAGCCTATGTTTAATTTTTCTAACTGAATATATTAAGTGTTTTTTTTTTGTTGATGTTGTTAACATGTTCTTTGCAATTTGAAGGGGCCGAAGGAAGAGATTTACGGTGGTAGATTCCAAAGAAGACAGAGAAGGCTCGCCGAAGAAGAAAACGGGGCCATCATGCGATACCGATGCAAAAAAGGCTAAAAAGAAAATAATGAAAGAAGTCTATGATGGGGAGCCCAAGATGTTGGACACACTAATATTTCAAGAACATGTTGAGTGAGTATTTGTGTGTTTTTAGTTTTCTTTAATATTTTTTCCAAGGCTAGCATGAGTCACCAATATAGTATGTCTGTTGTGTTTTAATTTCTTTTAAACTTGCAGGTATTTGTGGGGTGTGATTCCATCAACGCTTTTAAAGTGTTTTGAGATATTCGACAGTTTCTTGTTTAACTTTTGTAGATTGACTCCTGATGGTGTCAATAGAATTAAATCAATTGTACAGAAAAATTCTTTGCTGGAGAAGTCATACTCTCTACTTCCAATTTGTATATGGTATGCCTAAATTGTTTTATGTATTAAGTATCCAATACTGATTCAGTAACAAATCATCATTGTTTTTTTTTTGTTAATTTGTAGGAATCATTGGCAGCTTATTGTCATATGTAACAAAGGGGATAATGACACGCTGTTCCTTATGCTCCTTGACTCCCTTCACATGGGGGAACCAACTAGGATCGAAAATGAGTTGAAAAAGTAATATCTTCTATTTTATATATATATATATATATATATATATATATATTTGAAACATATATGTGTATAAAAAGTATATTTGGTATGATGGTGCAGTTTCTTAAAGATTGCATATAAAGGGAAAGAGATGAGAGCAGTGGCCGATGAACTGAAAGTAATTGATCTACACGTGCCGAAGGTAATCTTTTAAATTTGGAGTGTTTGAATTGTATATCTAAATGGAATAAAAGTATCATTAATATCTTTCATGTTGTAGGTGCCCCAACAAAAGGGGAGCACAGAATGTGGATTCATGGTTCTTTATTTCATATTCCGTTTCATACTCGTTGCTCCTACATCCTTTGACAGAAATGACTACCCATCTTTTGTAAGTTGAATAATGTTAATAGTTCTTTTGTCACACTATATATGTACTTTTGTTCATTGGTTGAATATCTTCAATATTTTTGTTTTTGATTTTTTTGCAGCTCACAGCTGATTGGTTCTCAAGAGAAGAGTATGAGAAATTTAGAGAGGACCTGCAAGGGAAAAGAATTCACATAGATGCTCAATCTGCCTCCACATCTAAGGTTAAGAGAGGCCCAAAAATGTTAAGATCTGTACATGGATTGCAAAGTAATGAACGCATACTAGTGAATGTTAATCAATTGGGGCAGCCACTAGGAGGGGGCAGCTACTGAAATAATTTTTGGGCACTGTGGCAAGGATGGGGGATAAACTGCCGATCGATTGCATTTCTTGGAGGGCTGTGCCATCGTCTAACAAGGACGATGTTTGGGATTTTATCCAGTTGATGTAATACATGTGTTTGTTTAATTTTCTATTCCACTTGATTGCATCTAACTATTTATTTTAAAAATGCAGAGACAATTTGATGTTCCCATCAGCTTGCGTGATTTTGTAATGAAGGATCTAGATCAGAAATGGAGGTCTTGGAAGTATGACTTGAGGACGAAGTTCTTCATGCCATATCAAAAAGCGCAACAACACTTTGCATGTTCAGACACAAGAGTAGTTGAAGATCATTAATGGAAAATTCTTGTTCAGATATGGTCTTCGGAGGAATTCAAGGTAATTGGAATTGGATTACAATTAGTCTAAATATAGTGATACTCCATAATTATTCTAATAGTTATCATTTTGATTTGTAGAAACGCAGTGAAACAAACAAGCAAAATAAGTCCAAACACACATTTTTTCACTGCGCTGGTAGTAAAAGTTTTGCTGACATATACCACGAGGAGGTAACATATATACTGTTTTATCTGCATCTCAGTTGATCTATTCAAAGTAATTTTGTTTATTTCTAAGTTATCTTCTGTACAATGTTGTAGTTTCTAAAAACTGGGGCCACTCTTGATTGTTGGGACTTATTCATAAGGACCCGTATGAAGAAAGCTGGCGGTCCAGTTAATGAAGAGAGTGATGCAATGATTGTATAGTTAATTAGCTTTGTTAATTGTCTAATGTTCACATTATTCTCATTATGTATGGAAGCTCTTTGTTGACATAATTCTCTTTACGATAGTGCTGCAAATTCATGTTTTTTCATTCAAATTGTAGGATAAAATTCGAGACATTAAGCTGATGCAGCAATCAAGTACATCAAGCTCAATTGCAAGCGTGGGGGGTGCTTATGAGCAAGTTATGGGACGGGACAGAACTGGAAGAATCCGTGGCATAGGCACGGGCCCACCCCAAAGAGCTTGTGGGGTTCAAGAAGTGAACAAAAGCTGCGTCAGGACAATGAAAGCCTAAAAGAAAAAATTGATGTTCTCGAAGAAAGAATGAAAAAAATTGAGTCTCGTGGAAATAATGAGGTAATGAGTTTCTTTTGACATACTTCAATATTAAAATTGCTTAATGTTGACAATCTACATATATTTGTGCAAAGTTCTGCAAGTGTTTGTCATGCTCAAAGGAAAAAGGTAAACGAAATCTAACCATCCTAATATGTTGGAATGCATGTATATCTGACATCTATATCCAAAAATTTTAACAGGATTCATTGGCGGGGAGAAGGGTGTGGATCCTAAATTTCTCTGGACAAGTAGTTGCCAACGGCAATCTAATGTCTGATGATGATGATAATGTGGTCATGGGGAAGAAGTTAGGTGGTGAGTACTATGAGGTTTCTATACCCATAGCCCATGACCCGACTACATCTTTGTTTATTAAAGATGTAGATAGAAAAAAATATGAATGATGTTGTTGGGAGTCACATAATATGGTTCAGAGAATATGTAAGTTTATTTATATTTATCTCATTCTTATTTATATGTTGCTAATTGTCAACTCTGATGTTCTTTACTTTTTTACATGTAATAGGTTGAGCTTGAGGATAATTGATCTTCACCTCCACCCTATTTGGTAAGTATCCAATTTTTTATGTTCTAAGTACATTATCCATAATAGCAAAAAAAAACAGGTCTAAATACATAATTGAATCTTAATCTATTACCAAAATTTGATACCACAAAATCTCAGTCCACCAGTTTTGGACAGCTCAGTTATAGGCATTTTGTAGTCTGAGATACAAAATAGACCTGTAAATAGATGCAAAACAGACCAGTGTCATCATCCTTAATTGGCCCACATGCTACTCCAGCTGATTCATGTTACGAAAATTTCTTAAAGACTAATGCAAGTTTTCTATTTTCTCCTCTTCCTCCATAAATATTAATTATATATATATGCAAGTTTTCTATTTTCTCCTCTTCCTCTCATCATCTTTTCTGAAAATTCAGCTTCCTGATGCTGACAGCGAATGTGAACAAGAACAATGAAACAATCCCTAGATGAAGTAACACAACAAGGCAGAAATGTTTATCCTGTAAACCAAGGTAATCCACCAGGAACTCCTTGACACTCTGATCTGGTCTGCCTGGGACACTGATAAACCTTTGTTGATCCCCCAGCTGAGAAACCATGAGACCATAGACTGTCCATGCAGAAGGGCTAGCCCAGTAGTACCATCTCCATCGTAGCTGCAATGGGTGCAGCTTCATTGGCCTCAGATGCGCAGGATTTCCTGCTTTCTCCTTTCAGCTGACCTCCAACGACTAGTCTCAAGCCAAATAAGCAAAGCAGTGATGTCAGCAGGGTTCACTCCACCAACCCTGGTTGCTTGCTCTATTGTCTTCGGCTGAACCTGAAATGTGATGTTAGCCATTCAGAGTCAAAGCATTCTGAGAAGGGCCATAACCATGATGTTTACATAAGTGAAAAAGCCATAGAGTATAAGTTGGACTAAGGTTTTAATGCCCAATATCCACGATGAATTGGAAATTTGAAAAATTCTCATCATTCAAACATGACAGACAAACACCATTAAAAACATCATGGTACTTCAAAAGTTGCTCCACCCTGCTTTGCAGGCCAACAATCAAAATGATGTAATTTTAAGATTCACTAAATAGCATAGCCAAATCATATATTCACTAAAAACCATTTGCAACATACAAGGTGGCTGGAATATCTTTAGGTATAATTTTTTGCCTCTCTTTTACTTTATGCACTATTCCCTGGAAGTCATATGTTTGCATATCATCCTCGGATAGAAAAATGCCAGTCTGATAGTAACTAGAAGCACCACATGCATGCCACGGACTGATTGAAGCTCAACATAAAGAATACTGAACTGAAACCAATCTGGTTTTAGAGAAGGCTTGTCCTCTTCCAGTTTCAAGACTCCAACATTCAATTTGGTATGTTGAAAAATCATAAGAAGCTGAACCGGCTATTTTCCGTACTTTTCCCTTTTCCATTTGGTCTTGAAACTAATCAGTGTGCTTTACATGAGCATCTGGACCAGCTCCATAAGCTAAATAAACAAACAAGACAGCTAGAGCAGTGCATCTCATGGACTTTGTTTCTGGGACAAAGCAAAAGACAAAAAGCTTCTTCTTTTCCTTGAGTTATTTGATACAAGTGTAACGGTTTGATGACATATTTCCCTGCATTACTGTTTATTAAGAATATTGTTTCTTTTGCTATAAATATCCTCACACAGTACTTATTGACCACATATTGTTGCTCTTACAGTTTGTCTGCTGAAACCTGTCTTCGTCCAAGGAGAAAGCAAGCTCATTTGGAGAAATCACAAATCTCCTCTCACCACATGTGAACAATTTCATTTACTAACAATTAACTTGCTCTTCTGAACAGACTTTAGCACCAGTATGTGAATGTGAACAATGATGTTTGATGTAATCTTTTATTAACATTATTGTTTGTTAACTTTAATGTGTTTTATATTATTAATGTGTTGTGCATTGTGAATGAGTGGGTGTGAATGTGTGCGGATCTAAATGTGGAATATGGATCTAAATGTGGATGTGTATGTGTGGAACTAAATGTTGATGTATATGTGTGGAACTAAATGTGGATGTATGTGTTGATCCAAATGTGAATGTGTGGATTTAACTATGGATGTGTACGTGTTGATCCAATTGTTTGTGAATGTGGATCTATAAATGTAGCTGAATGTGGATCCATTTAAATATATTATTATTATTATTTTCTGAAAAAAAAAATGCTTATGGTGTATGTGGCCGTAGGGAAACATACTTGGTTATGGTGTACGTGGCCGTAGGTAAACGTACTTCCTTATGGTGTGTTTGGCCGTAGGGAAACATACTTGCTTATGGTGTATGTGGCCGTAGAGACACATGCTTACGGTTTACAATGTCGTAGGGATATTCGCCGTCACTGAGTCTACCCTTACAAAAAATATGACTACGGTTAACATCGTCGTAGCCAAAAAAGGATATCCTTATGGTGTTACTTACGGCTACCAACACCGTCACTATAGCTATATACTTACGGAGTTTAAAACACCGTAGCCTTAGGCCTTTGCCGTCGGACTTTAGCCGACAAAACACTTTCATAGGGTAACACCGTAAGCAAAGGCTATGCTTACGATTTTTGGTTATCTACTGACGGTGCTTGGACGTAAGCAAAGCATGGTTTTCCTGTAGTGGTGTGTCTTGCTCTCCTCGTGGTGGTGATTCATTCGTCGGCGTGTAGGACGATCTTTGCTCGTGGATGGCGTGAGCGTGGAGCTTGGAGTGGGGAGGAGGTGGCCATGCACACGAGAAGACCCCAACGGGTTGGCCCTTCATTATAAGGTAGGGACTTCTCACCTTCCCCCTAGTTCTATCATGCTAGGATCCAATCCCCCTTCTCCAAGCCTTAGACATTATGCTAGGGTGTGAATGTGTGTGATTGTGGCTCCATGGAATGATTCCTTAGTTTGATTTGTGCTTGGAATGGGGTATGATTGTTGAGGGCCCCATGCTTGCATGTGAGTTTCCTTGAGTGTAGAACCTTTTCCTTGACATGCATGGGTGTTTGCAAGGGTGGTTTGGACTTAATTGAGCAGTTTACATCGTCCTACATTCTCCCCTCCCCGTGTACTTCTCGGATTTATGGTGCATGGCACAGAAGGTGTGCTCTCGGGTGTGAAAGTCTGTGGTCGTGACACGTTTGGTGTCGAGACCCAGATCGCGGCAGCTCAATATGTCGCCTTCTTGTGTGAGGAAGTGACGCCCACCCTGTCGCGTTCTGGTCGCGACAGGGTGGCTGTCGCCTTCTCATCGGGTTCTCACCGTGTGTTGTGGGAGGCCTTAGGTGGTCACCTGGGCCTCTGTCTATGGTAGCGACAAGGTCCTTGTCGCGACCGGATGGCGACAGTTTTTCCTGTCGCCTTCTGACCCAGGTCGCGACAGTCAGACTGTCGCCTTCATATGGCGACAACATGTGTGTCGCCTTCTCAGACAGAGAAGGGACTTTGCGATCTGTTCGGAGTTTCCTTCCACTGTGACTCTATTTTCTTGGCACTTGTGCTGTTCCTAGCACAATGCTACTCTAGTCTTTCGCCCGGTGCTAGGCACTTGAGGGCTTGTCCGCGAGACAGGTTGTTACCGTTACCTGGACCCCCGGTCTCCGCGCGCCTGTTGAGGGAGTTCTCCGGGCGGCGGGCAAGCTCGAGTCACGGACTCTGGTAGCAGAGGGGAAAAAAGTGGGGACAACGACGTAGAGTCGTTTGTAGAGCTCTCTTAGCTGAGTCTGGGATGCCGAGGTGGTTTGGTGCTCTTCCGGCACAGATCAGCTAGTCCTTTTCTCACTGCCTCACTCTACGTGGTTCTGGAACCATTTAGAGGGGCCAGGCGTGGGACCGTAGTTCGGCCAGATTACGATAGTTGTAGTTACTTTAGTTCTGCATCTCACTCTGACGAGAGGTGCTAGACATAGACTGTCAGTTGAGGGTAAGGCACGTGGCGAACCTGATCGGTCGACTAGTGTAGTGTTTCTGTGACTAGTGTCTCTGTCCAGGCAGTTTGTTTACTATCTGTGTTACAGCCTTGGATTCTTCCTAGTGATGTGGTTTACACAGGTTTTCTGGTCCCGACTTTTAGTTTAGACCGTAGACCGTGTAGTTTCTTTACGCTTCCGCACTTTACTCTGTTAGTAGGATAGATTTACTACTTTATTTAATTATTGCACATATAGATCTATTCTATTGTTAGAACCAGTGGGAGATTAGTAGTCCCTACTGGGCTTCTTCGTGATGAGACTTCACAGTAGCACCCCCCGCGGCGGGCTGAGGAGACGGGGCCGTAGTAGACGGCATCTTCCGTGAGCAGTGTTCCCCAAACTAGTGTACTTCACCCTCGGGGTATGCCCCTAAGGTACCTGTTATCCCCCTTTACTTTTGCACTTGTACTTTGTTTACTTTGGGATTGTACTAGACTACTACACTATGTTGGACTCTTTTCCTTCACTTGTTGGTACTTTTAGTGCATTTTGGTTGTTATTTTCCTCCGTTACATATCTTGTTAGACTGGTCCGTTAGCCCTTCCGGGTCTCTGGGCCCGTGGGTGGCGGTGCTGATGGTCGAATCCTTGGTGGAAGCTGGGGGTCCGGGCGTCGGGGCCGTTACAATTTCTGATGGGGATGTTTCTATGCTTATGTTTATTAAGTGAATTTATTTCAATCAATCAATATCATACATATATAAATGCACATATCGTACTTTTATGATTGCGCATACTCCATGGCCGTTTCTACAATTATCTCTATAATAAATGTTACTTGTGCAACTATATTTGGTTGATCTAAGATCACGATAAGGATTTGAATAAAGATCGTCGAAACTACGTACGGAAAAGAAGTGATAGGGAAGAAAGCATCCACCCCTACTAATTATGGGAAGTGGGATTGACCCCCTCCACAACCATTCCTACATCCCACCTCAGAGAAAGCAGATCATGAGGCACCAACCAACTAATTCACCTCTCCAACACCTAATTTCTTTCTTAGGTAATACTTGTTGCTCAGATCAGAAAACTATATTACTCAGCTTCATGCATAACCTTGGAGGCCCACACTACAATGACATCTGTGGACCCTCTAATATTGTGCTTGAAACAGATAAGATAGTTACTCGCTCGTCCAAAAAATTATCTTTTTTGTTCTTTCTTTAGTGGATCTCCAACTTTTTCCAACTCATTTTAGAAGTTGATGCATGAGCTGATGACGTTTGAACCTCTCTTTTTTGTGAGGAGAAATGCTAAGCACCCACACGGTCGGGCATAAATACCCCGTTGGAATGGTCGTAGGTGATCGCATGGCATGCCATGTGGGCGCCACTATGATAATAGGGTGGTGATGGCGGTGGTGGCAGGTGACCAGCGGCGGTGGCTGTAGACCAACGGCGATGGCAGCGCAACGACGGTGGCGGCCTGGCTGCGGTGGTCGGCGGTCGGTGGCAACGGTGGGCGGCAGTCGACGGAAGCGGTGACTGGCGAAGGTGGCGACCAGCGGTAGCGGCGATGACTGCTGCTGGCGACCGATCGGTGACTACTGTTGGCGACTGATCGACGACTGCTACTAGTGACCGACGAGACAAATAGTTATCTAGTGGTTACAAATAATTGTCTATCGATATTGTCACTAGTAGACAGCTATTTGTCACCGATTGATAATTATTTGTCACCACTAGATAGTTATTTGTCACCGTTAGATAGCTCAACCTTGTCATATTCGTAAAAATATCCATCTTGCATCTCCGCATGGAACCTCTCAACACAATATACATTGCCTCTCTCTCTTGTATTAGCAAAATGGATCAACATAATAGCATCCTCAATCTCGTGACCCATTGCGTTATCCACTAGAATCGGGCCAAGCTCCTATCACCATTAAGTAGCTATTTGTTACCACTAGGTAATTATTTATCATGTCGATCGATAGCAGTAGCAGCCGACCACCATCGCCGTGGTCGCCATCTGTCGCCCTTGTCACTGGTCGATGATGGCGGCACGACGGTAGTGGCTAGCGACTAGCGGCGATGGCAGCACGAAGGTGATGTCCGGCAGCCGGTGGCGATCGGCGGCTGCTACTAGAGACCAACAAGACAAATTTTTATCTAGTGGTGACAAATAGTTGTCTAACTGTAAAGCCCTAGAATTTTACTCTCTTATACAGGTGTATGATTTTGTGAAGAAATTATGCTTGTGTGTGTGTGTGTGTATATATATATATATATATATATATATATATATATATATATATATATATATATATACTATTTGATGTATTGTTGTAAATATGTGTATATATTTTATTGTGCATGCTATTTATTTACATTACATAAATAGTATTATTTTAATGTATACATTGTATATTTCATGTACATGCATTGTGTAAATATAATTTTCTGCAGTATTTAAGTTCTGACCAAACGACCCATTGGCATCAACTATGTGGATGCCAACCCAAAGTCAGCGGCCACATCGATGGACGCCAACTCCATATTGGCGGCCAGTGATATTGACGTTAGCCACCCAGATCTGTTGCGTCTTCAAATCTGGAAACGCCTCCGGAAATGTCGCCTCTATTTTTGTAACCGACCCCCAACGGTCAGGAAACCCTACCTAAGCGCGTCTCCGACCCTTGACCTTATAAAAATACCCATCTCCAACCAGATCTGACCATTTTGGCTCTTGAGTCAAAAAACCCTAAGTTTCATGTGCGAAAACTGATTTTTGGTGGACCGGATCGAGCATCGTGGTTGGTTTCCCGGCGAGCTATTGCTTCTGAGAGACTCTCTAAACATCAAAGATTGCCTTCCCAGTCCCGGTGTGCTTCAAAGAACGTCACAGAAGCCGGATCGGGGGAGATTAGAGGACTCTTTGGCTCAGGCCGAGGAGGGCTTCCCCGACTTAATCCTTCGTTTGTAGATTTTTCTGAAGGCAAGTAACACATACACGTTATCCCTACATGCGTCTAGTAGGTCTTAGGCAATTTTTCGGATTTTAATCGTGTCCTGGAACCCCCTTTCTATCGGATTTTTGGTGTTCAGTCTGTGTTTTGCACAGACAGAAACTTAACGGCAAGGTTTGTTGCCGTTAAGATCTGAAGTTGGCGGCCATTTATGTTACCATTAACCAGGTAAGCGGCCACCCCCTTGCCGCTGAGTTCTTCAGGCAGGGACAATTTGTCTGTCTACCTTTTATAAATTATTTTCTCAGATTTTTGCGCATGAGGATATACTATAAAAATTATATGTTATGTAATACCTCTAGTGGATCATGTTGAGCAATTTTTATGAATTTTCCGTTGAATGTGTTATTTATTAAAATCCCTGAATTATCTGTCAGACAGGTTTAAATCTTGTAATAAAATACTGTTTATGTGGATCCATGAAGAATTTGGGGTGCTATAGAATTTCTGTACGATGTTTATACATATCAGATCATGTTATAAAAATTAGGAAACATTCTAATGACTGTGTGAATTTTAGAAATTTTGGAAAAATAAAACAATGAGCATGCTTTATCTTTTTTAAATCTCCAATAAATTGTATAATACAGAATTAATTCCCAGAAATTGTATGTGATGTTATGACTGTTAAACACGGGTTTTTGAACTGTTAAATACGTCTATAATACTGTGAATCCATGATTTATCGAGTTATGAATAAACATGCAGAGTGACTGTTTTAATTTCTATAAATTGTGTACAGTCTAGAAAAATATGAAACTTTGTATGCATGATGATTGACCTGTAAACAGTCTATGGTAAAAATTTCATGTGAATTGGATAACAGTAGGTACTGATTTGTTTATTACATGATGAAATGACCAATTAAAGTATGTTTAGTGTAATTAGTGATAAATTAGATAATTACAACGTGATTAGAATAAATTTGTAACTGTTTAACATTGTAACCAGTAGTACCATGTTAGGAGACCTGAACCATATGCATACATGGGAAATTGGAAATAGTGTATTAAACGATGTGAAATTAGTGTGTGTTTAAAAGTGGAAATATGTAATTATGCCATGGGTGACACTGCTACCTTAGAGGGCTGAGGAACTGTACCGTAGTAAAGTCCCTAAGGGAAGGTTCATATGAGTATGAGATCCCATGGGCATTGGGATAAAATCCTGGAGGTGGACAAGTACCACTGGTTAGAGTGGAGAGTGCTTCTCCCGGTTCTGCGCAGTAACTAAGATCTATCACTATATTGCCTAGGTGATAGGTATGTGGGTGAATGAGATAAGTGTGTGTCCTTCTAGAGGTGGTTTGGACTATGTGTCACGGCATGTAATTAGAATAATGAATTTTTGTACATGTGCAAAATGTGAATGTGTAAAATGTGTAAATGATCATGTGAAATTGTGAACTAATGTGATCACATGTGAAAGTGTGAATCCTTACATAAATGTGTTTTAACAGCAAGCTATCATGTTTATAAATATGTTATGCATGTGAAAATATTCATAGAATCCATGCTAGGAATATCTCTTCTGTTGTGTATAAACTCTGTACTTTATTTGCTATTGTATAATGACATGAATGTAAGGAATTGTGTCTTGAGTCATCATGTTAAGGAATATGTAGAAAACATGTGATAGGTTTACTTTATTGTGAAATAAACATAAACTATGTAACATGTATTATAAGTTGTAGAAATATCATGTTTAGGTTTTCTTAAAGAGTTGTTCAATTCATGTTATACATATTAGCTGTTTTGTTTTAAAAGGAAAAAAAATGTCTATGCGATGTATGTATGCTTAATGTGAATGGAATTACTTGCTGAGTCTTTTACACTCACTCTTGCTTCGGCGTACAGGTGCAGGTATCTCTACTTCTTCCGAGGAGACAGTCAGGAGTGACTCGGAGCGAGAGTAGGAGATCTTGTGGAAATATCGACGTTGTAGTTTATTTTCATAAGTATTAATAAAGGACGACATGTATTTAAGTTGTAGACAATGTAATTTATTTAATTTCTCTGTTATGAAATATTTAATTTCCTTTTCGTACTATATAGACTGTGGATAAATGTGGATGATGGAATAAGATATATTGTTCAGTTCTTTCTATTCTGTTGTTATTTGTTAATATTTGTGTACATCTCAGCTTATTGAATGTGTTGGGTAAATGTCCCACTGTGGCGACGCTTTCTATATCGATGTGGATTGGTATAACCATACCGGTATAAAGAGGGTCGTTACACTAACAGTGACAAATAGCTGCCATATTTGTTAACGATAGATAGCTATTTGTTATCAGTAGATAGTTATTTGTCACCACTAAATAGTTATTTATCACCACTAGGTAATTATTTGTCCCGTCGGTCGATAGCAGTAGCAGTCCGCCACCGTCACCTCTGGTCGCCGACCGCCTCCATCGTCATCGGTCACCGACCACAGTCGTGTGCCCTGTTGCCATGATGGCACCCACATGACATGTCATGCAACACCAACAGCTATTCCAACGGGGCATTTATACCTGGTTGTGTGGACACTTAGCATTTTTCTTTTGTGGCACAAGGATGCATCCATCTATTGAAACCCATGATGTCAAAACCTGTGGTGGCGTTTCTCCTATTCGGTAACGGGCCAAACGGGCCTCCACTAGGAAAGAGGGAAGAAAGTTGCCGATGCAGATGAAAACCTACAAAAATTAGAAAGGGCGTTAGGGGAACCCAGTTGAATAAGGACCGGGAGAACCTTCCGATGCCAAAGTCAGATCAAGACTATCTCAATGAGGCGAAGAAGGAAGGGTTCTTTTGTGTGTAGATTCGCGCGTGGGCGATTCTGTGGGTGTGATTTCACGTACCTTTGAATGAAGGTTACATGTTCCTTATATAGGCAGGGGACCCGAAAGGTCTGAATGCATCCTCCTCCAATGATAACCGAAGGGACGCGTCGGTTGAGTTCCCAAAGTGGGCAGTTGTCCGTTTGGGGATGCCCCTTGGGGTTTCGCACTTAAGGTGCTTCAGATTGTGGGGAGACATGCCATGCTGTCTCATCAACTGCGACGGTAAACGAAAGGTCGCATAACGTTGTGGGTCACAGGGATTCCGAACAGAGGTCAGTGGACCGGTTCGGTGAAGCTACCCAATGCCCTAACGTTAGAGCCGTAGTGGTGCCGAACAGGAGCCCTGATGTCTGTTCAGAGACTCTGCTTTGTTGGGACTGGATCGGAGATGTAACGGCCCTAGATATTTATGTCCAATAAGGCTCCATATTCAAGTTCGCCTCCCGCGATCGGACTGAAGTCTCGCAAGGAATATCTCACACAAGTGTCCAGTAGAAATATAAAAAACAATCACAAGAGTATAAGTCACAAGAAAGTACATGTGCTCATATCTGTATACAAAAAAATACAATTGTCCCAATTCATTATTACATGTCCAAGAAAAATGTACAACTACCTGCGGCATACCCTGAGGGAGCAAAGCTCACACAACACTAACTACGACTCAACTGCTGGTGGTACAAGTCTGCCACAACGCTGCCGCACGCCAAACCCACGGCAAACCCTGAAAGGAACTGTAAGGGAGTGAGCCTCAATAAATCACAGGCTCGGCAGGGACCTCCCAAAAACAACAACTGAAAACTGAAAAGATCTCAACCATAAAGGGTCTCACTGGCAACACCGATAGCCAAACCACTACATAATAGTATTAAATGTAATTAAACTGTGATTAAATAAAACTCACTACCTAGCACAGTCTACAGAAGCTAAAGAAACCAATAGGACTGGTATAGAAACATCAATCCAAAACAAAAAAGAGTAGTGCCTAGGTCACAAGCCTCACAGGCAAACCACAAGTACAAGGATAACGGGACTGCTAACAAGGAGCTAGTCCACCATACCCAAAAATACCACAGAAGATTACCCTCAGGAGGGTACAACACAATAAGCGGAAGGTCATATGATACGACCTCTACGGAGCACAGCTCCACCTCAACACCTGAAAAGATTGGTACACGGCGTACCACAACAAACAACTACCTCCACACGGGGTCCAAGTACCTACTACCACGAGGTACCACCACAGAAACCACAATCCCCCTGGTGCCACAACAGGGCACACCACAACAAGTCAGAACCACAACCAGTGAGTCATCGCTCACAAGCCACAACCTTTAGCAAAACACGAGTCAGAAGGAATGACGCCACCACATGGGAATGGACTTCTGGTTCATGACGCCAGTATCCAACCCGGACAACACAACACAAGAACTACCCCTCAGTCTCGCAGTCAAGGATGAAAGGTCCAACTGTCGTTCCACAAGCACACAGTAAAGCCAAAGAACAGTGGAGCCTAACCAACACCACACCTGCAGACCACACAGCTACAGGCCCATGCCTGGCACCTTTAAGGACTCCGGCCCGAGCTCCCTAAAGTGAGGCATTGGAAACACAGGACTAGTTGGGGACCAGTGACGTCTACTGGTGTCCGTCCCCCAATGCTACAAAAGACCAAGTAGACCCGCAACACACACGAGTCGCTGCCCAATTGCCGTCTTTCCCTCATCCAGACGTACAACTCAAACACAAGAGTGAGGGTGTCCAGAAAGATAACACAGACCTCGACGGTACACACAGTACCGGGACAAACCCCGAGTACAACAAACACAATGTGCTTGGCTCACAAAGAACCTGGGTACCCAACTAAAGAGGCATTCCGGAATAGACGTCAGATCACCGTACTCGGCAACACACAAACGACGCTAATCACATAACACACTGATAAAACTTATACCACGATATATTTAACATAACTGGCTCGTCACTGGTCACCATGTGACCTCCAAGCAACTAGACACCGTTATACACATGAACCACTTAACCACACTATAACTTTGCCTGTCATTGGTCATTTCATGACCTCCATAGCAACGCACTTTTACGTACATAAATCACAACATAACATAATTAACAAAAATGACGTAATCAACATAACTTACCAATTAATCAAGCCATTAACCTATAACATGTTGTATTAACATTAAACAACTTATAATACCTCAAAATAACCATAAACAACTTAGGCTAGATCCACACCAGACCATCATAGCCTCAAACCCTCACACAGTACACACCTCGGAAGCTAAACCGCGACGGACACAGATGTCGCCTATCAAATCGCGACGACCCTACCGATCGCGTTAATAAGCTTAACGTGATAGGGCCCCCAGTTGTGACCTAAACGCGACAGCCCGATACGTTGCCTTTAAGCCAAACACTTCAAATGTCAACAGCCGAAGTGTAAATCGCGACGGCCCACACTATCGTGATTACACCAAACTAATCAAAACGAAAAAAACGTGACGCCCCAGAGCATCGCCTCTCAAACAATCGATCAATAAACGCGACAAACCTACCGGTCTCATTTCAGACCACCGCACTAGTTGAACAATCGGAAGAGAAACGCGACGAACTAACCCGTCGCATTTTCATTAGAACGCGACGGTTCAAACCGTCGCCTTACCAGGCGAACGGCTGAACCCTTTTCTCAACCCAGAACCCATTCCAGAGGCCATTCCAACCATCGGTTTAATACTTAAAACATAAAAAAAAAACATCATCACACACAACCATTGCATGATTTACAAAGCTTTAAATTACTTAAACAATTAAAATAAAAGGGTAGTCTCCCTACCACTCTTGAAGAACTCGGAGAACACGAAAACCCACCACATCACCGGCGCAACCATGCTCCAGACATGTTCCTCGAGTGAACCCCGCACCGCGCGAACCTCTAGACGTCGGAAAATGCCACAGGAGGCGCCACAGCAGCCTCCCCCACTGCCGGACAGAGCTTCTCTACTCTGTCTGGCCGAAACAGAGCAATAAATGCACAATCAAAATCACGACGGAGGCAGTCGTCGCATTTAAAACACACTAGACGCGACAGACCTGGCCGTCGCCAATCGCGCCGCGCCACGGAAAGGTGGTTGGTGAATCGCGACGTAGGAAGCTGTCGTGTTTAAAACGCGACGACATACCCCGTCGCTTTCTTCACCAGAAAATATGTGGACTATTTGGGCCTAAACTTTTGGCCCACAACACCCACAACACACACACGGAGGCCACAACCAAGGCCCAATGACCCCACATTGGCCAAGGGCACCACACTGGACCCATTAAACATGGATCCAAAAAATCGCGACGTTATAGGAGGTGCCCGGAGACCATATCTTGGGACTCTTAGGTACCCGACGAGGCGTGATTGGAAGCAGGTGGCTACTTTCGAGGACACGTGGCTGGGTAGCTGCTGCGTGACCACTCTGCTAGGTCATGATGGGCCTACGGATCTAAGAGGTTGGAGATAGCCTCCGCAAAACCTTTTCTCTCCAACCGGTACCTTTTGGACAGAATAATGTCAAATCAGGTACCAAATGTTCAAACAACTCCAACTTTTCCCCCGCTAACCACAAGTTTCATGCCATGAGAAAGGGACCGTAGGAGTCAGACTTGCCTAAGGCATATCATCGCAAGATGTAAAGCTTTTCCTTTTTCTATGGTTGTAGCCCAGATGATCATACATGTCTGAAACTATTTCTTACATTTTCTTCAGATATCGAAGTATCCATATCTATTAGAAAAAAAAAGGTGATTTTAATTCGTCAAATATTCATTGTCATTGATACATCATCCTTATACTGAATTTTCCTTATTTTTTTACAACGATATACTGGATTATATTTTTGTTTTTGACAATTACGGGATTACCTTGTTGCATCCTTAGAAGTGGACACCAAACCACGGTTGGCCGCGGTACAGTCAAACTGTACCGTGTTTGGACTCTCGTCCAATGGAGTGATCCGGGTGTGCCGCGGCGGCACGCCGCGGACCGGTCCAATCCGGTCCGATCCGATTCGGTCCGGTCCGCTAATTTTATTTTATTTTTCATACTTTTCTCATATCCAGTGCATTAAATTGATGTAAATGGTGTCTAATTGAGATAAAATTTTAAACATAAACTAATTAAGAGATGATACAAATTATAGTAATTTTAGTTTAATTTTTTTGTCAAGTAAATATTGTCCCAAAAATTATTAGATCGACTTAATCTCTACATTTAAGAGATCTAAATGGTGTCTAATTGAGATTAAATTTCAAACATAAGTTAATTAAGAGATGGTACAAATTATAGTAATTTTAGTTTAATTTTTTGTCAAGTAAAAATTGTCCCAAAAATTATTAGGTCGACTTAATCTCAACATCTATGCATCAATAATTTCTGATATTTATATTTCTAAAATTAGTATATTTTTCTGATAATTATGATGACTTTAGATTTGACTTTACTTTCGTAACCGAATGTCGTCCCGTCGAAATGCGCACAATCAAAGATAGCACACATGGTTCGCCGTATCGCGCCAAACCACCACGGTACGTGTGAACCGTACCGCGAGCCCAGTCACAATTGGGTCACCCCAATGGGGTGACCCAAGCGTGCCACGACACGTTGATGACTGGTACAATCCGGTCTGCTAAATCTGTTTATTCTTTTTTTTCATTCCTCTCTCACATCCGATGCATTTAAAGGGTCAAAATGATGTCTAATTGAGATGAAATTTTAAACATAAACTAATTAAAATATGATACAAATTATAGTAATTTTAATTTATTTTTTAATTATTTTTTGTCAATTAAAAATTATCCCAAAAATTATTAGGTCCACTTAATCTCAACATCTATGCATCAGTAACTCATGATATTTATATTTTTAAAATCAGTATATTTTTCTAGTAATTATGATGACTTCAGATTTGACTTTATTTTTGAAACCAAATGTCGTCCCGTTGAAGTGCACAGATGATTCGCCGCACCGCGGTAAATCTTGTGTACATTTAAGGGGTCTAAATGGTGTCTAATTGAGATGAAATTTTAAATATAAACTAATTAAGAGATGATACAAATTATAATAATTATAGTTTAATTTTTTAAATTAATTTATTGTCAAGTAAAAATTGTCCCAAAAATTAGTAGGTCGACTTAATCTCAACATCTATGCATCAATAATTCTTGATATTTTATATTTTTAAAATCAGTATTTTTTTTAGTAATTATGATGACTTCATGTTTGACTTTATTTTTGGAACTGAATATCGTCCCGTTGAAATGCACGCAATCAAAGATAGTATTAGAATTATATTAATAATATGAAGATAGTCTAAAATTAAAGATAATTATGTTTTATATAAGTGATCATGTCTTACGTATAATTTACTATCTCTTTTAATTTCTTAGTGTCATATTAATATTTTATTATAAATTTTAAGACGTTACATTTTTGTTTCTTTTTCAGGTTCTTGGTGTTGATCTAATGGAACAATTGATCATATCATGAACAACTTTCATGAAGATCACAAAGATTGGATCACCCTCGTTCATGTTGTAGAGAGGCCGCACTCACTGCTAGTTTGGATCGCGATATGAGAGAGAAGGTCAAGAATAATCCACTGTATTTTTAAGCACATACCTTAATTTGATGTCATTTTAGTTGGAGCTCGTAGAGGAAGTCGTAGGGAACAACTTTCATGAAGAAGTCTTCAAGAGATATGCCCTCGTTTGAGATGTGGAAGGCATGATAATCTTATATACGTAGATCATGATATGAAAGAGAATGTGAAAAATAATCTATTATAACTTTGGACACATATCACCAATTGAGGTGATTCTCCTTCGAGGATGAAGCTGAAGAAGAGTAAAACAACTTTGATGAAAATCTCGTGAGCATATCAACTCATTTTCAGGCTGTAGAAAGCGTGATATCTCTGATAGTTCTGGAGGATATGAGAGAAATGGGAGAAAGAAAAGGTGCATATAATATCAGCGTATGTACGAAATTATATGCTTTATGCTGATTATTTGCCTTTTTGGAAAGCGCTTATAATGCGAGGTTATTCAGAGATAGAAATTATACCCCATATTACGAAGATTTTGTGGACATACATACTCAGCATGATGAGGAAGATTATGTAAGAACTTGTTAAATGTTCTTAGTTACATGTTAAATGTTCTTAGTTATATATTTTTTTATGTTTTACTCATTTTCTTTTAAAGTTTACTCATTTTAAATATTCACCAAGTCACAAAACTAAAAAAATAAATCAAATAAGTTATTTTCCCACCGTATCTCAGCGGTACAGTACCGTACCTTCCCACGAAGAATGCGGCACGACCGATTCGAGCGGCACGGCGAACCTTGTACCAAACATATATAGCTAAATGCATGGTCAAAAAAACGTTAAGCCATGAGACGATAATTTGATTTTATGATTTTTCCGTATTTTGTAATTTAAAAAGTATTACATATAAAGATGAAATTAAAAGTTTGTGTGTCATATAATTACATATCTATGTGATAAGTAATTCAGATTTTCATCCCAATCTTCCTACCAAGATGAAATGGTAAATTGGAGGGTCCCTCGCTCGGAGTTGCATGTGATGTGGGGGATTCCTGTCGGCGGCCGTTCGAAAAGGGTCGGGCTTTCCTCACGCAGGCTCTCTCGGCGGACAGCGGAGCCGTTCGCATTCCAGAAGGGTGGAGCACAATTGCTCCGCATCCCTCGCCGATTTCCTAGAAAAAGATGGTAGTTTTTTGCTTCCACCATCCGCAGCTTCGTTCGAATAATTCGAGAATACGAGATTTTTCGCTAATTTTTTGTTTCCCTGTTGCTCCTGGATCGATTTGCCAGATCCGGTTCATTCTGCTCCAGAACAGGCAGGGGAAGACCCGCCTCGCCAAATACTATGTGACCCTCGAGGATTCCGAGAAGCACAGGGTCGAATACGAGGTTTGGACTCGGACATTGTGCCTGCACTCGCACCCGTTTTCTTCTCCATATTTTCTTGTCGAACACCATACCCTTTTTCTTATTTGAATTAAAAGGTTGATGTTTTTATCCTTGAGAGGGACTTGATCTTTGTTCTGGGCAGGTCCATCGGCTGGTTGTGAACAGGGATCCCAAATTCACCAACTTTGTTGAGGTGAGTACTCGACATGATCAAGAACTTTGCGTTCCCCTCTTGTTTATTCCGCAGATTTCCTATTTCTTTTCCGGGAGGGATGTTTCCTGCTCTGACTAGCTGTCGGCAATTGCTCATTTCATAATACCGGACATGCAACCTATTGCATGGAAGTTTTCGTTAGCTGAAAAATGACAGATTTCGTCCGAAATGTCAATGGCGCGTCCCACTCATAGTTTTATGGTAAAAAACCCATCTGAATGTTGGACGCTTAATTAAAGAAAGGGGGGAACATCTTCTGTTAGTGTTATGTCATGGAACAAATGTTCAATAGCAGTGAAGAATGACTCAACCAAAGGCTAATCAGGCGCATCTCTGTTCCTCTAAACATAATATCGTGTGTTAAAAACATGCGATAACGGAGCATTTCTCGAAGAGACCTGTCATGTCCAATTTGGTAGTGCGCAACGCCTTTTCTTATGTGGTTAGGTAGAGGATGTGCATGCGTGCTAATTGATCCCTCAATGTTTTTTTTTTTTCTCCTTTTCAGTAGGTAAGTTGATTAGATGGAGGGGAAAGTGAGGAGAGGGCATGGGATCGATCCCGAGCCCTCCTGTTCCCCCCCCCCCTCCATTTTGCAGGGGGAGAAACCACCCCATGCATGGTTCTCAATTGATCCCTCAATGTTGTTTATTTGTCAGTAACAACTAGAAGGAAAAGATCAATGATGTTAATCTTTAGATGGTCTTTAATAGAAGTGAGTGGTAACTATGTCAAAGATGGTACACAAGGAGTGGCCTAGTGGTCAACTCTCCATATACATTATCATGAGGTTTCAAGTTCAAATCCCACTGGGAGCAGAGCAGGTTTATAAGGAATTTCTAAAGAATAATGTAATAGGCTTGTCCCCCCCCCTCCTCCCCCCAAAAGAGAAAAAAACATCTCAGAGATACATATTTTACTGTCATATCCTTGTCGTCTGCTAACTGGTTCCAAGATCCTTCTGTGATATTCAGAGATTCTGGTCTTAGCGAAACAGTCTATTCTATTATTGATTCAATAATAAACAGGTGGATTTGCATAGTTGGTGGAGATGGTGAGCATGTTTGTAACCGAACACCTGACATAGCTCACCATTTCTGACATTGAACACCTGATATGATGCACACAAATTTCCTAAGGTATATTTGCTTAAATTTCCTTGTTTCTTTCTTTCAATGTTTTGTTGTATTTTCTGTTAAATTTGTGGAAGGTAGCCAATGCTTTTCCTGTCTGTTTTGCATTACTTATTTGAGCATATTTGAGTGGCACTGAGTGAGATAATTCCTTGTTGCAGTTTCGCACTTATAAGATAATCTACAGGAGATACGCCGGATTGTTTTTCTCGATTTGTGTGGATATCACAGATAATGAATTAGCATACTTGGAGTGTATCCACTTATTTGTGGAAATATTGGATCATTTCTTCAGCAATGTGTGTGAGCTTGATCTGGTGTTTAACTTTCACAAGGTCTGTGTGCTTTCTATTGACCTCAGGACATGCCATTTTTTTTTTCTAATGCACATGTCTGAGAATTGTAAATTGAAGTTCCTGCTAGTCATTGTTATTTCCTAGTGTATTCATTGCGGAATCTATCTTACTTTATAGTCAAGATAAAGATAGTTTCCTTGCATGATCATCTCAAGATTAATTGTCTTATCAAGCTACAAAGAAAGAAATAATGGGGTGCAGGGGACAGGTTTCTTTGAAGAATTGAGTTAGGGTGTCCTTTGGACACCTTTATCACATAATTGAGCTAGGAACCAGACTCACCCTGACTGGTTCTGAATCTGGTTCCAAGGCCGGTTTTCTACCCCATCAGAACTGAACTAGTTCTGGACATTGCAGATCCAGTCAACCAATTTTAATACCATCTCTTGTCTCCTTGACCTCTTAGGAACCTCTCATCTTCTGTCCTCCCTGGATACTGCCAAGAAATGAATCACACTTTCCTCTCTTTCCTTGTGGTTCTTACATGTTTTCTGCTATGTGATGGAGCCAATAATTCTGTCGACCCGTGCTCTCAACTTACCAGTATGTTCGCTTCTTATAGTGCTCATATATAAGGATGCCAACGTGGCTGGAGATTACCTGTTGGACTATGGTAATTCTTTTGAAAAATTTTGTACATATACGCCCATTAAAGTAACAAAACCGCAAAAATCTATCCTGTATTAACATTTGCATATAGACTCTTCATGCATGAATTAATTGTCACATATGTTCTTGTCATCACCTTCCTTTAACAACCATCAAAATTTCTTAAGTAGTGATGTAGAAGAAAATAGAATACTCTATAGATATTTTGACAAAACTTTATCATGTACTATACACACACACACACACACACACATATATATATGTATATATATATATATATATATATATATATACATGCAATTTTCAATTTAGGAGGGGTATTTTTTAAAATTATTCTTTCAGAATCCATTCAATTTATTCGTATCAGATTGATTTTCATAATATTTCCCAATTTTTTGATCTATCCTACGGTTCTATCACTTAAATGCACTCTACATCATTTGAGAACTGAGATCTACAGGTTCAACCATGCCATGGTTTCACATGATCATATAAAAAGGAGGAAGAATAATCAGATTAAATGTTTCTTTTAGAACCGTTTTTTATAACTAAAAATGACTTTGAATACATTTTTAAGTGCATCACATGCATGGACATGGGTTTTGACAACTAGTTTGAAATGTTGAATACATTGATGTGCTTGCAGAGGAAAGTTGAAGGCATGGGCTTGCTATGCAATTCCTATGCATTGTCATTTTAGTGTTTACCTAGCAGAAATCTTTTGACCCATTATCAAATAAAACTTAGTAGTCAATGTAGAGGGAAAAATATTATCATCACAAATATTATCAAACTTTTCTTCCACTGATTCCTACTATTCAATAGGAGATGATAGCGTTAAGTATTAGCATATTTGTAATATATGTGCGCTGGCAGCACCGGACCACCGTGCACATCCCTTATGAAAGCTCTCCTTATTTGCTGATCTCACCTGATGGTTTGCATGAAGGTTTATTTGATACTTGACGAGTTCATACTTGCTGGAGAGCTTCAAGAAACTAGCAAGAAGGTAGGTACCCATAACAATGCCAACCGATCAATTTTATAAGTTTGGCATCTAAACATCTGGTAGATGGTTCTACAGTGGTTTGAAATTTATATTTCTGCCAATTTGTCAGGCAATCATCGACAGAATGGGTGAGTTAGAAAAGCTAGAATGAGCTCCAGAAAGAAGGCAGGAAACTAGAGGATTATTAGCTCATGGAAATACGGGGCTGCCTTGCTATTGTTTTCTGATATCTGGGAGCCAAGGATCCTTCCACAGTTCCACTGAAAGGGGGAAAAACAGAACTGCATGTTTCGGTCCAATCATCGGGACAAGGAGTTTCAGACCATATGCTTGATGCCTTGGCTCATGCATCTTTTGTTTTGTTGTAATGTTGAGAAATTTGACGGCTCTATTCCTTAATTTGATAGCTTCAGAATATCCAGGGAAAAAAGTGTTATCTCTAATAGTTCATGTATCAGGTTTCCCCCATCCTGATGATCTTCTTATTGTCTTTGGGTTATATGTTGCTGTATCCATCGACAGTGACACTGAAATAGCTTATGCATCACTTTTCGCTTCCTTTTTATTCGGCATCCATTATAAAATAAGTTTTTTTTTTAGATTTTAGTCCCTTTAATCTTTTGCAGTTAACTTTTCGTCACCGAAACTTAACTGTTTGTGTTTGGATCCAAATCTTAACAATCTTTCAATTCTTCGTAAAGTCAAGACGTCGAACTCAGGCATGTATTTTTTCGAAAAAAATCATGCCATTTTCTAAAAATGCTTCTCATTATGATATTTGATTGTACTTTAGAATTAAAGTGATACATTAAAAAAGCTATTATTCGTGGCCCATTCACAAACTATTTGTGTCTTTTATAAATTTGCGATAATTTGTTGGGTCCAACTCTCTCCGAATCCCACCTTGCAATGACGTTGAAACCTACCCATCATCAAATCAGTTACATCATAAACATGATGGGGTCATGTAATAATCAGAAGAATCTTCACTGATGTTAAAGAGTAAAAGAAAAGTCATGGAAACAGCTAATAAAAAAACAAAACCACCATATCCAAGGAAATTCAAATAGGAAAAAGTTCTGGGTTCGTTCTCTCTCCATTATCAGGGCAACAACCCTGCATATGTACAAAGACAAGAGGGTGTCACAAATATGAACACCAGTTGCTTCAGATGCCCAATAGTAGTGCAACATGTAGCAGTTGACTCAGGAAACGTGGCATATGAGATGAAATAAGCCAAAAAACACAATTTTTGGATGTGAACTCCTCCATTTGCAACATCATGTTTACACATTAAAACATTTATGAAGACGATTAAAGTGAAGCAAACTATTACATCAACCAAGAGCATTTACAACGTAAAAGAGCATTAACTATGTGCAACCTTGCCATCTTAGCACCGTCCGAGGGTGAACATGCCCTTCAGGATGGAACCCGTTTTTTGGAGACACCAAACTGATGGTGGATGTTGATTTCTTGAGCTGGGAAATGAACAGAAGTTGAGCGCTTGATGACTGAATGTAGTAGAATGTGACAAAAATATCACCAACTCCTCTTTTCCATTGTCTCATCAGTAACCTCTTGGCAAACTACAACTTGTGAGGATTTCGAGCAACAGAAGGGCTGGTGACACTTTGAGAGCTCATGCTTGCAGTTCTCAGGAGTTTGCGGAATTCAGACAAACTTATCTTCCCATCCTTGTCTATGTCAGCCTCCACTAATAGTGGCTCTATTGAGCCCCTCAATCCTACGTGCTGCAAATAACCAGTAGAATAGTTATGACAAGAATTCAGATCGCTTAGCTGAGGTAAATGCATACATATGTGTTGTATCATCACGTAAGCAAAGGAACATGAAGTTTTCAGATGTACCATTCTAAGTTCATCAGCAGTAATGAATCCATCTCTATCCACATCAAATTTCTCAAAGGCACTTTGTGAGCGTGATTGCCACTTTTCTGAGTCGTGTTCCACTAGCTGATGCACACGCATAGTAGCAGCAACAAATTCATCAAAGTCCACTAGCCCATCTGTGTTGCTATCAATCTGCCAGCAACAGTGTTACAAATTTCAGACTTTGGAATAGCACATAACCATCATAAACGCATAATCAGGTAAATCTCTAATCAGTTGGCATTTTCAGGATTCGAGATTGGAACCCCCATGGAGGACAAACATGGCATTTTCAGCGATAAAGATCGGAAGTCCTATAAAGCACAAATGAACTTGGACCATTACTTCATAACGAAAGATCGAACAGTCTTTTTTCTTTTTATCAATCATTTAACGAGCTTCAGCTTCCCTCAGCCATGTCCTACCACCAAGTAAGGATGGCAGGCTCAAGATTCTGAGATGATGCCGGCAGTATGTTCAGAGTAACTATCTGTCTGAACTGTAAACACACCAGAAAAAATGAAATAGTCCCAAAGCCTACTAAGAAAGTTAATAAATAAGTGGACCCTTTTTTCGGAAGGATAAGTTTATCAATCCAAAAATGCTATACAAATGTGAAAAAGAACTCACCTTCCTAGATCTAGCTATGACATGTCCTGATATATAAAGCTAGAACTTACTGCAAGATACAAATATATATCCTTTCTCCATTATGGTCACTTGCTCTTAGGTAATAGAATGGACTACTGCCCAAAAGAAATAATGCTCTAGGGAGCTCTGCTGGTTCTCTCCAAGACATCAGAATATCCTGTGCAGGTTTTACATATCTTCACCCAGCATTGGGACATTACTCATTAAAGAATGAAATATAGATTGAACAGAACATTTATCAAAATGTGAAAAAAGAATATATAATCTACAAAAAGGAGACTCCATTGTAAGAAGAGAAACAATGTCAACTCTTTCACAGGAAAAGAAATTAATGATTAAAAAGAAAGCAGTTAGCAGCCAAAGAATACCAGCATGAGCAAAATTTGAAATTTAAACTAAGGGTATTCAATTTCAGGGTAGTAAAGTAGTTGGAGGCAACAATCTTACAGCTTGAAGAATTTCAAGAACACGGGGCTCCTTCACCCTCCAGGGAACATCTTTTGCAAGGGCCTGGAAACACATTATGTGAATGATATAAGATTTTACCTAGGAAAATTCAGAACAGGGAAAAACTGAGAGAATAATTTAAAGAAGAATTATTAACACATGAGCTCTGTAACAGAATGACATTTTCCTACATCATGACATTAAGTTTTAGGCTCACTAATGCATGGTTGTAGGTTTCGCCCGAAACCGAAACCGACACGGCGAAACGTGTCGGTTTCGGCCTTGGGCGACACGAAACCGGACCGGAACACTGTTCCGGTCCGAGACTTAATGGTTTCGGGCGAAACCGAAACCGACACCACCCGGTGTCGGCCCGAAACCGGCGACACCGGGCGAAACCCGACACCCTCAAATCTGAGATCTGAGGCAGAAGGGGGTGGACACTGCCGCAGGGCCGTAAGGGGGTGGTTTCGGCTTTTCTTGGGGGGGGGATTTTTTCTGCCGGAGGTGGGAGGAGAGGCAGGGGTGCAAGGGGGGAGGGGGACGCATTGCCGGAGACGCTCTTCCCGCCGCCGCTGTAGGTGTTCGCTTCGCTGTATGTATTATTTTTTTGCTTTAGCCTTTCCCTTATAAAATTTTTCTTCTGGGGGCTCCGCCCCCAGAGACCCCCGCAAGGGGCGCTGCCCCCTTGACCCCCGCGACCTGACCGGGCAGGTCGATCCCCGCGACCTGACCGCGCAGGTCGATCCGCGTGCGAAGGCGCACATTTGAGAGATTCTTCTCTTTATTCTGATTCTGGATTCCTGTCAATCCAACAACCATTCACTCCAAGAGGAATCCAAAGAGGGATGAATGATTTGGCTACATCTTTGTTTGGTTATAGTGAATATTCAGAGTATAAGAACCCTCTTTATGGGTTTCAAGGACAGCAACCATACGATGAAGGAGAAGGTCCTTCCGGCTATTATCCATCTTAGTACATTGTAATGTTTAGGTATGAAAATTTAATTTTTACAGAATTTTATTGTGTTTGTAATATTTATAATAGTGCAAGACAACAACATCATTCTATGTTTATTGTTTAACTCTTTAATATGCATCGAATATTCCATTAACATGTCACCCACATATATCTGTCACTTAATCCAATTTTTTTCAATCTTATATGCATGTCCACTAGTTCTTTTTGTGTTGTGATGAATTTTTATATTTTTACAGATTTATTTGAGTTTTTTTACAATTTTTTGTCAACTTTATAGGTTTCGGACGGTTTCGTCCGAAACCGAAACCGACACCGTTTCGGTTTCGGCCCTACCCGAAACCGAAACCGACACCCTCATCCTTGCACTAATGGCCTTAGAAGGCACATCAATCGTGGATAAATGGTAGTTTTCCGGTGTCTCAACTTTTAACTGACCTGGGATTTGGCGATGATTTGAATAGTTATGCCAGAAGGGAGTTTCACATAAAATAGGGACTGTCTTAATGACAATCAATCCTTCCCATCATTGACATTTATAGGAGGAAATTTGCAACATTTAACAAGCTTATGTACTTCCAAGCAAGGTTCGACGCATCGGGGAATCGGGGCGAATCGGGTTTTTCCTGATCCGCCACGATTCGCCTAAATCGGGCCGATTCGCATGGGAATCGGTCCGATTCGATGGGAATCAGGCGAATCGGGTTTCTCCTTATTCGATCCGATTCGGCCGAATCGGACCGATTCGATCCGGCACGCCAAACCATGCTTCCAAGTAACCATGTCAAAGACACAGACCCCGATACTTGCTGGAAAGCATCTCTATGGACTGAGACCTGTTTCTAAAAGATGTGGTGAAGAGTCCTTATACTCAGTTTATCCATAAGGTAGGACTGTTGGAGTTGATACAACCATTAGGGTTCATATATAAGCTGAGAATAGGTCTGAATTTCTAAGGTAAAAAAAATAACTTACATGTCTCATTTCTTCAAGGCTAATGGAGCCATTTTTATCTACATCAATTGCATCAAACTGATCACGGAGGTCTTTCAGCTCCTCTGAATCAAGTGTACTTGCCAATGCCTGACTTAAGAACATTAGTATTAGATGATCAATACACAAGATATATGCTAGCCAAGCAAATAAAGTTGTTTACCCTCAGTGCAAACTGCTTAAAACGGCTGTATTTCACAAATTGCCGCATGTTGTTTAACACAGATATGTCCAGGGGGATTTCTGGTGCACTTCCTCCTTCTCTCACCCATGTGTGTGCTGTTAAGGTATGCATCAATCGAAAAATAGTCAGCATAATTTGAAGAAAATAAGACCATCCAGCTCAGAAATGAAAATAAGCCCACTTAATACATACGGTGGGAGAGTCAAAAGTGTGGAAAATTAAATTAGAAAATCAACAAGAATGCATGATCAAAATGTAGCAGTATTCCTTAAATAAATTTGAAACAGTTAACCCATGATGGATGTCAATCCACTAGAGAAAAACAGACGTCAAATTCATTGAAAACCTAGATAAAGATTAGAAGATAGAAGTAGCAAATTCGTAACTATAGAACAAAGGATCAAATGCAGATAGTGCAAAGGAGTAACATTTGTTGCACACTATGGGATGCATCAAGTGCCTAGTCATCTTGCACACACCCATGTGGTTGTTCCACATAGGGTGACAAGACTTGAGGGACAACCGGACAAGAAAGCTTCCATTGAACAAATAAAAAAACAAACAAAAACACTTGGGCCATGCCATTTAATGGGGGCTGTCTTTGCTCCCAAGTGTAGTCTCCCCACATGTACTAATCATATGGGGGTGTGCAAAATGACTAGGCACTTTTTGTGCCCCATATGGTGTGCAGCAGGTATTACTCTAGTCAAAAGACAACCAGTTCCTCAAAGAAAGAAACAAATAACTTCCTCGCTCAAAATGTAGAGCCCTTGACCACAATAAATAGCATGTGTACCTTATGATAAACTACAGTGAGATCCTCAAGCCTTCCCCATTTAGGAAGTCTAATATGTATGCAATGGCCAGAAATTTTAAATTCTGTTTGTCAATGAAAATCTCAAGATAAAACAGTAAAAGGTCATTGAGGAAACAATTCAAGCATATGCAGACAAGCTATAAGACATTTATCAACAAAGATAATCTGCAAATGCACAGGCATATGAAAGATGTAGGTATGCACTTTGAGACATTTAACATGTGGACAATCATACATTATTCTTCAGACAAATAAATAATACGTACAGAGTGCTTGAGCAGCTGTAAGTCTTGCACGAGGATCCTTCACCAAAAGCTTTTTGACAAAATCCTTTGCGCTGTCACTTATGTTCGGCCATGGTTTCCGACGAAAATCAGGCTTGTTCCTTAAGACCTGCATATCATGGTTGTAGATAAAAGGTTGGTACACTAAAAGGTGGAATATTAGCTAATAACAGAAAAAATGACATCTTTCCTGAGAAACCTTGAAAATATCATGATAGAGAGCATTAACTAATTCACTAATAGAATATGTTACACTAAGAATGCCCTCAGCGGATGGCCTGAGAAAGGAAAATAAAAGAAGCCATACTCAATTAATTGTCAATCCCAAAGCTGGCAATTAATTGTTCAAGACTATCCGAAGATCTAACCGCTTCTCATCAAACATCCCCATAAAGGTCTATGGCTTCATCTATGGACTGAAGTTAAAAAACAACGGATATACATGATGTAATATGGCCCAAAGGAAATTCCCATTTTCTTTTCCTTTTTAAACTCTTTGGAACCTTCCAAATTTGCAACATGGAGAAGAATGCAGATAGAATATACTCAAGTATTAATTCACAAATTTCTATAACTAATAAGA
The DNA here is from genome assembly GCA_014218235.1 of Colocasia esculenta. Classification (NCBI taxonomy): domain Eukaryota; kingdom Viridiplantae; phylum Streptophyta; class Magnoliopsida; order Alismatales; family Araceae; genus Colocasia; species Colocasia esculenta. The sequence goes on from JACBKR010000945.1 coordinate 78,747, forward strand.
AAAGTTGTCTAGCAGTTGTTTGCATGTATTTTTCAAGAAAAATGACAACTACGCAGGGCTGTCAAACTATGTATGAACCCTAATTTTAACGGAATGAACAATAAATAAGGGACTAAAGGAACAAAAAACTAACATATGCCACCATCCGCATAAAACTATCACATAGGCTTAAACTTGTGTACCTCCTTGAATATTCCATCCTCAGTTTTATCCCAAAATGGCCTCCGTCCACATAGCAGAATATAGGTTATCACACCTATGCTCCAAACATCTGACTCAGGCCCAGATCTTCGTTTCAGAACTTCTGGAGCAACATAGTAGGCGCTGCCAACAATGTCATGGAATCTCTTCCCTGCATCATGTCATGTTATTTGGCATCATCATACTTCCTCCTTGATGCAACAAATTATTTCCTTTCCAGTGAACTCCAAATAAAGATGAGAGGTATTGCTATGTAGAATGAAACAGAAAGTGCACTGTAACAAAGAAGTGTTTTACTAGCGGACCTGGCTTTATAAAGTCAGAGAGACCAAAATCTGTTGCCTTGAGAGGTGAATCCTCCTTGGTTGATTTAAAGAGAAAATTCTATGCACAGAGATCTACAGATTAGCATATGCATTAAGCAGGAAACAAGTACATTATGTTTCGTTTATGAAGAATCTTATTTTTTTTCTCACAAACATCTGATTAATACCTCAGGTTTCATGTCTCGGTGGACCAAACCACGCAAATGGCACTCAGCAGCAACTTTGAGCATCTGTCGTACCACTATCGCCGCATCTTTCTCGCTATAGCGACTATCCTTCCTGTTCAATAAGGATCAAGGCAAAGTCAAACTGCAGCCCATCTTATTCAAAGAAAATATATAGTAGCTATTAACTGAAAGGTAATAGAAACATGTTTCACTTTCAGAAGAACTCAAAAGAGTTTTCATAATAAACAGACACAATGCACATTCATAGAAGTATTGAAGAATTTCAATTGTGAGAAAATGGTTCAAGAACACTATTTTCAATTTCAGAAAGTGAAAATCCACAACACTTAAGAGTTAAGACAATTTTAGGCTTTTTATACACTTATTGTAGCAAAATTATCTGCATGTGTATTTCTCACTACTGTTGAATCACCTATCACTATAAATATGAAAAGAGCAGAATCGTCTTACTTGGCCAGTATCCGATCCAGTAGTTCACCACCTTCACATAACCTAATAAAAAAAATAAGTTAGCTTATTTGAAAAATGTTTGGCATTAATTGTCTGGAAAGAAATCCATAATCATTCATGACATACAAAGATCCTCCTTCCAAAAAAGACTCTATTAAAGGAAACAATAAAAATAAGGAAAAATAAAAATTTAAGACAAATATTCTAATATTATCTACTGCGAAGTTGTTTCAAATCTTTTTTAATCATTGAAGTGTCGAAATTTTCAATTTTCAGGCACTATTTTCAATTCTCAGGCACTGGAGTTGGTTGAAGAAATCATGTTGTACCAATGATCCTTCACACGTATGCACAACATCAAAGCTGATGCATAACTGAAAATTGCATGCTTCAGAAAGAGAATCCAGATTAATTTTTTCTGTTTGGCAAAATTCATCTATAATTATTTTAAAACAAAATGCTGAGATGAGTCAATCACTAAGCCTTTCATCATGAGTGCAAAGACAATATACAATATTAGGTTTAAATAGATCTACTATAATCAATAATAAAATGTGAGAATCTTACTCCATAACTATATATACATAAGAATCGTCTTCAAATGCATTGTGGAATTGAACAACATTCTCATGGCCTGTGAGAGCATGCAATATCTTTACTTCTCTCTTCACATCTTCAACAGAAATAGGAAGGATCATCTGCCACATAAAAATGTGAAGAGGAAAAATTAGTGTGTAAAATGTGAAGAGGAAAAATTAGTGTGTAAAATGTGAAGAGGAAGAATTAGGGTGTGAGTGAGTTTTGCATGTTCACAAAGTATCTTCCACATTGTCAACAACAATGCCCATTGACTCTATGCAATCAACAGAGTAATATTCATCATTTCAAGCTACATTATTCATTTACAAGATTTAGTATTACATTCATTAAAAAGGTTTCCATGGTCTTTCCCTTTGGTTTTCTAGGAAAAAATATAAAATAATACCAAAGTAGATGTGTTTCATTTGCTGAAAGAAATGCTGTTTTGAAATTTTGCAAAATAAAGTTTCATGTGCATTTTGAATTCAAAACATGTTACTTTCTATAGGCCAGTCATCTCCGAGGAGCTGTCATTTGCATCCAGGACACCATGTTCGCAGTTGGCAATGCCAACTACTCTAAAGGAACCCCTTAGAAGTCACTTCATATCCAAGAGGATAGGGACTGAGGAAATACACCATATAGACAATGGTACCAGCTTCCCCAATAAATTCCATAAGCAAATATGAAAAAAAAAGGGAACTTCTGGAAAGGAAAGTACTATGTAGACAACAGTACCAACTTCCCTAATAAATGTTCTTGGACATCAGAAGTTGTGATAAGGCATGATAGTTACGCTCTTCACTAGGTGAGTAACCATGGGAAATTAGCTCAATTTTGCAAACAAGTGATGGTTACTGACTCAGAAACAACAATCTATACTATTCTAATAAAACTCAGTTCTGAAGCAGCCACGTGGCAGCATTAGAAGCAGAGTTTTCCCGCCTAAACCTCCCCACTAAATCTATCTATATCGCAGCTAAATATGGTTAAGTAAAATCCAGGTAAACAAATCCTAACATATAGCAGCTAACATAAAATAATAAATCTATCAACTTTAACACACCTCCCGTAAGGCAAGTCTCAAACATTAATTGTCACCTAAATCAACGAAGAAATTTTTCTAAACAAGGTAAGATACTCACCATCTAACAAATCTTGCTAAATCGAGCAGACCATAACTTTTTAGAAAAAATTCAATTTTAAGCCTACCTTCGTGCAGTCCACTTTCCTTTGTTTTAAGAACAAATTTTTTCTGTTTAGTTTAACAAAAATTTTGTAATAAAAATTATATACTTTTATAAATAATATTTTTTATTTATCTTAATATTTTATAAACAACTACCGTGCATCGCACGGGTTTTCAACTAGTTTTGTAATAAATAAATCCTGAAGGCTTACAGAGTGAGACTAAATGACGTAAAACAAATATCAAAACAGTGACATCAAACTGGTTGCTTTGACTTTCACTCAATGAAATGCTTAGAAAGGAAAACTAGCAAACTTAATTATTTTATGCCCAAAGGCCCCAAACAACTGAAACAATAAACTTTGATCATTCAAAATTAAAAACAATAGATAAATCATATAATTGAGTGGATAAGCAAGTCTCTGGCTTGTCCTCACTAATCACAACTTTGGAAGTTACAAACCACAGGTAAGTGGCCTTCACTTCATAATAGGACTCGTTAACATCATTTAATTTGCTACCTGAAGATATCCATCAATAGAAAGGTCACCATGCTACAAAGAACTTTCCCACAGATCTGTTGTCATCCATGGATGGAGAAGTCGGGTCGGGTGGCTGGGTCGGCCCCAGCCGATCCCGACTCAAGTCGGGCCGGAGTCGGGTTGAGTCGTGCCGAGTCGAGCTGAGTCGTGCAATGGACTTTGCAAACCTAGTCCCGTGGGTGGGTGGGTGTTTCCCCCCCCCAAGTCGGGTCGGCATGGGCCGATTCCGCTCTAAGTTGGCCGACTCGGAGCGGAGTCGGCCAATTTTGCCATCCATGTTGTCATCTCACTTTGGAAACATTATAACTGAAGGAGCAATCACAAGAGATTTGTGAGCTAATATAAAAACCAGAAAGTCTGAGTTCAAGGACACTAATAGCCAGTCATTGCAGTTCAGGCATCAAATTTTAGCTGTTTAACTTTTAAGATGCCTAAGAATGTCAAGAAGAGAAATATAAACTCCCTGAAAGACATGAAAAGGATGATGCCGAAAATCTACTCTTCAAGAATGGTTCCTGATTGGAATCAACAGATAACACTGGCAGAAGTTTGGTTCATTTCAACTTTCTGTCTTCCTAAAAGGATTCATGAAGACCGGGCCACAGCAGGGCAAAGGTGATGGACACCCAGGGATCAGAACTTAAAAAGACAGACTGTTCCCTTAGGAAATCTTTAGGTCATGTTTGGTGCCCCTTCCATTGAAAGCCAAAAGTGACTTAGAATATTATACAATTCCTAATTCTGCAAAAAACGTGACAAGGAAGGAATCAAAAATCCCTGTTCCTTGAACATTTTGTCATCCTACAAGAAGCTGTGGCTTAAGACTCTTTAAAGGGCCCCCAGAATAGAGTCCAAAAAACAGTCAATAGTACCAGATAGCACATTTCATTCAAGATATGATAGTCTTACAACACACGTGCTCTACCACCTGAGGAAGCTCAAACCTGCTTTACGAGATTAAGTTGCACCAAACACACAATTGATGTTCCCAGAAAACTCAGATCTAACTATAGATGGCTTTGGCTCTTGAAGTAATTCTCTCGAGACAAATGATCCTTGCAAAATCTAGTAACTGAAATGGTTAGCATAACCAAAGACAAGAATGAGATGGCAGTTTCATTGCATGCCAGGCAATGGAGTGAGTTGTCAAGAGACTCTCAAAACTACTCGTCAAGAGACTCACAAAACTACTCTGATATTTACAAGAAAAGTGACATGAATAGAAAGACTAAGCTTATTCTTCTTGCCCCATCACTTGTTTGAGAAGAGACATCACCATTGTCATCGTCATTATCACAAAGACTCAGCCTTTCAATCTGGTAAACGGCAAGGAAAGAAGAATTCCGAAACAGGTAAATCCTAAGAAGGCGACAAATCCAGATTATGCACGACATCCTTCCCGGGACCCTCTAAAATGTAAATTCCCATCCTGAAATCCATGACTTTAGCAAATCTTCTCTGATCAACTACTTCTCTCACAGGTGAATCCGAACTGGGTAATTCCAGATCCAGATTTCGCCAACGCAGCTCTTTGTTTGAATGTTGAATAACAACGTACAGTAAAGCATGCCAATCGACCAACAAACGAACAAATTGAAATCGTTCCAGTGGAGAAACGCATCGCTAGCAATTGCAGCCGTAATAAAGAGTGACACACAATCTATTTTACCTTGTTCTTGTCGATCCTCTTCACGGCCACCCGGTTCCCATTCACCTTATTTGTAGCGACGAACGTGTAACCAAACTGGCCGTGGCCCAAAAGCTTCCCAATTGCATACCGGCTCTCGAAATCCCTTGAGTACCCAAAATTCGTCCTCTTGCCGCACGGGACCACCCCAGTCGACCTCCTGGCCTGCTCTTTATCCTTCTGATGGTGCTGGTTCCGATCCCGCTGGTGGCGGGGCTGCTGCTGCTCCTGCGCCTTCCTCTGCGCCTCCGGCGACTTACGGTGATGCTGACGGTGCAGTTGCTGATGCTGCTGCTCCGCCGGATTGTTGGCAGCCGCCGCGGCGTTGCTGCTGCTGGAACCGCTCACTTTGGTGGCGTTGGAAAGGCAAGCGCCCATCTTTTCTTCCCCTCTCTGCTCTCTCTTCTTCCTCCTCCCCCTGTTCTTCTTCTTCCCTGGCTACCGTTGCTGGGTCAACAGGGATGACCATGAATCTTGAAGACAGATAACATCAATGATTTGCGCAGAGCAGTCGTCCAGAAACGCATATATTTAAGAGAGAGAGAGAAGTGGGGGGGCAGGATCAGGAGAAGGAGAGGAGAAGGTATTAGGAAGAAGGGGAGAAGGGGAAGGGGTCAAAGGAGGAGACTTTCTTTGAAGGGAGGTGGTGGGGAAGGATGAAGAAGTGTTCGAGCAGGCGGAGGATAGAGAGAGAAACCACACGTCTCTCTCCCTTTCTCTCTCTAGCCCTTCCTGCTTCAGTGACGCCGACGGCGAAGTGGTGGGAAAAATCGAAAAAACATAGGTATCTCCGCTGTAACAAAAAGTATTAAGACCAGGGCAACCCAGACCGTCATTATTTTTATTAATTTTTAATTATGAAAAATAGAAGAAAATGTTAATTTGATTGATGTTGGTGAGGACAATCGAATTTGTGAGTTAGGGTCCACAGCCAAGAACAGAAGGCTATTTACTCTTTTCTCACCTTTGTTGGGTGTTAACCCGCGGGAGCGTGAAAGCACCTTGCACTTTGTTAATTGAGTTTATTATTATCATTTATGTTATTTAACAATAATTTTATATAAATTATTTATTCACGGAGATCTGAAGGTTCGTTCACTTTGGAGATGACAGCAAGGCGCGGAGTTTAGAATGGATAATGGTTGCTGCCATGTTACCGGAAGACCGTTGGACAGCCAAGAGAAAGGAGCTAATATAGGGATGTCCGTTGAAATGAGCAAAACATGTCAGAAGGTGAGGAAAAAGAAGACAGATATTTCAATTCCACCTTAGAAATTTTCTTATCACACTTTTTTGTTCTCATTTAAAGATGATAAGGCTAGTCCGATCCAGAGGACCTTAATTAATGGCCGATCTGTAAAGGATTTGGGACGAGGCTTTGGGTGACAGAAGAGGGAGAACAAAAGTTTGCCAACCACCGATGCGACTTATAAGGAAGTTAAGACTAAGAAAATGTTCTCAAGATCGATCTTTTGACGGTCAAGTCAGTATCTGGTTGAGCTCGGTTTGAAGATAGAAATGAAAGTTTAAGTGTAATGACTCAGCCCATGTGGATCAAGAACATTCGGAACCCAACGTGGATAATCTTCAGAGTTCTCAAGGGACAACATCCCAGCCTGAACATATATATAGGAGGCACTCTAGGTAATTATTCTTATAAAAATGCACTGCAGAGTTCACTTATTACAAAACAGTATGATAAGCGAAGCCCACCATCCTCTATTGATGTGGCTGATAAGGATGCAGTCAGTTCATCCTATGGTAGATGGAAATTCATTTTACATCCAAATCGGAAAGGGGGGTTAGAATCTGTTTACCGGTACCACATGTTTGGTTTTAGAATCTGTTTACCGGTACCACATGTTTGGTCTCCTAGTCCTTCTCCAACTGTTATATCTTCCCCAATTCCAACTCCACAATAAAATATTGAAGTTCGATGGTCAGTTGCAGAGCTTTCTAAGATTGAAAACATATTTATGCTTGGAGCAAAACTACAATATGAGGCATCTAACAAAGATTCAAAAGATGATGATGTTGAGCATTGCTCTAAACCTCTGGGACATCTGTTGAGCAACTATCTTAAGAAGTGTTGAACAAAAATATTTAGAAAATATTGTTGTGCAATTAAAATGTTTGATCATTGTGTTTTTACTATGACAAAATCTGTTAATATCTCTTAATCAAATTTATTGAATTATACCACAATTTATTTTGTATGAAAATTAATATGATAAAGTAAAGGCATACATATATTATAGTATGTAACACTTATTCAAATTTGGGTGTCAACACACAGGACCTAAGTGTCAACTCTGACACACTTGATAAGAAAAATTTTCTAAGTCCACAAGTGTATATTGTATACTAGTGACTCCGACTTCTGAAAAGTCGAAATAGGCTATCAACCTTGTGAACTGCTGGGTTCACTCCGACTCTTGAAAAGTCGAAGTAATCTAGCTTCACTCTGACTCCTAGAAAGTCGAAGTGTTCTGGGTTCACTCTGACTCCTCTAAAGTTGAAGGGATATATCTAGCTTCACTCCGACTCCTAGAAAGTCGAAGTGTTTTGGGTTCACTCTAACTCCTCTAAAGTTGAAGGGATATATCTAGTTTCACTCCGACTCCTTGAAAGTCGAAGTAGTCTCACTCCCACTTCTGAAAAGTCGAAGTATGATATCAATTGTTGATCAAATGTGCTTGACTCTGACTCTCAAGAAGTCGAAGTCTATTCCCAATCAATGTTCACTCCGACTCTTCTACTGTCGAAGTCTAGTATTGAGTTGTCTTGATTGTTTCTCACTTTGACTTTCTAAAAGTCGAAGTATAACATAAACTTTTGTGTTACTATACTTGGATAATTTTTTTTAGAATATAATGTTTTATTTATCTTGATTACTTCAATAGATTCTCTTTTTTCTTATGAGATCTTTTAAAGAATAATTGTCTCATATATGACTTTCAGTATGATACTTTCTCTGCCATTAAATTCAAATATTCTATTAGGTGGGATGGTGTGTATTCAAAGTAATCATATTAAAAATCTTTTTTAAGATTTGAAAGATTTGTATAATATGTTTTCTTACTTACTGTCAGAAATATAGTTCTATTCCCATTTGATAGATGCTAAGCAGTAAATGCGATGGTAGGTATAAGCAGCATGGGTTATCTGTCAAAACTCACCTACCACACCTCTTATTTGTTAGAACTCACCTACCACACCTCCTTGCTGTCAGAACTCCCTTACTGTTAGAAAAAAGTCTTGTATTCCCTATACTACTATTTGTTTGTCCTTAAATGCTCTAAACATCTGTCTTTCTGAAGTTCTTTATATTTTACATATATTTCTATCTCACCTACCTCCGAAGGGACAGAGGTATTTGCGTTTTTTTTTACCTTGCAGATATTTGGCTACCTTCTGAATCATGCTTACGTTCAGTCATGAGTATGGAGATTGCAGTCATTTAATGAAGCTATCTCAATAGAGCCATGAAGCTATCTGCATAGCCTGAAGCCGTTGAGACTCCAACAGTTGAAGGACTGATGGTCATAACAGAAGCCTTAAGGTCTCAACATCCAAAGTTCAACGCATATCTTTTAAACGGCTACTTTCTAACGTTCAGTTTCAAACGGGAAGCTCAAGTATCTGATGCACATATATATGAGCTGAAGTTTGAACCATAAACATACACCAACACCAATCAAAAATGCAAGAAGCAAGAACCACATCCTCACCTTCTATAGAAAAGAGAAAGAGAGAAGCTCACTAGATCTAAAGAGAGCTGGTACTTCAAGCTTCGACTTCCTAAGCTCTCATCATTCAGAAGGCTTTTCTCTTAGGTGGCTATTGTAATCTACATCTTCTCAGTCTACCACCCCTGAGTCAGAAAGAGTTAGAGCGATCTTTTTCATCTTTTCTCTCCTTCTGATTTTCTGTGTTTGCTCATTTCTTGAGCAGGCATACTGTAATCTTTTCAGTATTGTAACCAGCAGGGGGTTTGTTCTCTGTAATGTCCCTCTTGTGAAGGGGAGACATACTGTTGTAGGTGTTTGTATTACCCCTTGGTAAAGGGAAGACTTGTTTGGAAGCAAGTGGGTTGTAATTTCTCTCAGGTTGAGAGAAGGCCAAGTATTCTTGGTAGTTAGTGAAATCCCAAGTGATTCTTGGAGACTGGACGTAGGACTTTCATGTGAGAAGGACCGAACCAGGATAAATTTTATGTGCACTTTGTGTGATTGTTTCCGTCAAGTATTTCACTTGTATCACACACTACACCTTAGTACTAACATTATCATTTAGTGCTATCCAATTTCAGATAAATTTTTAAAGTGCAAAGAAGTCATATTCACCCCCCCTCTAGGACATCTAAAGTTCCATCTCGATCCAACACCTTCATCATTGAGCTGTTCTTTGGCTTACATATTCTTGAGATCAGTTGTCTATGGAGTTCTAGGAGCATCTTCTTCTAGGTCAAGATTGCCCAATATCTTTCTTATATTTTCTTTCTTTCTGATGGTCTTCATGATTGGCTTTGCTTTCCAATATGTACAGGGCTTTTTGCCTTCTATTTTATTATTTTGCCGAATGTAGACCTTTAATTAAAAAAAAGTGAGAAGAAGTGTGGACTAGTGCCTTGTTTGACGGATGTCCTCTTTGGCCTTACTTGGGATTGTTCGTCTTCTTTTGAAGGCAGTTGAGAGGCCGAGGTAAATGTAGGATCTAATAAGGGATAAATCCCCTTTCTTAAGTCTTGTCTTTTTCCTCTCTTTGCTCTCTCTTCTTTCAAGAGGTTAGACTTGGGTCTAGCCCATTTATACATGAGTCGAGCCCATTTAAGGGCTGGTGGGGTCAGCCCAAGAGCCCTATCATAAGCCCCGCACTCTAGGAGAGGAGACTAGTGTAGCTCATCTTAGGTTTGGAGTTGAGCCACTCTTCGTCACATGTATTGCTAAATGGTTCATACGACCGGCCTTTGCTCGAGGAGGTGAGCCATGAGGTTGGTATATATGGAGGCATCGTGCCAAGCCGAGGCATGGTCGAGTTTGTGGGAACGGGGCATGTAGTTTTCTTGAAATGATGATTCATCCTTGGGACCACGCAGCACACCAACTCGCCAAGGCCATGATGATGGCTTGTTCTCGAGACTGGTACAGAACCACCTTGCACAACCGTCATGATGGCACTAGAGTGAAGGTGATGGGATGTCATCATGTCCGGATTGCCATGAATGTGGCGCCTTAGGGATTTGTCCCTTCCCCTACAGGTGACAAATGTTGTGCATCGGTGACAGTTGCACTTCTTAGAGAGGGGGCCTATAAAAGGCGGGGGGTGGGGGGAGAGTGGGACCCGCATAGGCTTGATGCTAGAGCCTTGAGGTCAAGAGAGGTTGGCGTTAAAGGTCATGAGAGGTTGTTCAGCTTACGCTTGAGCCGGGGTGGCATGGTGTTTCCCATATACTGCGTTGTTGTTACGAGGGAGAGTTCAGTGTGAGGGTTGAGCGAGAGCACGTGTAACGTATGGCATCTTTCAGATCCTAATTATCAAGTTTAATTGGTGTCATAATCCATTACATGACTAGTATAATGGTTTCTATTTAGTTTGGGCACGTCTGTCAGTTGTTTAAGTGATAATCATTGGCCTTTGGACCGTTAGAAGTTGCATAAGTTCTTGACATTGCATTCTTGATCATGGTTGAGGTGGTTGTCATGTTCTAAATGTGGTAGTCAAGAGCAGTGCATTTATTTCGAAGATGTGCCTTGGGTGACTGGCGCATTTTGAACATGGCAGGTGGGCTAGCTCGTCTAGCATGGCGGTTCTAAGGTGGTGCTGAACGCGGCTTAGGTGTTCGGTGCGTTCAAATGCACCATTGTTGGTAAGCACATTTTGGACTTGGCAACGTGAGTCGCCGCCTGTAAGGCCCCGAAATCTCTTTTTCTTTTCCCCACTTATATTTTATGTATATGATGTTTGCTCGTTCTTGCATAAATGGCGTGCATGAAAATGGTGCATGTCATAATTACAAATTTCGCATGTGTATGTGCGTGGATGTATGTTATTTTATGGATGTGATAATTGTATACCTAATGCTACATACATAACACCTTGGTATACCTATGTATGCATGTGTATGTTTAGTTGTAAACGTTGTTCATTTGCATGGTGTAGTTAATGTGTACATTGTACTTCTTACATTGTAGGTACATATAGAGTTCAAGTATATATGGTAGGTGTATTTAGTAGTGTATATTGTAATTCTATACTCCTCATGAATAACATGCATGTATTTTATGATATTTAGGTGAGAATAGGCAATTAGCTAAATTGTGCATATTGTGCATATTAAGGAATCCCATGCATATAGTACTTAAGTAATGTTGTGCAAGTTTAATCTAGTTACCGGTGAGCATGTTGTATCTATCTATTTCATGCATAATGTACCTAAGTATGTTACATCCGTGTGTGTATACTATATGTATGTCAAATCAAGTGTGTGCATACAAGAACTATTTTGTTGAATAGATTATCCCTAGCTAACTTAATTCATATTGCCTCCTAATGATTTTGAAACCCTCGCAATTCTTGTCATTTTATTTTGCCGTGTGTTGAGTCACGCTTATATAAAACATCATGTACGCATAGGTAGATATCTACGTACATCTTATCTTAGTGTACTTATGTATGCATGTGTATGCCTAGGTATAAATGTTATTGATTGCATGGTGTAGTAATATACATGTTATACCTTATACATTGTATGTATATACGAAGTGTAAATACAGTTCTTTGTGTGTTGAGTCATGTTGTGTATATATATATATATATATATATATATATATATATATATATATATATATATACATTGTATGTGTATGTAGATATTTATGTACGTATTATTATTATCTTGATGTACCTATGTATGTATGTGTATAATTAGTTGTAAATATTGGATGTTTGCATGGTATAGTGGTGTATACGTTATACTACATAGGTTTCATGTACATATATGTATGGATTAAGCATGGTTCTGCATGATTTTAAGTTCTGGCAGAAGGGTCAATTGGCGTCAACATGGGTGGACGCCCATGAGGTGTCGGCGTCCATATCGATGGACGCCAATCCTTAAGTAGCCGTCCATATAGGTGGACGTTCACTTCTCTGACCTGCATGCGCAGCAGACCCGAAATTCCGGGGGCAAGCAAGCCCAGCCATTGGGGAGATGTCCCCAACGGCTATCAAGCCCTCACATCACCATCTGCGTGGGATGAGAGGTCTCTCTCCTATAAACCAACCATTCCTTATAACCCCCAAGAGCATTCTTTGGCTCTTTGCAAAGAGGAGAGAAAAACCCTAGCTTCTGGGAGAAAAACCTGGCTTTGCATGCCTTGATCCAGAGGATTGGAGCTTCATCCGGCCATCTACAGCAACCAGGAGCTAGCTGAAGCATAGAGGGAGGCTTCCCCGACTCCAACCTGCTGTGGAGATCAACTAAGAACCCGGAGAAGTGGTGTTTCGGAGGCTTCTTGGGACTGCCCAAGGAGAGCTTCATCACCTATTTTTGTCCCTTTGGAGGTTTTTAGAAAGGCAAGTAACCTATAGATCTCAATCCTATACATGTGCCCTAGGTCCCAGCATTTTTCTGGATTTTTCCTCGAGTCCTGGAACCCCACATTCCCCAAATCCCTGGAGTTCGGTCTGTGTTTCTGCACAGACAGGAGCTTAACGGCAAGACCCATGGCCATTAAGATCTTCAATTAACGGCCAACGATGTTGCCGCTAATCTCCACTAACGGCCAGACTATGCCGTTAAGTTCTTCAGGGCAGAACAGTGAACTGTTCTCCCTTCTATATGATTAATTTCCGAAGTGTTTTCGCATGAGGATATAATGTAATCGTATATGTTATGTAAAATAGACAATGTGATGTGTGTGAAATTTTCTGTGCTTTTTGGTGAACGGCATGAGTTGTTAAACTTATTGAAATACATGTTTGGAAAATGGATTATGCATGTTCACCTACTGTCTACATGATCCCTGAGGAATGGAATGCCCTAGATTTTTCTAAATCATGTGTATATGTATCAGTCCATGCCCTGAAATTCTGAGAATTTTTCCATGATTGTGGGATTTACTGTAATTTCTGTTTTGGAAATAAAAGACATGCGTAGGATTTGTAAAGTTCACCGAAAATTTGGGTGTTGTGCAATAAATCTGGGGAAAATTCCTGTGATGATGTATATGTTAGGTTCAGGGATGTGAACTGTCAAACTGGATATTCATGCTATGTTCCATGATAAATTGAATTATGAATGGCATGAAACTGAATGTTTTATTTTCTGTAAATTTAATATAGCTCAGAAAAATATGTAAATTTGCATGTATGATTTGAAACCTGCATTAAGTCTGTGGTTAAATTCTCATGTTATTTGGGAAACAGAAAGTAATATTCATGTCAATTTCACATGAAAATAGAAATTTAAGTGTGTCCATCGAGATAAATTACTTGCTGACTGATCTCAGTATGATTGGGATAATTTTTCTGAGTGTTTAAATGTGTATGAATTATGTAGGAAGGTGTGCATGCATGAGAAGTGAGAGAACAAGTGATATGTGTGTATAAAATGGTTAAATGTGACCAAGATAACTAATGGTGCCCATAAGACACTACCACCCTAGATGCTTGGAGCTGTACTGTAGTAGTGCCCCTACGGAAAAACTCAATATGATATGTGATACCCTAGAGAAGGGTCTTGATAAATTGTTATACCCTGGCAAAGGGTCTTGTGAAATCCTGGAGGTGGACAAGTTCCACTGGTAATGGTGGGAAGTGCTTTCCCCAGTTTCTGCAGGAACTAAGACTTTATCACTGTGCCGATGATTGAGTACATGAATGTGAATGTGTGTGTTATATGATCGTCTAGTGGTGGTTTGGGCTGTGTCTTGGCATTATGTGAAAATGAGCATAAGTGTGATGTGAGAAGTGATATGTGTTCATGGCACAAGGTATGTGCGAGATATGTGTAAATGTGGCACATGTTATGTGCAAAAGTGAAATGAAAAGAAGTATGTGAATGTGAAAGAGGAAATAATGGGAAATGTGTATAAGTATTGTGTGATAGAACAAAAGTGAGTGTATGTGAAAGTCAAGGTTAATCATATGGTTGTATGTAACGAGAAAATAATATAAGTGTAAATGGCAATAGTGTTAATTGATATTTTGTTTAGTGATATGTATAAATGTGTGTTATTATCCTCATGAATTAGATTATTCATCGGTGTGTATGTGTTGATGTATTAATTGCCAAATGTAAAAAGTGATGTTACTGTTAGTACCAAAATGTAAGTATATGCTTTCATATTCATGAAATTTGAATTATTGGATGTACATGTGTTTAGTACTATGTTGTGTAGTTAGAAGTGATCCTTATGCAAAGGTAATACGAATGTGATAAAATTGGTATAAAATCAGCAAGCTAAATGTGAAGTAAAGTGTTATGATTGCATGCAAAGTGAGTTAGAAATCATGCTAAGAGTGCTACCTATCTTGTATATGTTTCCATGGTTTAGTTGTGCAAACTTTACAATGACTAGGGTAAAGTATAAAAACATGTGAGTGAATATTTTACTCGTGTTAATGACACCATGATGTTAGTGATCTTGTTAGATTTTAGTTTTACATGTGTTAGGATAATTGTTTAATGAAATTCCATGTGAAATTATTTAGGTTAGAGCGTGATCATGTATGATTTTAACTGCTGAAATTTTATTGTGTTAATTGATAAAAAGCATGTGTGTATTGAATCTTAAGTTACTTGCTGAGTCTATTGTGTAGACTCACTCTTGCTAAACATTTCAGAAAATTAGCAGCGGAGGAGCTAGCAAGATTTGAAGTGGAGTTGGACTAAGTGATTGAAGATTTGTAATTTATCTTTCATAGTATGTAATGATACAACTGAAATTTGAATTTTGATCAAATGTACTTGGAGTCGGCTATGTATTTGAAAAATATTGCGTTTATGTTATCTCTTGTTGAACTATACAGACTGTGGTATGTGGATTTAAAAGTTGATGGAATAAGATTCATTTAAATTCCGTTGTATTATTGAATTCCATTTGTGTATATCTCAGCTCACTTGTTACTTGTTGGGGTATTCTCCCCTGTAGCAGCTTGCTCTCATCCGATGAGGGTTGGTATAACCGTACCGGGTGGAAGTGGGTCGTTGCACCGCCACCCTAGGTTGACACGTCTTGGGCCGGCACGTTTTTGTTATCGACTCCTTTTTTATATATCTTGATTGACAAATCCTATCTAGGCTCTGCCAGACCTTTTCCAGGGGTGCAGGAGCAAGGGGAGCTGATTCCCAGAGATGCCTTGGTTGAGTTTGAGGTGGTTTTCATCACGAGGTTTGCATCCATAGATAATGTGGTTTTCTTCCTTTTCTAGGCAGGGAGATCTTCTTTTTCTTCATTTTTTGCTTGTTCTTCATGTCTTTCTACATGTTAGTAATTCTAATAAGTGTTTCCTAATGTTTAATAGCCTTAAACTTGAGTAGAGAGCATGATTTGTTTGTTTCTAGCTTAGAAAATGAGATTTACAGATGATTCTATGTTGAGTTGGTTTATTAGATGCATTTTTAAGCTTTAACCATGAGATTTTGATATATTTTTTATGCATCTACATATTATAAATCATTTTAGTGAAAGATACTTGATTGAATGGGTTTTTGGATCAAACAATACTTTTGGGCATTCTAGATGCACCTTGGTTGATTGGTGCGTTCAAGACGACCCTTTGTTCCCCGGTACGTTCAGATTTCTTGAACACGGTTGTCTTGAGGGTTTTATGATCGCGACTATAGTTCTTTGCGCATTTACAGCCATGGTGTCTGGTGATCTATTTTTCGTTATACACTATATTTTTGAGACATAGATAGGTCATCGAGGTGCTAGACAAATGGCATGGTGATCCGTAATATTAAGCAAGGTGGTGTTGTGGTACCATGTTTTGAGGATGTATGTCAGGCCGTCGTATTTTGAGGCTACATTTTGTGTTGGGTTACAATTAGTACATTGTGTGTTGATATTTGTTTCTTGACATTATGTTCTTGAGTTATATCTAGGTCACTGATGTGTTTCTATGCATCTATTGGTGTTGACACTTGCTGTTTTACCAATAGGGACCCCCAGGTTTTATGTGAGCCAAACACTGCATGTGCTTAGGGATTGGTCCCGATGTTATGTGCACTGACAAGATTGAACCATCTCTCTTGGACCTCTCATAGGCATGACCCTACTTCTAGTCAGTGGACAATGGGGAAAGACGGCATGGTGGGGCAGTGTATTGTGTATAGCTTGAGTGCACTCATAGCCAGTGGCAGACACAGAAAATTTATTCAGTGGGGTCACCTCAATAAATAAGGTGCACCCATAGATTTATTTTAAAAATTCAGTGGGGTCACCCTATTTAAAAACTTTCTAACCATAGTTGATATAATGGAAAATTTTGAACCCCTTAATAAAATTTTAAAAATCTAGTGGGGTCACGTGACCCCACTGAATTGTATGTAGGTTCGCCTATGCTCATAGCTGAGGGTGTAGACAACTATAGATGTATGGGTCCCTAGCTAGTCCCTCCCACATGCCTCACTTGTGGTGCCTAGAGGTGGTTAGGCATGAGACTGCATCTTAGCCTAGCTACAAGAGTAGTGTGTAGTTAGTCTCCACTACCTTCCCCAGTCAGCGGGTTGTCAGGCCTGGGTACCGTACTTGGATTTGTTCAAATTACAAGACTGGTTTCTAGTGGTACATGGCTAAGTTTAGGGTTGGTACCACAAGCCAGACCCAAGGTCTAACATCATGCTTTTTCCGAGTCATTGTTACATGACTATCGTTTTGTATTGTGTTCTAGTTTACCTTTTATTTGTACTCACCCATAATTGTTGAAATATATGTGTTCTTACTTGCTATTTGATTAATTGTGTTTATTATTATTTACATTTATATGTTCTTTTTATTTCTCTGCGGGTCTCCCTACTAAATTGATAATATGTAAGGCTCACTTCCCTACTTTTCTCAAGATTCGAGCTTTTAAGGATAGCTTCCACCTCGAATAGGGGTAAGCATGGCTTGGTTTGGTTTAATTTGAAGATAATTTTTCTCAGACCAAACCAAACCTAATTAAGTGTTCAACCCAAACTAAACCAAATCAAATGATTTTGAAACCAAATCAAATTAATTCAGTTTAATTCAATTTGGTTTGATTTGAACCATAATCAATAAATCTCACTACTGGGTCAGTTTAGTTTGGTCAAAACCCATAAGCATGCATCTGCCATATCATGAAATTGTCAATCCTTAATCAACCTGCTTTGCATCAAAGTCTATAAATATTATGGGAGAAAAAAATATCATGTAAAATACATGCTAGAAATGACATATGAACTATTAAGCATGTGCATTTAAGCTCATGCAAATTACATGTTAGAAGAGGATATATGTATTCCTCACATTTCTTGTGGTACATAGACATCACATGTTCATATATGTAGAAAAAAGTGTGACGTGAAAAACTAACATTTTCAAAAAGTTATGTATATTTACATATATTTGAAAAAAAATACCCTTAAAATTAGATTTTTCGATTTAGTTTGGTTTTTGGAAAATCAAAACAGAACCAAACTGAAAATTTTAATACGGGTTGGTTTGGTCGACTAGATACTCCTTGGATCGCAGTCTCTTCATCAACATGTTGTCTACATAGACTTCTATGTTGTGTCTAAGTTGGGACTCGAACATCCTATTGACTAATCATTAGTAGGTTGCCCCAACATTCTTAAGTTCAAACGACATTTGAAGCAGAGGATGCTGAGATCAATGATGAATACCATCTTTTCCTCTCGTTGGTTAGATGTATTTGATCTGATGGTAGTCGAAATAGTCATCAAGGAAGCTTACCCTGAGGTTGCATATTCTAGTTGGTCGACCAAAGTAGGAGATAACTGCCCTTGTGGCAGAATTTATTAAGGTTGATGAGTCCATGAACATCTGCCAATTGTAGAAGTCTACTTCACGAGGATGACATTGTCTAGCCATGTTGGGTACTAGACTTCTTGGAAGAACCTGGTCTATCTCCCTACTTGAAGTTGCTCATAGACAACTACCTAGACTGCTTATCGAGCACTCATTTCTTTTACTTGACAGGAAAAATTGCAAGATCGACGCCAAGCTAGTGGTGATGACATCTAGGTCGACCCCATTTAGGTCATCCTCCAACTAGGCAAGGACATTAGCATGCTCTTCTAGGAAGGCGTAAAGTATTTGCTGAGCCTCCTCTGAGAGAGTTGTGTCGATCTTGACAACTCATTTGGCTCGGTCCAAGGTGGGGCCTCGGCCTTCGTCTTATCTACTACACTCATGTTCTCGAGTCGTTGGGTACAGAGATATTTTGAATAACATTTTTGGGCTTCTACCTGGTCGCCATGCACCTCTCCTATACAAGATAGAGTCAAAAACTTTAGCTTTTGGTGTATTGTTGAGGGGATGCTGTTAATCTGAGCTAGTATGCTCCGACAGATAATGTCATTGTACATCATGGTTATACATACTATCGTGAAGTCAGCCTGGACTACAACATGATGTGGCTCAGTCCTAAGAGAGATGGGTATGGTGAATAGTCCCTCTATGTCAGTTGGTATGCCATTGAAGCCATAAATTAGGGTGTGGATGGGTTGGACCCGATTCGGAGGTATGTCAAGCTTTTGGAAACAATCATAAGACAAAATATTGGAGGTGTTTCTATTATTCACTATAATCCTTTTTTTACATCATATTGATTAATGGTGGCTAAGATGACCAACACATCATCATTAGGGGACTTGACACCCTCCACATCAACTTCCAAAAAGGATATTACATCTTCGCTCTCAGGCCAAGGGCATTTCTAGTCATCTATCTGGTAGACTTCTCAAAGGCTAGACTTCCTCTTTCCCGAACATTCACCAGTTGAGGACAAATCTTCCATAATTACATCATGATCCCCTTGACAAGCTGGTTGTCATATCAGCCCAAGTTTGACTCTAGTCTCTCTTCATCTTGGTAGTGGCGGCCTTTGAAGTTTCTATTGATGACTCCTCATCAGATAAGGGCTTGAATCTCATACCACAAGTGCTGGCACTTGTCGGTTGTGTGACTGTGGTCTCAATGGAATTTGTAGTACTTGATCTTGTAGTGCGATATAGGTTCCCCTTCATCTTCTCCAACCACCGTACATAGAGCTTATCCTTGATTTCCATGAGGATATGGGATGGAGGCATGGAAAAGGTTGAGAACAACAATTGGGTCCTTCTCGATGGGAAGTCGCATTGGTCCTTCCTTCTTGGCCTCTTCTCTTCTCGATGGTGAATTGTATCTTCCCTCTCTTCACCTTGGGGCTCACTGGAGAGGGGCTGTGAGTCTTAAGGATGGCCTCTCGATTAGAGTATCAGTTGGCCTTGTGCATGAGCTCGGAAAAAGTAGTTGGCAGTTTCTTAGCCAATGAACCTTGTAGGTCAAGATCAATGGTTCCTCCCATCAATGCAGAGATGGTAGTAGCAATGTCGAACCCTGGAATTTTATAGTGCCTCTACAGGGAAGCATCCTACATATCCTTAGAGAGAGTCCACAGGCTATGGCCAAATGGAGAGAAGGAAGGTAGAGCTCTTAGATAGATGGGCTTAGTCCAAGAAGTGATCTAGGAAGCGAGCTTGGAGTATCTAGAAAGATGACATAGACGCCAGGGTGAGAGTCTTGAACCACAATACTACTACTTCCTCAAGCTAAGTTAGAAAGGCCTTGCACTTGACCTTATTTGAGGCCTCTTGGAAAGATAGGAGATTGTTAAACTTGTCTAAGTGGTCAGACGAGTCTGAGGTCTTGTCATATGCCTTCATATTCAGCATCTTGAACTGACCTAGATGCGTTGCTATTAATATTTCCTCAAAGGGTGATCGGAAGTAGGTGTCGAAAGTTGTAAGACCCGACTTCCCGGCTTTCGTCCGGTGTCATGGGATGATTGGCCACTAACGCATCTAGGCTGGGCGATGCGTTAGTGTCGCGTCGGGGGTGTCCGACGTGACAGTCATCCGTGTCGCGGCGAGCTTGTGGATCGCGTTCTGGTCGTGCCCTGGCTCTCTGTCGTGTCTTCGTTGTTGCCCAGTTGACGAGCCCAAAGGAGGGGTGAATGGGACTTTAAAAAATTTGTTCAATAAAAACCTGTTCACAAAAACGAATGCACAAACACACTTCGCAGATTGTTAGAGTTAGTACAAGAAGGATAGAAGAAGCAAGACAATCACACAAAGGACACAGCAATATATTCTGGTTCGGACCTCCTTTCCACAGGAGTCCTACGTCCAGTCCCCAAGCAACCTCTTTAGATTTCACTATCTAGGGTACTGTCCCCCTATGGACACTACAACACCCTGGATGCCCCACCAGGTCTTCTTCTCTTTCCCGGGCAAGAAGGCAGCCCACTTCTTTTATAGGCTCAGAAGCAAACCTACTTCTTTTACAGACTTAGAAGCTAACCTACTAGTACCCACCCTAGTGCGGTGCAACACCCAGCCACAGCTGGTCTTCCTTCTCAAGAAGGGAACAACACAGAAATGTGTTCAAGAGAGGATGCCCCTAGATCAAGCTTATAGAACAGAACTTGATCTGAAGCAAGGACTGAGAGGATGAAAAGATCTACAGGGATGATCTCTCTCAGTGCTAATGGCTCTCACAAAGATCTACACTGAACTCAGAGAGCTAAGAGTTAGACAGAAGAAGGAGTGAGACTTTGCTCTTTCAAATGCTCGCAGAAGAATCTTCAGAAGGAATGGGAGCGTTGTTTTTCTTCTCTGTATTCTCAGTTTGTTCTGGAGCTTCAGTCTTCTATATATACGTTTATTTCAAATTTGAACGTTGAGAAGTCCGTTGTGTTTACGTTAAACTGCTTGACACTTGGAAGCTTCCAGTCAACAGTACGTTATCCATTTGTGCACGCAAAGAGATAGGATCTCCTCAGATGTCCTTTGGCTTCAACATGGTCCAACGTTGTATGACGATATGTTGTCAGTGACCTGCACACATTTATGAGCTTAAACAGTAGACAGCTAAGCTGTCTCTGGTCGTCAGTCAGCGTTAGAAAGAATGTTTCATCAGAATAGTAATGCCATTTGCTGTTCTAAAAAAGGTGTTTAAAAGAGTAAGCATGATAGAGGAAAGATATCATTTGCATGCATGCAGAGATACGTTCAGTCTTCATTAAATGCACAGATGTCAAAAAGATATGTGCGAAGACTTTGACTATTCAATCAATGCTGTTAAATATCAAGTCGTTATAAACATAAAATCGATGCATTCATGACTTATGAAATCGTTGTATGAATAAATCGTTGTGAAGCTATGAACAAGTCAATGTGCAAATCGTTGTGAAGTTATAAGGAAATTCATGTACAAATCGTTGTTCTTACAAAGAAATCGATGTTCTTTCCAAAGAAACTAATGTGAGACCAAATCGTTGTTCTCACACAAGAAATCGATGTAGCTCTTAAGAAATCGTTGCGAATGAAGAAATCGATGTGAACAAATCGTTCTGGTCTCTTCACAAATCGTTATGAGAGACTTAACGAATCGTTCTGAGAGCAAATCGTTATGACTACAAAAGGAATCGTTCTGAGATCGATTTCTTAACAAATCATTATGGCCACTTAAGAAATCATTGTGAGATCGATTTCTTAACAAATCCTTAATCAAATCGTTATTGCCACAAAGTGAATCGTTCTGGCACTTGAAGTGAAATCGATGTATATGAAATTAGACATCGACTTTATCATTTTTGTGCGCCATAAAATAATCATAAATATTCATGAAATAATCTAATCATAAAGTTTGTTAGCACCAAAATATGAGGGTAATAAAAGAGTGGTTCAACAATCTCCCCCTTTTTGGTGATGACAAAATTTATGAGAATTTTCTGACAAAGATACTTAAGACAAGAAAATACAGAAAATTCACAGTGCATACTTACTCTCCCCCTTTTTGTCACTAACCAAAAAGGAAGGGTCTTACCATGCATATTCTCCCCCTTTGAGAGAATTTCTTACCAGAGAGGGGTTCAACAATAATTGTCGAAGATGAATAACTCCCCCTCAGGGAATGCTCCCCCTGAGTGTGAGACTCCCCCTAAGCATAAGGCTCCCCCTGACAGGGAGGGTCCTCTTGAGGATTCTTTACTTGTTTGTCGACAGGTGTTTCTTGGTGTGTCAACCTGTTGATCTCTTGAATGATTGTTTGTCAAGTCTTCAGAATTATTGCTTGAATGTCGTTTTGTTGTTTTACTCATCAGGAGCAAATTGGCATTCTCTTCATCTTCTTCTGTGCTTGATCTGTCTGAGGAGTTATCCCTAGTAACAGCAAAGGGTTTCCTTTTGTGTTTCTCCTCCTTTCTTTTCTTATTTTTCTCCTTGCTCTTGGCTAATATTTTTCGGATGATTTCTTCTTCTTCATTGTCACTATCACTGCTCGTATAGTCATTAGCAGTGTCTTCATCTGCAGTGCTTTCCCTAGCCTTGAGTGCAATAATTGGCCTTCTTCTGAAAGAGCTTTCTCCTAATCTCTCCATGTTGATCTCATGAGCCATGAGAGATCCCATAAGCTTTTCTAATGACATTGTGGAGAGGTCATTTGCTTCATCTATAACTGTGACCTTAGGAGTCCACTCCTTTGGAAGAGATCTTAGAATCTTTCTGACCATATCTCCTTGGCTGTATTTCTTTCCCAATCCTGCGAGTTCATTGATAATCTCAGTAAAGTCAGTGTACATTTGAGATATGGACTCACCTTGCTCCATTTGTAACTTCTCATATTTTGTCACCAAGATATCAATCCTGGTTTCCTTGACCTTGTCTGTGCCTTCATAAGTGATTCTCAATTTTTCTCACATCTCCATAGCGGATTTGCAGGCTGATACTCTATTGAATTCCTTTTTGCTGAGGGCACAGCATAGAATGCTTTTAGCCTTACAGTTCAAGGAAATTTTTTTTCCTGTCATCATCTGTCCACTGAGCCTTCTCATTTGTGACTAGGAGATCGCCTTCTTCTACTATGGACCAGATTTGATAATCGAAACCTAGCAGGAAATACTCCATCCTGGTCTTCCAATAAGCATAATCTTCACCATCGAAGAGAGGGGGTCGGTTGACAGACTGACCTTCAATGTTACCTTGGGCTGCCATGGATCTTTACTCTTCAGATTGTTGGATCTTCTTCTTTGTCGAAGAGACTCGCTCTGATACCACTTGTTGCCCAGTTGACGAGCCCAGAGGGGGGGTGAATGAGACTTTAAAAATTTTGTTCAATAAAAACCTGTTCACAAAAACGATTACACAAACACACTTCGCAGATTGTTAGAGTTAGTACAAGAAGGATAGAAGAAGCAAGGCAATCACACAAAGGACAGAACGATATATCCTGGTTCGGACCTCCTTTCCACAGGAGTCCTGCGTCCAGTCCCCAAGCAATCTCTTGGGATTTCACTATCTTGGGTATTGTCCCCCTATGGACACTACAACACCCTGGATGCCCCACCAGGTCTTCTTCTCTTTTCCGGGCAAGAAGGCAGCCCACTTCTTTTATAGGCTCAGAAGCAAACCTACTTCTTTTACAGGCTTAGAATCTAACCTACTAGTACCCACCCTAGTGCGGTGCAACACCCAGCCACAACTGGTCTTCCTTCTCAAGAAGGGAACAACACAGAAATGTGTTCAAGAGAGGATGCCCCTAGATCAAGCTTATAGAACAGAACTTGATCTGAAGCAAGGACTGAGAGGATGAAAAGATCTACAGGGATGATCTCTCTCAGTGCTAAAGGCTCTCACAAAGATCTACACTGAACTCAGAGAGCTAAGAGCTAGACAGAAGAAGGAGTGAGACTTTGCTCTTTCAGATGCTCGCAGAAGAATCTTCAGAAGGAATGGGAGCGTTGTTTTTCTTCTCTGTATTCTCAGTTTGTTCTGGAGCTTCAGTCTTCTATATATACGTTTATTTCAAATTTGAACGTTGAGAAGTCCGTTGTCTCTAAGCATTTGTTTACGTTAGACTGCTTGACACTTGGAAGCTTCCAGTCAACAGTCCGTTATCCATTTGTGCACGCAAAGAGATAGGATCTCCTCAGATGTCCTTTGGCTTCAACATGGTCCAACGTTGTATGACGATATGTTGTCAGTGACCTGTGCACATTTATGAGCTTAAACAGTAGACAGCTAAGTTGTCTCTGGTTGTTAGTCAGCGTTAGAAAGAATGTTTCATCAGAATAGTAATGCCATTTGCTGTTCTAAAAAAGGTGTTTAAAAGAGTAAGCATGATAGAGGAAAGATATCATTTGCATGCATGCAGAGATACGTTCAGTCTTCATTAAATGCACAGATGTCAGAAAGATATGTGCGAAGACTTTGACTATTCAATCAATGTTGTTAAATATCAAGTCGTTATAAACATAAAATCGATGCATTCATGACTTATGAAATCGTTGTATGAATAAATCGTTGTGAAGCTATGAACAAGTCGATGTGCAAATCGTTGTGAAGTTATAAGGAAATTCATGTACAAATTGTTGTTCTTACAAAGAAATCAATGTTCTTTCCAAAGAAACTGATGTGAGACCAAATCGTTGTTCTCACACAAGAAATCGATGTAGCTCTTAAGAAATCGTTGCGAATGAAGAAATTGATGTGAACAAATCGTTCTGGTCTCTTCACAAATCGTTATGAGAGACTTAACGAATCGTTCTGAGAGCAAATCGTTATGGCTACAAAAGGAATCGTTCTGAGATCGATTTCTTAACAAATTGTTATGGCCACTTAAGAAATCGTTGTGAGATCGATTTCTTAACAAATCCTTAATCAAATCGTTATTGCCACAAAGCGAATCGTTCTAGCACTTGAAGTGAAATCGATGTATATGAAATTAGACATCGACTTTATCATTTTAGTGCACCTTAAAATAATCATAAATATTCATGAAATAATCTAATCATAAAGTTTGTTAGCACCAAATATGAGGGTAATAAAAGAGTGGTTCAACATTCGTGACGCGCCCAGTCAACGGGTCGTGACTAATTTATGTCGCTTTGGTCGTCTGACGCCTGTCAGGGTGGCAGGCATGTCAGTACGGCCTGGCGCGTTGTTGCGGCACCCTTGGGGGGTGCGTTCTTTTCGCGGTCCGTTGACCCGTCGCGTTAAGGTTGTTAACACGATGGGGCGGTCCGTCGCGTTCTGGGTGCTGGGGGCTTAAGGCACTGGCCGACTACCCCTTCCCCATCTCTCTCCTCTTCTTTCCTTTCCCCACTTCTTCGGTGTTGGGGAGGCTCCCCTCCGGTGATCCGAGCGTGGAGCGGCCGGAGAGCTTGTGCGGAGCGGCGGAGCGACATCGTGGAGCGAGGAGGAGGTGGACGTGCGTCGTGAAGGGCTCCATTGGGGTTCGTTCTTCGTGAAAGGTAGGGATTTCTTGTGCCCTTCCCGATCCGGGTGATTGGGAGCCCCTCGGGCTTTATAGTTAGCTTTACTACTTTCCCCATGCTCCCCTCCCCCTTGTGGTGTGTTTGTATGGTTTGTGAGCGGCCCGGGATTGAGGATCCCGTTGGTCTGCCTCTCTACTGGTGTCGCGACGGCTCGGCGTGTCGCGACATCAGAGAAGGCGTCGGCCCCATCGGGCGCGACCTTATCGCGATGCGGTTGGCGGTCGCGATAAGGCTGTCGCGTCGCGCTTCCTAGTCACGACAGGATTGCTGTCGCGGCGCGTTTCCGGGTCGCAACAGGGTTGCTGTCGCGACGCCTTGCTCTGTCGCAATAGGGTTGTCGCGGCGCCTTCCCCCGTTGCGATGGTATCACGACGGCCTGTGGGGGCGCGACAGCACCTGTGTTGCCTCGGGTGTTTTCCGTGGCCCCGGTTGTGTGTCGGCGTGTGCCCCAGGGCAGGTATTGCCCTTAGGACCTTTTGGTCGGGAATGCGGCTGGTTGCCTCCCTGCGTTCAGTGACCGAAGGTGACACTCTCGTGGCCGTGTCCTGGCAGTGGTGCCAGGAAGGTCGCGTCTGTCTAATAATCGATTGACTGGCGGTCAATCGATTATTAGCAGAACGACGAGTTTCCGTGCTAGCTGCTGGTATTCTGAGGCTTTGGCTTTTCCGTACTTGTTTGGTTGGCCAACGACCCTTTTGAGGGTTTGTGCATGCCTCTCGCTTGCTGGGCTTGTCGTGGGTCACAACCCAGCAGTTCGGTGTAATTTTGTTGTGCTTGCCCCGCCTTTCGCCCGGTGCTTGGCACTTGAGGGCTTGTCCCATTCAGAGGTTGTCTCCGTTTCCTAGGACCCCCGTCCTCAGGAGCCTGTTGAGGGAGTACTCCGGGCTACGAGCGTGCTCGAGTTGGCAGCCGACAGAGCGGACTCTGGAGCTGAGGGGAAAACAAGGTTTGGATAGCGGCGCTGAGTCGTTTGTAGAGCTCTCTTGTCTGGGTTTGGGACGTCGAGGGGTTCGAAGTGCTTTCCTAGCGCAGACCAGACAGTCCTTTGTCTCACTGCCTCGCTCTACGTTGGTTCCAGAGCCGCGTAGGGAGGTCAGGCGTGGGGCCGCAGCTTGGCCAGGCTGCGGTGTTGCTTGTGTTGTGTGTTCTTGGCTGTTCTGTCTCGCTCTTCCGGGGAGGTTAGAGGCGAGAGCCGAATGGCGAGCGAAGAGGGTGCGAACGGCGCGTCCCCCTCTTAGCTGCCAGTGGCGGTGGCTTAGTTGTTGTTGTTGTGACGGCGTTTCCTCACGATGTTTTTAAGTGTTATCCATTGCCCTAGCTTGCATGGCGGTTATAGCCTGGCTGTGCCTGGTTCCCGTAGGCGCCGTTGGTCTGGCCTTATGTAGACCCGTGCTTCTGGTGGTTTCTGCTTCGGTGTTCTCTCGGTTCCGTGGTCCTGTTCTTAGGTGCCAGCCCGTGGTGGCACCGGCGAGCGTGGTTTCCCGACCTGGTGGTGTCCAGGGTCCGGGGTGGTTCTGCTTGTGGGCCCTCGACCTTGTGGAAGTCTGAGGTGGTCGTGCTTGCGGTGAGACGTCACTCCCACCTAGTTGTTGCGTGGCCTCGGTGGGTGTGCCGAGGGCTGCTTCCGCTTTGTGCTCGACTCCATTGGTTTCTGCGGGAGTTGTGTGTGTGTGTCACGACCTTGGTTGGTGGTCGTGACGTTGCACTGTTCTGTTCTGCTGCTTTGTAGTATCATGTTGTAGGTGTTCCTCGCTTTACAACTTTCTAGTGTAGTTTTCTGTTTTCGGAGTTCCTGCTGCTCTAGCCGGTGAGGGACTGGTAATCCCTACTGGGCCTTGTTTGCGAGGCTCACCCCCCCCTACTTCCTTCAACTAGGGGCTCTTCGTCGTGAGAGCTCAGTGTCGGACAGGTTGCGGAGGCGGCTGTGGCGCTGTGTGTTGTCAGCAGTAGTGAGAGCGAGTGTTGTGAGCTCTTGTAGCCGAGTGAGCTGAGAGTTGTATTTTGCAAGTCCTCGGAGTATGCCCCTTAAGGACTGCATCTTTCTTCTTGTACATGTGCTTTTGCTTTGGACACGTTGTATAAACTTTTGTATATTGTACATATTGTTATAGTTATTTAAATTCAGTACATATCTCACTAAACTATTCTTCAAACCCTTCCGGATCTTTGGATCCGTGGGTGGCGATGCAAACTTCGGGGTCCATGGTCGGGTCCGGGAGGTCGGGTCGTTACAGAAGATGTAACCAAGTTCAAGATTTGCTCGGCCAACCTCTAGACCTCCTTCTAGACATCTTCCAGCTTCCTCTTAAGATCCCAATTAGGGGCCAAGGGTAGATGGTGCATGATGGAGGTCATCTATTGGAGGTTGGCCCAGGGTTGCATGGAGGTGTTGTTAGAAGCTCCTACATCCATCTCAGAAGTGTTCACTGCTAGGAATCGTCAGGGAGGATCCCACCGTCCAAATTAGGACCGTCCCTCTCAAGCTCTCAACCATCCTAATGCAAATGGAGATGCCGTTCACATCACCATGGATCGCCATCACACCACCATCTGATGCCCCCAAGTCCCTTCGAGTTGGATGTGATGGTGATAAAGCTGTTAATGGGTCGAAGCCAAACCCGACTCATCAATATGAAAGTTCAAGTCTGGCCTAGATTCGAGCTATGTCGGTTTAGGTCCAACGTTTTTACATAAATGTAAAGCTCAACTAAGGCCCGGTCCGGTCTGAATATTTAAATAAAATTATATTAATAAAAAAATAATATATGCAATAATATAAATTTTATAATCTCACTCAATTAAGTAGAGTTTTGATGTTGCTTATTTAATTTGTTTGAAAAGAAAGTTTTTAACTTTTAAATAAGTAAAATAACATAATTTTAACTGAGTAAAATCTAAGATTTGAAAGGAGAAAAAAGAAAAGAGAATGGGTCGAGCTGACCCATCAAGCAGAACTTAAACCCTGAGTTCAACCCATGAACCTAGTTGGGCTGAGTTTTTAGGCCCGATTAAAAATCCACAGACTGAAAAGAGTCTTATGACCCTGCCCACAATCGCGCTAGGCTCACAGACTAGTCAGGTTGGGCCGGTCCGGCCTATTACCAGCTATGCAAAAAAAAAAAAGTTACATATCCCTAAGGAACATTCCTCTTTTTACTAATTCTCTACTTTTGTCCCAAATCTATAATATTCTTAAACTGTTCGATAGTAAACTATTAATTTGTGAATTTTACACTCCATCAACTGCCAATATTGAGGTCTTATTAATGGTCAAAGTGAATTATACACTTCATCAACTATTAGACCATTTTTTTAGTTGTGAGACGTCTGTTAAGATTAGACTTTAAAATTTTCACTCTGCATAAATTTGAATACTAATATACTATATTCCTCGTCATGAAGCAAATGCGACTTTGAGCATAATGCTGTTTTTTATTTTATTTTGAAATGTAAGCAAATACTGTTCTTGGTATGTGGTGGGGAAGAAGAACAGTTCCAAGGGGCGGACGAAACCGGAACAAGAGCAAGACATATGGGAGACCAACCGGGGAGGCAGCAGATTGCGACGGCGTTTCAAGAGATCGCTATCGCCCTTTTGAGAAGGGATCCAAAGTTGAACCCCCGCTTTTTTCCACTCAAATATCTTTCTTAAATCGAAAATCATGTGAAAAATCACGAGAGACCAAATCACAAACTTCTCCATCAAATATTTCGTTTTCTTCTGCATCGCTTCTTAAGAATATTTAACAGCTTGTTACTGGAAGTATGAAAAAGGCCATTCGCAACAACTAATTTATATAAGAAAAAAATGTATGTACAAGTATATATATATATATATACATTTAAGATATATGTTTACGTAACTTTAAGACAAATATTTATATAGATAATCGAATAACTCTTTTATCCAATTAATCGAGATTTAAATATTTTTCCAATTAGGTAAAACGGTGATGGAGAACAGCAGTTGTGTCCACTGTCCAGTACACCAGGGTGCATACGATCGAGCTGAAGGAGATCCTCCCAAAGTAAGAACCGAAGAAGGCTTCCTCCAACTATGACACTGTTCAATGCTCATATGTTTTTTTCCTCGTAATTTGAATAAAATATATATATTTCCTACTTTCCGAGTATTATTTTGAGGAGAGAACTATTGGGGATTAAAAGTTACGTATATAATTTTTTTTTTACCTTCAATTAGGAAATCTCAAATCATTAAAGACGACATTGACTGATAGCAAATCCTACCAACAATTAGTCATCTTCAATATTTTTTTAGTTCAAAATGAATTAAAAGTTGGGTTCTCACGTGAAAAATTGGTAAAGTACTATTGTCCGAATTCCGAAATAAATAAGTGATGGATCAAGCTGGGGGACCCCCGGTTTCTTACCTTCTTTACCTAATGTTTGGTTTTGGACCTTGGAAAAGTTAGATATGGATAAGGATGGGTGTTGAGGGGATCCCCCTCTTTTTTCTTTTGATAACAAGGAAATCCCGTCCCGTGTGGCTTTGTGGGCTCAAGGATTGATGTTCGTGAACTCCAAGATTAGGACTTGGCAGCTCCTACTTTCCGTGTATCCGAATTGCCCTTACCTCACTTGACCGAAAAAACTCCGGATCTACACACCTCGAGGATTGCATATAAATCAGATAAACCTCCCCTAGGAATCGAACTCGGGACCTCCTGTTTTTAAGCAAGAGTTCTAACCGATCGACCTAACCGGAGTCCTCTTGAGGAGATCCCCCTCAAGTGTGGGCATTGGCCATAATTGGATACCAATTCTCTAATTATTCCCTCCCCCTTTCTTTCTGTTTGTTTGTTTCTAATTTTTGTTAGTTAATTCATTTGGGGAGTTCAAATCTTTATAGAATAGGTTCTATGAATAGGTAATACATAAGATCATTATTCAAAGAGAAAGGAATGTTAAGAAGCACAATTATTATTTAAAGAGAAAGATATCGAAGTGTACATCCAAAGATACTAATATTTTTCTTTCATAAAGAAGGTTTTTAGGTTCAAATATCACCCTTTCTAATAAGGATTGACCCATGAGTGTCTGAACCTAGAGGTGATGGAGGTCCGTGGGAAATGTTATTGTTTGCAGTAAGATTTTAGGATTAGGGAAAATACTTGATGTTATACTGAGCTTATAAGTGCCAAAATAGTAATATACATATATATATATATATATGTGTATTATCCTATACATTTTTAAAAGTTTGACCTTATGATTTATATCTTAAGATTGGATAAACATTAATTTAATGGTTATATAACACTGATTAATTGACTATCAAAATCTAACAAAAAAACCTTTTATTAATACAAATTCAATTGTCAAATGGAACCGAGGAAAATATCTTTATAAGAAAATTAATTGGAAGTTCTTAGTAGTGAAATAAATTTATTTTCAAGACTTATTTTTTAATCTCTCATTAATATTTTCTGTCAGAGAACTTTTTCATTTCTCATGTATCCTCTCTATTCAATTTTATCTTCTTCTTTCTCCCCTCTTCTTTACGTATTATTTGAAAGTAAAAAATAGATATAATATTATGGTAAATGAGTAGAAAGTTTAAGTAAAAGAGTATATGATTTAAAGTAAATCAATATATAGTTTAAAATAAAACAATGTATGCTTAAAGTATAAGAAAATATTTGAACATTTATGATACTAAAGTAAAAGAGTACATGTCTTAAAATAAAAGTTTATTTATTTTAAAATAAATGTTCACATGTCTTAAAATAAAAGAGTGTTTATGACATTTAAACATTTACTTTAAAACCAATTAACATTTAACTTAAGTCATTACTTTAACATTTACTTTAATATTATTTTAAGTTGGTGGTGGCAACGATCGGCGATCGACTATCAACCAGTGGTGGCTGGTGGTCCATGGCTACTGGCGGCGACCAATAGTCGATGATTGATTGTTGGTCAATAGGTGCTGACATTCAATGACAATTGATGGCAATAGGTAGTCAGTTGATGACGGTGATGGTGGGTTGCTAGTTGTGGCGGTGGCAGTCGACCGGTGGCCAACTAGTGGCGGTGGCGATGATCGATTAACGGTCGGTGGTGTTGGCCTCCAGCTTAAAGTAAAGTAATGTTAATTAATTTTAAAGTAAATATTAATTAATTTTAAAGTAAAATGTTAATTTATTTTAAAGTAATGTTAAAATAAAGTAATGGCTTAAGATAAATATGAATTGATTTTAAAATAATGTTAAGTAAAATAATAGTTACTTTGAGGCATCTAAACTTTTACTTTATAATATATAAACTTTTATTTTAAAATATGTAAAGATTTGCTTCAAAATATATATCATTTCAAAGAAACAGAAGCTATTTAAGTGATGTAATATTGTTCTTTAAATCATATATTATTCTAAATCATATGTCCATTCAATTTAAAACATATATTATTTTTCTTTAAAAGTTACTTAAAAAAAACAGAGAGAAATGACATCTCATGAGAGATAAAGAGGGCAAAATAAGAATTTAAAAATGACTAAGAAAGGGAGAGGGCAAAATATATTTTAAAAATATTATTAAATACTCTTTTCAAAAAGTAAAGACTAAAAAATAAGTCTCTCCAAAAATAGGGATTATCTCAAACTACTATTTCTGATAATGACTATAAAATAAATATCTGACAAAGACATCTAATTAATTCTCATTATCTTTATCCAACATTGAAGAAATATAAATCAGATGAAACATTTTGGCTGGATTTTAAAATGGGAGACAAATTAATCATTCCACCTCATATATGATTGAAATGGGAGATAAATTAATCAGATGAAACAACAAAGGCATATATGATTGAAATATGGTCAGCCAAACGATGTCAAGATTTAGGGTACGTATGGGAATTTGATATATTACATTATGTGTATATATTTATTCACTTTCTAAATTTTGCATACACAACCCTATCTGGTAATATATGAAAGGGAAGGAAAAAATTTAGTATACTTGAGTTTTATATTTTACACTTATATTTTTTACTTCTTATTAGATAGATATATTGTGTTTTTTTTTCTCATTAACCAATAAAAAAGAAGAATTACAAATGTGAAGTATAAAAATTAAGTGCACTAAATACTTCTTGAAAAGAAAAATAAAACCATGATATCACATATCAGAATTGTTCTGCCCATCAATCAATGGATGGCCATAAAAGTGGAGGACTGGTATATACATTGGATGGTTTGTGTTCTTGGAATACTCTCCCTCCTGAGTCCTGACTAGCAAAAGTTCAGAAAAAATCCACCACTTGGGGCAAGTGGGAGAACCCACAAAGCAGCTGCACGAATCTCCTGTTAGGATGCTTCACGTTCTTGACGCCGCCGCCATGGAACGTATAGGTCTCCCTGGGAGTGGAAAGGCCGACGACTCGGATAGCGACGCGCGTGCGTCAATTATATTATATGGGCTAGGAAGGTACTTTTTCTCAAGTGTCGTTTGTTCCCCTTTGAAAACTATAAACATTCTCCCATCTTAATATATATTAATATAATATAATTTAATTTTAGTGCTGCCAAGTGGCTGTACCAGAACAATCTTATTCTCTCTATAACATCTTCTTCCTTAAAAATAAAAATATAGATAATTTAAATAAACTAAATAATTATTTTCTTATTTTTTCTCTCCAACTTTCTCTCCTATTAAACTTTCCCAAAATATATATAAACTTTCAAAAAACTCTCAACTTCACTCTCACATTTCTTAAACTAATAAAAACTTACTAATATAATTTCCTTCTTTTTTTCTCATTAAACATCTCTTCATTCCTAAAATTCACGTCTTTATTCAAAATCTACTTTCATAAATAATAAAAATATTACCCTCATGTATACTAATAAAATTTCTTAATTCAAATCTAACAATTTTTCGTGCAATGCACGGGCATAGAACTAATATATATATATATATATATATATATATATATCAATTTTGTTAGACTTATGTATTAGATTAGTCTTGAACCATTTCACTAACTTATAAATAAATAAATACATATATATATATATATATATATGTGTGTTTATATTCCCCTAAAAATTCAAACTCTTAAACATTGATATATAACATGCGAGAAAGGCTTATTGCACTTTCACATTGCACAAGTGCAATGTGACTTGACATAAGGCCTATGTGGCATCCAACAATTGGATGACCACTTTATCACTCCTCATGTGAGGAGTGCCACATGGGCCTTATGCCTAGTCACATTGCACTTAAAGTGCAATGTGCAAATGTAATAAGCCTTTCTCATAACATGCATACCACTGAAGTGATCACTGTGCAAACCTCTGTTTCTGACATCACTTTGAATCTAGCTACATATATATTAAATTAGGTAATTAGGCCAATGATCTATGTCTTTCAGACCCATCACGCATCAAGGCATCAACAGATTAAGTCAGTGGTCAAATGGTCGTGCCACGTGAACTTGGTCACAAGAAAGTTTAGGTGCGTAAACCAAACCAGAGCATTAGGCACATCTATAATTCACATTAGTCGTTTGGCGTACCGTCGGATGCTACGTGCCATCAGTCCTTTTTCTTTAAGTTGAAATCAGAGTTTTTAAATGCCAATAAGGCTATCCATAATTTTTTTTCAAAAACAAAAATGAAAAAACATTGAGCATTGATCTCATCAACAGTAAACTTTTGAAGTACAGAAACTTAGGAGGTCAGATCTTTTAGAACATATTTGGTATTTAAATAGATCATAGATAGAGTGAAGATATTTTCAATTTTTTTTCATTATTTTGAAGACATCTTCATTCTATCTCTGATCTATCTAAATATCAAACATGTCCTTAAAGATACTCAGAAGAATCTATCTTATTTACACCCCTCCCCCCTCTTCCAATATTACACCGACCAACCATATTTCTTCTACCAGATGACACTGATCAAATAGCTAGCTAGGATCTCTTCGCGCTTATGTAATGTTAATAATGAAGTAACTTGTACCAATCTATACTATTCTAATAAAACTCAGTTCTGGAGCAGCCACGTGGCAGCACCAGAAGCAGAGTTTTTCCGCCTAAATCTCCCCACTAAATCTATCTATATCGCATCTAAATATGGTTAAGCAAAATCCGGGTAAACAAATCCTAACATATAGCAGCTAACATAAAATAATAAATCTATCAACTTTAACACACCTCCCGTAAGGCAAGTCTCAAACATTAATTGTCACCTAAATCAACAAAGAAATCTTTCTAAACAAGGTAAGATACTCACCATCTAAAAAATCTTGCTAAACCGAGTAGACCATAACTTTTTAGAAAAAATTTAATTTTAAGCCTACCTTCGTGCAGTCCACCTTCCTTTGTTTTAAGAACAAATTTTTCCTGTTTAGTTTAACAAAATTTTTGTAATAAAAATTATATACTTTTATAAATAATATGTTTTATTTATCTTAATATTTTATAAACAACTACCGTGCATCGCATGGGTTTTCAACTAGTCTATACTATAATACTAAAACAGAAGTCCCTGTTTCCCGCCTAAACTAGATGCAGGACACGTGGCAGCCGTTCCAGCCTCCTCACCGAAGCGGCCTCCTCACCGTGCTGCTCCAATCAAAGAAGAAGTTGAAGGGCCGCACTGTCTGCCCCTTCATTTCCCCAGTTAAAAACTATTTCAAACTCTCTGTTCCTCCTCTTACGGCGCCGTTTCATCTTCCAAAAATATTTTGAACTCTCTCTCTCTCTCTCTCTCTCTCTCCTGACCACGGCCCTATATGTCGTCGTTTCATATCCCTACTGCCACCACAAGAAAAAGCGCCATTACCGACGGACATTTCCGACGGAAATATATCCGTCGGAACTTCCGACGGTATTCCGACGGCTAACATTCAGTCGGAAAATCCATCAGAATTTTCGACGGACATGTTTCCGTCAGAAATATCCATCGGTACTACTGACGGTTTTCCGATGTATAGTTTCCGTCGGAAACATCCGTCGGAAATTCCCCAATTTCCCTCCCCGCCACCTCCCGCGAAACCCACTCTCTCTCTCCCGCTCCTCTCTCTCTCTCTCTCTCTCTCTCTCTCTCTCTCTCTCTCTCTCTCTCTCTCTCTCTCTCTCTCTCTCTCTCTCTCTCTCTCTCTCTCTCTCTCTCTCTCTCTCTCTCTCTCTCGCCGCCTACAGCACCGCCGCCCGTCGCCGCCCCGGTCCGCCGCCGCCCATCGCCACCCCGGTCCGCCGCCGCCCATCGCACCCCAGTCCGCCGCCGCCCATCGTACCCCAGTCCACCGCCGCCCGTCGCACCCCGGCCCGTGCGCCGCCGCCTTGAGCAAGGTGTCGGTCTCTCTCTCTCCCCCCCCCCCCCCCCCCCCCCCGCCCCTTCTCCAGTAGAGCCCCCGCGCCCCCTCGCCGGCGCCCCTGTGACCCCCGAGCCCCAGTGCCCCCGCCGCCCGCCTCGCCCACCCCACGGCACCCCCGAGCCCCAATGCCCCCGCCCCCGAGCCACACCCACGGCGCCCCCTCGTCCACGGGCGTCCCCGAGCCCACCCCACAGCCCCTCCATCCCACAGGTCCCCCCTCACCCCCCCTACGGCGCCCCCCGCCCCACGGAGCCCCCTCCACCCCACAGGCCCCCCTCACCCACTCCACGCCCACGGCGCCCCCAAGCCCACCCCACGGCACCCCCGAGCCCCTGTGGCATTGCCCCCTCGCCCCTGTGGTGTTGCCCCCTCGCCCCCACGGCGCCCCCTCCACCCCACAGGCCCCCGGGGAAGCTGCCAGAACCTACAGCTCCAAGCACCCGACTAGTTCGACCGGTATCACCCCGCCGAGGGTGTTTCTCTGCACATTGAGGATTCTGAGGCGCTTTAGGCCGCCCGAGCCCCCCGGGGATGCTCCCATTTAGCCGGCAAGAAGCTAGGCCCAACACTTCCAGCTCGGTGCAGTTGCCCAGCTGCGGCGGTATCTCCCCGGAGCCGGGGATGAGATGGCAAAGAATTAGTTCTCATTTTTTGGTGTCTTCGATCCGTACTGATGGTCATAATACTCCACAGCAGCAGCTCCAACCAGTGCAGCCAATGTGAGAGCTTGGGCATGAAGCCTGCAAAGTAGATGCAATGGAGATCAAATTTTGGCTTTCCCATACATAGCTGACAGGACCCAAAAAAGAAGTGTGAGGACTTTTACCGATAGATCATTGAAAAAAAAAATGGAATCCCTTGCATTTAAATCATCATCACACATTATTAAGAATTTAGGAAAATTCTTATTGCTAGACAAGTCTTACAAGAAGTGTGATGTGGATTGAAAGAGAGCAATCACATTAGTTGGCTAGATTTGACAAGGCCCTTTTCCCTCCCTCCATTAGTTGCAGGCTACGGCAAGTCGGCAACCCCATTATTGCGTGGTTGCAGGATTGGAGGGAATGGACAAGCCGTTGTGGGGAGCAAATAAGATGGAGAAAAGAAAAAAGGAGACATCTTAATTTGAAGAGTGAACGCAACAAGGGGTGTGAGGGGAGTGTTGGGGCTGCTCGTTGCTTCGGAGTTCAAGGGTGATATGTGATGGGATTCTGCTTTATATGACCGAAGAGAGTTGGCCGGAAAGCGATGGAAGATTAAGGTTGGGATTTGGGCAGGGTTGGGTGTACTGCTCTTTTTTCTCTCTTTCTTCTTGGGTTTTCTCTCTTTTTTTCATTGAATAATTACAGTAATATTTTTTATACCAAATTAAAATATCCTCGGCTTTATCCCTCGTCATTCAATAAAATACGTATTTTAATGAATAATGCGCACTTCCTCCTCACGATAAACAATGCTTAATTTGATATCCATGATACAATTTTTAATCTAGAATGCATATATATATAGTTTATACCATTTAAAGTTTTAAACACACACTCTGATCACTTAGCGGGGGAAGAAAAAAAATACACTCTGTTCAACACATGTTTGTCAGACCGGAATATGTAGCTCAGTGAGATATACGTATCTTTAATATGTAATACAGACACTTTCTTATCAAGAAATTAACATAGATCTGAAAATATTTTAATTGGAGTACATTTCTTGACTGGAATGTATATCTCATGTCCAGATTCTTGGACGATGTTATCTCCACAAGTTGGTCGATCAGTTTTCACGTCATAATGGATTTGCCTACCGAACTACCTCGAAATGGGCTTTCCTTTTATGTTGACGGAGCCCAATATGTGTCAGGCCCATGTTTCAGCCCAATAAAATGTCATCCCCTTGTAAGAGAATTGAGTTTGAGCCTATCCCAATATTAACTATTTATTTAGGAGGCCCATGTTTCTTTATTATCGAATTATCACATCGTCTGATCTCTGGTATGGAATTAGCAAGAGTATAACATATGTCTTCTCACCTTAATTAAGCATTTCAACCTCTAATCATGATCAGACATATACCAATTAACACCTATGTAATTAAATCTCAAAAGAGCAATGACAGCATAGTACATGCTTTAGTTCTAGTATTGGCATGATTAAGAAATCATTTTTGAGAGGAGTGGTAGCTTTGAGAGGAGAGTACATGCTGCTCCATTTGACTTGAACATGTTGTGTGGCAAATGGGGCAGATTGCTGCCCCCATCTATCTTGTGGGTCAACTAATGTCAATGACCTTCCATTGGATTTGGCAGAGTCTTGTTTTATGTCTGGCCTTCATAGACTGCAACTGAACCCCTTCCACCAAGATTCCCACGTGAATAGTTGGAGGGGAGGGGAGTTTGGGTTTCCTCACACCACTTTAGTTATGTAGGGGATTTCATTCAATGAGAAATTCGTTTATACAGGCCATTCTTCTGCTTACCTGGGTACTTGAGCACATATTATTAATCATTCGTTATAGTTAACTAGATGACTTTAATGGTTTTGTTGATTGCTTCCCTGATATTATATGGATTGTTTTTAATTGCTTACTTTCAGTTTAGTGATTAGTATTGTATTTCTTACTTTAATGCAATTCATGTACATGTATGTATAATTTGGTTATTATTGCACTTGTTCATATGTATGATTTTGTTTTCATATTTATTTGGGTTTTAAATTTGATCTATGCATGTATAGCATTTTTTCACTGCACACACCTCACGAGTGCGTGTTAAGCCCGTGTCAATGAACCTTCCCGTTCAAGACTTTGAGATTGATGTGCACGAGTCTTCTTTTCAATGATGAGAACGTGTATATCTAACTCAAAGTCTTGAATTGTCCCGTTTTGGACAGTCTGTGAATGTTTGATCGCAGTTAGGTGGCATTTATTATGTGTTTGTATTATTTGTTGAAAATTTCGAGTGCGCCTACTCACTCCTCTCTGATATACCTTTATTGATTTAGAATATTTTCTTAACCACTTATTAGTAAGTGTTTAAGAAAATGTCTTAATCAATAAATATTTTTGGTATATCGGAGAGGTGTGGGGAGATGCTGCCGAAATTTTCAGCAAATAATACAAACACATAGTAAATGGTCATCTGAGTGCGATCAAATATTCACAGATGGGTAAAAAGTGATAATCTTAATAATATATCCTACCTATTCATTTTGACTTACTCGAATGATGTGAGGGTGTGTTGGATTTTAACTCGTGACATGACATTTAATGTGTGTAGGAAAAATGTCTTATGAGAATCGGTCATGGATGTACCGTGGAATAGTGAATGGAGTTGTGACCGAGGAGTTTAAAGACGGAGTTGACAGTTTTATTGAGTTTGCATTGAGTAATTCATCAGTAGCAATTGATCCGATGGGTAACATCCGATGTCCGTGTTCGGCTTGTAAGAACGGAAAGTGGATATCGACATGGGATGTGCAGCATCATTTGTATACGAGAGGATTTGTTGCCCATTATGAGTTATGGTCATCTCATGGTGAGTTGAATATTCAGTCGTCTGCACCAGCTAATTACTTTACCTCCATAAGTACGTACGTAGACATGGTTGTCGATGCTGCTAGTCCGGAGTTCAATATTCATGAAGATCAAACAAATGAAGAAGTGCCGAATGATACAGCTCAGAGATTTTATCAGTTACTTCGAGATGCTGATGAGCCATTATGGGATGGTTGTGAGAAGCATACACGGTTGTCTGCAGTGTCGCAACTACTGAATTTGAAATCTGAATTTCATATGAGCGAGAGTTGTTTTGACCGGCTTCTCTTACTCGTCAATGGCATGCTTCCTCAATCAGAGAGGTTACCTGCTGACTTTTACCGTGCGAAGAAGATGGTGAATGATTTGGGGCTTGGTTTTATGAAAATTGATTCATGTCTGAATCACTGTATGTTGTACTTCAAAGATGATGCAGATAAGACATCATGTTGTATTTGTAAGCATGATAGATTCAAGCCCAAGAGAGGGGACAAGTCAAAGCAGAAGGATGTTCCGTATAAGTCATTGCGGTACTTTCCGATCACACCCAGATTGCAGCGGTTGTTCATGTCCTCGAAGACAGCTGCACATATGACTTGGCATGCGGAAAGAGTCCGTCGTGACGAAGGTGAAATGAGTCATCCTGCCGATGGTGAAGCTTGGGCTCATTTTAGCCGTAGTCATCCTTACTTCTCAAGGGATCCACGCAACGTGCGGCTGGGTTTATGCACAGACGGTTTCAATCCATTCGGAGGCTCGGTGGCATCTTACTCATGTTGGCCAGTATTCCTAACACCGTATAACCTTCCGCCAGGCATGTGCATGAAGTGTGAGAATCTGTTCCTTTCATTGCTGATTCCGGGTCCAAAAAGTCCAGGAAAAAATATAGACATATATCTTAGACCGTTGATTGATGAGTTGAAATTGTTATGGTCAGATGGGGTTCTCTCTTATGATGTATCCAGAAAACAGAATTTCAATTTGAAGGCTGCATTAATGTGGACAATAAGTGACTTTCCAGCGTACATATGAGCCATTCATTCTGGCGGCACAAGCCCAACAAGTTTATTATTCAAATTATTCATCCCTCAAATTAAGAGATTGGTGGGCTGCATGTAGAGTGAAATCAAGGCTATTCCCTGAGTATGAGCTTCTCCCGGCTGATGATGAGCTCGAAGGTGTTAATGACAATTTTTTCCAATCAGATCGGAGTGACACACGAGAGTTGGCAGCTTCTACGCAGTTCAGTGTTCATGATATAAATGAAACAATTTGCTTACATAAGGGTAACGAACAGGAAGAAGTTGACCCACGAGACCTTGAGCGGAGGGTGGAGTCTGATGTGGAGGAAGACTCTCAGGATGATGAGGATGAATTCGAGGATGATGACGAAGATGATGTTGAATTAAACATGTCTTCAGCATCTGATGATGAATATAGATAATATACCCTATATTTTGTAAGAACTTCCTATTGTTGCTAATTATATGTTCATATTAAATTGCTACTTCAAATTTGAGTGTTGATGACATGTTATATCTTTATTTATCTCAATAGAGATATGGTACATGGAGGACGGAGTCGGACGGTTTCCACGTCCATTGGCCGAGGGTCTACGACCCCGTCCACGACAGGTATATGTATATGTAAACACAAAACTCTATATATTATTGTTTATATTAAATTCACGAGATCTAACGTACATATAATTTCTCAGGGTCTGCCTCCCCGTCCGCGCCGGTCGTCCCAGCGACAGGTATATACATATGTACACAAAGAACCAGATGGATATCATTGTTCATATTAAATTCACGAGATCTAACGTACATACAATTTTGCAGGGACTGCCTCCCCGTCCACGCCGGTCGTCCATGCGACAGGTATACGTATATATTGTTGTTCAATTTAAATTCATATTTTTTAATGTGTATATAATTTTACAGGGACCGCCTCCCCGCCGAGCACGCGAGCAGTGCCACCTTTCCCTTCTTCCTCACCACCAGGTACATGTATGTTTTTATAGATTAGTATGTTTGTTTTCTTGTAATTTATACAATAATAGTGTACTAAATTATTTTCAACAGAGGTGGAGAGCCAGCATCCAGTAGCTAAGGAGGGGCCTCAGCTACCGGGACGACAGCCATGCTGGATCTCAGGGTAAAGTTGATCACTTCAGAGTTACTGTATTTGTTATTTATGTTATACATTTTATGTACACAATTAATGTGCAATTGCGGGGGGAAGATAGATCCCGGTTCTGCTTCCCGTTATATTACGACGTTGGTCCATGCACATATTCCAGGACCAATGGATGCATGGAGAGAGTTCCCGGTGCCCGTCCGGGATTTGTTATTTGACATGTTCACGGTATTTTTAATGTTTACATGAGTTAAAATCATTTATTTAATTACTATCTCTGTTAGTGCAGAAAGTTGAGTAATTTTATTTCTTTACAGCGGATGTTCGCGTTCACGAGACCCGAGGATCTCCCTCGAGCTCGCACCGTCTGGGAGTCTACTGCCCAGACTAATTTAAGAAAGTCGATGTGGGAGGCCCGGGACAAGGCAATGAAGACCACAGGCAATCGGGATCCTATGGCTTGGCTAGATTACGGCCCTGTTTGGCTGAGGAGGGACTATTGGGTGTCCCTTTGTGAGCGTTGGGCTGCTGGACCATGGCAGCAGCGGTCACAGGCGGCAATACGCAACCGATCAACTCATCCGGAGAAGAATGTGCATACTAGTGGGTCCGTATCTTATGCGACCCATAGTCAAAAATTGGTAAGCATATTATTGTTCAATTGGTTAATACATTGATTATTATTGTGAAACTAACTAATTTTTTTGAATTTTAGGCATCACGAGTTCGAGCGTGCCCCTACATTTCGTGAGTTATTTGATCAAACTCATAAGCGAAAGGGGACGGATGACTATGTTAGCGAGAGTGCCCGTACGATCGCTGTAAGTCAAGCTATAAATTATGAATTCAATTAAGATATTCAAATAATTTATGGACAATAATTTAATTTTAATTTGTTTTGCAGGAGACCTATGACAGGACGATGGCGGAGTGCTATGCAGAGGGCACTCCCCAGCCAGACTTGGATCCGGAGGCTTGGGTCGACGCAGCGGGAGGGCCGAGGAAGGGTCGAGTGTACGGCTTTGGGGACAGCCTGGATACTCATCCAGTGTTGTCCTCATATGCGAGTTCGATCGCTTCTCCGGCATACACGAGTTCATCTACTGCGCCCCCCGTCAGTGGTGTAGAGGAGATTAGAGGCCTCATTCCGGAAGAGCTACGGGCACATCTACAGACACAGCAGACAAAGCTACAGACGCAGTTCGGCGATATGGTTTAGCAGTTGATCTCAGCCATGCAGGGAGTATGCCCCACACAGCCAGCACCTCAGGTCAGTATTAGTATTAATTTTATATACTTTGGATGAGATGAAACCACTAAAGAATGTCAATAGGGAAAAAAAAGAAATCTAAATTAATTAACCTAACATAAGTGTAAAGGGCGTTCAATTGACGGATCTTAAAAAAACCTAAGTCTAAAGGGTCAAAACACACAACCCGGGAGTCCAAACTCCCAAATAGGGATCGGATCGGCGTGCCGTTTTCTCCGACACGACCGGGTGGGTTAAAGTGACGTGTGGGAACTGACGGAATCCATTTTGGATCTCCGGATTGGGTTGGGCATTGAAATGACGGATCTAAAAAACACCCAAGTATATATAAAGGGTCAAAACACACAACCCGGGGGTCCAAAATCCCAAATTGGGATCGGATCGGCGTGCCGTTTTCTCCAATACGACCGGGTGGGTTAAAGTGACGTGTGGGAACTGACGGAATCCAATTTGGATCTCCGGATTAGGTTGGGCATTGAAATGACGGATCTAAAAAACACCCAAGTATATATAAAGGGTCAAAACACACAACCCGGGGGTCCAAAATCCGAAATAGGGATCGGATCGGTGTGCCGTTTTCTCCGACACGACCGGGTGGGTTAAAGTGACGTGTGGGAACTGATGGAATCCATTTTGGATCTCCAGATTGGGTTGGGCATTGAAATGACGGATCTAAAAAACACCCAAGTATATATAAAGGGTCAAAACACACAACCCGGGGGTCCAAAATCCCAAATTGGGATCGGATCGGCGTGCCGTTTTCTCCGACACGACCGAGTGGGTTAAAGTGACGTGTGGGAACTGACGGAATCCAATTTGGATCTCCGGATTGGGTTGGGCATTGAAATGACGGATCTAAAAAATACCCAAGTATATATAAAGGGTCAAAACACACAACCCGGGGGTCCAAAATCCCAAATAGGGATCGGATCGGCGTGCCGTTTTCTCCGACACGACCGGGTGGGTTGAAGTGACGTGTGGGAACTGACGGAATCCAATTTGGATCTCCGGATTGGGTTGGGCATTGAAATGACGGATCTAAAAAACACCCAAGTACATATAAAGGGTCAAAACACACAACCCGGGGGTCCAAAATCCCAAATAGGGATCGGATCGACATGCCGTTTTCTCCGACACGACCGGGTGGGTTAAAGTGACGTGTGGGAACTGACGGAATCTAATTTGGATCCCCAGATTGGGTTGGGCATTGAAATGACGGATCTAAAAAACACCCAAGTATATATAAAGGGTCAAAACACACAACCCGGGGGTCCAAAATCCCAAATAGGGATCGGATCGACGTGCCATTTTCTCCGACACGACTGGGTGGGTTAAAGTGACGTGTGGGAACTGACGGAATCCAATTTGGATCTCCGGATTGGATTGGGCATTGAAATGACGGATCTAAAAAACACCCAAGAAACGATGGATCTAAAAATAGTATCTAATTAAACTTGAGAAATAATCACATATTTTAAATTTAATTTTTAAAAATAATATATGTCTTTTAAGTATTATTAATGTTTCTCATATTAATTTTTTTTAATATAGGATCCACCTCCGGCACCTGACAATGACGAGACAGGGACAGCAGACGATCCAGCAGATCTGTCTTGACTTTTTATATTTATTATTTTGTATGGTTTTATATTTATTGTATTTTATGTTGATCGTGAGTATTTGTGAAACTAATGAATATTGTAACAGGTTTGAAAAATATTTTTTTATTTGTCAATTTTAAAAAAAAATATACAGCACATTCCGACGGATTTTCCGACGGATGACTTTCCGTCGGAAATTCTAAATTACCGACGGAAAACA
The DNA here is from genome assembly GCA_014218235.1 of Colocasia esculenta. Classification (NCBI taxonomy): domain Eukaryota; kingdom Viridiplantae; phylum Streptophyta; class Magnoliopsida; order Alismatales; family Araceae; genus Colocasia; species Colocasia esculenta. The sequence continues at coordinate 123,549 of JACBKR010000945.1, forward strand.
TCGGTCGGTAATTCCGTCTATGGTTCTGACGGTAGTTTTCGATGGGTTTATTGATTTACCGACAGATTGTCTATTGGTAAATACTGACAGTATTTTGGACGGTATTGCCGACGGATTAGTCCGTCGGCGTTTTTCGACCGATTGCCGACGGAAAGATCCGTCGGCGTTTTTCGACGGATTGCCGACGGAATTCTCTTCTGTCGGTAATTTCTGACCAACAATTTCCGACGGACCGTTTCCGACGAGCTTCAGACGAAAATCTGTCGGAAGGATCAGTTTCCGACGGAATGGCGTCGAATTTTCGACGGATTATTTCCGTCGAAAACCCGCATTTTCTTGTAGTGTGCATCTCAAATCTGCCACATTGCTTTATTTTCCAGTGCGCCCTCCTCTCTCCAATAATGGCGGGTCTGTCGTCTTTTTTACCCTTTAAATTTCTTCCTGAAGTACTGTCGTCCCCCTCCCCATCCACCTTCATCCGGACCTCTGCGCTGCATTGTGGAAGCCTCCCACGCCCCCAACCTACTTCTTCTTCCCCCAGCACGGTGCAATGCACCGCCCCCTCTCCACTTTCATCGGCGTTGCACCATGTCCGTCACCTTCTTCCTAGATGGCTGTGTCGTTGCCCCCCTCCCTAACCCAACCTGCTTCTTCCCCCACCCGATGCACTATAGTGCGCCGCCCCCTCCCTAACCTTCTTCGCTGCTGCATCGTGCCCCCCCCCACCCACCCCCACCGCGAGATGCTGGAGAAGTAGTATAAAACATTGATACAATAGCTACTGTCGCAAAATTACAGAGCTACAATAGCTACAGTGAAATAGAGAAGTTACAGTAGCTACAGCCAGCGCACCGGACCCGGATGCGTCCGCTCGCCGTCGCCATGCTCCCCGCCGTGCGAACCGCCCCTGCTCCCCAGTGCGCCGATCCGTTGCCATTCGCCTAGCCGCCTCTGCCTCTGCTCTTTTCAGTAGCCATCGCCGCGCACACCTCAACAACAGTTTTCACCGCCCCGGCCGCATTCGCCGGCTCCACAGCGCAAGCTCGCCCCAACCGCGTTTGCCCTCTCCACAGCGCAAGCTCGCGCCCCGCCGTGCTGCTCGCCGCGACCCACCCTGGCTCTCTTCTTCGTCCCCATCTGATTTGTGTTCTTCACAACAGATTGGTGGCTAGAGGGGGGGGGGACGCCGGAGAGGGAGGAGGGCTCCTACCTCGGCGGTAGGACCCTTCGGCGACTGCAACGGCTGTGGAGGTGGCGTGGCGAGGCAGATGGCGGCGGCATCCGCGCACGGCGTCCTCCGTGCGTGGCCTCCCGGTGATGCGGCAGCGAGGCGAGGCAGACGGTTACAGCATCTGCTGCTTCCCTCCACGGCGGCAACGATGGTGCAGCGGCGGCCTCCTCCTCCGGGCGGCGGACAGAACGGCAGAGAGAGAGAAACATGAGAGCAAGAAGGGGAGGGTCTGCGCGGAGAGAAAAAGATGGGAGAGGAGAGGGAGACAGCTGGCTGGCGGGATGGGGAAGGAAAAAGGGAGGAGTGGGGGGGGGGGGTTCCCACTCCGGTCCAAGGCACTCCATTAAAGAAATGAAACAAATGTCAATGTGAAAGACCCGATGCAGTAAGAGAAAGTTACGGTGCATATAACATTATCGTGGTTCTATCTGAAATAACTGTTACAGATTTCTCCCATCGTGTATATTATATTTTAATATTTTGACCCTCTCATCTCGGCCTTTGTATTGGTTAGTTTATCGGCAAAGTGTGAGTGCGGTTAGTGGTTACCGTGGCACTGTAGTTGCATTAGCGAAAATATAAAATAAAAATAAAACCACTGTACCTACAGTAGCATTGTTGGAAGGTTGCAGCGTGCTACATCTATTTGGAATTAATGAGCATATTTATCATATTGGGACAAAAGAAAGATGAATATATTTATATATTTAAACAATGGAGGGGTACAGTGTTGGGGGTACAATTCTTATTTTCGGATCGGTGAACAAATAAAAAATAAGAATTGATATAAAATAAATAAAGACTAAAACTATATTAAAGATTATTCATATTTTCTGCAAACTTAACATCTTTAAGTGTAGATTATTTTATTACATCTGAAAATAATATGTGTAAATAGTTGTAAATTTGTTATGTTACATCTGTAAATAGTATATGTAAGTATGTTATTATTTTCATATAATTTATCTAAGCCCATTTTGGGAGCGGATTCTTGATTAAAATTTAATAACAATTGATTTTATATTTTCAAATATTATTTTTCTGGTTTTTAATAAATTTACATACGAAGGATAGAATATAAAATAATTTTTTCTTAAAAAATTATCGGGTTCATGATACCAAAGTAGTATCAAATTTTTTTTCTTTTATGAATTCAGTGATCAACAGAATAAGCAACTCTGGCTTAACATTAAATAATATTTAAATAGAATGTCAAACAGAAATATAAATAAATAGAAAATGTTAGAGAAAATGTTAACTCTTTGACACAAAATTTTGTTCCATTTCTTATAGTCTATTTTCCAATTCCATTGTTAGGATCAAATAAGCAACTACGTTATTACCTGCCTATCCATATTTCTACGTAGATATGCATATTGTCTCTTCATTCAAGGACATCTATTGGAGCTCCTTTCTTTCCATCGTCATTAAAACTCATATAAATTGTCTTTATATCAATGCTGATGCTGAAATTGTAAGTAAAATCCAAACAAAATTTTTTCTTATGCATAATTTGATCATATTATTAATTTTATTTTTTTATAACCATATGACACTTTCAGCCTCTTAATCTTAGAGTAGCATTGTTCCAATGAATGGGATTGCAATCGAGTCTTTTAACTAACCAAAATTTTCTAAAGATCTTACTCTTGGACAGAAGTCATGCAACAAGAAAAAATAAATCAAGATTGAGAAAAATATCCTTGACAATTTTAAAGAATGAACTTTATTGTCCTACTTTTTGAACTTTCACAAAATATTTACAAGTGGCAACATGCGAAATGTCCTTAAATATGTCGGATTGCAGTAAATCTGAAAGAATATAAACATTATAATTTATAACGTATTAACAATAAATTTTTGGTATCAAAATATAACATAGAGTAAACTGATGTATAGAGTTACTTTCCAAGTGATATTTTTGAATTGCGGTTAAGAATATACCTTTGTTTTGGAACTGTAGTATTGAAAGTATATTTTCTGAAAAATTGGTTTAGTTAGATTTGTGGTGTTAATTTTTTTCACTATTTTTTTTGAAATTTATTTTCTCTTTTTCGCTAGACTTACTTCCTCCATTATGTTTTGATGGTACATCGCCATTTTTACGAAGAAGATATTTTAATTGAGTATATTTTAGATATTTTAAAAATAGTTATTTATAATTAAATAAATTTTTTGATGATGATGAAACAAAATTTGAAATATTTTTATTATAGATTTTTTGAAAAAATAGTAGGATAATTATAAAAAATTAATATTTTTTAAAATATTATATATTTTTAAAAATTAAATTTTAAAATTTTTTGAAACAATCACCGTGCATCGCACGGGTGTCCAACTAGTTATATTTATATATTTAGGTTTTAACAAACTATGAAACATACCATGCATTGAATGCAGCTAATGTAGTTGTGATTATAAATATTGCTACAATTGCTATTGGAGGATCCACAATTTAATGAGCATAATTTTAAACATTAAAATGACGACGTTACGTGAGAGAGATGTGAGCATGCATGTGACTTGATTGGCATCTCATTAAGTGGGAGAAGGGACAAGGAGATGGCATCATCTTTTGGGCAAGAGACGGGGATAGGAGTCTTGACTACTACCACGTCCATGTCGGCCTTTTGGACAAAATCGCATGTTCCTTTCCTTGACACATGCATGAGCTACTTGCCAAACCATTAACCATGCGCAAAGACTTTTTAGAGTTTCTCGATATACCAGCTTACTATTAACGACTTCACTACTTCGGCGATGATTCTAGGCTTTGCCGTGTCGTCTTTTTTTTTTATTACTTTTTTTTAAAATATATCATCAGGATGTAAGCGTATCAACATGATATATTTTGATCTGACTCGTGTTTGTGAGAGTCCGACATGGTTAAGTCTCGCGGCACAACCAATTTTGATCGAAGAAATCCTCCTCCTCTACGGTTCTCTATGTACCATCTTGGATATGAAATTTAATAGTAATATTTGTGTATAATCTAAAATTATTTGACAAACTACGGCAATGTGTACGTCCTGAGGAATTTAGGTTCTTGAGATTGAGAGCCTAGGTTGTTGAAAGAACAGGGGAACAAAGCTATTGCTATTGAAGTTGAGGTCGACCCAATTTAGAGAAAGTTAAGTTCGGGAAGAAGTTTTCAGGGTTAATCCTTTAACAATCAAGTCAAAAGTCGACTTAAAGCGAGAAGTAAAGAAAATCGAGAGAAAGAGAGAGAGATGTGACACGACTCTCTTGTTCCCCTCTCACCTATACCTATGGCTCTACGTTTTTTGTAAGTTGAGAAGAGAAGAGGAATCTGAACCTCTCAATGTGAGACTAATCTAAGAGACCAGCCTTTGGACCACCTCTACTTGGAGATTCTTAAAAAGAGTTGCCATGTTTATCCTGACCTATACGTTGATTTCATGAGGTGAGATTTCAATCTAGGTGGATCTATGATATATCGGTCGAACAAATGGAGTTGGTGTTCAGATAGTGTGAATCTGACCTGCTTTCTAGATCGACTTGAGCCACACTGCTATAAGTCGTGAGGCTCATATGATTGGATTTTTTTGACAAGTAAACAATATCATATCATTACTAGTAAACTGAGGTAGACCGTTCAAGGGCCATCGATATGATATCTACGACTTTTCCTACGTAACTATCAAATACTATTTATGAAAGAATGAGCTAAAAGAGGAGAATCAACGTAGAAGGAAGGGTGGATCTTAGTGTAGTGCTACAGGATTCATGGAGAGAAATGTCACTGTCTGTTCACACGTGCAAAGACTTCCTAGTCATCTTTTGATTCACGTGCCTATTGACCTCACTAATGCAACCTATCGAAAGAGTCCCTTGGACACTTCAACTAGTGCTTCCTTTCTTGTGAGGAAAATGAAATAAAATTTAATTGATTGAAGTTTTTTTACGGAAACTATTATTACACAGAAAATGAGAAATATATCATTATTGTTAAAATATTATTAAATATGACACTTGTAAATAAAAATGTTGTAGATACCATGACGGTAACATGTTACTCGCCGACTATTTAACCATAGGTTTGAATAACTCATAAATAAAAGAAAATCTCTTACTTGCCCTTAGATTAAACCACCCTGAGGTCTCACTTTCGAAGTCTTTAAAAAATACGACAAGGATATTTTTGTAAAAAATATTAAACTAGCAAGAGTAATAGAATTTTAGAGAAATATTGGCTTGCTTCAAAAAGAAGTTAACCGCGATGCAATATTTCTATCAATTTTTATTTACGAGTATAATATTTTAGTAATAATCACATACTTGCCATTTTTTATGTAACAATAATTTATATGCAAAAAAATCGGTGTTTAATACATATTGATTTCAATAATGGCACACAACTTTGCAAGCTAGATTGGTGGTTCATGTGTCAGCATTGCATTAATTGTGTGTGGAAAATATATATAGTTCCATGATAACCCTACCTTTTCTTTTCTTTGGAAAAATCACAAAAAAGATGAGGCCGGTCTCATGGGTTAAAGTGGACTACTCTTCTTGGAGAATCGTGCACCACCAACTCTAACGATAAGATTTTCTTTTGTATCAAGTTCTTGAATATTCAATATCCACATAATCTTCTTATCCCAATTAAGAAAAATATTTATTGCTCTTCAAGAAGAGTAATTAATAAAAGTGATGTAAATTATTTGGTAAGTAATTAATTGAAATTCTGACAAAAAAAATTTGTCTCTTTATTTCGACCAATAAAATATTTGGAGAGGGCAATCCACATCATCTAATATTTCTACTCAATTAAAAGGGCAGTTGCCTCAAGACGTGGCGTGGTGAACACCTGTCAAACATCCGCCAGCAAGCATGCCTAACACTTGTGCCTTACTTGTTCCACTGGGAGGAGAGGAGAGGAGAGGATGCTGCTACTGCTAGCTCCTGTCCTCCCACCCGTGAACACCAGACGCGTATTGCCAAGTAAAGTAGAAGAAAGGATCACGCGGGGCTCCGCATTCCGGTGGCCTTCTGGGGCCGTAATCTTTTGCAATGGCGGTGGGAAGATGAGTTAAGATACTGGGTTAATCAAAGATTATGTGTTATACGGCACCCAGCCAAATTATGATTATGTGGGTGCATGTATAATACAAGTCTCTCTCTCTCTCTCTCTCTCTCTCTCTCTCTCTCTCTCTCTCTCTCTCTCTGTGTGTGTGTGTGTGTGTGTGTGTGTGTGTGTGTGTGTGTGGAGTGTACGCGTGTGTGAGATTTTTCTTCTTGTGGGGCGTTTGATGGGTGGAGACATGGCCACTGTGTGTATGTAAAATAATCTGTTATTGGCCCTGTTGGTAGGTGCGGAATTAAGTATGAAGGTGCATGGGGGCTGCTAAGCTACTTTGCTTAACAACAGGAAGTGCTCCAAGAAGTGAATGACATGACCCATTTCTTTAAGATTCCAGGGGATGATTGACTAATGCTTTTGGTCAAACGCGTTTGGCCGGTTTCTTAATTTGGCTGAAGATTTGGAATCCTGAGCACCATATCTGTCGTGAAGTTTTGTGTTTGCAGTTTTCTTGTAGATAGAGTTCTTATTGTGTTGCGGTGTATTGGCGTTTATTTGGGTATTTTTGTAGGAATTGTCTCATATCTCTTAGTTTGAGAATCAGCTTTGTTCTTATATAGTGCTGTCCTTTTTTCTTCAAAATTTATATTTTGGAGATGACTTTATATTTCTAATATGATATTAGAGCTAGTTTTCATTCTTTCAATTATGAACCCTCGTCCCACTAAAATTCATGCGAACTTTGTTCTATGTGGAGTCGGTATGTGCGGAGATATATGAGAATTATCTCATATCAATTAATTTCAAAATGAGTTTATCCTTATATAATATTGCACTTGTCCTCTTTTTTTTTTCCCCTTTCTTACCGAGGAAGGAGCTAATGCTCCACTTTACTAAAATAAACAGAATATAGTACATCGTAGAGGGACAAGCCTTCAAACTATTTAGAGGACTAGAACACACTACAATAGAGATGACAATGGACTGAGAGTCCTTAGGCACGTAGACTGCCCAATGCAAAAAGCCAAAGACCAAAAAACCAGATCAAGGAACATGATCAAACAAAAATTGACCAAGCTTAGAACTTTTCCAGAGAGGATCCAAGATGGAGGCTAACTCCCATGGAGATAGACTTCACATCTTGAAGGCAGCAACATAGGCATAGCACAGGGGGAGAAGGAAGCGAAGTAAGCGGAGGGAACAACAACACAAGAGGGATCCGCCAAATCATTCGTCTTTGTCCCCTCTTTTTTTTTTTTTTTTTGATAAAATTTGTCTGTGTCCCTTAATACCTAAGCTTCAGAGGGGATCTTATATTTCCAACAACCTTTCTTCCATTCTCCCGTAAGGTGTTTAGCTGTTCGAGCTATCCAAGATTTCCAGTGGAGCTTAGAAGATAGAAGACTGTTTAAACATCATTCTTTGTGGTAGAAAATGTCAAATCAAGGGAGGAAGATACAAATCCGGTAGAGTTCGAAAACAGGGTTTAGACTGAAAGTTGCACTGCACGTACGAACACCTCGAATGCTCTTTTTTATAATGTTGCCGACGCGTTGGAAGTTCATATCTTGGTACCTGGTTTCTAGAAACGTGTCATAAGTCATTGGATATCGTATTATTAATAATTACTAGTAAGTAAACTAGGTCAGACGTGGTGATGTTAGGCCCCATATCAAAACTCACGCTGCCTGACATGACACTTAAAAATGTAAAGTTATAGCTCTGAAATGAGGAATCAGTCCAACATGTCCTGGGTTGGAGAAGAAGTATGTGTAAGACGTAAGATGCCTGATTTCATGGGTGGGTCCATTAGCCTATCCCTAGGAGGTGTGAGCAGGATCAGATTCCTGGGAGGGAATATTATGGCCTCCACTGAGTCTTTAGCAAGCCCGTTTCACTTGCAATACATATGATCTCCTTATGAGGACTGGGTCAGGATCAGATACTGCTTATCTGGGTGACATCAGAATAGATTTTTAACAGACAAAAGTCGGGAATTGGAGGTCTTCGGGACGTGGGGGGATGCACGGTTAATTGGAATCTGGAAGAGTTTAAGGTCTCTAACATGGTGAAAATGGTGTTGGAAGGACCACCCACTGGGTCACTGCTGATAGATCCACAAGGATCTTCTCTGAAATCAGGACTTGCCCCCTTTTTTTCTGCTGCCTTCCACTAATTAATCCACTGTTCTACCCGTTAATTTGTTGGATGTGACAATGCTCTTGGATGATTCTTGACCAACGTTTGATTAGCTCCAAGGAATGTCATCGACCTCTGATGGAAGCCCTAAGAGGAATTGCTACATATATTCTGGCAAACCCGGGAAGAGGGAGAGCATGTTCAGGTAGTATTGGAGCGATTCCTTGGATAAGGTGAAGGTAAAGAGAGCAGTGGGTTTTGTTCAAGACTAACAATCCTGCTCCCAGCTGCAGAGGTCAGACTAGACTAGCCTAATTTGTTTCTTTACACAATATTGTTGCTTAGTTTTGATGCAGGGAGCTTTTTTTCATTCTTTCCCCATCTGCCTCCCCTTTTTTGTGTGCTTTTTCCTGTGTTCTTGGAGCCTGTCTTTCTGTTTCTCCCTGCATCTATCACCTTTGCTAGAGTTGCTGTAGTCTTAATAAAATTAGCACCCATCAAAGACCAGCCGCATGAGGGAGATAATCGTCAAAGATGACTCATTTTCTGTCTCTCTGTTTCCTCCTCTCGCTCTTCTCAACTATTCCCAAGAGAAAGAAGCCTTGCTTTCTCTCTCATTTTATATGTTGTTAAATTTCACCGTCTCATGTTTCCAGTATCTTCCATCTTCCACATTGTTAGACAGGCCTATGGGCTCTGGATGCTAAAATGGTCTTATTTCTACTCTACCTCCGGATGGTGAGAACTTGTTTATAACAAGGAGGAAACTATCACCTAAGAAGATTGCAAAAGCGGCCCAATAAGATTGCAATATGCACGATAATTCTTCTAATTCAACAATTCAAGTTCGAACTTCGAATTTCTGGAACATATCAGCATGCTTCCATTTTGACTATCATGTACTCACCAGCAAGGGACAGTTTTGAAATGTAAAAATGCAAGCGAACGGTTTGCCGTACATATCCACCTTTATTATCACTAGAAACATCGGGGCTGGGAGTGAGAGAGGGAGTCGCAGGTTCTCCACTTTCCGATATGTTGATGATGGGGAATGGGGATTTAGGGACCCTGTACTCCTTTTCCAAAAGGCAAAAACCACTGCGGCCTGTCATCTGTATCCTACTTCCAGTCCAATAGATGAGACCAATTACCAAATTCAAACGAAGCAGGCTCTAAGAATAAGTCTCAGAAGCAGCTAAAATCTGTTTTCTTGGAGACAAACATAAACAGGAGATCCAGTCACTAGGATCCAACTCTCTACGCTCATCTATTCATGTTCTCTTTTACAATGTAAGGTTACAAATCTACAAGGGTCAGAGCTCATTATTGCCACGACAATTGCACAGAAACACTGTGCGTGAATAAAGGGCATGTTGTTTGTATGGCCAATCAAGGAAACCTGTTCCAAAGCTCAGTACATTGAAGTCTGCACAATTACATCTGCATTTGAGAACTGAGGGTGATTCTCTCTTGCCTACAAGGAAACAAGGGCGTACCTCAGTTTTCATCTTTCACAGTGATAAGACTGAACAGCCATAAACGCTTAGGAAGGATGATAAAAGCAGAGAATATTCATACATAGTTCGATATTAATCAATGAACCTCACGATTCATGTGTTCATGCGACTCTGATCAAGACTTCTGTTTTTCTGCAGCCTATTTACAACAAATTGAAAACTGGGTTAGACGGAGAAATTCTCAGACAACACATCAGGAAGAAAGAGAAATCATAGGAGACAAAAGTTTATTCAAGTAGCATGTATTCAGCCAATTATGCTGCAAGGTTGAATATTTTAAATTTCTCCAAGATCGGAGAATTCACCTGAAGGATCAGCCAGCCCAAGCTGACCAGGTCAGCCAATTATGACCTAGAATATCTAAATATGGGCTAAGTCGGGAGACACAAAAGTCATCAGCTGAATTTGAAACTTTCAACAAGTTTTTCACATGAATTCAGTCATGTGGTGGCAACCAGACTTTGTCGTTAAGTTGCACAGTTTTATTATTTCTGCACACTCAGGACTGAGGCCCAGAAGTCATCTTCTTCTTTTTCCATCTGATGTACAATATTCTGAATAATGTACTCTAAAGCCTGAAACAAACATCCACTTCTCCAGTTGTCTTCTTTTCCATTCAAATCATTGCTTGCATTGACATCTCTTGCATTTGAATTTTTGTTCCCCTCAGCTACCTCTTTCATATTGTGTCCACAGATACCAGCATCCCACTTTGGAATTGACTGCTTCATTTGATGTTTTTGTGAATACCCAGTTTTCCTAGAGCCCAATTACCATTTGCTTCGGGGATATACTCCAGCTGCTCCACATTAAGATTCACGCACAAATATCTGGCAATCAATGTTGAGGTAAGGAGGATAAACTCCCTAAAAAGGCTGACTTCATCTGCAATTCTAGCAATGGTTTCAAGTAGATGGACCAAATAGTCTTCACATGTCTGTGTTTATTTAACTACCACTGCTTCGACTTCTCATTCCTCAGACCCAAACTAATCCAACAGCAAGTTAAACCTTTTACTGTTTAACAAAAATGGAGGACCATTTGAGTATTGTTTAGAATGATTTTACCATTAAGAGAGTCTACAAAAAGACCATATCATTAACCTAGGACTTCATCCGACCTGGAAATTACTGCCACTCACCTCTGTTTCAGATAGATCCAATAGCAAAGACTCCTCCAGGCAGGGTATGCAGAACTAACTGGCTCCAGGACGCCCATGCACCACGCAAAGCCAAACAGGAACCAGCAGTCACCAATCCAGTTTGGCAGGTTTCAAGGTCAGAACAGACCAAGACCAATAGCCCATTATAAAAAGTTAAAAAAAGGAAAAAGACAGTGCAGGTGGAATGAGGTCCCTTGTTCTGCTTCAGACTTCTAGCATTTCACTTATTGCCTTCTAATAACCCCTAAAGATCACACAAAAACCAAGACAAAAAGAATGAAAGATTTGCTTATGCTATTTTAAATAGATAATGCCAATTGAACTTCTAAATTGCTGTGTAACCTATGCTACTTAGAAAACTGTTAGGATCTAACTTGTTTCTTTTCATGGATCAAGTTGGTTCTCTGGCTAATTTCTAAGAAACAATTTATGTTTGTTAAGTCAGAATGTTTGAGGCTGCTAACCAGCCTACTCACACATCTATGCAGATACAAGTGTGGGATTTCTCCTGTAACCCAATTCAACAAAAGCTATGTTATGCAGGCTGTACAAAGCTGGCAAAACCTGGAATATATCAGTTATGAGTAGTAAAAAAAAGGTCTAATGGCTTCCCTTGGAGTGTGAGAGTTAGGTATGCACTTCATGGAAATTGTTAGATCCCACCATGGACAACATGCAGGGTATATACTGACACAGGGATCACACGTGTTCTGACCTCATGGACTTCATCTGGCAGAAAGAGTCCCCACTGCTAGAGATATGTTAGGGTCAGGGCTGTTAGCATTCTTCTTCTTCCATGCTTAACAATGAACCAACTAAAATGAAAAGATGATCCATGAACAAGTGAACATTATTCACTAAGGAGCAGATCCACCTGCTTAGTGAAAATATTGTTGAGACTATATACACCAAAAACTAGATTGATAAGATATTAATAACTAATTTGGTCAAAAGATACCCTCATCAACAAAGTCTATCAAATGTCTTCAAGGTCCATTTACTTGGTAAAGCTTTTTAGATGATCAAGAATAAAGAATCACGGAGGCTTGGACATAAAGGGGTTCCATACCTTTTGAAGTTTCTTTAAAACAGAATCTTCATAAGCTTGATATCCATGGCCAACAAGATTGCTAAGTTTTGGACTGATGGGTTCAGTTGATGTCATAGGTGATATCCTTGAAATGTCAGCTGTAGCAGGCTGGAGAGGAAGGACAAGTAAAGGATTTGAAAGGCTTCCGCTCATACTTCGCACAGCAGCTACCTGATAGACACAAGGAGAAAAATTACTGAATGAAATGCCAGACCCAGTAATGAAAGTAGAAAAAACAATAGAAAATATATGACTGGTGCAAAATAGTCAAGTTTGAAAGCTAGGATACATAAACATGGCAAATAAGGAAATTATAAGTTTCATACAATAATCAAGAGTATTGCTCCTGTGACAGTCCTATGTAGCAAAGATCAACATGAAATATCACATTAGGAAGTCTAATGTGCTAAGATACCTTGAACACAAAGCAAAGTTAAAGTGATATGAGATATCCAAAATGGCAGGTCGATAACCAATTGGCATTTGCCATTTTGCACAAAAAAGAGGGGATATTGTGATTTCAGGCAGACCACAACCATAAATTTTTGTCATTATTATTTTTTACTTATTTTCAGAGGGAGTGCGATGGAGAGCAGAAAGGTTCTGACACCATCATGGAAGTGAGTGTGGAATAGAGGAGTTCTTAACCAAGTACCTATGGCATAGTCACCCAGTTAGATGCTTCACTGCAGGGGCAGGACAAAATAGTCAAAAAGTTTGAAAGAAGATTAGCATCTTAGCAAGAAAAATGATGGTTTCTAACATTCCCATTTACAGGCAATGCCCTGAATATTCAGAAAGAGAATCTCCTATTTGAGTTCTGCTGTAGGAGCATTATGGTGCAGTTGGGTCAGGCAGCATAATAGGCTTTAGAAAGATGTAACAAGGAATAAAAAATCCCTGGCGGAATATTTCCCAGTTTTGTATTGCATAGAAAGGGATCCAAGGTGAAGGGAAATGCTCGAAAACCTAATGTGTGGGTACCCATCTGGTAACACCCTTACACGGTGGTGAGGCCCACCCCACCACATAGCGGTGGGTCCCATCACCATGTGAGGGTGGGTACCAGATGGGTACCTGACCGATGCGTCCAGCAAGTCATTCCCAAATGTGAATACAAGATGTTAGTTGTGGATCTTACTGCTTGTAGTTAGGCTGAGAGATGGTTTCCTGCATTGAGGAACTTCTGAAGGAAAAAGATGAAGGAGCTCCACATGGGTGTGAAGATTGCTTGCCCATTGTCAGTCATTCCTCCTTCCCTCGAACTTCAAGGATATTGGAGGAGGAGGAGGAAAAGGAGGACGCGGGGGGAGGGGGGGTGCTCTTAATGGAAAGGAGAAGCAATTTCTAGAGCAGAGGCGGAGGCAGTGGATGGACAGGGAGATAAGTCCTTGTGGCTATATCCTGTAAATACATCTCTGCACTAGTTGGGGAGAAAGAAAAAATAGAATCTTCAATAGTGCTAAAGCACTGAAGCCAGAAAGATTTAATTTGAAGTTGTTAGATGAACCATTCTTATGGGAAGAGAGGCGCAGGCATACCCCTTGCCAGATAGATTGTGTCTAGGGTACCCCTTATACCATGTTGGCATTTGACAGTACACGTCTAGAAGAATTCATTTTGAAATGTGTTATCATCTGGATTGCTTCATTTTGTAAGTGGGAATATTCGTTTTCAGAAAAAAAAAAGTAAGTGGGAATATTGTTTTCCATGTGCAAACCTTCAAGAATCAGTACAAATTCTCTTGTGCAAACCTTCAAGAATTAGTAAGCAGTCACTTCATACAAATAATACTAGCAATCAAAATAATGAGAAATAACTTAGGTCCAAACAACAAAAACTCTGTTGTGCAAAGATTCATGAATTAGTAACCAGTTACTTCGTAGTTCATACGAATAATACTAGCAAACGAAGGAACAGAATAAGGCTAAAGTCTTCCATGTTAGTGATTAACTGATCTAGAGATAAGGAAGATTAAGTGCAAGAGACTCACAGCAGACGCCTTGGAAGACATGACAACGAGAGCAGATCCTTTCTTCTTCGTTCCCTTCGACCTCACCATAACATCTTCCACCTCTCCAAACCTTTCAAAGATCTCCCTCAGTTTGGCCTCGCTGTACTCCCCGCCCACTCCATCCCAAGAAAGCTTCAAAACCCTTTCTTTATCGAGACCCGGACCACCACCGCGTACTTTGTCTCCTTCCTCCTTACCTGCTCTCGAACCCGTGGCGGCCGCCGCCTCGGAGCCCGCATTCTTCTTGGCCAGCATCGCTGCTCTGAACCGCGCCAGCTCCTCCTTGAGCCTCGCGGCGGCCTCCGCCTCCTCCCGGCGGGCCTTCTCAACAGGATCGAGGACGGGGCCCGCCGAGGCGGCGCGCTCCCGCTCCTCGAGGTCGGTCGCCAACTTGCGGCGCTTTGCATCGTGGCGGGACTCGCGGAGGAGGCGCTCCCGGCGGGCTCGGAGGAGGTCGTCGAAGGCCTTGCGGGTGGCCTCGTCCTTGAGGATCTCGAAGGAGGAGACGAGATTCTGGAAGGCGGCGGTGGCAGCCGGGTCGTCGCGGCGCTTGTCCGGATGGCACTCCCTCGCCTTGATCTTGTACGCCCGCTCTATCTCCTTCAGGGTGAGCTTCGCGCCCTCCTCCCCCGAAGGCAGCCCTAGATTAGCGTAGTGGTCTTCCTCCTCCTCCAACGGCGGCGCCGTCGCCCGTCCCCCTCCCATCGGGCGGCGTACTTGTGCGGTGGCGAAAAATGGGTTTAGACTTTTTAGAAAGAGAGAAGAAAAAAAGAGGAAACCAGCGGAGTGATTTTTAGGGATTTTATAGGTTAGCACTTTTCTTCTTTTATTTTACGTAATCGCCCCCTAAACTATCTAAAATAATCTCTACAATTATGCGTTTATTTGGTAAAAACCCATCCTTTTGCTGACTTTTTCCTCGTACTTGAAAGGATAAATCCTAATGATTTGGGGTGTTTAGACAAAGAAAAATACACAAACATATCTATAATCATGGTTGGTCGTACTGTTTAGATTGGCCCTGCACTGACACGCCCCCTTCCCACTGCCGCTTCATCCTCCCAGTGCCACCCCCGCTATGCTGCAGCACACCCCAACCCCCTCTGAATCCCCCCTTCCTCAACCTCCACACACCCCCTCCCCCATCCGCCGGTCCCCCCCCCCTCTCCCGTTAGTCACCCCCCCCCTCCGGTCCCTCCCCCTCCATGTCCTCGCCCCCCACCCCCCACCCCCCCCCACCCCCTGCACCAGGTCTCCTCCCCCATCGACTTCCCTTCGTAGAGCCCCCTCCCCCTCCCGTCCCCCCTTCCTCCCCCCTCCCACTCCAGGTCTCCCTCCTGCACCAGCCCCCCTCCGGTCCCTCCCCATCCGCACCCCCCCCCTTCCCACTCCAAGTCTCCCTCCCCCATCAGTCAGCCTCCGTAGAGCCCCCTCCCCCATATGCCGATCCCCCCTCCCTGCCCCCCCCCCTCCCGCTCCAAGTCTCCCTCCCCCACCGACTCACCTCCGTAGAGCCCCTCCCCCATTTGTCGACCCCCCTCCACCTCCAGGTTCGGGTGCTGTGCCGACCGTACCTAATGCCACAAATCTCCAGTCACGATCAGGTGCGGCAAACCCTGACTATAAGTATATAACTCTCTTACATAAATAACTAGTTGCATATCTTTTTTGGTCAAAAAAACAACTAGCTACATATAAGTGACCATTAGTTTTTAGATTTATATAAATATTTGTTTTAAATAAAATAAATTAATTAGAAATTTTTTATTGTAATAGGAAGGTCATTACCGTAACATAGCTTAACGTATACTGTAACAGATGATACATTTACTGTAATAATTAGTTACAACTCTGTTAGGGATTAGAAAATAAGTCAAACATATGATAGAGACTCCTAATTAATTTATCTTTTTAAATATGATACAAAATTAAAATATATTTTTAAATAGAATATGTGAAGTTAATTTCTTAATGAATATATATTTTGAGTCCCAATTTTAATAGTAAAACATAGTTCTATGTCCGTGCTATGCACATGATGTTTTTAGTTTAGAATAAATATTTTTTAAAATTATATAATTATGATATTTTAAAATTAATAAATATTTTTAGTTTTAAAAATAGGGATAGAAGAGTTTATGTAATTGATGATTTCTATGTGGAGTGCGGAGGAGAGAGATCCTAGAGGGAAAAGCGAGAAAGATATAGTTGATCTTTATATAGAGGAGAGAGAGAGTGTGGAGGGTAGAGAGAGAAAGAGAATTAGATTTAGACAAAATATTTATTCAGAGAGAGAGAACGCAGAGGAAAGAGAAAAAAAGAGTTGAGTTTAGATGTGAAGTTTTATTTGTGCCGTATAATGTTCTATATTGATAGGATTAAATTATATTTTAGTAATATATATATATATGTATATATATTATAAAATTGACATTGACAAAATAATCACCTTACCTATTAAAAAAATAAAAGAAATATGATTACACAAATAAAATGTAAGTATTTGGCCAGGACCTTTGCACAATCATCTTCCGTTCTATAAAAATAAAAGAAATATTATTACACAAATAAAGTGGCTGGGTCTTTACACAATCATTTTATCTACTGTAAAAATAAAAGAAATATTATTAAACAAATAAAATGTAAATATTAGGCCTTGGGCTTTACACAATGGTTTTACCCATGGTTCACCGTACCGATCGGATCGACCGTACCGCATTCTCCGTGGTACGGTACGTATCGAATCGTACCGTATCGCTGAGATACGGTAGAAAATCGACATGTTGTGTTGAAACTCATTCTCCTCTTGTAAATCCATTCAAATAATGTCCATTTGTGTTGAAATTTTAGCCATAAACTAATGTAATAGTTTTACAAATTATGGCCATTTTAGTTTAATTTTTAGAATTTATTTTACACTGGGTGAAAAATCACCCAAAAAATAGGTGCATCGACTTAATATCGAAATCCGTACATCAACAATTTCGGATATTTACATTTTTGATATCATCATATTTTTTTAAAAATTATAGTGTTCTCAAAATTTATTTTCGTTACAGTTTTTTAGTGTCGCCCCGTCGGAGCGCGCACTTCTGAGTATGACATTGGACTATCATTTATTAATGTTAATTATTCTCATATATTAATAAAATTACTATAATTTGTATCATATATTAATTAGTTTATGTTTGAAATGTTATCTCAATTAGACACTAATTAGACCACTTAAGTGCACATAGAGTTTGTCGCGGTACGACGAACTCTCTGTGCGCGTACTTCAACGGGACGACATTTGGTCTCAAAAATAAAGTCAAATATGAAGTCATCATAATTACTATAAAAAGTACTGATTATAAAAATATAAATATCATGAGTTATTGATGCATAGATATCGAGATTAGACCGACCTAATGATTTTTGGGACAGTTTTTATTTGACAAAAAATTAATTTAAAAAATTAAACTAAAATTACTATAATTTGTATCATCTAGTAATTAGATTGTGTTTGAAATTTCATCTCAATTAGACACCATTAGATCTCTTAAATGTTTAGATTAAGTCGATCTAATAATTTTTGGGACAAATTTTACTTGATGAAAAATTATTTAAAAAAATTAAACTAAAGTTATTACAATTTGTATCATATATTAATTAGCTTATGTGTAAAATTTCATCTCAATTAGATACCATATGGATCCCTTAAATACACTAGATGTAAGAGTGAAAGTTAAAAAAAAAAAAAAAAGCCTGCCACGGACCGGACCGTACCGGTCCGTGGCAAACCGAGGCGTGCCGGCCCGGCACGCCCGGGTCACCCCATTGGGGTGACCCGACCGTGCCATGGCTCGTAAAAGCCATGGCACGGTACGGTTCGCCCGTGCCGCCCCGGTTCGGGCGGCACGGGCGAACCATGGTTTTACCTACTGTGAAAATAACAGAAATATTATTACAAAAATAAAGTGTAAATATGAGGTCTGGGCGGGGCTTATAGAGGCCTTGACCATGGTTCGCCATATAATTCGGATCGACCGTCACATTCTCCGTAGTACGATAATGTATCGTACCGTATTATTGAGATACAGTGGAAAATAAATTTATTTGATAGGAAAAAGCTAACTCATACATGAACTCTCTCTCTAATTTAAGATTGAATTTTCTCTCTCTCTCTTAAACACATCTTAAAATTTTATAAGATAGAAAAAAATTACACAACGTGAAGAAATATTTGAAGACTCTGCTCATTAAATCTCATCACCCTAAAATCAGAGAAAAAATCATTCTGAACGATGCAATTTAGCCAACCGTGACTTTGACCCGATCCAAAGCCTAGGTCAAGACCGCGCGCGGGAAATGCTTGCAATGTGTGAACCGTACCGTCCCATAGACCATTAACGCCGTGAGATGGCGGATCCGCGGGTAAAAACTGCCAAGCAACAATTCTTTCCCAAACTTTAAAGTTAAACCCTTCCCCCTTTCTTCTTCCCCCACCCCCACCTTTGAAGCTCCTGCCGTGGGGAGAGAGAGGTGGAGAAGGTCCCTGATCGCCTCACCATTGTCGCTTGGCATGTGTCATTGCTGCAGTTCATACCGTCAGGGAAGGATTCAACTCATATCTAATGAGGTCATACGATTTTATTGAAATTTTAAAATTTTTTTTTAAAGAAACTCATTTCAATTGAGAATTTTTAAATATACTAAATGATCTCATTGAATTAAGGTGATCCAATAAGACCTCACATCTCTCTTCGGGTGATCCCAATGAAAAAAATTTCTAAATCTATCACTGCATGCCGTGGGCCGGAAGGAGAAATACTTTCGTCCACACTCGCTAATGCGATCTCTTCTTCCTACGTAAGCTGCGACTTTAGTGTAAGGGCAAAGGAAAGCAAGCATCTCACTTTGGCAGACCTTAAGAAACAGTTCACAAAGATCAGGTATTTGGACTTGATAACTCAAAAAAAAAAGATATAGAAATAGATGTGCGCCCGAAGTAAGCCTAACATAACTTATTTTTGTCATACATTTTATTACGTGGGTAGAAAATTTCCATAAAGATATGATAAAATATTGTAGAGAGACATGTGAAGGAAAGAGACTATAAAACGTTTGAGTTGATAGAATGTTAGATGTGAACGTGAAGGGAGAAAAAAATGCATGGAACGAGAAATTTCGTTCTTGGGGGGTGGATCGGAGGGAGAATGTTAGCTAGAATGCTTTAAGAAAAGTCATATTGACAGGGTAGGAGTTGCAGAAATCAGAATGTTAGATATACCCATGTGATGATAAAATGATCTATCAAGAGAGGCTTTAATCATTTCTATCAAGGTCTTGAAAGGGCAAGAGGAAAGAACAGATCGTGAGATAATAAAAATAGACAGATTTTAAATCATGCTCACATAAATAAAATATATGATAGTACAAAATGACATTACAGGATTTGGTCACTAAGGTCTGCTGTGCGTCCGGTTAATCTTGATTAGCGACTAGTGTGTTTATTGGGTCTGTCTTACCTGTTTGCCTCGTGGGAGGGGTTATGTTTCCATAATTCCTAACTTTCATCTCAAGCATGTTGATGTTTAAATATTGTTTGGGGCTTCCTACTAAACCTCATGTGTTATGCATCTTTCACTGTTTCATATAGCAGGACTTCCATAAACCTCCTAGTGACATGATATATATAGTGGACCCATCTATGGGACTAACAATGCCCACGTCGACGTATGAGGATGTTCTACTCGGTCTAAAGTGGTTTCCAAACATACATATATATATCAGATTGGAGACTCATCTAATTTGATCACCGTCCAAACTTTTAAAACACTGCTCCACTCCAACCTCCATGGGCCATGTCTTCCGTCTTCCCCGGGGTGCGAGGAGTGAAAGGAAGGTTGAGGTTGGCGTGTAGCTTAATGGAAAAAAAGATAATACACTGCGTAAAGTCTGCCGGCTGAAGAGAGATCTCTATTCCTGACAACACTCCATGCTGACGTATATGGAAAATTTTCATCCTTTAAAAGGTCTTAATCTTTTGTTTTGAATGACATATCAAGTGCAGTATATTGGTTCCCATCCACAAGACCTAGCTGTTTTCACCTTGTTTTCTGATACGGTCGTCGTCAGCCGACAAATTGGGTCGACGAGATCAAGGATCGGCCATACCGACGATCCGACAATTAAGTTGTCGGAAGTCGTCGGCACAGGTTAGTCCCTCACTGCGAAGAACTAATTCAAATAAGCCCTAAGTCCGGGCGTCCCCAGCCGGCGCCAGGTCACGCTTACCCTAGGTACAGACGAGCCCCGTAAATCACGACCCCCAGCTGGCCCATACCCGCTTTAGGCAAGCGGCTGTCAAGGCAGGACTCTCCCTGTCCAGCTGGCGAGGGTTCCCTGATTAGCGCCCCTGCCTCACGGAGGCTCGTCCGCCACCTTCCTTGTCTGTCCAAAGGACCAGGCCCTTATAAAAAGGATAGAGACCCACAAGGAAAAGGTACGCTATTCGTAGCACAAAAACTCTCTCTCTCTCTCTCTCTCTCTTAAACGACTTTCTAACTTGATCGTCGGAGTGTCCGACCACCGAGGAGTCTCGGTGGTTCTTTGCAGGTTGAACTCACTCCTCTGACGACTGCGCGGCGCGACCAATCCCTCGGGGCCCACCCTGCTTGGCTCCGGCCGACGATCCTTGCTGATTTTCTCAGCAACATTTGGCGCCGTCTGTGGGAAGCGATACAAAAAGCTGTTCCTCATGGCACCCAAGGGAAAGGTCGCAGTTCGCCCGTCGGAGGAAGAAGTCGCCCTTACTAGCATTGTTGAAGGGGCAGCAGCTGGAGGAGCCTCGGGCGCGGGGGAGCAGGATTCGACGACCTCGTCGCGGCTCGATCGGGTCGAGCAGACACTGATGCACCTTCAGCAGATCCTTATGAGGATGGAGCAGAATCAACAAGCTCACCCTCCTCGAGGCGAGGGCTCGACTCGCCAAGTAGAACAAACCCAAGGTAATCAGGGTGATACGGAAGCTCTCCACCAGCAACAAGCGCCTCCGGCGGTATCGGCAAGTCACGCCGAAGCGCAACCGACGATAGTTGGGACTCCCGCGCCGGCAATTAACCACGCCGACAACGCTCCTCCCGTGACGCCGGTAGCCGCAGCCGGAAATATGGCTAGGGCCGACCTAGCCGACCACTTTACGGCGGAGTCCACCGCTATCACCATCGGCGAGTCCCCGCTCGATCCTCGGTGGAAGAGCGATCTGCGGGAGATGAATCGGAAAATAGAAGCCCTACAGCTCGGCACTCGCGCCCCATCCGTGGCGACGCTTCTCTCCTCCTCGCCTTTCACAGAAGAAATCACATCGGCTTCGGTCCCACCGAAGTTCCAGTTGCCAAAGTTCCGACGCTACAACGGAACAACCAACCCAGTCCACCACCTCGATCATTTTCAGGGCCAGGTGGAAATGATGAATGTGACTGACGCTCTGAAATGCAGGGCCTTCATGTCCACTCTTGATGATGCAGCACTACAATGGTTCAAGGCGTTGCCGGCGCGATCGGTCTCCTGCTTCTCGGACCTGGCCCAAAGGTTCCTCGACCACTTCTACAACACGGTGCAGCACTCATTGTGCACCGACGACCTGTGGCTGGTATCTCAAAAAGAAAACGAGATGTTTCGAGACTATGCGAAACGCTTTCAGATCGAGGTGATGAAAGTGGTGGACCTAGACTTGAGAACGGCGGTCAACATTCTGACCAGGGTGTGCACGGACGGAGCATTTGTGGCGTCGATCGCCAAGAAACCACCGGTAAGCCTCTCCGACCTCCTCTCTCGGATGCAGAAATACGTCCGCCTGGAATCAACCCTGGGAGCCGCTGGGCGACTGAAGCGGCCGCTGGAGAGGGGAAGCACGAGCTCGGAGGCTAGCGAAAAGAGGCCAAGGAGGGAGGAAGCGCGCGGAGACAGGCGCCGAGACTCAGAGAACCGACGAATGGCTGACCGACGACCCGACGAGTATCGTCGCGTAAGGGATCTCCCCCGGTTCGGGAGGCCACCTTCAGAAATCCTCCCCGTCATCAAAAAGCTACCAGAGTTCAGGCGACCGGAACCCATCACAAGGCCTCCATCGGGACGAGGGGCCGAGCTATACTGTGAGTACCATAAAGGTTTCGGTCACCTAACAGACCAGTGCAGGAGCCTGAAGATGGAGATATCGGAGATGTTGCGCCGAGGGATAATCGGTAAAGACGTCGTCGACGGCAAACCGAAAGACCGCGATCAAGACGAGGATCGCGAGCGCGGGGGAAAGGCGCCGTCCTGGTCCTCGCCGGCGGATCTGCGGGTGGTGGCGACAGCAGCAGGAAGAGGAAGGCGTACGCTTCAGCCGTCGTCCTCGGGATTCACCAGCCCAATCTGGAGCCGATCACCTTTTCTGCCGACGACGCAATTGGGCTAAACTTTCCTCACGACGACGCGCTAGTCATTCATGCCGACATCGACGGATACACCGTGCATCGCATCCTCATCGACAACGGAGCAGCGCCCGATGTCCTCTTCTACGACTGCTTCCTGAAGATGACGAACCTGAGCACGGAGCTCAAACCGGTCGCCACACCTCTGTTTGGGTTCAGCGGAACTCCAGTCACCGCCGAGGGGTCCATCCGGCTCAAAGTAACACTGGGAGCCAGTCCTCGGCAAGTAACGGTTGAGGTCGACTTCTTGATTGTGAAAGTAAAGTCGGCCTACAACGCGATCTTTGGGCGCGGTCTGCTCGGGAAGCTCGGAGGGGTCCCGTCAACATACCACCAGAAGCTGAAATTTCCAACTCCAAGCGGGGTAGGCGAAGTTGTCGGGAGTCAGGCCGAGGCGCGCCTATGTTATGTTAACTCTATTAAAGCTAAAGAACCAACTATTCCTGAGTACGTACCTGCTGTGAATGACGCCCCAAAACACGAGCCAGTAGAACTAACTAAGCAAATAAAAATCGAAAGCGGACTTCTAATCATCGGGACCGAACTCAAAGAGTTGGAGGCTGACCTCACCACATTCCTCGGTCAGAGTGGCAACGTTTTCGCTTGGTCTGACGACGATCTTCCAGGAATAGACCCGAGCATTATCCAGCACCACTTGAACGTGGACCCCAAGCCCGACCTATCCGGCAAAAGAAGAGGCCCCTGTCAGCCGAACGACAGGAAGTGGTTGAAAACCAGTTGACAAAATATTTGCATGCAGGAACCGTTAGGAATTCATTCTATCCAACCTGGGTCGCCAACGTCGTCCTAGTACGAAAGGCAAATGGCAAATGGCGAATGTGTGTGGACTTCACCAACCTAAACAAAGCCTGCCCAAAAGACAGCTTCCCCCTGCCGCGGATCGACCAGCTGGTCGACTCAACTGCCGGGCACGAGCTCTTAAGCTTCCTCGACGCATATTCAGGCTATCACCAAATAAGAATGGCCCCAGAAGACGAAGAAAAGACATCTTTCACCACGGAGAGAGGTTTGTATTGCTTTACCCGTATGCCGTTCGGATTGAAGAATGCAGGAGCAACATACCAAAGATTGGTCAACAAGATGTTCGAGAAGCAGATTGGCAAGACCATGGAGATATACATCGATGACATGCTGGTAAAAAGCCGACAAGCCGAGGACCACGTCAAAGACCTAGCCGAAGCTTTCGAAGTATTGAAGCTCTACGGGATGAAGCTGAACCCCGAGAAGTGTGTCTTCGGCGTCCGAGCGGGGAAATTCCTAGGGTATCTCGTCTCACAACGAGGCATTGACGTCAACCCCGACAAAGTCCAAGCCATCCTCGACATGACGGCTCCGAGGACAATCAAAGAGGTACAAAGACTTAATGGCAGGATAACTGCTCTTAGTAGGTTCATGTCCAGGTCGGCGGAACGTTGCCGGCCTTTCTTCGAGATACTGCGGAAGGGTCGCTTCGAATGGACCGAGGAATGCCAAGGGGCCTTCGACGAACTGAAGGAACACCTAGCGAACGTCCCGACGTTAAGCAAGCCATGCGACAACGAAGAACTGCTGTTGTACCTATCTGCGACTGACTATTCCATCAGCTCGGTGCTCGTCCGAGAAGAAGATCGAGTCCACCTCCCGGTGTACTATACGAGTAAGGCGCTACGAGGAGCCGAACAGCGCTACACCAACCTGGAGAAGCTCGGTTACGCTCTCATCATGGCAGCCCGACGACTACGCCCGTACTTTCAAGCACACAAGATCGTTGTCCTAACCGACGCTCCGCTCCGACCAATTTTCGAGCGACCCGAGTCCTCGGGGAGGTTGGCGAAGTGGGCCGTCGAGCTCGGCGAATTCGATATCGAGTTCAGGCCCCGGGTCGCCATCAAAGCCCAGGCCCTCGCGGATTTTATTTCCGAAGGCACCGCCCGGGCAGCGATGGACGAAGAACCCAACGAGAGTTGGAAAATTTTCGTCGACGGTGCCTCAAATTCCAATGGAGGCGGCGCAGGCGTTGTAATGCGCTCTCCCGAGGGCCTCGACTTAAGGTACGCAGTTCGTTTCGGTTTCGAAGCATCTAACAATGTGGCAGAATATGAAGCGGTGGTGTCGGGGCTGAAAATGGCAAAAACCCTTGGAGCAAAGAGGATACGCATTCACAGCGACTCCCAACTGGTCGTCGGCCAAGTGTCCCACACGTTCGAAGCGAAGGAGGCGAAGCTCGCCTTGTACAAAGCCGAGGTGCTAAGGATGATGGCAGAATTCGACTCAGCGGAGCTCATAAAGATACCGAGGTCCGAGAATGAACAAGCCGACGAGTTATCGAAGATAGCTTCATCGGCACTAGAGGCGCCCCCATCACTGCTGATAGAAGAGCTGACGATTTCAACCATAGCGGCCAGAGATATGATGATCGTCGACGTAGGGACGACGTGGATGACCCCATTAATTAATTTCCTCAGGGACAACGTGGTGCCAGAGGACAAAGACGAGGTCGAGAAGACAAGGAGACGATCGGCCAGGTTCTTCATCCTCGGCAACAATTTATATCGAAAGGGATTTAGCTATCCATACCTCCTGTGTGTAGATCCCACTGAAGCCGAAAAAATCGTCGACGAAATACACGAAGGTACGTGCGGTTCCCATGCAGGCCCCAGATCCTTGGTGAGGAGAATAACACGACAAGGGTATTGGTGGCCGACGATGCTTAAAGACGCCGAAAAGTATGTCAGAAGTTGCCGACAATGCCAACTATTCGGCAGAATCGACCGACGACCCCCGTCAGAGCTCGCCAGCATAAACTCCCCGTGGCCATTCGCGCAATGGGGAATGGACATCCTTGGGCCATTCCCCCCAGCCACTGGCCAAAGAAGGTTCATTATCGTCGGAGTGGACTATTTCACTAAATGGGTCGAAGCCGAGCCCCTGGCCAAAATCACTGACACCAACTCTTGGAGCTTCGTATGGAAGAACATCATCTGCAGGTTCGGCCTACCACGAACGATCATCACCGACAACGGGAAACAATTCGACAACATCAAATTCCGTAGGAATTGCGACGCACTCGGGATCGAGCATAGGTTCTCCTCAGTGGCTCACCCCCAATCCAATGGGATGGCCGAGGTCACCAACCGGACGATCTTGGACGGGCTAAAGAAGAGAATAACAAGCCACAAGGGAGCTTGGGCCGACCAGCTTCTACACGTGCTTTGGGCATACCGGACGACCCCAAGGGAGGCAACTCGTGAGTCGCCTTTCGCGTTGGCCTTCGGGATGGAGGCCGTATCGCCTGTAGAAATGCTCGTCCCTTCATTGAGAGTTCTCGGATTCGACGAAGAAAGTAACAACCGATCCCTACGCGCCGAGCTCGACCTCATAGACGAGAGGCGGGGGAGGGCCTCTACGAGGATGGAGGTTTATCAAAGAAGAATCAAGAAAAGCTTCGACCAAAAAGTCAAGCCACGGCGCTTCGGCGTGGGAAGCCTCGTCCTGAGAAAACTCGCCGTCTCCGAACCAAAGTCAGCTGTCGGAAAGTTATCGCCGAATTGGGAAGGACCTTACAAAGTCATCGATGATCTCGGACAAGGTGCGTATCGCCTATCAGACCTCGACGGGACGACCTTGCCGAGGACATGGAATGCCGAACATTTACGACAATATTTCCCATAATGAGGTCGCTTCGGCACTCTAAGCGAGGTCGCTTCGACAACGACGAGGTCGTTTCGGCACTCAACGTAAGCCCGAGGTCCCTTCGGCACACTGAACGTAAGCCCGAGGTCCCTTCGGCACTCTCTAAACGTAAGCCCGAGGTCCCTTCGGCACACAACGTAAGCCCGAGGTCCCTTCGGCACTCTCTAAACGTAAGCCCGAGGTCCCTTCGGCACACTGAACGTAAGCCCGAGGTCCCTTCGGCACTCTCTAAACGTAAGCCCGAGGTCCCTTCGGCACACTCTAAACGCAAGCCCGAGGCCTCTTCGGCACACTAAACGTAAGCCCGAGGTCCCTTCGGCACTCTCTAAACGTAAGCCCGAGGTCCCTTCGGCACTCTCTAAACGTAAGCCCGAGGTCCCTTCGGCACACTGAACGTAAGCCCGAGGTCCCTTCGGCACACTGAACGTAAGCCCGAGGTCCCTTCGGCACACTCTAAACGCAAGCCCGAGGCCTCTTCGGCACACTAAACGTAAGCCCGAGGTCCCTTCGGCACTCTCTAAACGTAAGCCCGAGGTCTTTTTTTTGGCACTCTATAAACGTGAGCCGGAGGCCTCTTCGGCACTCAAGTACGAGGTCGCCTCGGCACTCTTACAATGCGAGGTCGCTTAGGCACTCGCTAACGTGGTCGATTAGGCCCCCTCATCGACGAGGCAATTCTGAGCACACATGTCGACAAGTTCATTTATACAAACGCAATGGAATAGACAGTCGTCGGCTAGAAACAAAATCGTGTATTCTCAGTGACGAGGATTACAGAGTACATAAAGGAAGGCGACTATTCCTCATTCAAAACAGCCTCAGCTGCCTGGTCGAGGGAACGATCAATAGCCGACTCCATGGCCTCGTCCACGACAGCGGCGAACTCCTTGCCTCCCCCCTCGGTGACCTGGTTGTCGCCATCGTCGTCTTCAGCAAGAGTAGCTCCCGACAAATCGAGGTCGGGATACAACCCCTTAACCTTGGCAAGGCAGTCGTCGTATCCACCCTGGAAGAGGTCGGCGATCTCATCCTGAAGCTCGTCGGATTTGCGGTACTCCTCAATCGCCTTCTCCCTCTCCTCAGCAACGAGACGTGAAAAGTTGTTCTTCGTCTCCTCGTGGGCCGCAATCTCGTCGTATTGCGCCTTCTTCACAGCTTCAAGGGCCGCCTGGAGGGCGCCCTCCCTCTTCTTTGCCTCCTCCTCCAGGCGGAGACTACGGGCCTTCTCGGCGGCCACAAGCTCCTCGGCCTCGGCGATACGCTTGTCGCAGGCCAGCCTCTTCACCTCAGCTCGGTGCACGAAGGCGTCGAAGGCGGCCAGCTGGCTCAGCATACCATGATAAAATTCATGTACGAGCCGACGTGCGGGGCGGCCAAGCGTCTCAGCCTTAACCTCGGGTGGCAAGGCTTGTCGGCCCCACTCGACGGGGTCCAAGGAATAACGAGCCTGAGGCGGAACTGAAGCGTCGGGTGCCGTACCCGACGACGCTGGAGCTGGGCGCTTCTTCGGTCTTTCTTCGGTCGACGGGACGGCTCCCGAGCTCTGACCAGGCGTCGGCGCCGTTGGTGGCACGGCCTCGGCATCGCGTGTCGCTTCTCGGCGCGGGAAGCCATCTTCTTCCCCCTTGATTGGGCTCGGCTCTTGGCCTGATCCGCGAGCGACGGCCCCTTTCGCGAGGAGGGGGCAGAGCCAACCTTGTCGGCCATAGCTGCAAACGCCCGACCGTTAGCTAAGGAAGCCGAGGATGGAGTAAAAAATACGACGACGAGGCTGGCAACCTTGTGTGCCCTCTTCGATCAGCTGGAATAACTCGTCCGAGATATCGATCAGGTTGGGGGGCTCCACCTCCTTCAAACACTTAAGGTCGTATAGCTCGGACGAAGTCAGCCTCGGCGATCCAAAAGCTTTGCTCCGGACGTCAACGGCCGACCACTTGGTTGGGAACGGCCAACCCGAGGAACTATAAACAAAAACAAAGTTCCTCTTCCAGCCGTGAAGCGAGGAAGGGAGTCTCCCGAGAATATGCCGACCATTCCTCGCCGCGAAGTAGAACCAGTCTCCGAACGGCTTGATAGAGAACAGGTACAGGAAAAGGCGCGAGGTCGGAGGGACCCCCGCCGAATAGCACAAGGAGAGAAAGCCGACGATTACTCGCCAGGCGTTCGGAGCCAACTGGGAAGGAGCCACCCCGAGCTCCAAGAGAAGAAAGATGACGAAGGGGTGGAAGGGGAAACAGAGGCCAGCCCGGACCGCCTCAGTGTAAACCGAGAACCCCCCGTCCAAAACATAGTGAGCCCTAAAATCCCTGTTGGCGCACACAAAGGCGTCGGCAGGGAGAACGAATCTAGGGTGCTTCCGTAGCCACTTGAAGGTCCCAGGGGAGGTCTCACAACGGGCTTCGGCCACGTTGTCGGCTCGACGGCGTGCACCGGAGGTATGGGCCGAGGGTTCCTTGGGAACATAGGTCCCGTGGACTAATTCAAGAACGAAGGAATCGTCCACGGGCCCCCAGATCTGGGTTTCTACAGACACCGACCCCTCCCCAAGGCTTTCAGAAACATGGTCGGGAGCGTCGACGGGAACATGGGGGTCCCTAGATTTTGCGGACGAGGAGGAGGAGGAAGCCTCAGGAGAGGTGGAGGAAGAGGAAAGGCTCATCGTTTACCTCGAAAGGAAGCAAGCAAAACCGTCGATCGACTTCGTACGAGGACACGATCGTCGGATCGTCGGCAGACGTCGGGGCGGCAGGGGTCGAAAGGCGCGCGCGCGAGGCAAAGGAACGTCTGTTTCGTATCGAACCTCAGCTATTTATAGCACCGCGATGCCAATGCAATCGGACGGCCCAGAAATCCTGCGCACCCAGGATTCCGCCACGTGTCGGAAGCCCGACGGCCTGGAGACGTTCACCCGGATCCGTGGCGTGCGCCCCGAAACCGGGCGGCGTCATCATGGCGCAGAGCTCAGAGGGGAGTACCTGACAAGCCGTCATCAGAAGTACCGCCATTATGACAAGACCACGACCTTCATCATAACAGTGGCAGAACGCCCCCAAATTCAGCGCGCGGAATGCGAGGCGGCGCCAACGCCCGTACGAATTCCTGAGAATAATAAATGGCTTCTCTTCGAGCCGAGGACTCGCCTCGAAAAGAACCCGGGGGACTAGTGATACGGTCGTCGTCAGCCGACAAATTGGGTCGACGAGATCAAGGATCGGCCATACCGACGATCCGACAATTAAGTTGTCGGAAGTCGTCGGCACAGGTTAGTCCATCACTGCGAAGAACTAATTCAAATAAGCACTAAGTCCGGGCGTCCCCAGCCGGCGCCAGGTCACGCTTACCCTAGGTACAGACGAGCCCCGTAAATCACGACCCCCAGCTGGCCCATACCCGCTTTAGGCAAGCGGCTGTCAAGGCAGGACTCTCCCTGTCCAGCTGGCGAGGGTTCCCTGATTAGCGCCCCTGCCTCACGGAGGCTCGTCCGCCACCTTCCTTGTCTGTCCAAAGGACCAGGCCCTTATAAAAAGGATAGAGACCCACAAGGAAAAGGTACGCTATTCGTAGCACAAAAACTTCTCTCTCTCTCTCTCTCTCTTAAACGACTTTCTAACTTGATCGTCGGAGTGTCCGACCACCGAGGAGTCTCGGTGGTTCTTTGCAGGTTGAACTCACTCCTCTGACGACTGCGCGGCGCGACCAATCCCTCGGGGCCCACCCTGCTTGGCTCCGGCCGACGATCCTTGCTGATTTTCTCAGCAACATTTTCCTTCACTAATCGTCCTCATATACAAGATTTTGCATTGCCCACAATTGCTGCCCAAGTGAAAGATAAGGTTTGAGGTAAAGTTAGTCTAAAAAGTGTGATGGCTATATGTGTAAAGTAAAGTTGAAGTTAGTGTGCATGGGTTCAATAATAGCATGCACAGTTTGCACGCAAGCCTCTTTCTTCTTTAACTAACTGTTGTCCTCATTTGGTGGGCAGAAGTTTTCATGTTTTATGGAGATGTGACATAATTTAGTGTCATGTACTTACGATGTCAGAATTCTAAATTTTTAAAAAATCTTACTGACTTGAGACAAATGTGTAAGCTAGCCAAGTGTCCGGATTAGAGGTAAAACTTGATCCAAAACCTCCTTTTACATTAGCAGGTAGCTAGAATTGGCTATTCTGTGGTCGCGGATGCGTCCATTGGGAAATACTTTTAATTAAGAGTGTCTTTGATCGTGCCAAAGTTGCCAATATATAATAACTAAAGAAGCTCAAACTCTGATGCAACTATTGAAAGTAGGGTACCCCATCATCTGATTCCATGATCGAACATATCTCGCTTCTCCAGCAGGACACCTTGTCTCTGGCTTCTCAACCTTTTCTCTTTGCCTCTTTCTAACGAGGCCACTGTTTGAAACTTTTGATCAAGTCGATCCACACATATAATGTCTGGAACGTCTGTAGCACAATGAAAAGACTGGGAGGTCGCGCACAAATGAAGTGTGGCGTATCGAAAAGAATGGGAAAATGCAGGGATAGAAAGCCGAGAAACATAGAAGAAGAGCAAACCCACACACATCTCAACGTGGATACTTAATCCGAAATCTGTACATAATTATAGCAAACGTGTATGTGTCGATCCACACTGCATATAATTCATTTGGGACCAAGAATCGAACACCTGACAGCTTCTTGATCCCGCATGTCCCCCCAAAAACATTGACAGATGACCAAGTCTCATATACATATATAGCACCTTCTCTTCTTAGCAGCAACCAAAGGAAGATCAGGAAGAACAAAATTAATCATTCATGCACCAAGGAAGAGCTAGCAGAAGGAGACGACGAGTCTATCTAGATCAACCACTTCTCTCGGAAGCTGGACTGGAAGGAGACGAGCACCAGAAGCAGCACCACCACGGCCAGCACCCCCCACGGCGAGCTCCCCTCCTGGGCGCCGCCGCCGTACCACCCCCTCCTCCGCCTGTCGTAGGGCGACAGCCCGAAGGGGAGCTCTGGGTTCTCGACCGCGGACAGCCACCGGATGGCGAGGACGAGAAGGAGCGGCACCGCCAGGAGCGCCCAGTTCATCTGCTCCTCGGCCCCCTCCACCACCTCCTCGTAGGACAGGAACGACGACACGCCCAGCAGCAGCATCACCACCGCCAGTATCACCAACACGGGGTACGGAACCGGGTACAGGCTGAAGGTCTCCAACACCGACGGCCCTCTTCTGCTGCCCCCGTGGTAGTAACCCATCGATCAAAACCCAAAAGAGAGAGAGAGAGAGAGAGTCGGTTCTAGCTGGCTTGGGGGGGGGGGGGGGGAGGGGTGGGCGACAGACCAGCGTAAGGCTCCTGCGAGCTGTTGCTCAGGTACTGAGGTCGTATATATCGGACTCTGAGAGTTTTTTGCCTCCCATTAAATGCCAATATCTTTGTGAAAGATTACAATGAGATTGCAACCTGCACCAGTCATGATTACACGTATACAGAGAAGCTGAGTTCGGTATCTTGTTCGTATGTGTGCGTATATATATATATATATATATATATTGCAACCTGCACCAGTCATGATTACACGTATACAGAGAAGCTGAGTTCGGTATCTTGTTCGTATGTGTTCGTATGTAAATATATATATATATATATATTTACATAGACGTGCTAGGATTAAGTGGGGAAGACGTTTTTAGAGTGACGACTGACGAGGACGAAAGGGAGAGGATTAAATAGAGTACGCGCCGACCGGGCCGCCCGCGCAAGTGTGGTGTTGGGTCCAACACCCCAGCGGCGGAGCAGAACGCGACGTTTAGCTGCCAAACTGATCTCGTGGTGGGAGCTCGAACCATGTGTCTTTTGCGCTTTCACTCTCATTTGATGGTGTGTATTAAATATTACTCTTTTAGTTATGGGTTGCTGTTTGGGATGACGTACCCCGATGCCAGAGCAAAGGTTTCCGGCTTTTGGTGCCCTTACCGGCAGTTGATTCATGTGGAATCAGACCGTCCATATATATTCCATCTGGCCGTGAGGCCGGTTGGGCTGGGTCTATCTATATGTCATCGTTGATGCATGTTACTAATGTCATTTTATTTTTCATAAAAAAGACGCTATTCTGTCTTTCTTCTGAGAGTAAATTAATAACCCATATAACAGCCATATAATGGGCAATTTTTTAATCATAACACAAGAGTTTTGGACGTGAGGAGCTCCATTTGGAAAAACCCCCCAGCACTTGGAAGTTGAAGCAATCGATTTTCTGTTTCCTACCAAGATGTCCGGTACTCTTCTCCTTGCTGTCCCAGGAACAACTCCACATGATAACCAGTGTGACCCCAAAATCCAGCCATTTAATTTCTTGTGTAATGGCTGGCAAATTGCTGACCTCCAACTGGCTGGAAATTAGAGGAAGCCACCAAGAACGACGATCTTCCAAATGGAAACCTTTGGAGATATATACTTGCCTTAATTTCTAACTAAAAGAGTGCTCTTCTTAATTTTCTCTTTGCCCACATCTTTAAATTACGTAGATATTCTCATTCTATCTCTAGTCTATTCAAACATCGAACATAATTTTAAAGAATTGATGTGTGTATCTATCACTACTGCTATGTGATCTTATGTGGTACCCCTCCATAATTGATGTCAGTGAATGCGGAAATAAATGGTTGAAGCTTCTAGTTAGCTAGTGAGGCCCAACCAGACCACGCGGCCTTTTGGCTTATTATAAGGGGGTCATCTAAGTTTACGCAGTAATATTGTTTGTGACATGCAACTATCCTCTTCGTTCTACTTTAATGCCTTGTTTAGTTGAAGTATCAATATTGACCTGATCGCCTATTCTTTTCGTTGAAAAAAATTTAGAATTTTGCGTATCGATTCTGCAGTTGATATAAAAATGTGATAAAACAATAGTCGAAAGAGAGAGTTAGAGCATGGGTAAGGGAGAAAAGGAGCTTGATGTTCACAATCTCCAATTAAACTATAGTTTGAGTTCTCTTATAAATAATATTAATAGCTTTTGCGAATGACTTTCCAAGGTACATATGGTGTATATGTGAAGACCCACACTGTACATAGTGAATATATATATAAACAAAGAAACCTCATATGACCATTGTAGATATACATAGCTCTCCGCCCGAAACTCCAAATCAAGGGTTGCATGAGTATCTATGCAGTGAACATACGAAGAGGCTATCTACATATTCTTATTGCAGATGATGCGCCGGGTCCTGATGGCTTCACTTGTCGCTTCTTCAAGGCATGTTGGCAAATTGTAAGGTCTGATACAAGGTAGTAGTTCTTTGCTGGGAAGGAAGTTCCAAGGATATGCTTTCGGCGTCTGTCATCACCCTTAATTATCCCAAAAGTTAAGCATGATCGACCAATTAGCTCATGTACGTAATTTCTGTTTTAAAAATACACTCTCGTGATCTGAATGATAAATTAACTCTCGGTGATCCTCCCACCGGTAATCTCTCCTGAACAGGCTACTTCTATAAAAGGTGGGTTGATTGCTGAAAATATTGATCTGACACAGAACTTGGTGCAGGGTCTTGGTCGACAGATCCGGGGTAATAAATGTTATTTTAAAATCAGACATGGTTGGAACCGTATTTGCTCTTTTTTTTTTTTTTTTGGACAGTAAATAAGGTTCCCTTCATTCATACGAAACTGGGTACAACTGCTGCAATGGAGGCAGCGCTGAGCGCCGAAGACAATCGGCAGACACCACCAGGAAGAGCCACAAACACGAAACAACAGCCTTGGACCCAAGGTCCATACACACAGAGTAAATGCCCAATCCCAAGGGGGGAAGGACTACTCGGCGAACAGCGGAGGCAGGCCGTCAAACGGTGATTGGCCGAAACGAACGGAGCACAGGGGCACAAACAGGGGCACAAGCAGAGGCCCCGGAAAGGAAATGTTGCAGGTGCCAGACGACGACGCTCAAGGCTGTCGGAAAAGATCGCCAGCCTACGACGAGGATCCGACAAGGGGGAGATGAACCCTTGGACAACAACACCAAGGGGGGAGCTCGACGACGCCAGATTGAAGAAGAACACCATGACAGAGCAGCAAGGCTTGAAGTAGGACTTTAGGGGGTTGGCCAGTCGGAGGCAGCGACGGCACATCATCCTTCAACTCAGCAAACCAGGGGGAACCACCACTAGAAACAACAAACAGAACACACGATATTATGCCGCAGTCGAAACAACACCGACCGGAGGACCACCTCGTTGCCGATGCCGGGAAGCACCGCCGATCAAGGTGAAGAACTCTCCTACGAGGAGGAGAACACAACTCTCCTACGAGGAGGAGAAACAAAACTGGGAGAGCCCCAAGCAAAAGAAAAACTCCTGACGGGGAAGAAACCCTCCAGACAATACCGGGGGAGGGGGCTACTCTGAGAAACAGAGGACCCCCTCCCTGACGAAGGGAGATGCCGGAGGAGACGAGCACGGCACGCGGAGAAGAAATCGCCAGAGACCCCCCCCCCCCCCCCCCCCCCCGTCTAACTCTCACT
Source organism: Colocasia esculenta (assembly GCA_014218235.1). Taxonomy (NCBI): domain Eukaryota; kingdom Viridiplantae; phylum Streptophyta; class Magnoliopsida; order Alismatales; family Araceae; genus Colocasia; species Colocasia esculenta. Next base: position 158,418 of record JACBKR010000945.1, read on the forward strand.
CTTCTCAGTGATGCGAAACTCTTATTTCTCATAGGCTTTCATCTCTCTCGTCAAGGAATTAAGGGTGCATTTGATAACACTTAATAAATATTTAATGTTTAAAGTGATAAGACATTATACATTCGGATTGTTTGATAAAAACGTCTAAATTTATGTTCAAATGAACATCTATTCTCTTAATTTTTCTATTAAAAAAAGTAAAGGATATGTCACATTGTTTTTTCAGATATGTAAGACTATCGGCTCTCGGCATCTAGCGGTCGACACTTGACGCCCGGCAGTTGGCGTCCGATGGTCGGCGCCCGACGACCAGTGGCTGGTCGGTGCCCGACGGTCCGACAATTGGCACTTCAAGGTCCGACAGTCGGCAGTCGATGCTCGGCGATCAGCAATCGGCGGCTAGTGCCTGACGGTCTGATAGTCGGCGCCCGAGGATCTAGCGGTCGTCACCTAACGCCCGGGGGTCCGACAGTCAGCGCTCGGCACCTCACGGTCCAGCGGTCGGCGCTCGACGGCCGCCGCCCAGTGCTTGGGAATAGTTTGCGCCCGACGACAGTGAGCGCCCGACCCAACAATCAGCAGTCGGTGCGACCGGTAGTCGGCGATCGGTGCGATTGCCGAATGTCAACCGTTGATCGCTAGGCACTGACCGTCTGGATGGGCGTCGACTGCCGTTGGGCACTGACCGCCGACTGTCGATCGTCGAGCGTCGATCGCCAGACCGTCGGGGGTTGGCCGCCAACTTCCAGACACAGACTATCGGACCGTCGGGCGGTAGAATGCCGGTGCCCGACAAGGGGTCGACCGCCCACTGCCGGATGCAGACTGTCGGACCCTCGGGCGCCGGTCGTCGACCGCCAGGTGCTGGGTGTCGATTGTCAGGCACTGTTGGCTGACTGCCCGACACCGAGTGCCAACTGTCAAGCGTCGGGTGCCGACCACCGACCGCTAAGCATGAGCGCTAGGCCCTAACTGTCGAACTGTCGAGAGCCAATCGCTGACTACCCTGGAGCCTAGTGCTAACAATCGAGCATCGGCAGTCGACCGCCCAATGTTGGGTGTCGACCATAGAGTGTCGACCGCCTACTATCGAACCGTCGAGCACCGACCGCCAGGCACCGAGCGCTGGGTGCCGGCTACCAACCGTCGAGCACTAGCCGTCGGCCGCCAACTATCGGACGCCGAGTGCCGATCGTCAGGCGCCGAGTGCCAACCATCGGATGTCGAGCGTCAATTACCAGGATGTATCTCATTGTCCTCATATGTTATTTAAGTTAGTTATCAAACGACTCTTTGTTCAAGTTTAATATATTTAAGCACTTTTTAAATTTTAAAATTAAATATTAGATGATGTATTAGATTTTAGATATTTCAAATAAATATCATCAAGTGCCACCTTAGTTGCGAAGTCCTGATTCCCTGTTGTAGTAACTCTAAATTTTTAAATATCGATAAATGATATTAAATTAAGAAAAATAGAATTTAATTGAATAAATATGATAAATAGATTTAAATTAGAATAAAGAGGGAATAAATTGAATAAAAAGAAATTAAATCAAAACCCATTAAGCTAAATTAGTAAATGGGTTGTACTAGTAGTCCAAACATGAATGAATGAGCCAAATTACAAAGAACTCAATTTGGATGAGAGATCTTTTAGCCTAATTTCAGAGTTAATTAATTAGTAAATTAATTAAGGGTAAGATAAAGACTAAATGGGTTGTAATTATCTAAAAAAGGAGTCTTTAACCCATCCTAACCTATTACCCATGAAATTAGACCTCTCATCTATCCTATCAGGTGGATAAAAGTAAGAAAATTGGGAGATAAACGTGGAAATTCGTAGCTAAGAGGAGAAGGAAGAGTTGGAAGAGAGAAAGACTCTTAAACAACCTAATAGACCTCTAATTCGTATCTACCAAGTCTCATTTCGTTGCTAGAGCATTGGAGAACGAGGAGAGAAGGCTGAGGACGAGGAGCAAGGAGAGGAAGGGCTTGAAGGAAGAGGATCTCACCTTCTACTTCGTCCAAAACCCTAGGATTTCTTTACAGCATAAAAAGGTAGGCAATCTCTCAAGCTTAACCTAATTAAACTCGACCCTAAGTAGATCTTGATCCCCTCTATCAAAGCCCTATGATTTCCCTAATTTTCGTTGCTCCATGAGAGAGTATTAAATACTCTAATCCCTGTCATCATCATGTACCCGAACCAACTTGTATGCTTTCAATCCATGTGTATACTAGATCCCATACCTTGCAAATATTCTCATAAATACTGCATGATGTTAGGCTTCGAATGATCCTATTTCCCCCAATTTTCATCATGCATCCTTTGCTAATTAAATCAAAAATCATGACTGTGCATGTTTTAGGTTATTGAAAAATAACCTAATTAAAGCATATCCATTACTTGTCTATTTTCTAATTACTCAAGCCTAATGATACATCTACATGTCTAGTTTCGTTTAAAACTAGTTTCATGATTTTTTGACCTTCCTGTGATTTTATATTGACTTTAGAAGGGACCTGTATCATGCATGGAAGGAGGGACCTGAAAGGGCTGTTTTTCCCCTTTCTGGGTTCGGGCCGCCCTTCTAAAATCGCGACGGCCTGACCCACCACGATCTCAGAAGGGTGGAGACCGGCCGAACTGCTGCGTCATGAACGTGACGGCCCGAGCCTTCGTGGTTTATCCCGGCTCACGCCAGCCCGATCGGTGTAGCAGAATGCGGTCGGACCGCCTGTCGCGACACCTGTCGCGATTTCAAAATGTCGCTAGAAACCCTGATTTACTCATATACCCCTGATAATTATACTATTTAACCCATGTTTAACCCTAATCATGTACTATTATGAACAGTAACAATATGATTATTAATATTTGTTAATAATTACATAAAATTTATTAATTAAAAGCCATGTGCACGATTAATCATACTCTCATGATTTCTTTACACTTGCATCCACTAAACAATAATATTTGCCATGGGAACCTATTAAATTACTCAATAATCTATCTGGTCGGCGCCCGACGGCCAGTGGCTGGTCGGTGCCCGACGGTCCGACAATTGGCACTTCAAGGTCCGACAGTCGACAGTCGATGCTCGGCGATCAGCAATCGGCGGCTAGTGCCTGACGGTCTGATAGTCGGCGCCCGAGGATCTAGCGGTCGTCACCTAACGCCCGGCGGTCCGGCAGTCAGCGCTCGGCACCTCACGGTCCAGCGGTCGACGCTCGACGGCTGCCGCCCAGTGCTTGGGAATAGTTTGCGCCCGACGGCAGTGAGCGCCCGACCCAACAATCAGCAGTCGGTGCGACCGGCAGTCGGCGATCGGTGCGATTGCCGGATGTCAACCGTCGATCGCTAGGCACTGACCGTCTGGCTGGGCGTCGACTGCCGTTGGGCACTGACCGCCGACTGTCGATCGTCGAGCGTCGATCGCCAGACCGTCGGGGGTTGGCCGCCAACTTCCAGACACAGACTACCGGACCGTTGGGCGGTAGAATGCAGGTGCCCGACAAGGGGTCGACCGCCCACTGCCGGATGCAGACTGTCGGACCCTCGGGCGCCGGTCGTCGACCGCCAGGTGCCGGGTGTCGATTGTCAGGCACTGCTGGCTGACTGCCCGACACCGAGTGCCAACTGTCAAGCGTCGGGTGCCGACCACCGACCGCTAAGCATGAGCGCTAGACCCTAACTGTCGAACTGTCGAGAGCCAATCGCTGACTACCCTGGAGCCTAGTGCTAACAATCGAGCGTCGGCAGTCGATCGCCCAATGTTGGGTGTCGACCATAGAGTGTCGACCGCCTACTATCGGACCGTAACCGAGCGCTGGGTGCCGGCTACCAACCGTCGAGCACTGGCCGTCGGCCGCCAACTGTCGGACGCCGAGTGCCGATCGTCAGGCGCCGAGTGCCAACCATCGGATGTCGAGCGTCAATTACCAGGATGTATCTCATTGTCCTCATATGTTATTTAAGTTAGTTATCAAACGGCACTTTGTTCAAGTTTAATATATTTAAGTACTTTTTAAATTTTAAAATTAAATATTAGATGATGTATTAGATTTTAGATATTTCAAATAAATATCATCAAGTGCCACCTTAGTTGCGAAGTCCGGATTCCCTGTTGTAGTAACTCTAAATTTTTAAATATCGATAAATGATATTAAATTAAGAAAAATAGAATTTAATTGAATAAATATGATAAATAGATTTAAATTAGAATAAAGAGGGAATAAATTGAATAAAAAGGAATTAAATCAAAACCCATTAAGCTAAATTAGTAAATGGGTTGTACTAGTAGTCCAAACATGAATGAATGAGCCAAATTACAAAGAACCCAATTTGGATGAGAGATCTTTCAGCCTAATTTCAGAGTTAATTAATTAGTAAATTAATTAAGGGTAAGATAAAGACTAAATGGGTTGTAATTATCTAAAAAAGGAGTCTTTAACCCATCCTAACCTATTACCCATGAAATTAGACCTCTCATCTATCCTATTAGGTGGATAAAAGTAAGAAAATTGGGAGATAAACGTGGAAATTCGTAGCTAAGAGGAGAAGGAAGAGTTGGAAGAGAGAAAGACTCTTAAACAACCTAATAGACCTCTAATTCATATCTACCAAGTCTCATTTCGTTGTTGGAGCATTGGAGAACGAGGAGAGAAGGCTGAGGACGAGGAGCAAGGAGAGGAAGGGCTTGGAGGAAGAGGATCTCACCTTCTACTTCGTCAAAAACCCTATGATTTCTTTACAGCATAAAAAGGTAGGCAATCTCTCAAGCTTAACCTAATTAAACTCGACCCTAAGTAGACCTTGATCCCCTCTATCAAAGCCCTATGATTTCCCTAATTTTCGTTGCTCCATGAGAGAGTATTAAATACTCTAATCCCTGTCATCATCATGTACCCAAACCAACTTGTATACTTTCAATCCATGTGTATACTTGATCACATACCTTGCAAATATTCTCATAAATACTGCATGATGTTAGGCTTCGAATGATCCTATTTTCCCCAATTTTCATCATGCATCCTTTGCTAATTAAATCAAAAATCATGACTGTGCATGTTTTAGGTTATTGAAAAATAACCTAATTAAAGCATATCCATTACTTGTCTATTTTCTAATTACTCAAGCCTAATGATACATCTACATGTCTAGTTTCGTTTAAAACTAGTTTCATGATTTTTGGACCTTCCTGTGATTTTATATTGACTTTAGAAGGGACATGTATCATGCATGGAAGGAGGGACCTGAAAGGGCTGTTTTTCCCCTTTCTGGGTTCGGGCCGCCCTTCTAAAATCGCGACGGCCTGACCCATCACGATCTCAGAAGGGTCGAGACCGGCCGAACCGCCGCGTCATGAACGCGACGGCCCGAGCCGTCGTGGTTTGTCCTGGCTCACGCCAGCCCGATCGGTTTAGCAGAATGCGGTCGGACCGCCTGTCGCGACACCCGTCGCGATTTCAAAATGTTGCTAGAAACCCTGATTTACTCATATACCCCTGATAATTATACTATTTAACCCATGTTTAACCCTAATCATGTACTATTATGAACAGTAACAATATGATTATTAATATTTGTTAATAATTACATAAAATTTATTAATTAAAAGCCATGTGCACGATTAATCATACTCTCATGATTTCTTTACACTTGCATCCACTAAACAATAATATTTGCCATGGGACCCTATTAAATTACTCAATAATCTATCTGATAATTAAGTGTAATTATTTCACTTAAAATTCTTATTATTCTTAATAACACTTTGTCTTCGATTTATTCGCGTGCTTTGTACACCGTTATCTCATCCCTCTGCCTTCGAGCACTCGAGGCACAACGGACACTTGTTTTTACACACTTTTTTCTTGGCTTGGACCACCTCTCCGTTGGGAATACTCCTAACAGGATCAGGGACTCCTTGTCAAGGCCTCCGTAAGTCTCCTTGGCTTTGGCAGACGTCCATTGCCGACGAGCTGGTTGTACCCTTAAAACCCTATTACACCTTAGGGATCAGCACGATCCAACAGCCTTAGTGTGTTTGCTTCTTACCTTGAGATCATGCCGAACCATCTGCCCTGTGTTCATAGCATAGCTAGTGGGCGGTGGTGACTTCTACCGGACTGCCGGCACATGACCTAGTGTTGTGCAACTGTTACTATCGTTTGTTTATTAATGTTTTACGAATATGTCTCTATCTCATCTACTATCTCGATCCTCTTATCTGTTCACTTTCTCTCTACACTCTCATCTACTCATCTATTACTCTCATCTATTCTTGGTACTCTACTTGGACATACAATTGATTGTCTAAGATAAGAAACATGACTATGCCAGACAATAGGGCATGATCTGGTCCTGAGGAGAGCACCCGAAAAGTGTCATTTGCCCTCGGGAATTAAAATGATCAGGGTGTGTACGGCATGCACTCAGCGCCATTTAAAACTATCAAGATTTAGTCTATGACAATCAAATCAAGTGCTATCAGTTCAAGTGCTATCAATACAAGTACTATCGTTACTAGTGCACCGTTGTGCAACTTTATGTGCTATATCGTTACATGGCCAATCCATCATTATACTTGTGCTATTTTCCGTGTACAAGTGCTATCATTCTCTTGATATCATTACTTGCTCTACATGACTGTACTCTCTAGTTATCTTGCCTTATAAAACATTAATCATTTAAAGCATGCTTGTCTATATGAGATATTAAGTCCTACTAGGTGTTTATCGCTCATCCTGCATTATTATTTGATGTGTTTTAGGTGAGTCTGATGGGGATTACCACACTCACAAGGAAGGGATTGAGGAGGATGCTCAGGAGTGACCAGTCTCGACAACCACTGCTTAGTAGTTAGCTAGTTAGTCGTCAATTAGTCAATATGTAATAGTTTAGATTTGAATAAAGTACTCTGGGCCCTAGTTTGGCTCTGATTAGTGAATGTAATAGTATTTGAGGTATTATTAATGAAGTTGGATTTCATTTAACTTTATCCCAATTGTGCAATGGTTTGATGTTTATTTATCGCTCTGTACTATTTAAATAACTGTAATTCCACTCCTATATTCCGTGTTGGGGCATTACACCTATTATGTTCAATGGCAAGTTGACATGTCTCTTCTTTAAATGCCCGAGGGGAGTAGGGGAAGGTGATCCTTTGGCCCCATCTCTGTTCATTGTTGCGGAGGAGGTTTTAAGCAGGGGCATGTCTACATTATTCCAGGAAAAAGAGCATCATAATATCATTCAGCTAGAGGATGTCCAACAATCTCACACTTACTCTTTGCTGAAGACATTCTCATGTTTGCAAATGGATCAAAATTGACAATCAGAGATATTTTGGATTTCCTCTGCTCATATGATCAACAATTTGTAGGGCAGTTGATCAACAGATCTAGGAGCTCTTTCTGAAAAGGGTGATCTTGGATCTCTGGACATAGAGTTGAATAACTTTTTTGTACGCCACGTATTTGCAAGATAAGAAAAGGATCAGGGGTCTTAGACAAGTGTTCTCAAGAATAACCCTCCAATACTTAAGTCAGAGTAGACAAGAATAAATGAAATCAAGTTCCCTCTTCACCAAAGTTCTGGCATCAGAAGGACTTACCTAAGTATGGAGGGTACTTGAGTACTTATAGATGTCTCTCCCCTGTGAGGCCAATATCGTACTGAGCCATTATGCCTTTGATCATGAGGAGTTAAGATGGACATTACCACACTAGGTCCGATATAGATAATTACACCTCTATTAATGGGAGGATCCTTGGGGGTTGCCCATGTAGCCTAAAGTAACTGCCTTTGCATTTATGGGATCTATAGTTGTGAATCAGGTGAAAAAAGAGACTATCTTCTTCTTTGCTATTTTGCGCTCCCAAGATAACAATAATTGGAACAAGAGGCTAGGGGCCGAGATAGACTTTCCTGGATTAACCATGAGAAGATGTCTGAGGTTGTCACGCCTTTGTAGACACGCGAATTTGGCTCCACCGTGGGCAAATTTCATATGGCGCCGTAACACCACAAATGGCCTTCTTTTTGCCTCGTAAGAGTATTTTCCAATGTTTCTGGATCTCGCCTGCTTCTTCTCGGTGCTTCCCCAAGGGGGTTTGGTTGCGTGAGAAGGGACTTAGCGACGGAATAACGACTATCAATTTCCGTCGCTAATCTATCGCTATATAGCGATAGATGTTGCGGCAACCTTTTTTCCGTCGCCAATCCACCGTCGAAATTTAAGCTTGCGACGGAAACAGGGGGGGGGGGGCGCAGCTAATCTGTCGCCACTCAATGACGGATTAGCGACGAAAAAATATCCGTCGTTAAATTCCGTCGCTAAACAATTCTTTCATTAGCGTTCGTTACAGTGGCCGTTTTTTTGGGAATCACATTAAAAAGCGTCCTGGGATGTGGACGCGATTCAGGATCCTTGTTGTGACGGCTTCAGCGGAACCGTTTATGAGCACATGTTTTAATATAATTGCGTCCTGCCGTCCGGACGCGATTCAAAGTCAAAAAGGCTACGCCTGCGAAGTCATCGCACCTAAGGTCGCCACGTCGTGCAATCATGAGAAAATCCTGTAATCACGTCCGTGTCAGTGGACGCGATTCAGAAGGTCAAATCTGATCATTTATGAGTCGATTGCCTCGAAACGATGCAAGTCTGAATCGCGGCGGACGAGGAGGACGCGATTTAAGTCGCGACGTCCTGCCCCAACGCGATTCAGAGACATGACAGTGCAACGATTCCCCGTGCGCATGTCCTATCAATTTGACTTCTAAATCGCAGCCTGCCGCCCGGACGCTTTTTAATTCTTAATTGCGGCTTCCTGTTTGGACGCGATTCAAGAATTTGTTGCCTATAAATAGACCCCCGAGGGTATTGTTTCATGGGGGATTCCAGAAGCGGCGAAGCCCTACTGGATTGGTGCTTCGACTCTGAGCCCTCCACGTCAATCCGCCCTTCTTCCTCGGAGCCCAACGCCGTCGTCTCCTTCCATTCCACGCGTGAGGCGGGGAGCGTCTTCCTCCACGTCCTTCCTTCAACTGGCATTGGCGCCGACACGCCATTCGTTTTGGGGAAGCACCCCCCCTCCTTTTCTATTTGCATTTCCACTTCCTCCGGGCCCCACGTGGCTCTTTATATTTTCTTCTCCTCCGGGCATCACGTGCCCCTTTTACTTCCTTTTAACACACACACATGCATACATTTTACACACACCCACATTCTTTAGGTGTTTAAAAGCCACCAACTGGTAAGTACACTTCCATGTCTTTTATTTCATTTATTCTTTATTTTTAGGATTTGATACTACACGTGGCTAATCCCCTTTCTTTACTTTTCTTTGTCCTTTTTTTGTCAGGGGTAATCAACGAGGAAACGCCCTCTACCGCGGCCGGCCGTGTTCGTAGAGGAAGAGAGGACCCACATCATCCCCCGTGCAATCTCCCCGCTAAAAAGGTACGCCCGCGATCACTCTTCCATCCAGCATCTCTCGCGCGTGCATTCTCCATTCGGCACCCTCGCGTGCCTGGCGTTCACGATTTTTTTATTTTTATTGTCTTTTCCGCCATCCACTCCATATCACACACACTACACACACATAAACACTATTCATTCCCCCTCTTTGTGGATCGAAAACGGTATCTACAGCCTTGACCCCAAATATCGAGACGAGTGTTATAATCATGTGAGTATAAAGCAATAAGTAGACATCAAACTATTGAACAATGAATAATAGAAATCAACTCTCTCTTTTATTCATAATCAAATCACGATTGTCCATTACATTCACTAATCAAAGCCAATACTTAGGGGTTGTTGACACCTTTACAATGAAGACAAGTAAAATTGACTTACCAACTAACTATGACTACTACTACGACTCTATGGTAATGTCTCTTCATCAGGGATGCTCGTTCACTCTTGGTCATCCCTGTCCACGTGTGTGTTGTCTTCCTTGTCAGACTCACTTGAAATAGTCACAGATAACACTTAATGAGTGATAACGCCTAGTAAATCTTATATCTCTTGATCAGACAAGCTTTAAGTGATTAATATATTAACAAGTAGAATAACTCGTGATAGATAATCATGTCAAGTAAAAGCACAAAGATGTCATGTAGTAACAAGCAGCATCAAGTATAGTACGAGAGAGTAATGGCCATATAACATGTACAATTCAAGTCAAGTCAGACACTTTCATGAGTTGATTGTATATATTTAGATAAATTGAGATAGTCTAGCACTTGGGTGAATGTCAAACACCCTGGTTATTAAACTCTTGCGAGCACTAGTACTTTTGGGCGCTCATCCTAAGACCAGATCGGACCCCTTTAATTGGTAGACATATGTCATATTTTTCTTATCGTTAGACAATTGGTCAATGGCTATATAGAGTACCAATTAATAGATGAGAATATGAATGGACGAGAACATGAAAAAAAGAGAATATATAAGAGAGAGAGTTATGAGATGAGAGTTTCTATAATTAATCAGAAACTTACAAGGGTCATGCACGAGAAACAATGCTACAAAAATCATGATAGTAACATCTGCAACAGTACTGGCAGTCTGATAGAGAATGTGGTCTACCTCCTGATCACGACCATAATGTAGTCTGGGGATTAGGCGCGTTAACAGAGAAGTCACGGTCCTAATATTGGCCACGTTCTTATCGCTGTCAAAAAATAAGGCACATTTACAGAGGAAAGCTAGAGGCTGGTTGAATCATGTCGTATAGATCCAACATGATCCCTTAGAATGTATAAGTGTTTACGGTACAATCAGCTCTACATCCTAGAAGAATTTCAGGCTCACAAAGACTTATGGAGGTCTTGGAGAGGGAGCTTCAGTTTGATAGGAGGAATACTCGATGGAGAGTCCTCACAACGTCAAGATGGGTGTTGAAATAGTTGTTCGACATTCTAGAGGACTTCTAGAACAGCAGAGCAGCGGTAACGATGCTCCAAAATAGCGTTAGAAATGAAGACAAGTCCTTTAATCATCGGGGTGTCATATGTAAATTTTCATCCAATTAATCAGATATTTTATGGCAAATTTTTAAAATTTAGAGCATGTGAGATCTAGTGTACATTTGGAGAGAATCATAGTTTATAAGAGAAATCATGTAGACTTTTACTTTTAAGGGATAATTGTATAGAATAATCTTCTGTTTAATAGAGATTTAATAATATTTAAATCACATATTATCACACTGTTCACCAAAAGATTAGAGTTTCCTAACTGACAATCTTAACACAGTTAGGGCATGGGCTACATTAAGAAGGCAGTCAGGGGGTCTACTGCGATAACCCTAAATTAATGTGGGGCAAGAAGGCGAGGCAACCTGAACGCGGGCTATCGCATGATGGTGTTTAGATGGCGAGCTCTGTGTCCACCGCGTTCACAATATGGTGATCCCTGAGTGATACTTATGTATACAAACTCTTAAATCTCGATTCATAGAGCATGAAAAATCATGAAACCACTTTAAAAACAATGCTAACAAGCTTCTAAATGAATATAAAAGATGAATTTGACATGTAAACATGGATTAATCATGATTTGAGAGCAAGAACAAGAGGTTAGGTATAGAGGTATCCATGAACGTCAAACACAAAGTACTCTCAAGATGCATGATAGAATTTGGGGAAAAGATGGGGATTTCGTTTCTGACATCAAGGACAATCTATATATAGAAAGATTTAATTAGATTTTACTTGAGAGAATATCTATCTTTGGACGACTTTGTGAGTATAGAGCAAAACGTGAAGAATTTGTTGTAGAATGTCTAAAAGCTCCTTAATTCTCTCCACAAATTTCTCCTCCAATGGCCTTTCCTTCATGTTCTAGAGAGTCTCCAAGCAACAATAGGGTCGACCATGAAAAGATTTGGGGTGCATTTATAGATATTATCTTATAAATTCCTAATATAACTCTAACTCATCTAAATTTTGAGTTAATCTCTATCTCCTAGTGTAACGTCCCGACGCGGAATATCGGAGTGGGCTATAGTTAAAGATATAGTATAGAGCGTAAAATAGACATCAAACCATTGCATAATTTGGAATAATGCCAAAAGAACCAACTTTATTGATAATTCCACTATTCACTATTACATCCACTAATTCAGAGCTAAAACTATGGACCCATAGTACTTTATTCAAATAAAAACAAACAAACTAACTAATACTAAAATCACTGGACGACAACACATCGGGTCACTCTTGTATCCATTCGTCCCCATCTTTACGAGTGTGATATTCATCATCAGACTCACCTGAATCACATATAACAAATAGCGCAAGATGAGTGATAACGCCCAGTAGGATTTAATATCTCGAAAAATAGGCATGTTTTAAGTGATTAATGTCTTGAATAGCAGAATAACTAGAGAGAACGATCAAGTATAGTTGAGAGAGTAATGACACATGATAGTAAGAGAACAATAGTACTTTTCAAAAGAATATAATACAACTAGCACAATGAAGGAGTGACCATATCACTAACACGTATAATAACACAATAGCACACTAGTCAAGATAGCACTTTGATTGTCTTTAGATTATCTAGATAACTAGCACTTGAGTGTAGTGTCGAACACTTTGGTCAATAAACTCCCATGGGCACTAGCACTTTCGGGTGCACCTCATAGGACCAGACTGGGTCCTTTATAATATTTCCTGACATTGAACTTATTTTTATCTTTAGACAATTAGTTAAAATGGCCAATAGAGTACCAAGTATAGATGAGATAGTAGAAGAAATAGACGAGAGTATAGAGGGAACTTGAATAGATGAGATGATAGAGATAGTAGATGAGAACGAGGGTCATATTCGTAAAGCAACAATAAAACGATGATAGTAACAGTTGCTCAACACGCATATTTGGTGCTAGCAGTCTGGTATAATTCACTAATTGCCCACTGGCCATGCTACGAACACAATCTAGAGGTCCGACGTGATCTCAAGATAAGAGAGAAATCTATGGTCGTTAGATGATGCTGATCCCTAGGGTAAACAAGTATTGATGGTGCCTGCTCATCGGCATTGGACGTCCGCCAAAGCCAAGGAGTCTTACGGAGGCCTTGAACAAGGATTACATGGTCTGAATAGGAGTCGTTCCAAACGGAGAGTCCATCCAAGTCAAGAAAAGGATGTATAGAAAGCATTGCTCATCGTGCCTTGAGTGCTCGAAGGCAAAGGAGCTTCAATAACGGTATCAAATCGAGCGAATAAAACGAAGACAAGTCCATTTAAAATAATAGAGAAGTTAACATGAAATATTTACACTTAATTACCAAATATATTCTGGAATATTTTAACACCATGGCAAGTCATATGGAGTGGTTTCTAGTGTGTGCATGTGATAGAGAAATCATGGATATGAGAGGATCAAGTGTATGACTTTTAAATAAAACATCATATGTTCATGAATATATAACCTCTTTTACTGCGTTTTATGTATTAACAGGATGCATAGACACTGTAAAGACAAGAACCAGAGGAAACTAGGGTTTATGCACAAAACTCAGAAACGCAACGTACCCTTTAAAGGAACGTGATAGGGTTAATTAAGGTCATGACAGGGGCTTTAAAGGAACGCGACGGGTTACCTTGGGACAGACAGGAAGAACGTGACGAAGGGCCTTGCCACGTTAAGAACGCGATGTGTTACTTTGTCACGACCATGTTGAGAACGCGACCTATCGAGCCGTCACGTTCTCAGAGTTTCTGTCCAAACCCAAAAAGGAAAACAACACTCCTTGGATTGCGGTCCATGCTTCCAAGGTTTTGACACGATGGTTATTTAAAATTTGAAATATATATATATATATATATATATATATATATATATCAATGTATACTTGATGAAAAATCATGAGACTTGCAGAGGTATCAACAATAAAGAGTAATTTGAATCTTATCATGGTAACAACATGCTATGATCAAGTTCTTTCACAACGAACCATGAACATGACACAATGATGAACAAAGATTAAATTCAAAAATAGTATTTAACAGAAATCGGGGAAAAATAGATCAACAGGTTCTAGACATCATGGGACATGTATAGAAAAAGTTTCATGGCACGAGTTCAAGTATAAACAAGGATTTGGGTTGAATATGATGAGTCGGGTACATGTTTGTGACAGAATTTTGAGCATAAAATACTCACAAATGACATTATAGAATTTGGGCAAAACATAGGGCTTTTGTTGCTGGGTTCATGAACTGCCTATGGTCGAGTTTAATTAAGTTTTGTTTAAGAGATTGCCTATCTTTGAGCGCTTTAAGATCCTAGGGTAAGACACGAAGAAGCTCCCTTCCAAGCCTCCTTCTTCACGAATTTCTCGTCCAAGAGCCTTCCTTCCATGTCCTCTAAGTTCCAGGAGATCAATAGGGTTGGCCATGGACAAGATTAGAGTGTATTCATAGGTTTAGGGTTGAAGAGTCATTCTAAACTCTAACTCTTCCTCCAACTCCGAATTTTCATATTTATCTAGCCTTTTTCTAGCATTTATCTTTCTATTTGGTTTATAATGGGATCCAATTCTGTGTCTAGTAAGTTAGGGTAGTGTTAGGAGTCTATTCTAAATATATACGAGTCATATTAGTGATTTACTTGTCCCTTTTTAATTTTTCAATAATTTAGTTACAAATTTTGGCCTATTTATCTCTAATATATCAATTGGACTATTTCTTTTGGCCCAATAGCTCATGTATGGACCATTAGTGAAAGTCCATCACTTTTTTTTGCTTAATGAGTTTTAATTTATTCACAATTCTTTTTAATTTGGATTTATTCTTCTCAATTAAAAATTGAGAGGTTCTACACCTAGCCTTCCAATCTTTAATTGGGTTGAGATAGACATAGGAAAACGTGGCTATCATGTTAGGGTAGTGATATGACTCAAGTTTAGATAATATGATGTTTGTTTAAACTTATCTAGCCCATTTAATTAAGGAGAAATGGGCATTACTAATTTAATAAGAATTTTTATTATTCTCTTATTCTAACTCGTTATTTGGCCAAATAATTCTATTATGGACCACTAGTTAAGCCCATTATCAATTTTTTTTAATTATTGGATTTTTAATTCAACCCATTTAATCTTTAGAATTTAATTAACTATAATTATTTATTTAATTTTAATTACTTATGTTGCTACAGAGGTATAATCCCATCCTAATGCATTCCGAGTTAATGTCCTAGGAGTGTTACCTCTTGAGCTAACTATCCCTTAGGGATTTAATCCCGTTATAAAAGGGGGCTTGTATGTGGAGTAATGGGTCACTCATGACACTTTATTAATAGGCCCATATTGACTTTCACTAAATCGTCTTAGTCTATGTGGGGCATTATCTGCGGTGGGCCAAGGATAGAAGTCACCCCCCTCTAGAGGTTAAATTAATGTTTCTACCTCTTAACCTAAGCATAGTTGGGTTTATCTAATGGAAGGATTTTTGTGATGTAATAGATTAAAATACCTGGTATATTTGATGAGGTGAATATTTTAGGTGTATGTGACATTTTCATGTGTATCAGGGGATATGTGTACTCTGAAGAAAAAAAAAGGGATCAGATTGAAATATACAAGTTAAGAATGACATGATATTTTGAATGAAGAATATGCATGGATAGGAGCAGATAAGAATTATTTGAATTGGCGTGTGCTATGTTGAAAATGTGATAAGACATAATATTTAATATTTTTTTGTTTGAGTTAAGGATTGACAAGCAAAAACTAAGTATATAATCTAAACACTAAGCTTAAAAATCGATATACCGAAGTTTAGTGCATTTTGCTGTATAATTTAACGATTAGACAGCAAAAACAGGATGCGGCATATCGCAATATACCTTGGACCTGCACACTAATCTAACGTTCTTCCAGGAGAATTTTAGATTAGATAGGAAACCCAGTGTCTTAAACAATCCATCTCTCTTTTCCTATTAAGACCCGGTCTCTTCTCTTCTCTTGATGTCGCTGGCTCAGCCTCTTCATGCCAAATTTCATAGCAAGAAGCCTTTTCATAAAATTATAACTCTCATGTGAGTGACAGTCCCAAGTAGATATCATTAACTTCATCCGTTTCAAAAGTATAAACAATCTACTTTCCTTATGCATCCATCTGCCTCCCTCCTTCCATCTTTGCATTAATTCTTCTTCCATTTGTCTCTGTTTTCAATGTACTATCCTTCTCGCTGCCTATAGAAGAGGTGCCGCGTACTCGAGCACTACTATTAGATAACATAATATATATTGTCTTCACCGTCTGTATCAGCCAGACATCTCAATTTTGAGAAAAATGTAATGTATTTGAGTTTTGCATTTTTTATTTGTATTTTTTTTATTAGTGAATAAAAAAATGACTCAATACACCAATCCAATGAGAAATAAGAAATACAAGTGAAAAGTATAAAATTCAAGTACACTAAACTTTTTTCCTCAATTTTATAACATTTGGCAAAGTATCTCAATCCATGTCACTAAAGTTTGGTTGATTCGTGCACCGGAGATCGGCCGTGCCGAGTTATTCTTAATGTGGTACAGATCGAAGTGTGTTATATTGATATTTTTTGATCTTGATAATATATTTATAATATAATAAACAATAAAACAAAGTTGGATTGTATCAACCATGTTAGGGGCTCTCTAAACCCCGACACGGTATGATACGACCATGTCGCTGTAAACTATGCTCTAAAGCAACTTTTTAAAGTTTGATTTTTACATATTTATCCTTATAAATATCGCTATCTATATGCATACTTCTGATCTACATCAATTACTTGAAACTACTCTTGATATGTCATAACGGTTGCAACTATACCCTTATAGAGGTATACATACAACAATTTTTTTGAAGTTCTTTTATACATATACCCCTATAAATTAAGGATATAGTTACAACCATTATACTAGATTAGGAGTATTTCAGATAATTGACGTAGATCAGAAGTATATATACAAATAACGATATTTGTAAAAATATATATGTAAAAAACAATTTTAAAATTGAAGTATAAAACCGCACCGCACCGGTGCGGTTTGGCACTACAAGAAAAAGCGTCATTACTGACGGCCATTTCCGACGGAAATATCGACGGATATTTCGACAGATAAATTTCCGTCGGTATATATATCGGAACTTCCAACGGAAATATTTCCGTCGGAAAAATCCGTCGGTAATTGGATATTACCAACGGATATTCCGACGAAAATATTTCCGTCGGAAGTGTCATCGGTAATCCCGCCTTTCCCCTCCTCCGCCATCCCCACGAAACCTACCATCTCTCTCTCTCTCTCTCTCTCTCTCTCTCTCTCTCTCTCTCTCTCTCTCTCTCTCTCTCTCTCTCTCTCGCCAATCGCCGCTCGCCGGTTGCCGCGCCCCTCGCCGGTCGCCATTCCGATCGCCGCCTGCAGCGCCACCGCCGGCCGCCACGACCGGCCCCGCCAACGCCGTCGTTGCCGAGCTAGCCGCCAGTGCCGCCATATCGCGGAGCTTATTCACTGCCAGGTACGTATCCGACATCCCCTCTCCCCCTTCCGCGGCAACCCCCTCCCCCTCCCCCCTGTCGGCCCCCACCTCCCCATCTGGCCGTCCCAGCCCCCCCTGTCGCCCCCCCTCCCCCTCCCTTCCCCACCCCTGTCACCCCCCTCCCTGTCAACCCCCCTCCCCTCCCCTTCCCGTCCCAGCCCCCCCTCCCCCTCCGGCCGTCCCAACCCCCCCTGTCGCCCCCCCTCCCCCTCCCTTCCCCACCCCTACCACCCCCCTTCCCCACCCTTGCCACCCCGTCCCTGTCGCCTCCCCTCCCCTTCCCGTCCCAGCCCCCCTTGTCGCCCCCCCTCCCCCTCCCATCCCAGCCCCCCACCCTGTCGGGCCCCTCCCCCTCCCGTCCCAAATCCCGACCCCCCCTCCCCCTCCCCCTCCCGTCCCCAACCGGCCCTGCACCCCCTTCCCCATCCCTGCCACCCCCCTCCGCCAACAGGAGACCCCCCCAGCCCCCCACAGTACCCCCTCCCCCACAGTCCCACCCCCACATTCCCCCCCTCCCCCACAGTCCCCTCCCCCATAGTCCCCCTTCCCCACAGCCCCCTCCCCCACAATATTCCCCTCCTCCTCCACAGTCCCCCCCTCCCCACAGTCTCATGGCATTTAATTATTAATTTGCTGCGTAATTTTTAAGGTGTTACTTAATATTCCATGGCATAACAATTGACCATTTATTATTTTTTGTCTTAATGTCATGCGTGCTAACATATATATTGAGGTGTTGCATTGCTCGCTGTTATTTTTTTTATGATTTACATGAAAATAAACAATGTAATGACTTTCTTTGTTAAACATATTGTTTACTTTCACATATTTGTTTAATTTCATACTGCAAGTTAATCCTTCAACATTCGTATGTTTATTTGTAGCCATTTGATTGATTCTTTCATATTTACCATATTATGATTTAATTTCATATTTTAAATTACTCATGAATAAATTATTATCATTTTTTTTAATTAGCGATGAGAGTTCGCGATTGGAAATTAGACTCAAAGAAGAACAAATGTCCAACGTATCCAACTACGTGTTTGTTTGAATGAAAGATATTACAGATGGATATTCGAAGATTGCAGGATGGTTTACTTTTGGTGAAAGAGAAGATGAAGAAAATCATAAAGATTATTCGGAAAGAAGACAGACAAAATTTAGAAAACAAAAGTGAATTATCTGTTATTGTTTAAGATGAAAAAAGACTGCGATATTCAGTAATCTTACGATGCAGTTGGTGTGGTAGTATGTACATGTTTAGTGGAAAAGGCTGGTCAAAATTTCTGGAAAACAATTGTGTCAAAGAACTTGACATTCTGAAAGTTATGTCTTCCCATTATGTATGAAGAGATGTATTTGGCAAACTATATTTAGGGATATCAGTTGTTAGTTCAAAACCTAGGAAATCTAATGAGAAGCTGGTGAGTAAAAAGTCGATCAAGTGGTGGTGGCCTAATATGAAGACATCACCGTCTGTATGAACAAATAGTCTTTGTGTTCTTTTTAATGTTCAATACCATTAAGTATTTATATAGTGCTCAAATTTATTTGATATTCATGTATGCTTACTCTTCATTTATCTTTACGTCAATGCTTTGTTTCACAAGTTTGACAAAGTTTTATAATTTGCATATCAACACACCTATTGCTTCTAAACTTTTGGTGAAAGAGAAGATGAAGAAAATCATAAAGATTATTCGGAAAGAAGACAGACAAAGTTTAGAAAACAAAAGTGAATTATTTGTTATTGTTTAAGATGAAAAAAGACTGCGATATTCAGTAATCTTACGACGCAGTTGGTGTGGTAGTATGTACATGTTTAGTGGAAAAGGCTGGTCAAAATTTCTGGAAAACAATTGTGTCAAAGAACTTGACATTCTGAAAGTTATGTCTTCCCATTATGTATGAAGAGATGTATTTGACAAACTATATTTAGGGATATCAGTTGTTAGTTCAAAACCTAGAAAATCTAATGAGAAGCTGGTGAGTAAAAAGTCGATCAAGTGGTGGTGGCCTAATATGAAGACATCACCGTCTGTATGAACAAATAGTCTTTGTGTTCTTTTTAATGTTCAATACCATTAAGTATTTATATAGTGCTCAAATTTATTTGATATTCATGTATGCTTACTCTTCATTTATCTTTACGTCAATACTTTGTTTCACAAGTTTGACAAAGTTTTATAATTTGCATATCAACACACCTATTGCTTCTCTTCACTGTCGCACCATTTCACCATCGCCAAAAAACATACATGTATAAATAAATTTATAAGTGAACCCCAATACCATCTTTCCCCAACACCATTAGGCATTAGGCTAGAATACCCATCCAGCACGCCAGCAAAGTTTTGGTAATCCGTTTTATACAGGAGAACATGGATATGATTTCTCCACTGGAGACTAAGGTTGTGCTTCAAAAAGAAAAACCCTGTCTTAGCTATTGGATTACCTCCAAACAAGAAGAGGATCCTTTATAGCATTTATTTTTATTTTCCTCCTAATTATAGATGCCAAAGAAAGCATCAGATCCCTTGTAGGTATGTCTGCACCTGATGACAAAGCCTATTCAAATCTCCTGCAAGTTACACATCAGTGGCTCAGATTTCTTGATAATTTATCCTACAAAATATGCAACTTTCTCTCCACACAAACATAGAATAAATTGCATGATAAAAGTCCCAGAGGTGGGTACCTAGATTTCATAGAGAGATTAACATTTTCTTATGCCAGCAAATGTCTTCTAGCTTCGTACTGGGAATGATGAGACATTCCATGACTATATTAACTTTGGGACTCTCCATATACTAATTCAAAATTTGAGTTGGTAGTTCAGTTCAATATTTGGTTTCACCCATTTGGCCTCATGATTTTGGGTGGGGCAGCAGTGATGCTTGCAAAATAATTATGAGAAAGTAAAAACATGTATATATATATATATAGTGTTTACATATTTTTCATGTATATATTTATATATTACATTTTTTAACATGCATTAAGATGTTTAAAAAAATTATACATTCATCCTACAATGGCGTATATATATGTATTTATATATAAGTGATTAGCGTAATTTTTTAAATAATATGTTTAGTTTATGAGTTTCACTATTATAATGAGTTCTTTTTAAAGTATTAGAAATGTTATTATACCAATAAACACAATTAGTATACATAGATAAAAACCCTCTTTGTCTAAATAAATCCCATATATATATATATATATATCCCATATATATATATATGTCCTACCTATTCATTTTGACTTACTTGAATGATGTGAGGGTGTGTTGGATTTTAATTCGTGACATGACATTTAATCTGTGTAGGAAAAATGTCTTATGAGAATCTGTCATGAATGTACCGTGGAATAGTTAATGGAGTTGTGAGAGAGGAGTTTAAAGACGGAGTTGACAGTTTCATTCAGTTTGCATTGAGTAATTCATCAGTAGCAGTTGATCCGATGGGTAACATCTGATGTCCGTGTTCGGCTTGTAAGAACAGAAAGTGGATATCGACATGGGATGTGCAGCATCATTTGTATACGAGAGGATTTGTTTCCCAGTATGAGTTATGGTCGTCTCATGGTGAGTTGAATATTCAGTCGTCTGAACCACCCAACTTTGCCTCCACAAGTACGTACATAGACATGGTTATCGATGCTGCTGGTCCGGAGTTCAATATTCATGATGACCAAACAAATGAAGAAGTGCCGAATGATATAGCTCAAAGATTTTATCAGTTACTTCGAGATGCTGATGAGCCATTATGGGATGGTTGTGAGAAGCATACACGGTTGTCTGCAGTGTCGCAACTACTGAATTTGAAGTTTGAATTTCATATGAGCGAGAGTTGTTTTGATCGGCTTCTCTTACTCGTCAAGAGTATACTTCCTCAATCAGAGAGGTTGCCTGATGATTTTTACCGTGCGAAGAAGATGGTGAATGATCTGGGGCTTGGTTTTATGAAAATTGATGCATGTCCGAATCACTATATGTTGTACTACAAAGATGATGCAGATTAGACATCATGTTGTATTTGTAAGCATGATAGATTCAAGCCTAAGAGAGGAGACAAGTCAAAGTAGCTAGAAGGATCTTCCATATAAGTCATTGCGGTACTTTCCGATCACACCCAGATTGCAACGG
This sequence comes from Colocasia esculenta, assembly GCA_014218235.1. Classification (NCBI taxonomy): domain Eukaryota; kingdom Viridiplantae; phylum Streptophyta; class Magnoliopsida; order Alismatales; family Araceae; genus Colocasia; species Colocasia esculenta. The sequence goes on from JACBKR010000945.1 coordinate 180,129, forward strand.
TTGTTCATGTCCCCGAAGACAGCTGGACATATGACTTGGCATGCGGAAAGAGTCTGTCGTGATGATGGTGAAATCAGTCATCCTGTCGATGGTGAAGCTTGGACTCATTTTAGCCGTACTCATCCTTACTTCTTAAGGGATCCACGCAACGTGCGGCTGGGTTTATGCACAGACAGTTTCAATCCATTAGGAGGCTCAGTGACATCTTACTCATGTTGGCCAGTATTCCTAACACCGTAAGACCTTCCGCCAGGCATGTGCATGAAGCGTGAGAATTTGTTCCTTTCATTGCTGATTCCAGGTCCAAAAAGTCCAGAAAAAAATATAGACATATATCTCAGACCGTTGATTGATGAGCTGAAATTGTTATGGTCAGATGGGGTTCTCTCTTATGATGCATCCAGAAAATAGAATTTCAATTTGAAGGCTACATTAATGTGGACAATAAGTGACTTTCCAGCATACGACATGTTATCTGGCTGGAGAACACATGGGAGGTTGGCATGTCCTTATTGCATGGAGGATTCTAAATCATTTGTGTTGAAATCTGGGGGAAAATCATGTTGGTTCGATTGTCATCGTCGGTTTCTACCGAGTGACCATCCTTTCCGAAAGCAAAAAGATTCTTTTATGAAAAATACAATTGTGATGGATGAGGTAGATATGGAACGGGTGGTGTCTGGAGGAAACATGGCGAGGCGGGTCCAGAACTTACTGACTGTATCACAACTGGCTGGTAGTACCTGACAAATCCCTGGCTTTGGGAAGGATCACAATTGGGTGAAGCAAAGCATCTTTTGGGAATTGCCTTATTGGTCAACACTTTTGATACGACAAAACCTAGACATCATGCATATAGAGAAGCATGTTTTTGATAATGTGTTCAACACAGTTATGGACATCAAAGACAAAATGAAGCATAACATCAAGGCACGAATGTATTTGAAAGTACTTTACAGACATCCAGAACTAGAGCTGCAGCATGTTAGTTGAAAAGTGGTGCAACCTAAAGCTTCATATGTGCTTGGGGCCAGACAGATTAAGGAAGTGTTGCAATGGTTGAAGCAATTGCGATTTCCGGATGGATATGTCTCAAATATTGCCCGTTGTGTAAATGTCAACGAAGGGAAAATATACGGAATGAAGAGTCATGACTGTCATGTTTTTATGCAAAGACTGATACCAATTGCTTTTCGTGAGTTGTTGCCGAAGCAAATATGGGGAGCAATGACTGAGCTGAGTCAATTCTTCAGGATTTTATCTGCATCAGAACTCAGACTTCATGACTTGCAAAATATGGAGCAAATATAATATATACAGTCTATAAATTAGAGAAGATATTTCCTCCAGCATTCTGTTTGAGAGGTATATTTCTATGTCTCAATTTATTCACATTACGGCGATATTTTATATTTCATATGTATTCATTTGAATTATTGTCGTAGGTGCATACACGATCTTAAGATGAAAGTCCGCAACAAAGCACAAGTTGAGGGCTCCATTACCCAGGCGTACTTATGAGGCCCAAGACAAGGCAATAAAGACCACAGGCAGCTGGGATCCTACAGCTTGGTTGGATTACAGCCCTGTTTGGTTGAGGAGGGACTATTGGGAGTCCCTTTGTCATCGTTGGGCTACTGGACCATGGCAGGAGCGGTCACAGGCGGCAAAACGCAACTGAGCAACTCATCCAGAGAAGAATTTGCATACTAGTGGGTCCGTATCTTATGCGACCCACAGCCAAAAAATGGTAAGCATATTATTGCTCAATTGCTTATTACATTAATTCTTATTGTGAAACTAACTAATTTTGTTGAATTGTAAGCATCACGAGCTCGAGCGTGCCCCTACTTTTCGCGAGTTATTTGATCGGACTCATAAGTGGAAGGGGACCGATGACTATGTTAGCGAGAGTGCTCGCACGATTGCTGTAAGTCAAAATATAAATTTTGAATTCAATTAAGATATTAAAATAATTTGATTTCAATAATTTAGTTTTAATTTGTTCTGTAGGAGACCTATGACAGGACGATGGCGGATCGTTATGCAGATGGCACTCCCCAGCCAGACTTAGATCCGGAGGTTTGGGTCGACGCAGCGGGAGGGCCGAGGAAGGGTCGAGTGTACGGCTTTGTGGACAGCCTGGATACTACTCCAGTGTTGTCCTCATATGCGAGTTCGGTCGCTCCTCCGGCATACGCGAGTTCATCCGCTGCGCCGCCCGACAGTGGTGTAGAGGAGATTAGAACCCTCATTCGGGAAGAGCTACGGGAAGAGCTACAGACGCACTTTGGCGTTATGGTCGAGCAGTTGATCTCAGCCATGCAGAGAGTACGCCCCTCACAGCCAGCCCCTCAGGTCAGTATTACTATTAATTTCATATAGTTTGAATGAAATGAAACAACTAAAGAAGGTCAAAAAGGAAAAAAAGAAATCTAAATTCAGAAACCTATGAAGAAGGTCCCTTTATACAAATGAACTTATGGAAGGATAAAAAAGCCACTTGACGGAATCCTAATTGGATTCCCGGATTGGGTTGGGCGTTCAAATCACTAATATAAAGAAAACTCAAGTGTAAAGGATCAGAACGAGCAACCCGGGGGTCCAAAATCACACATGGGGATCTGATCAACGTGTCGTTTGCTCCGACATGACCGAGTGGGTGAAAGTGACGTGTAGGAACTGACGGAATCCTAATTGGATTCTCGGATTGGGTTGGGCGTTCAAATCACTACTATAAAGAAAACTCAAATGTAAAGGATCAGAACGAGCAACCCGGGGGTCCAAAATCACAAATAGGGATCTAATCGGTGTGCTGTTTGCTCCAACACGACCGGGTGGGTGAAAGTGACGTGTAGGAATTGACGGAATCCTAATTGGATTCCCGGATTGGGTTGGGCATTCAAATCACTACTATAAAGAAAACTCAAATGTAAAGGATCAGAACAAGCAACCCGGAGGTCCAAAATCACAAATAGGGATCTGATCGGCATGCCGTTTACTCCGACATGATCGGGTGGGTGAAAGTGACGTGTAGGAACTGACCGAATCCTAATTAGATTTTCGGATTGGGTTGGGTGTTCAAATCACTAATATAAAAAAAACTCAAATGTAAAGGATCAGAATAAGCAACCCGGAGGTCCAAAATCACAAATAGGGATCTGATCGGCGTGTCGTTTGCTCCAACACGATCGGGTGGGTAAAAGTGACGTGTAGGACGGAATCCTAATTGGATTCCCGGATTGGGTTGGGCGTTCAAATCACTAATATAAAGAAAACTCAAATGTAAAGGATCAGAACGAGCAACCTGGGGGTCCAAAATCACAAATAGGGATCCGATCGGCATGCCGTTTGCTCAGACACGATCGGGTGGGTGAAAATGACGTATAGGAACTGACAGAATCCTAATTTGATTCCCGAATTGGGTTGGGCGTTCAAATCACTACTATAAAGAAAACTCAAATGTAAAGGATCAGAACAAGCAACCCAGAGGTCCAAAATCACAAATAGGGATCTGATCGGCGTGCCGTTAGCTCCGACACGACCGGGTGGGTGAAGGTGATGTGTAGGAACTGACGAAATCCTAATTGGATTCCCGAATTGGGTTGGGCGTTCAAATCACTAATATAAAGAAAACTCAAGTGTAAACGATCACAACACGAAACCCGGGGGTCCAAAATCACAAATACGGATCCAATCGACGTGTCATTCGCTCGGACATGACCGGGTGGGTGAAAGCGACATGTGGGAACTGATGGAATCCTAATTGGATTCCCGGATTGGGTTGGGCATTCAAATCACTAATATAAAGAAAACTCAAATGTAAAGGATCAGAACGAGCAACCCGGTGGTCCAAAATCACAAATAGGGATCTGATCGGCGTGCCATTTGCTCCGACACGACCGGTGGGTGAAAGTGACGTGTAGGAACTGACGGAATTTTAATTGGATTTCCGGATTGGGTTGAGCATTCAAATCACTAATATAAAGAAAACTCAAATGTAAAGGATCAGAACAAGTAACCCGGAGGTCCAAAATCACAAATAGGGATCTGATCGGCGTGCCGTTAGCTTCGACACGACCGGGTGGGTGAAAGTGATGTGTAGGAATTGACGGAATCCTAATTGGATTTCCGGATTGGGTTGGATGTTCAAATCACTAATATAAAGAAAACTTAAGTATAAACGATCATAACACGAAACATGGGGGTCCAAAATCACAAATACGGATCCGATCGACGTGCCATTCACTCCGACACGACCGTGTGGGTGAAAGTGACGTGTGGGAACTGACGGAATCCTAATTGGATTCCCGGATTGGGTTGGACGTTCAAATCACTAATATAAAGAAAACTCAAATGTAAATGATCAAAAATATTTTCTAATTAAACTTGAGAAATAATCACATATTTTAAATTTAATTTTTAAAAATAATGTATGTATATTAATTTTTATTAATGTTTCTCATATTATTTTTTTTAATATAGGATCTACCTCTGGCACCTGACGATCATGAGGAGGGGACATCAGATGATCCAGCAGACCTGTCTTGATTTTTAGAATTTGTTATTGTGTATGATTTTATATTTGTTGTGTTTTATGATTTTATGTTGATTGTGAGTACTTGTTGTTGTGAAATGTATGAATATTTTAGCATGTTTGAAAAATCATTGTTATTTCTATATTTTAAAAAAAAAATTATACTAATTTCCGACGGATATCATCCGTCAGAAAATGTCAGTTTACCGACGGAAATAATCCGTCGGCATTTTTGTCTAAAGTGCCGATAGATTATTTTCCGACGGATTATTCTGTCGGAATTTGCCGACTGAAATTCCGACAGATTTTTCGACAGTTTTCGGTCGGAAAATGCTGACCAATTTTTCGACAATCTTTTTCGACGATTTTCGTCGAAAATTACCGACGCAATTTCTGACGGAATATTCTGTCGGAATTTCCGACGGATTTTCGACGGTTTTTCAACCCGTCAATAATTTCTGAGCAGATATTTCCGACGGATCTTTTCCGACGAGCTTTCGACGAAAAGTTGTCGGAAGCAGTGGCGGAGCCAGAAATGTTTAGAAGGGGAGGGGGGGGGGGCAATTAATAAGATTAATTATTCATGGATACTCAAAACAGGGGGGGGGGGGAATTAATAAAATTAAAAAAATCTTCACATATCCATCAATTTAATTCACTCAAGAAATTAAGGAAAAAATTTATGTAAAAAATTAAGGGGGGGGGGGGCGCCACGGGTCGGAAGGCCTCTTTTCCGACGGAGTTCCGTCGGATTTCCGACGGATCTTATCTGTCGGAAATACCGCTTTCTCTTATGGTGTGGCCGTGCCGCACCGTGCCTAACAAAAGATAATACTAGACATGGTCGGCACACACGGCCTTTTTCTCCCCCCCCCCCCCCCCCCCTCATGTACCATCTTTTCTTCCTACCTTCTTCTTCCTCCCCCTCATCCCTCTCTCTTACGATCCCTCTCTCTCTCTCGCGATCCCTATTCTCTCTCTCGAGCTTGCTCGCCACTGCATCGTGGGGAGGAGCCCCCGCTGTCGCTGCTGTTGTGCTGCACCTGAGAAGCCGACGTCCTCACCACTGCCGCCACATTGCACCACCCTTGTTGCTCGCCGCTGTGCCCTCGTCTTCGCCGTTGCGACGCAACGCCTTCACCATCTCAAGGGTCGCGAAAGAGAGCTAGGGAGGGTGGGGGGCAAGACAGTGGGAGGGGCCAATCGGAGGGGGAGGGGGTAGGTGCCCAGAGGGGGGGGGGCAGGGGTGAGATGGAGGGGATCAGAGGGGAGGGATGTGTGACACAGAGGGGGAGGCCAGGGAGGGGGCGGGACTGGAGGGGGAGGGTGGGAGGTTAGATGGAGATGGCGCTCGTGATGATACGCGATATACCATACCGTCTTAAAAAAAACTCGAGTCGTCGCGATATATCGATCAGCACGACCAACCATGATGTGGGCTAATTACTATTTCTTTTTCCACTTGACTTGAACTACTTCGTGGGACCTTTGCAATTTCATGTGATTCTCGAGTGTTTTGTTCGATTAGAAAATTCCTTTTACTTAATATTTACGTCTAATGTTAGCAGGTTGCAATTGAAGCTTCTGTTGTTCTTAACGTGTCTTTTTCCATTTTCATCTTCTTATAAGAAATAGATATAGAAAGTATCATTTTTGTTTCTGACTCTGGAAATTAATTTTGAATGCCCTACACTGAATTTTCATGATGCTGACTCCAAGGGGACTCATGGTGGGGATCAGATCATAAATAGCATGTCTCTAATTAATTAATCACTAGGGGTTGATGAAGGTTCTGATCAAATCAATCATTTAACATCATCGGCCAGTTAAAGACAGACTCTAATATTATATTGATTGCAAAATATATATCATTGCAGACATGACGACCGGCCGTAAGATTATTATTTTTCCCCGTACAGCACATCTCAATACGGGGATTACTCATTATAAGATAGTGTAAGATTCAGCAAACTAGGAGATATATAGGCTGCTTAATCAATTTAAGCTAGGATCTGGTCGATGGCCTTCTCCTTGATGGCTTCCTGGGCTCTGGCCAGCGCCTCCTGCTCCTCCAGCTTGGCTTGCTTCTTGAGATTGGCGAGCTCCAGGTCCCGGCTCATCTTCCTTCGGTACATCTCGCTGAAGGTGATGGGCTCGTCCAGCACCGGTTTCTCCCCCTCCCTAATGGCCAGTGGGTACACGATCGCGTCCGGCGCCGGGTTCTGGAACGTAGCGATGGACAGCCGACTGCAGTCGGAGTTCACCACCGCCTGGTGGTCCGCGTTCTTGAACCTCCCGTTGCTCAGGAACTGCAAGCAGACCAGACAGGAAGACCACATCACAATATGTTAACAAGAGGCTAATTAACCTAGCTGCATTCTGGATGCATGCATGGTGGGCTTACATGGCCGTGGTCACCCAGGTTAACGACGAAAGCGCCGTCGACGGGCTCGACGGTGATCCAGGTCTTGCCGCCGTCCCTGGTGGCCTGGAGGCCGCCGACCTGGTCCTGGAGGAGGAGAGTGATGGTGCCGGGGTCGGTATGGCGCTTGAGGCCGAGGGTTAGGTCGGGCTGGGGGCACTTGGGGTAGAAGTTCACCACCACCTTCTGGTCCATGTCGACGCAGGCGTTGGTGAGCGCCTCTCTGTCCAGTCCCATGGCCTCCGACAGCACCCCCAGGAGCTTGCAGGCCAGCCCCATCAGCTTCTCGCTGTACAACTCCACCACCGGTCTCCACGCCACCGGCTTGTCGGGCCACCTCGAGTAGTCCCGGGCGCCTAGCGGGTACGAGAAGTAGGTCACGATCTCCCTCCAGTCCTGCACGGCCTCTCCCTGTGGACAAGAAAGATCAAACAAAACGGTCAGACGCTTCCGACATATATATAGCCATCTCACTGGATAATAATGGCCACTTGCTCGCCTGGAGGTGGCTGGAGACGATGAAGCCACCCTTCTTGCCCCCAGACATGTCGAATCGGAGCTTCTCCTCCGGAGGCAGCACGAAGAACTCCTTGGCGAGGCGCGTCATGTCGGCGATCAGCCCCGCGTCGACGCCATGGTCGACGACCTGGAAGATGCCCCACCCCTCGCAGGCCGCCACTATCTTACGGCACAGCTCGGCCCGGGACTCCCCTTCCTCGTCAATGCCGGCGAGGGAGATGACGGGGATGTCGTTGCTGAACTGGTTATAGGGCACCTTGGGGCGCTCGTCCTCGTCGCGGATGAAGCTGGGCCTCAGCGTCTTCTCCTCCGCCGTGGTCGGCAGGAACGGCAGCACTGTTGCCGCAGGAGCCATCGGATGCTTTGCCGCGGTCTAGCTAGCTAGCTATCGAGTACACTTCGCACGACTTGTGTACTGGTTGGTGCTTTGTGGGGGAGATAGGGATCGATGAGACGAGAGTGGCGTTTTATGCGGCTCTCCAGGGTTCACAACCTACAGAGTGTGGCAGCTCCATCTTCCCGCTCGTGGCAGCTACCAGTCTCTGCGTAGCTAGCAACACCCGCCCCACTCCCCTCCATGGACATAGAAGAGTTTAAGGTAACGCTCGAAATGCTGGCGGAGTTGACAGGCAGGTGGGAATGAGGGTTGCCCTCATGTCTGTCTCCTACCCGCGGGTCGTACTTCGTCCATGGACGATGGTTGGTGGTACCGGCCGTGAGGTTAGGAAATTGAACAGATGTTGACAAGTAATCTTCTTTCCTTAATTTTTACTTGGCATAATAATAATATCTCATTTTACAAATCCGCCTGATTTCTTGGATGATTGCACCCTTTGGAATCTATGTATGCAACTTTGAGGTTATTTTGACTTCCAACTAAAAGTTCTGATTTTTAGCAAGCTTATACGTTAAAAAGCACAAATTAGATTGTTTAACGAGTTTGCCTCCTTTTGATGGGAAATGCTGGGATATATATTAAGCAAATAAAATATATACATACAGAAGTGCCCTCAAGAATTGAGTGGCAATAAATTGGTAAGATCACACAAGACATGAGCTTTGCTAACATGACTGCGGTACCGTACACATAAATCAAGTTATTGAGAAATTAAATCTTCGCATAATAGATTTTTCTCCCCGGGACACGTGTGTCCTTCACACTATGTGTTATCAAGCACTCATTAAATGTCCATCACATCATTGCAAGTACACTGTTGAAAACGAATGTGCACCAAGTGTTGTTTTTTGATGTCGATATGTATTAAAGAAGAAAAAGAGAGAGAAGAAAGATCAATCACATAAGATAATAACACAAAAATTTATGTGATTAGGAGGTTACCCCCCACATCCACCAGTAACTGTGGATGGAAACTTCACCCTATGTACGTAGAGAAATTTACAAGAATTAGATCTCACTCCTTTCGGGGGAACAAATCTCTCTCTTAAGTTCTCTCTCACTCAAGATGTAAGATCTTAATCTACTAGGGTACTTAATGGTGTATTTATAAATTATATTTTTGATCCAGTGAGATATGTACGCATAATGAAAAATTACATCTTCTATAGAAAATTTTCAATTCAGTGGAGTGAACCCCACTAGAGGAAAAGTAGATCGGCCACTGCTCTTTTTGTTTTTTGCGACTAGGGATACAAGGCAGACCCAGCTCAATGGCCAATGCATCCATGAGATTGGTTCCATGTGCGGAAATCGTCTACTCTTCGGGCCATAAATCTCCAATTTGACTACTTCCGCTCCAACTCCTTTAAACGCATGCACATGAAGGCTGCATGCATTCTATGGGAGTTGGGTTCAAGTGGGATTTCCACCACCCCCCCCCCCTCCAAAAAAAAAAAGAATCTCCACGTAAGTGAATTCACTACAAAATAATACAATTTAGTTACAAAATTTAGCTACAAAAATATCTGTAGCTAATCTATAACTATCTAATTGTGGATTAACAATGAATAAATTTTCATCTTTAAATTCCTAATTTAACTATGGTTTAGCGACGAAAAGATTCTATAACTAATCACATATTAGATTTGCTACGAATTAGTTACAGATTATATATGTATCTAATCCATAATATTCTTGTAGTGATTCTTGAGAATGTGAGACATCCACATTACAACTTTCCTCTTGGTTCACCTTCACAAGCAACATCAAGTGCCAAGCTCCACCACATCATTGTTATCACCAATGTCTCACTTAGGCCACCTCATGTGTTCAGTGAGCCGATCAAGTCTAGGCAATACTTGAACCTCTATGAAGGAATAGGCTTCATCTACATGCATCTGTCAAGTTCTTCGTTGTATGAACTTTCTCTACAACAATTGTACCATGCAAAATGACATCACTAACATACTGATACCTAACATCGATGTATTTGGTCTTTTCATGATACATTTGATTTGTTTGTCAAATGTATTGCACTATGGTTATTACAGTACATTGGAGTCATCTCCTACGTACATCATGTCCCAAATCATCAACTAAAATCTCTCAACCGTAATGCTTCTTTCACTCCCTTTGTTGCTACAATATATTCAACTTCTGTCGTAGACAAAGTCATGGTACACTTCTTACTAATAGCACAACTTGAGAAAGTAAAGATAAAAGTTATTAGGGATCTCCTTATAGCCAATTAGCTGACCACCATTATATTGTTAATTTCCTTTCTGAAATATCAAGCTCCCATCTAAAATGATTTTGAGGTAATGAAGAATCCACTTCATAACCTCCTAATTAATCTTTCCAAGATTTTTCATGTATCTCCTAACTTCATTAATTAATAGTATGAGAAATACTAGCTGCTATGTTAGTACCTGTTACTGCAAAAAGTAACATAGGTCGGCTCAGGCCGAGGTGACCGTTGAGGCGCTTCTCGCCAAGGTGAGCCGAGACGACCAAGCCGGTGAATTCCATTTGAGGCGCGCTTGGCCGACGTGTGACGCTTGTTTCGAGCTTCTGACCTGACCTGTAAAGCCCGCTGAGTGGTCTCGGCGGGGAGACACTCCGACGCTCAAGTCAGTCGCTAGCCGAGCATAATGGCCTAGCATGGGGTAGAACAATGTACCTTTGCCTGTGGAGTGTCCTCCCTTTATATAGTGGTGGGATATCCGTGCATTAGCTGGACGAGCCAGTCAATCTCTCTGGCAGTTCCCGCGATTAATGTCAGATCGTGGCCATAACCGGCACGCCAGATCAATGAGATCATGGTCTTAATGGCCGCAATTATCGGTCTCGTGATCCTCGGACCTTGTCTCATTTGCCTGTTGTCCACGTGAAGACCATTGTGGGTCACGTGAATGCGCCGAGTACTAGGTCGGCCTTGCCCGAGCTTTGATAGATGGCCCGAGGTGCCTAACAGATCAGTCACTCTTGTTTGAGGTCGGACTCATAAGAAACCACCTAGGCCGAGCTATTGAGAGGCTCGAGATGCAAAGTGATGAACCCCCTGATCCCTGTTACCGGAATGTATAATGTCTATGTCACCTGAAGATAGGTCGTCGGCTAGTACCCTTTATGAGGTCGGCTTCTACCAGAGATGGAGCCGACCTGCCGGAGCACCGCATCGATTGGTTAGTATTTACCTATTTCTTCGTTAGACCCCCCCCCCCCCCCCCCCCCCCCCCGAGCTCCTTTCCGAGACGCTTGTTTTAGCCGTCATGTCGGCCTTACTCGACCTGAATTTCTGGCCGAGCGGGTTGAGGCGGCCGAGCTGGGAGGGGATTTAGCCAGCTGAGGCTTGCTGATGGAGTGTCGGTCTCAATCTTCTGATGTAGTCGGTTGTCCCAGAAGACAGTCGACCTGCTTGGAAACCCCCATATCACTGGCCCCGTAGGTTCACGTCAGACCGTGAACGCGGGCCAAGGTGAAGCTATATTTTTCCTGTTGAAAGCGCCTGCTTTGCCACGGAGTGCAGCTGACCCATGTGGCCTATCATAACGGCGCCGGACGTCGCCCTGCCATAATGACGCGTCATAGACTCGTCAGAGCCGCCAAACGTTGCTTCGTCTGACGAGCCGCCCTGCGATGCTTCGTACCGGCACAGTCATAATATCGTCGCCTCGTTTCCCAAGCGCCATCACGGCGCTCCTCGTTGGCTGCGCGGATCGGCATCCGAGGGGTCACCTCACAGCCAATTCGGTAATGACACGCGGGTAGATCTTAATCATTAACGTAGAAGTCAGATCTCTACCGTTGGATTCGATTGGCCCCCCGGCCTTATAAATATCAGGGTCTGCTGCCGAAAGCTTGCCCTTGCTTTCGCGTGCGACTACTCTCCGGTCGACCAACCGAGGTGCCAACGACAGCGGCACCGACCTCCTATGTCCATGCTCTCATTCGTTCTTCGCTTGCTTCCTTCCGAGGTAAGCGATGTCTTCAAGTTCCTGTACGTTCTCCTCTTCGGGCCCTCGTTTTCGTGAAGTTTCCATGTCTGGGGATTCTCCTCCTTCCGAGGAAATCTCTTCATCGACTTCTCGGCCCGATGGCCAGTCGTCAGATAACCCCTAGCAGTCTTCTGTCGAGGTCACTTCTGGGTCATATATCCCCAAGAAGCCTTCTTCCCATACCTCAGGTTCTCATCGGCAGGCCGGCAATGTAGCCGACGCTAGCTGTGAGACCGACGACGAGACCGTCAAATGGGTGAAGACTCACCCTGGTCTCGTCTTCCGCGAGGGTTTCACGGTATACGCCTCGGAACAGCTCTGTGCCCATTACACTATGGAAGGTGGAGTTTGTGTCTATACCGAGGCCGTTCGAGCAGGCTTTCAGTTCCCTCTACACCCTTTTATTACTATCCTCCTCCTCAAACTGGGGGTCGCCCCGTCTCAGCTGACTCCCAACTCCTAGAGGTCGATCGTCGCCTTTCTAGCAGTTTGTGCTCTTGCCAAGGTCCTTCCGACTACGCGGCTTTTCTTCTACTACTTCTCAGTGAAAGCTTTTGGCGACTGGCTGTACTGTGCAGCTCGGTCTGGCCGACAAATCCTGGGCCGAATGCCTTCCTCTGTCCATAAATGGAAGAGGCACTTCGTCTTCGTTCACTGCTCGGTAGTGAGGCCTTTTCCGACCACTTGGTCGTCAGTAAACATACACAACAAAGCCTTCCGAGCTCCGAACCTTGTGGAATCCGAGCTCGCGGATTTTGATTTGTTACAGGTGCTGGATCCACCCGACCTGTATCAACCTTCAGACGAGCTATTCAAGTTGATTGCCCAGTCCGAAAAAGGTCTGATTTCCCTTCCGACGTCGCAATACGTGATACGTCATCTTTACACAATATGCAATTGAACACTGACCACCTGCTTCTCCCCGCAGTAATGGCCGACAAGGGTAAGTCGTCGGCTGCTCCTGACGTCGGCCCAAGACGTGGGATCTCACTCTCAGATCGAGCAGCACAGAGGTTCTTGGGTCGCGGCAAAAAGAGCGCCTCAAGGCCATCCAAGCATCCTAGGGAAGAGCAAGCCGGCAACCAAGCTCGGGATGCAAAGCGCCGATCGTCGGATCCTCGACCGACGACATCTAGAGGAGGGGGAAGAGAACAACGGATGGAGCAACCGGCCGGCGACCACCATGATGAGCCGATCACGAGCTCCCGTATGGCGTCAGTGCGAATGGACGAGCTTTCGGCGACCGAATGGGCTCGTCGGGCGACCCTGGCGAGTGCGCTGGCCCACTCCTCGGCCAAGAGAACGAACGAAATAGTGGAAGATTTCTACAGCTCCGTGCAGACTCAGCTAGGCCTCATCGGGGCCCTGTTTAAAAAAGCCGAGAAGTCTCAGGCGGTAGCCGATCAGCGAGTCCTCGAGGCCACAAACAAGGCTAAGGGGGCTGAGAAGAGGGCCTAAGAAGTCGAGATGCTCTTGGACGTTGAACGGCTGAAGACAAAGAGAGCTGAGGAGGATGTCGCTCGAACGACGTGAGCCATCGAGGATCTCAAAAAGGCTCTTCGCACGAAGGAGGAATTAATTTCTTGAAGCGGCCAAGGCTCAGAGCTCGAAGCTGGCCGCGGAGGAGTGCGATAGGGTTATCGCGGAATACCGTGATTTCGAGGAGCTAAATGAAGAGGTGGACAAACTCTTCAAGGCGGGATACGATCACTGCCTCGAGCATATCCGAAAGATCCACCCTGAGTATGATCTGCCTGATCTAGGAGATGACGAAGACGGGGCCACCGAGGAAGCTGAAGACGACCAGGCTGTAGCCGCCATCGGGACGCAGGCTGCGGATGCCGAGGAGGTTCCCGGTGATGCTTCCGAGGCCGCTATCACTGATCAGGCTGTTGCTACCGAGACTCAAGTTGCTTCTGATGACATCATCGTCGATTAAGTGCTCATGCTTTTGTATGTGGCAGCTAGCCCCGCGATGTACCCCCTCGTTATCAGTAATGAAAACACGTGCCTCTCTCGTTATCACTTGTGTAATTGTATGTCGTCGTCTGGTCCGAACTACGCATTACATCAAACGTTGTATGTTTCCTGACGAATGTTCAGGCGGCCTTGCTTAGTGAACCGATGTCGACATCTATCGTATGCCAAGGTGCCTTACTACGTTGGTCGCCGTCTCAATTCCTAAAGTCCAAGCAAATACTTCCACGGCTTATGTGTGCCGGGGCGAACATGCCTTCAACCTTTAGACGTCCAGTTTATGAGTGCCGAAGCGACCTCATCTAGGTGTACGATGTTCTCGTCTACGTGTGCCGAAGCGACCTCGTCCAAGTGCACGATGTTCTCATCTACGTGTGCCGAAGCGACCACGCCTTCAAATCACGTCGAATGTCGTCTCTCAGTTCCTGACGAGTGCCTAAACGAATCCGTCCAGTGAACACGACGTTCACGTCTACATGTGCCGAAGTGACCATGCCTTCAAATCACGTCGGTCGTCGTCTCTCAGTTTCTGACGAGTGCCTAAGCGACATCGTCCAACGCACACGACGTTCACGTCTACGTGTGCCGAAGTGACCACGCCTTCAAATCATGTCGGACGTCGTCTCTTAGTTCTTGACGAGTGCCTAAGCGACCTCGTCCAGCGAACACGACGTTCATGTCTATGTGTGCCGAAGTGACCATGCCTTCAAATCACGTCAGACGTCATCTCTCAGTTCCTGACGAGTCCCTAAGCAATCTCGTCCAGCGAACACAATGTTCACGTCTACGTGTGCCGAAGTGACCACGCCTTCAAATCACGTCAGACGTCATCTCCCAGTTCCTGACGAGTGCCTAAGCGACCTCGTCCAACGCACATGACGTTCACGTCTACATGTGCCGAAGCGACCACGCCTTCAAATCACGTCAGACGTCATCTCTCAGTTCCTGACGAGTGCCTAAGCGACCTCGTCCAGTGAACATGACGTTCACGTCTACGTGTGCTGAAGCGAACACGCCTTCAAATCATGTTAGACTTCGTCTCTCAGTTCCTGACGAGTGCCCAAGCGACCTCATCCAGCGAACACGACGTTCACATTTACGTGTGTCGAAGCGACCGCGCCTTCATATCACGTCGGACGTCGTCTCTCAGTTCCTGACAAGTGCCTAAGTGACCTCGTCCAGTGAACACGACGTTTACGTCTACGTGTGCCGAAGCGACCATGCCTTCAAATTACGTCGGACGCCGTCTCTCAGTTCCTGACGAGTGCCTAAGCGACCCCGTCCAGCGAACACGACGTTCACATCTACGTGTGCCGAAGCGACCACACCTTCAAATCACATCGGACGTCCGCTTGGTTCCTGGAGAGTGTCGAAGCGACCTCGTCCAGCGAACCGATGCCATTCTTTGACTTGCTCTCACGTTGTAAGGGAGAATCGGCTCGTCCAATTTCAATCATTCAGTTGAAATGCAATTGGGAAATCATTTTAATGACAAATCACAACAAATACCGTGGGGTTTTCAAAGTGACTAACCTGCTCTTTGTAGCCAACTCGTCGGCCCAGAGGCCCGGGTCTAATCGCTTAGCATGAGTCCGATGCTCAGAATACATTAACACAACTAAATTTCGTAAATCCAGGTTGCAGACGATGTAAGGCCGACCATCAGGCCCCCGGGTCTTCGGCACAACCAACTGGGGAAGATGGGGGCCTTCTACTCAAGACGATGCTAAGAAACTCGTCCCCTGCCCCTTGAGACGGCTCTCGATGTTCCCGTCAGAATACCATTGTTCGCTCAAGGTCAGCCCCCTCAGTCGATCGTGGACGACGCTCAGGGGCTCCATAATTCCCGCCGATAGTAGGCAATTACAAAATGGTGGGATGTGAGGGGAGCCGTACTGACCTTTAGTAACGAATTCTCATAGACAGCGCCAATGTTACTGCAAAAAGTAACATAGGTCGGCTCAGGCCGAGGTGACCGTTGAGGCACTTCTCGCCAAGGTGAGCCGAGACGACCAAGCCGGTGAATTCCATCTGAGGCACGCTTGGCCGACGTGTGACGCTTGTTCCGAGCTTCCGTCCTGACCTGCAAAGCCCGCCGAGTGGTCTCAGCAGGGAGACATTCCGACCCTCAAGTCAGTCGCTAGCCGAGCATAATGGCCTAGCATGGGGTAGAACATCGTACCTTTGCCTGTGGAGTGTCCGCCCTTTATATAGTGGTGTGATATCTGTGCATTAGCTGGACGAGCCCTTCCCGCAATTAACCCCAGATCGTGGCCATAACTGGCACACCAGATCAATGAGATTGTGGTCTTAATGGCCACAATTATCGGTCCCGTGATCCTCGGACCTTGCCTCATTTGCCTGTTGTCCACGTGAAGACCGTTGTGGGTCACGTGAATGCGCCGAGTACCAGGTCGGCCCTGCCCGAGCTTTGATAGATGGCCCGAGGTGCCTAACAGATCAATCACTCTTGTTTGAGGTCAGACTCATAAGAAACCACCCAGGCCGAGCTATTGAGAGACCCGAGATGCAAAGTGATGAACCCCTTGATCCCTGTTACTGGAATGTATAATGTCCATGTCACCTGAAGATAGGTCGTCGGCTAGTACCCTTTATGAGGTCGGCTTCTACCAGGGATGGAGCCGACCTGCCGGAGCACCGCTGTAGCACCCTGGATTTTAAAATCCAAATAAATAAATTTTTATTTAAATAAATGAAATAAATTGATTTAAGTGGAATAAAGGGAGAATGCATTGTATAAATGGGAATTAAAGCAATCCCCATTAAATTGAATTAGTAATGGGTTACTCTAATAACCCAAACCCAATGGAATGGGCCCAAATAGGGATAGCCCAAGTTGGAATGAGAATTAAATTAATGAAATTCGTATCTAAATAATTAAATAAATAGTAAATGGTTAAGATAAATGTTAAATAACCCTTATATATCTAAATAAAGAGTCCTAAACCCATCCTAACTCATTAACCACGAAATTAAACTCTCCCCTACCCATTAGATGGATAAATGAGAGAAAATAGAGAGATAAATGTGGAATTTTCGTAATTAAAGGAGGAGAGAAGAGTTTGGGGTTGTATGGACTCTATAGGAAGCTTAAACACTTCAAATCTCCTCTCTATCTCCCCATTTTCGTGGCTGGAACCCTAGAGAAGGAGGAGAAAGGTTGGAGACCAAGGAGCAAGGAGGAGAAGGCTTGGAGCAAGAAGGTTTTCCCGTTTTTCGTCTTCAACCTAGGGTTTTCTTGTACTCGACAAAAGGTAGGCAATCTCTCAAGCAAAAATCGTGAAATAATTACCCTAGGTAGCCTTCATGTACCTCTTCAAAAGCCCTATAGTTTCGTGGTATTTCGTTCATCCATTTGGACGAATTTAATTCGTGAAGTCCTGCTGTTCTCATGAACTGAGATCTCATGTTTTCTCTAATTCCTGATATGTACTTGTTCACATGCCATGATAAAATTCTCAGTTATACTACATCACACTAGCTTTCAAACGCCCCTAGTCTTGCTCGATTTCGATCTCCCATGAGGGAGAATTAAATCTTTGAATCTCTATCTATTGCATGTACCCGACTCTTCAAGTTTACCCTTAAACTTCGTGCATACTTGATGTCCTATCATGATAAAATTCTGTAAAATACTACTTCATGTTAGATTTCAAACGCCGCTAGTTTCATAATTTTTCATCATGTGTACATCTCTAATTAATTCGTTGAACCCTGACTACGTCTGTTTAGGTCACCGAAAAGTAACCTAATCAATGCATGTCTAAACCTTGTCTATTTTCAAATTAATCGTGCATGTTGATAGATGTACATGTCTACTTTCGTTTAAAACTAGTTTCGTACTTTTTGGATCACCATACTATTTTATATGTAATTTAGAACGTCCATATATCACAGATGGCTCGCCCTAGAAAAAAGGAAAAAGAGCAAACCCACATGTTATCGCGACGGCGCGACCCGCCGCGATAACAGTGGGGTCGCGCCGGCCGATGGCGTCGCGTCAAGAACGCGGTGGCGCGGACCGCCGCGATTCACCCCGGACCGGGCCAGACCGGCCAGGTCCCGTGTCGCGCCCGACCGCCCCGTCGCGACTTGAAACGCGACGGGTATGTCTGCCGCGTTTTCAAGAATCCGACCAGAACTGAAAATTGTACATATGCCCTGATTGTTTAAGCTTTATACCCTTTAATTAGTCATGATTAAATCATGTTATAGTTAATTCGACTTGGTAAATTAATAAATGACATTAATGATATAAATTTAATTATTTAAAATGACACTGCACGACTTGTCATATCATCAAGATTTCTTTACACTTACACACACACAACATTATTAAATGCCAATTGACCTCGATAAATTATGCAATAATATATTCGGTAAATTATCGAAATAAATGACTAAATTACCCTATTTTGTTAAATACAATTGTTTCCGTTTTGACTCGCGTATTTTATCTACCGTTACCGTTTTCCCTCGGCCTACGAGCACTCTAGGCACGACGGACCCGTTTTTACACATTTTCCCTTGACTTGGACCACCTCTCCACCGGGAATACTCTCGATTGGACCAGGGACTCCTTGTCAAGACCTCCGTAAGTCTTCTTGGCTTTGGCGCACGTCCTTAGTCAACAAGCTAGTTGTACCTCAAAACCCGTTACACCTTAGGGATCAGTGCGATCCAAACCTTAGTATATTCCTTCTCGTCTTGAGTTCACACCGGACCACCTGACCCGTGTACACAGCACGGCTAAGGGGCGGTTGTGACTTCTACCAGACTGCCGGCACCCGACTTGGTGCTGTGCAACCGTTACTATCGTGTTTATCGTGTTTTACGGAATTGTCCCTATCTCATCTATTATCTATATCCTCTCATCTGTTCACATTTTCTCTACACTCTCATCTATCTCGTCTAGTGCTCTCTTATCTCTTCTTGGTACTCTATTGGCTATTCGTGTGATTGTCTAAGATAAAAGAAATGACTAATGCCAGCGCAATAGGGCCCGATCAGGTCCTGGGAGGAGCGCCCGAAAAGTGCCAGTGCCCATGGGAGTTAAAATGATCATAGGATGTGTTACGGCATGCATCCAGCGCCAGTTTACTATCTAGATTAATCTATGACAATCAAAAGTGCTATCTCTACAAGTGCAAGCGTGATCGTTACTAGTGCACCATTGTGCAATTTACATGTTATATCATTACATGGCCATTCTATTATCGTTCTCGTTGAACTATTTTCCCTGTGCCAGTTGCAATTGTTCTCTCGTTATCGTGACATGCTCTACATGACTATACTCTCTAGTTATCCTGCCATTAAGACATTAACTATTTAAAGCATGCTTGTGTTCATGAGATATTAAGTCCTACTGGGCGTTATTCGCTCATCCTGCGTATTTATTTAATGTGTTCAGGTGAGTCGGATGGAGATGACCACACATACGAGGACGGGACTGAGGGAGATGCTCAAGGGTGACCATTCAGCCACCAGTGCTATCTAGTAGTAGTTAGTGAATCAGTTAGTCATAATGTAATAGTTTGATTTTGAATAAAGTACTCTAGGCCCTAGTTCTGGCTCTAATACGTTGATGTAATGATGACTGGTGGATTATTAATAAAATTGGAGTTTATTTGGTATTATTCCATTGTGCAATGGTTTGCATTTATTTCTCGCTCTGTACTATTTAATAACTGTAATCCCGCTCCGATATTCCGCGTCGGGGCGTTACAACCGCATTGATTGGTTCGTATTTACCTATTTCCTCGTTACCCCCCCCCCCCCCTCCCCCCCGAGCTCCTTTCCGAGATGCTTGTTTTAGCCGTCAGGTCGGCCTTACCCGACCTAAATTTCTGGCCGAGCGGGTTGAGGCGGCCGAGCTGGGAGGGGATTTAGCCAGCTGAGGCTTGCTGATGGAGTGTCGGTCTCAATCTTCTGATGTGGTCGGCTGTCCCAGGAGACAGCCGACCTGGTTGGAAACCCCTGTATCAGTACCCAAGTACAACAAGTGTATTTAGGGAAATAATGTAACCTTTTCCCTTCATGTAAAATAGCGCTTGAGAAGGTGCGCACCACTGGGGCAGGGACTCACCTGCTGCCTGTATCGGCCAATTCCGTCCACGATGGGCAATGCACATTTCTCTCGCACCAATTCACAGCGAGTTAATGTACTAAGTACAACTCATGCCTTACACAATTTCTTTAGGTAGCAATCCTCGGACGATGTTTTTATTTCTTGTAGGAATAGGGCTGCCAACGGGTCGGAGTCGGAATCGAAAATGACACTTCTCGCATCTATTTCTTATAAGAAAATCGAAAATGGGTCAGAAACGGAAAGTAATCGAAAACATTTGGTACGATCAAATGGTAGATGTATGTAGCATTAGGAGTAATGATAAAAGAGATGTCTTTGATAATAATAGATATAATAAATGCTACGACAGAGACAAGTTAATTAGATTTTATTTACAAATTAAAGAGAAGCTAAAAAATTAGTCTAAAATTTTTTAATATTAAGAAATAAGATTTTAAGAGTATATATTTTGTAAATAAAATAAAAATTATATCTTATCGGAAACGGAAATGTAAAAATAGAAAACAATCGAAAACGGAAAAACAGATACGAAAAAGTCGGAAACAGGTCGAAAAATCGGAAAGCAGATATCTATTGGCAGCCCTAAAAGACCCAAATGCTAGATGGGCTTCAAGGTGAGACGATGATCCCGGCCCAGGTGATCAGCCCAGGAAGTGGCTAGCACAGGGCTTCAGGACTGGGGATTCTCGTGAAATAATTACTTAACTTTTGGCCCATTTTTATCCGTGTGTGGTCTTGCTCCAAAAACTTGGCCCTGCTCAAACCAGTTGTAATTGGGCTGCTCCAAGTGGACATTTGGCACCACCACACCTTTTAACACAATACAATCACACCCTAAGAGTGAGAACCCATATTTTAAAGAACAAAAAAATGTAAATAATTTTTCTATCTCTTTATCTTGATAGGCTAATTACTCATTTAGGGTTTCCCTTCCTTCCTAGGTCCTCCGTGATTATAAAATTGATTTTACAGATTTACGAAGTAGAAACGAAAAATTAGAATAACACTATGTCAGATATAAAATATGTTGTACTTTTAGCAAAATCGAAAAATTATATTTGTGAACTGAATATCTATCTTTGCCTAAAGATAGATAGATCTGATCTATTATTAGATAAAGATGACAATAGATTTTGTACCCCAAATAATGGCTTAATGGTAGTCCTCCACATTACTAGGAAGGAGTAATCGGAAAGTTATGCCCATTTCTTCCGTAAACGAGTGCACACGAAAATCATTTTTAATGACAAATCACAACAAATACCGTGGGGTTTTCAAAGTGACTAACCTGCTCTTTGTAGCCAACTCGTCGGTCCAGAGGCCCGGGTCTAATCACTTAGCATGAGTCCGATGCTCAGAATACATTAACACAACTAAATTTCATAAATCCAGGTTGCAGACGATGTAAGGCCGACCATCAGGCCCCCGGATCTTCGGCACAACCAACTGGGGACGATGGGGGCCTTCTACTCAAGACGATGCTAAGAAACTCGTCCCCTGCCCCTTGAGACGGCTCTCGATGTTCCCGTTAGAATACCATTGTTCGCTCAAGGTCGGCCCCCTCAGTCGATCGTGGACGACGCTCAAGGGCTCCATAATTTCCGCCGATAGTGGGCAATTGCAAAATGGTGGGATGTGAGGGGAACCGTACTGACCTTTAGTAACGAATTCTCATAGACAGCGCCAATGTTACTGCAAAAGTAACATAGGTCGGCTCAGGCCGAGGTCACTGTTGAGGCACTTCTCGCCAAGGTGAGCCGAGATGACCAAGCTGGTGAATTCCATCTGAGGCACGCTTGGCCGACGTGTGACACTTGTTCCGAGCTTCCGTCCTGACCTGCAAAGCCCGCCGAGTGGTCTCAGCAGGGAGACATTCCGACCCTCAAGTCAGTCGCTAGCCGAGCATAATGACCTAGCATGGGGTAGAACAACGTACCTTTGCCTGTGGAGTGTCCACCCTTTATATAGTGGTGGGATATCTGTGCATTAGCTGGACGAGCCCTTCCCGCGATTAACCCCAGATCATGGCCATAACTGGCACACCAGATCAATGCGATTGTGGTCTTAATGGCCATAATTATCGGTCCCGTGATCCTCGGACCTTGCCTCATTTGCCTGTTGTCCACGTGAAGACCGTTGTGGGTCACGTGAATGCGCCGAGTACCAGGTCGGCCCTGCCCGAGCTTTGATAGATGGCCCGAGGTGCCTAACAGATCAATCGCTCTTGTTTGAGGTCGGACTCATAAGAAACCACCCAGGCCGAGCTATTAAGAGACCCGAGATGCAAAGCGATGAACCCCTTGATCCCTGTTACTGGAATGTATAATGTCCATGTCACCTGAAGATAGGTCGTCGGCTAGTACCCTTTATGAGGTCGACTTCTACCAGGGATGGAGCCGACCTGCCGGAGCACCGCAATGATTGGTTTGTATTTACCTATTTCCTCTTTGTAGCCAACTCGTCGGTCCAGAGGCCCGGGTCTAATCACTTAGCATGAGTTCGATGCTCAGAATACATTAACACAACCAAATTTCGTAAATCTAGGTTTCAGACGATGTAAGGCCGACCATCAGGCCCCCGGGTCTTCGGCACAACCAACTGGGGAAGATGGGGACCTTCTACTCAAGACGATGCTAAGAAACTCATCCCCTGCCCCTTGAGACGGCTCTCGATGTTCCCGTTAGAATACCATTGTTCGCTCAACGTCGGCCCCCTCAGTCGATCGTGGACGACGCTCAGGGGCTCCATAATTTCCGCCGATAGTGGGCAATTGCAAAATGGTGGGATGTGAGGGGAACCGTACTGACCTTTAGTAATGAATTCTCATAGACAGCGCCAATGTTACTGCAAAAGTAACATAGGTCGGCTTTGGCCGAGGTCGCTGTTGAGGCACTTCTCGCCAAGGTGAGCCGAGACGACCAAGCCGGTGAATTCCATCTGAGGCACGCTTGGCCGACGTGTGACACTTGTTCCGAGCATCCGTCCTGACCTGCAAAGCCCGCCGAGTGGTCTCGGCAGGGAGACACTCCGACCCTCAAGTCAGTCGCTAGCCGAGCATAATGGCCTAGCATGGGGTAGAACAGCGTACCTTTGCCTGTGGAGTGTCCGCCCTTTATATAGTGGTGGGATATCTGTGCATTAGCTGGACGAGCCCTTCCCGCGATTAACCTCAGATCGTGGCCATAACTGGCACACCAGATCAATGAGATTGTGGTCTTAATGGCCACAATTATCGGTCCCGTGATCCTCGGACCTTGCCTCATTTGCCTGTTGTCCACGTGAAGACCGTTGTGGGTCACGTGAATGCGCCGAGTACCAGGTCGGCCCTGCCCGAGCTTTGATAGATGGCCCGAGGTGCCTAACAGATCAATCGCGCTTGTTTGAGGTTGGACTCACAAGAAACCACCCAGGCCGAGCTATTGAGAGACCCGAGATGCAAAGTGATGAACCCCTTGATCCCTGTTACTGGAATGTATAATGTCCATGTCACCTGAAGATAGGTCGTCGGCTAGTACCCTTTATGAGGTCGGCTTCTACCAGGGATGGAGCCGACCTGCCGGAGCGCCGCATTGATTGGTTCATATTTACCTATTTCCTCGTTACCCCCCCCCCCCCCCCCCCCCCCCCCCGAGCTCCTTTCCGAGACGCTTGTTTTAGTCGTCAGGTCGGCCTTACCCGACCTAAATTTCTGGCCGAGCGGGTTGAGGCGGCCGAGCTGGGAGGGGGATTTAGCCAGCTGAGGCTTGCTGATGGAGTGTCGGTCTCAATCTTTTGATGTGGTTGGCTGTCCCAGGAAACAGCCGACCTGGTTGGAAACCCCCGTATGAGTACCCAAGTACAACAAGTGTATTTAGGGAAATAATGTAACCTTTTTCCTTCATGTAAAATAGCACTTGAGAAGGTGCGCACCACTGGGGCAGGGACTCACCTGCTGCCTGTATCGGCCAATTTCGTCCACGATGGGCAATGCACATTTCTCTCGCACCAATTCACAGCAAGTTAATGTACTAAGTACAACTCATTTACACAGTTTCTTTAGGAAGCAATCCTCGGACGATGTTTTTATTTCTTGTAGGAATAGGGCTGCCAACGGGTCGGAGTCGGAATCGAAAATGACACTTCTCGTATCTATTTCTTATAAAAAAATCGAAAATGGGTCGGAAACGGAAAGTAATCGAAAATATTTGGTACGATCAAATGGTAGATGTATGTAGCATTAGGAGTAATGATAAAAGAGATGTCTTTGATAATAATAGATATAATAAATACTACGACAGAGACAAGTTAATTAGATTTTATTTACAAATTAAAGAGAAGCTAAAAAATTAGTCTAAAATTTTTTAATATTAAGAAATAAGATTTTAAGAGTATATATTTTGTAAATAAAATAAAAATTATATCTTATCGGAAACGGAAATGTAAAAATAGAAAACAATCGAAAACGAAAAAACAGATACGAAAAAGTCGGAAACATGTCGAAAAATCGGAAAGCGGATTTCTATTGGCAGTCCTAAAAGACCCAAATGCTAGATGGGCTTCAAGGTGAGACGATGATTCCGGCCCAGGTGATCAACCCAGGAAGTGGCTACCACGGGGCTTCAGGACTGGGGATTCTCGTGAAATAATTACTTAACTTTTGGCCCATTTTTATCCGTGTGTGGTCTTGCTCCAAAAACTTGGCCCTGCTCAAACCAGTTGTAATTGGGCTGCTCCAAGTGGACATTTGGCACCACCACACCTTTTAACACAATACAATCACACCCTAAGAGTGAGAACCCATATTTTAAAGAACAAAAAAATGTAAATAATTTTTCTATCTCTTTATCTTGATAGGCTGATTACTCATTTAGGGTTTCCCTTCCTTCCTAGGTCCTCCGTGATAATAAAATTGATTTTACAGATTTACGAAGTAGAAACGAAAAATTAGAATAACACTATGTCAGATATAAAATATGTTGTACTTTTAGCAAAATCGAAAAATTATATTTGTGAACTGAATATCTATCTTTGCCTAAAGATAGATAGATCTGATCTATTAGTAGATAAAGATGACAATAGATTTTGTACCCCAAATAATGGCTTAATGGTGGTCCTCCACATATACTAGGAAGGAGTAAGGAGTTTAACTCCCACTGACGGTAGATTTACAAAAAAAAATTTAAGAAAATTTTTAAGGATGATATTAAATGTTCAACTCCTATCAGTTAATGTAATAGATTAGTATTTCAATAAATAATTTTTTTATATATAAAAGGTGACGATAGGTTCTGAATGAGTAATTTTAAGGTTTAGGGTGTTTTTACTATTAATCCACAATTTTCTTGCCAGAAATAGTCGGGGGCTCATAGTTTACGGCCCCCAAAGATTTAATACTCGTATTTTTTCCCATAAACGTTGAGAAAGACTCAGACTTTTGATCACCATTTACGTCCGTTGTCCTAGATGTTCCTATATGAAGACTGAAGAGGCCATTTAGGCTATGTTTAGATGCCATCAAGCTCTGTTGCTGCGTTGCATCAGTCATGCTCTTCTTTTCTTCAAGTGTCTAGGTTTGTACATTGCCAGGCCCATCTGGCCACAATGGGGCTTGTTTAGCAAATGTCTCATTAGTTAGGACCAATTAAGTTTGCCAATACGAGCACATCGATAGCGACTAATGGGCTAGACCTAAGTGGCAGACAAGCGTTTAGGCCCATAGTTCATGAGCCGCCTAGCCTTGCCTTGGCCCAAAGTTTATGGGCCCACCTATGTTGCTTGGACCATAGTATTTTAGGCCTGCCCTGCCCTGGCCCCCTCCAAGCCGACCTGCCCACTTCATCCAGACACTTGAGCCTAAGCAAACCCCCAAGCAAACCTTATCAACCAAGTATATCTGAATTCTTCATGGGCATATCCGGATTATTATTATTATACTACATACAAATTGTAAACGTATACGATATATGGCATCTGTATGTACGTTTACATATGTACCCACGCATGAGTGCATACCCATGTCCACGCGCGGTTGCCAACTTACCAGTTACCAGCCACCGGTTTCGTCTCCTCCTCAAGCTATCGGGACCTGAAAATACTGAGAACACTGAGAAGAGTCCCGGTCCATTAGTATACGGCCGTCAGAACAATTAATGGGCAGACCAGTAAACAAAAGGTGTTGGTTGGTTGGGGAGAGCGATCGATTTCTTTGACTATATCCTGATGATGTGAGCTCCATGCTCATCCACTTTTTCCCCTTTTTCTCTTTTCGAAACTTCACCAACCAAATCACTGTTTATATCAAGAATATATATTCTTCCCCATGCAAATTAAGAATAGTTAATTTCCACTGAACTGCTATTATTGGGCCTGAATAGAGGCCCTCTGGCATTGAAAGAGCGAAGAGCCAATGAGGTGAAAATGGGGATGATGGTGGCGGCTTCAAGGGATTGATTGATTTAGGCGAGTTCTTGTGGAACATAATATATGTAAGGTTAGATGAGATCATCTGCTTATGAGAAAGATTTAGTGTACTTTTATATTACACTTTAAGTACAATATGACTATGTAATAATTTATGTGACACCCATCACACGAGGAGTGATAAAATGGCAACCCAATTGTTGGATGCCACATGAATTTGTTGCCTAGTCATATTACATTTAAGTGCAATATAAAAGTGCACTAAATCTTTCTCTCTGCTTAAAGGGTGTCTTTTCATGTGCGCAGGTATGTAAAGATTGAAGAGAGAAAAGTAGTATGTACCAATGTTTAAAAAAGCGATGCCTCAAGTTTGTGAGGTGCACGCCTTAGGTCGAGGCGCCCACAAACAACCTCAAGGCTTATGCCTCAGAACAAATCTTTGAGGCTTATGTTTTTTCTCAAATGAGGCGGGTTGAGGCGCTGAGGCAATGAGGCGAACTTGAGGCGTATGCAGAGAATAGACGGTCAAGATTTCATTTGAGATAGTTAAAATATTAAAATAAATTTTAAAAGTGGGGTCAATTTTCTTCGTCGAAGACCCACTCATCCGCACGAAAGAAGACAGAATGAGTTCTTCAACTCCAGGACTTCTTCTCTGCTGTAGCTGGCAGGAAGAGCGGACGTTGGCCCCGTGACTTGGAGTCCAGTGGACGATGGCTGTGTTTTTACTGCAGGAAACCAAGAAGAATCTCTGTTGATATGTTCTCACTTTTCACAGCAAGAAACAAACCGTGGTGGCCGGTGGCTGTGTTTTCACGGCGAGAGTTCAACAACGACAACGAGCCTATGTTTTCACAGCGGGAAACCAACCGTGGTGACCGGTATGTTTTACGATTTTTTTTTTCATGTTTTTTGCTAGTCGCCACATTTCTATCTCTTCTTCTTCATTTTTTCCCCTGAAACAGTCGCCACGTTTTTACCTATTCTTCTTCATTATTTTCCCTGTTTATTCTCAGTCGGCAGTCCCACTTTGGCCCACGAACCCTTATTTTTTTTCTCATTTCTATTTCTTATTCTTGTTTTTTTCTTTTTTTTTTTTTCTGTTCTATTGTTTGAATCAAGACATCTCTGGATGAAAGTCCCCGCTTCGCCTCTACCGGTAGAGTGAAGAAACCCTCAGTTGCCTGCAACATGTCTGCAACGAGTTGGTTATGAGCATTTTTTTCCTCTGTTCCTGTTATTTTATTTTTGTGCACCATCTTCATAACTAGGTTCGTAGAAGCCACCAGAAATGAAAAAAAAAAGAAGAAGCATATGCACATGTGAATCTTCATTATCATTTATGATATTGAATAAGATTAGGAAAGAAAAATCAGACTTCAGTCTTTAGTAAGACTATAGGAGTCACAACTGATAGTTAATAACTTAACTTTATTTTTTATTATGCTGTTGGTTCTAGTTGTCTTTTTGTTTTGTTTTATTTTTTTTCATTTACATAGCTGGTTCTAGTCATCTAGTGAGTTGTCTTCTTCTTTTTTTTTTTCCATTTACAGCATCATGCCAAGCGATGAAGATAGCGACAGAGCGAAAGAGAAACAATCTGGTAATAGGCCTGATCCTGCTTGGAAATATGGAGAGCAAATAGATGTCCCACAGGCTAGTAAAAGCTATGTTTATTTGAAATGCAAATTATGTGGGAAAAAAATTACTGGTGGTGTGAAAAGATTAAAAGATCATTTAACCCATAACAATGTAAGTGCATGTCCTAAAGTTCCAAAAGAAGTTGAGGAAGAAATGAAGGAATACTTGGGACTTCTACGTGAAAAGAAAAAATTGGCTGCAGAAAGATTTGAAAATGTATGCAAGATTGGCTCTTATATGGATGATGATGATGTTACTTTTACACCTACAGGAGATCATAATAGCATTGATGTCGGTTCTATAACAAAACAACAAGTTAGAGGCCCAATGGATGGATTTATTTTAGGTTATATGATTCTACATCAAAGGTACAAGAGAAATTAGTTCAACAAAGTACATTAAATGCACATTGGAAGAAGGAAGAGCGAAATAGAGTTTGCCTTTCCATTGGAAGATTCTTTTTTGAAAATGGACTTGCATTTAATATTGCAAATAGTCCATCTAAAAGAATGTTGGAGCGCATTGGTCAATATGGGAGGGGATTGAAACCTCCATCTATGTAAGAGTTGAGAACATGGATTTTGCAAGAAGATGTGAAGATTATTAGTGGCTTGTTGGAGGAATTCAAAGAATCATGTAAGATGACAGGTTGTACACTTATGACAGATGGATGGA
Source organism: Colocasia esculenta (assembly GCA_014218235.1). Lineage (NCBI taxonomy): Eukaryota > Viridiplantae > Streptophyta > Magnoliopsida > Alismatales > Araceae > Colocasia > Colocasia esculenta. Next base: position 208,803 of record JACBKR010000945.1, read on the forward strand.
CAGACACTAGTCAAAGAACATTGATTAATTTCTTAGTGAATAATCCTAAAGGAACTTGGTTTCTCAAGTCAGTGGATGCAACTGTGGAATCTAAAGATGTAGAGATGTTGTTTCACTTGATTGATGGTGTTATTCAAGAAATCGGTGAAGAAAATATTGTGCAAGTAGTCACAGATAATGCAGCTAATTATAAGGCAGCAGGTTAAAAGTTAATGGAGAAAAGGAAAATGTTGTATTGGAGTCCATGTGCAGCACATTGCCTTGATTTAATTCTAGAGGATATCTTTGAGCTACCATTATTTGCAGCCATCTTCAAGAAGGCAAAGAAACTCATTAATTTCATTTATGCTCATAGATGGTTGAAAGCCTCAATGAAAAAGAAGTTAGAAAAAGAACTTCTAAAACCTGCCATTACTCATTTTGCTACTGCATTTCTTACTTTGTCTAGCATTATTGGTTCCAAAAAAGGTCTTCTAGAGATGTTTGATTGTAGATTATTCACTCATAGTACATATGCTAAAAAGCCTGCGGGAAAAGTTGTGAAACATATCATACTCAAGGATCAACATTTTTTGAGAGATGTTGCTTATATTGTCATGACTATAAAAACTTTGGTGAATGTTTTAAGAATGGTAGATGGAGAGAAACATCCTACAATGGGTTTCATCTATGAGGCTATGGACAGAGCAAAGGAGAAAATTGCAGAAGTTGTTGATGGGAAAAAAGAAAAATATGAACCATTATGGAGAATCATCGATGGAAGATGGGAATGCCAATTACACCAGTCTTTACATGCAGCTGGATATTTTCTTAATCCTAATTTGCAATATGAGCCTACGTTTTCAAATCATCTTGAAGTCAAACTTGGTTTATGCAGTTGCATTGATAGGATGATAAAAGAAGAAGATGATAAATTGAAGGCTAACCTACAGTTAGATGCATTTGTCAATGCAAGAGGATTGTTTGGGGACATGATGGCTATAAAATCTAGAAAATTGATGACTCTAGGTAAAGTGAACATAGCATTTTTTATATTATCAATTTTATATTTATTTTTTACTATTTCAATGTGATTTGTTTTTTTGACCAGCTGATTGGTGGTTGGCATATGGAGATGAAACATCCGAGTTAAAGAAGTTCGTAGTTCGAGTTTTAAGTCTTGCTTGTAGCTAATCAAGCTGTGAATGCAATTGGAGTGCTTTTAATCAGGTAGGTTATTTTTTGAAATTTATAAAATTAAAGAAGTGAAGTGATAAATCTCTTTTAACCTTTACTTTATATTTAAAATGTATTCATAATATAGGTACACACAAAGAAGAGAAATAGATTGTCACAACAGAGGTTCAATGATCTAGTGTATATCATGTTCAACTTAAAGTTGAAAGAGAGAGCAGCGAGAAAGAAAGCAATGAAAAATCTTCTTTGTTTGGATGAGAATAACATTGACTCTAATGACGAGTGGCTTATAGAATTACAAAATGAAAGTGATGATCTTGACATTTATAATCCACCTGTTGATGAAGATACCAACTTGGAAGATATTGGAATGGAGACAAGGAGGAATTCAAAAAAAAGAAAAGTCAGAGAAAGCTTAAGTGGAAGTAAGTAACTAATTTAGCATTTATTAATGACTTAATATGCTATGACTATGTAAGTGCAATTAGTAGTTAATTGATAAGTGTTTATTTTGTCATTCTTATGATTTCATAAATTTCTTTATATGTTGTAGGTAAGGCCAAAGAAATTTTAAAAGAAGAAGAAGAAGAAGAAGCATGCTTTTATGATGGGAGTGATGAAGGAGCAAATCAAGATGATGAACAAATTAGATATATGGATGATTCTATGGATGATGTTACTAGTAGTGATGATGGGGCTACATATAGAGATCTATATGATTTTCACTAATTCTTTAGAGTATTTGACGTGACTACATGACTACAGAATGCACATTAAATAAATAATAATTTTGTGACTTTGTCATTTGAGTTATTTTTTGCTTTTAGTTTCTTTTCTTATTACCATTTTTTATATGTCTCAAATCTTAAATTAATAATTTAGATATTACCATCATATGATGTATTGTTTGCATAAGTTGAATCAATCTATCAATCACACCCTCTATCATTGAACTAAGTATAACATTTTTTATTTTTTATTTATATATTTGTATAATATATTTTATATTTATTGAGGCTTATGCCTCAATAAATTTTGAGGCTTACGCCTCGTGAGGCTATGACCGACCGCCTCAAGTATTTACAAACCTTGTTGATTACCCATTGCTCATCCATGACACAATATATAAAGAAGAGCCACTCTAGCATGGAAGTGGGCGAATAAAGGGAATAAGGATCTCTAATGCAAGGAGACCAATTGACTACTATATAGAAAAAGGACAATGCTATGTACATATATATATACAATACTTGTTGTCCCTCGATGGACTCAAGAATTTCATTTAGTGTGGTCATTGATGATGCACCTATAGACTTATCTTCTTAATTCAGTAGGATCACCCATAGTAAAATTTAACATATATAATTGAACTTTTAAAATCTAATGGGGTCATGTGACCCCACTAATTATAAGTTGCGTCTTTCCATGTCTCATAGTATTTAAAACATTGTGGTACCCAATCGTCTTGTGAGAGGGGGGGGAGCCCTTATGTAAAATGGCATCTTCTGAGAAGCAAGTGGGGAGCGAGGGTAGTGGCTGGACCACAGGGCCAAGTTGTCAGGTTGAGCAGTTATAATTGGACTCACCAGCCAAGACCCACCGTTGGAATTCTAATTTACAAACATGAGATCTAACATGCAACGATCGATGCCACCACTATAGACAGATGATGATGCTTCAAAAGACTAATGAGTAGAGCCCCTTGGGAAAATTAGAGAAGACTATAAATAACTTATGCTTTATTTTGCCACTTTGCAACTCGATCAAGTTATACAGTGATAGGCTATCCTCGTATAGCTTAATAGGAGTTTATACAAAAATATTCTGGCGCACCATTTTGGGGGTTTGTTAATTTTATGTCACATTTGTTATCTTTATGTCACATCCACAATATTAGAGGGTTTATCTCTAGTTTGACATGTTTTTATTCCCTTACAAATCCAAATATGAGTTATCCATATATAATTTTATCAAACCTAAAAATGAGAGTGAGACTTATCAAGATTTATCACTAATAATTGCTGATAAATTAAGTCTTGGTAAGCTATCCAACCAAAATGGCAGAGTGTTTATCAAGACTGATAAATCTCTTTTATTAGGAGCTATCTAGTTATCAAAGTAGCCCTATGATGATACACCACGTCTCTTTCAACTGTTTGTTCCTCTTATCTTGCATGAGAAGGCTACCACATCTAGTATAAAGACATAGCATGTCATGCCCATACTAAACATGTAACTCCTCTGTATATGTCATTAAACCACCTTCATTCAAGGACCCATTGTCCTAGGCAAATTCCCCTCATTGTCCCTAGGAGTTAGGGTGGGTTTGATAATCAATTGCAAGTTTTTACACCCCACTTAAAATAGTGATAATTTTTAACTCACTTTGATTACCGATTTAGAATAAACCTCGGTAATAACTTTTCTACACGGATAAAGAGGTGTTAAGGGGGAAGATAGATATCTCTCGCATGGAGGAAGGATAAAAGTTATCCCTAAGGATAACTTATTAAATGTTGAACTTGTAATCACGAGGATGGTCCCCAATATAAGATATGAGTAATTATGAAGAATAAGAAGAAAAGGATCGTGATCACCACCAAAATAGTTGCAATATGATAAAAATATGAATTAAAAGTGTTAACTATCTTGAAAAGAACAAAAGAGTGCAAAAATAACCTAGTTCAAAATTAGCGACAAGATGTTTGTCGCCTTAGCTAAGAACGCGATAACGAAGATGTCACCTTCTGCAATAAAAAGGGGAGATTGTGTTTTCTTCTCTTCCTGCTCCTTAGCCATCCAAGAAATAGGAGCATCGTGCTTATACTGTCTTTAAAAACCTACCAAGCACATCAAAACAAATAAACACCCATCAGAAATTTGATTTGCGAAGTATTAATTTCAAAAGAGATAAAAAAAATGACAATATGGAGGGAACTTACATTGTGGTGATGTTTTAACCCCTTTGGGTGTTCAGATTAGGTGTGTGAGATGTGTTCTAATGAGAAATTACAAAAAGAAAGGAATCTAAACAATCATGCATGAAGAAAATAGAGAAAAAAGCATGAAGAACATGAGAGAGAAAAGAGAGAGGGGAAGAAAACTTCCTAGTGGGAACTTCTTGATTATCTGGAGGCTAAGATGTCTTCTGGAAAGTTGTAGCCTCGAGGAGAGGAAGAAGTAGACGCCAAGAGTTCTCAAAATCATGTCCTATGGACTCTTTTATAGGTTATTATTCTTGAACAGACTAGAAGAGGAATAATGAACTAGCATCCAAGTTTAGACAATTTTGGCTGTTCAAGAAGAGTTTGAACGTGTTAAGGAGCCTCTTAGGAAGGTTTTCTCCAAGTTTGGCAAGATTTAGAGATCTCTAGATCGGCCAAAAGTTGGATTATTCATGAATAGTAAGGGTTGGAGACGAACTAGGAAAGTCACATTGTATCTGTAATGAAAAGGAAACATAAACGTGATGGCCATCATGTTGCTACAAGGTCGCGACGGTTCCATATGTTGCCTTCTCTTTAAGGAAGTCATGAAAGATTTTCAGACGAATTTTTTAGAGAGTTATGGGCCAAATAAGAACTCGACATATCAACTTGTTGTATTGTGGAATAATCGATTATTTTCATGAAATAGATGGAATAATGGCCATGTTGCGATAAGAAGGTTGTTGCCTTATGGATGAGAACACAATAGGGGATCTGGCGCCTGACTGTTTCAACATATGACTTTATTTGAAATGTGATCTCAGTGTCAGATCAACACACAGCCTACGACACTGGACTCCCAACTCATAGGGCTACAATATGATGATTATTTTAAATTGACCAGAATGAACCCACCAGAGCAATGAACTAATAAAGAAGATCTATGATCAGATAAAGTCAATTTAAACCAATTTAGAATGCCAATAATATAATAATAAATTTGACTCAACTTATGGGTCAAAAATAAGTATCCACATTATTGTCACTTTTGAAAATCATACATATCCCCTTATATATGGATAAATGACGTCAAATTGGGGACAAGAGGATGATAACTTTATACATCCCGTTACATCATATTACAAATTATCTCCGTTAATAACTATTCCTAATTAAACCGTCTAAAAAAAAGATAAACATGAATTACCTATATATAGATAACTTATTTTCATTTTTCTCTTATCTTGTTATAAAAGCTGCCTCTTAAAGGTCGTTTTAGATATCAGATGACTCTTACATGACGTTTGATGATCTAGCACGATGCTCCATTTATTGCATGTGCATAGATATTCTAATACTTACAACCAACTTCATATTAACAACTTGTGTATGCGTGCCTTCTCTACTTGAACAGCACCTTCCATATCACTATTCCACAAAACCCCGTGGTATATAGCGCCGGCTGTTTTGAACATACAATGTGTGCGTACCCTCCTCTCTCTCTCTCTCTCTCTCTCTCTCTCTCTCTATATATATATATATATATATATATATATATATATATATAGATTAAAATCTAACTGTCTATCTATTTTTACTGAACAGAATCGAGCACTGAGTAGAATCGAACACCAAACAATAACGTATTTCGAGCACCCGAACACCGAACACGGATGTACTGTAGCGCTCCGTCGTTAAATTAAAACCTAATGATTTGTGCTATGCTACGGCGGGGCCGTATCAAAAGACCCTGCCGTATCATAGCATTTCTATATATATATATATATATATATATATATATATATATATATATATATATATTATCTTACTTTACAAGTTTTTTAAAATATTTTAAAAATTAAAAATATAAAACTTTGTAAATGAAATAAGTCAAGATTCTCTCTAGAGAACCTCTGCACCACTTCTTACTTTACAATTTTTAAAAAATATTTAAAAAAATTAAAATATATAAAACTTTTTAAGTGAAATAAGTCAACTCTAAGAGAATAATTCATTCCTTCAAGACTTATTCATTTTCAATCACATTTTAATAATTTTTATAATAATAAAAATTTATATTTTTAATTTTAAAATATGTTAAAGCATTATTATGAAGCAAGAAGTGGAGTACCAAAAGTGGTCTAGATCTTTGTCCGTGTATGTGTTGGGGGTGGGGGGGATGGGGTGGGTTGGGGTGTTCAATGCATTTCCCTACTAAAACTAAGAGATGGTTATCACGGAACAGGGAACCGCAAAATATTCAAACAACAACGAGGATCTATGGCATAGATCGACAGAATTAAGAACTCAGTTTCTAAGTATATACTCAAGCTTTGCTTTATTGGTCACCTGCTGTGGGAGTGGTGGGAGAAAGGTAGGGCTACAAACGGGTCGGGTTCGGAATCGGAAACACAGATTCTGATTCTGATTCCGATAACCGAAATATGGTTTCGATTCCGATAAGAATGATTAGTTTCGATTCCGTTCCGATAACATTATCGGAATCGAAATTTCGATAAGTTAAGGTGTTTACCATAATTTTACCTTGAGTTTATGATAATTTATCGGAAAAACCGATACTGATTCCGATTATTTTTTCAATTCCGATTCCGATTCCGATAACTTATCGAAATATCCGATATCGATTCCGATAAGTTATCGGTATCATTTTTCGATTTCGAAACCGATAATTTTTATCGAAATCGGGTCGGAATATTGGGTTCCGTTTACACCCCTAGAGAAGGAGTGGGTCTTCGAGGGGGCCTAATTAAACAAGTTGGGGAACAACTTGGAGCAATGCAAATGAATCTGACAGTACGTATAGCTTATGGAGGGGTCGTTGCGAATTAATTAATTTGGAGAATTGGAAGAGATAAGGTTTAGGGGATGGGCATATGGTAATCAACAACATATTAGGTGCAGGGTGTTGTGATTAGAAACAAGGATGGTAGTACTATATATACTCAAAACAGGAAGCTTGTTCCTAGGAGAGAGAGTATTGAAGAAGCTGAGTTTCTTGCATTGTGGGAAGGAATCATAGGAGAAACTCAAATACAGAATGAAAAAAAAAGTAACTTATTTTTAGGAGGGAAATGCATTGAATACTGTTGACTGGATTACGGAGAGGGAGAGAGAACCCCATGGCAATTCCAAATTTGGATCAGAGAGATGATGAAAGCTTTGAATATTCTGTTTGAAGGGAGGGAGCACAACAAAAGTGGCTCGTAGCTGGAACGCATGTTAAGGCTTACAGTTTGAGAATTCAATCACCGATTATAATAATTTTTTTTAGTAAAAAAATTATCTAACTTGCACAGAATTAATGATTGTGGGCGTAGGACCTATGTCAGACAAATAATCATGGTAGGTGTGGGACCCACGTCTCAACTAATTTTGACGTTAGCTAAAAGAGATCATATATGTATGTATTTTTTTATAGGCCTACTCCTCGTTCCTTGTCCGATGGAGTTGGACATCATTTTTAAAAAGGAAATACTTATTCGAAGTATTTGTCAATCACACTTTTTTGATCTTTTCATTGACGTACGTTCTGTTCACCTCTTTTTCAATCAATAACATTATTTGGAGGGCAATCAATGTCATCTTTATTGTCCACCTTGCAAAGACACTAAGTATTTCTCATTATTAATAAATTGAATGCTCATCACTTTTGCTTGTCTCTATTAAAATATGTTTCTTCATTTTGATTATCTGAAAGCCACAAATTAAAATAGGGTGAGTATAAAGTCCAGTAGAATTTATATCTCTAGTCCAGATAATTTTTAAATAATTATTGCTTCAACAAATTGGAACAACTAATGACATGATAATGGTGAAAACTCAAGACAAGTGAAAAGTAAATCATCAATGCAGGACAAGAGTACGAGAATAAACGATGAACTATCAAGAGATAGTTTTGCAAGAAAAAATAACATGTAAATAGAATAATGATATAGAGAGTTGGTCATATAACGATAAAATATCCACAAAACAACAAGTGTAAGTCAAATAATATATCCAAGTATAAGTCAAACAATATATCAAGTATTAATTCACAAATTGATTATCATAGAATAATCTAGAATGCTAGTATTTTAGTGTAATGTCACACCATGGTCAATCAACACTCGCAAGTAAATAGTATTTTCATGTGCTCCTCTCAAGATTAGACCACATCAGACATTGAGGTTGTGGATCATAAATCCATGTAATATATATCTAGACAATCTTTGTTTAATGGTCAAGCGAATTTTAAAAATAAACTTATGTGATATAAGACTCATATTTCATGATATGTAAGAATTTCTGATCGAGAAGAAGTATTGGATGTGACAGTCAAAATCATTCAAATCAAGTGCAAAAATATAGGTAGAAGGTCTGCACAGTCAGAATATAATATTGGTAGAAAATGGTTAAACATAGTTAGAGGGAGTGGTGCATTGAAAATGCGGTCAGAAACACTAGCACGTTTGAAATCGAAACATGCTAGTGGTGACAAGAGTGCTATATATATATGTGGTCATAAAGATAGACTCGTTTACACACAGTGGACAGAGTCACTTTAAGGTCGACCGAAACATGTCATAATGGTCCAACATTGTTTCAGAAAGAGTTTCTAAGTTTTTGTGATAAAATCTATTCGGCGACCATGTGGAAATTCATGCATGGCTAGCAAAATTTTACAGAGGTCTTGATGAAGAAGTTATAATTCAACAGAAAAAATTCCCAATTAATGAAGGGTTCTAAGTTCACCAAGGGGGTGCTTGCGACAACATTGCGATGTGAATCGTGCCACTGTTGAGGTGACGTAGATTCTGATAAAACACATGTATAACCATTATTATTTATTACACTAAAACAATTAAATCAAGGGTATCACATGAAAGGAAAACCAAAATATGGACATCATATTTCATGATTAATAAGGGCAGATTATCAGTTTCCTTGTAGCAAGAAGGATTCAAGATGTTAGGTTCATGTAGAGATCAAACATACATGATTTAAGAAGCATCATCTCTACATTGCATGTATATATTATTTCTGTAAAGCATGGTTAGGGCAGAAATGCGAATTAAATCCCTTAATCCTTTAAGGTAAACTATTGTTTTGAAGAAAAGCAATGTTTTGACATAAACAATCTAAATGCGCCTTAGGGTAAGGCACATTATTAATGAGGTTAGGAGTCACGACATGCTAGCTTTAAGTTAATGTGGTGTATTCTTGTGGTGCCACTGAAGATGTGTTGTATTGCATAGGCGCATTCTGAACACGGCCAGGAAATAGACACGTTTACACATGGAACAAACCTTCACAACATTTGACGATCTAAAACTCAAAGTGCTTGATGTAGGATGCTTTAAAAAGAGGGAAAACACATGAAAACTCTTTAATACATGCTTTTAAACTTGCAGTGAGGCTTAAACAAGATCAAATCAAGGGGTTTGCAAGTATTGGATGGATTTTATGGGACATGCATGAACGTGAAAGCTCAATATAATCCACGAAATACACACAATATACACAAGATAAATTGGGAATTCAGAACATGATCTAAACATGGAGATGAACTTACAAAGAGTAGCTAAGGTCGATTAAGAGAGGGTTTATGTGTTTATTTTTAAGACTAGGATTTTAAAGAGTCCTAATTATTAGACTCTAAGAAAGAGATAAAGTTGTGGTTTTGCTTAATTTTCTCCCTAAATCGGAGCCTCCATACCTAATTAGTTTGATTAGGGTTTGATAGGAAAATGAAATTTCCCTTAATGAGCTACGGTTTAGTTTCAATATGACCCACTAGGCTTAGAGTACTTAAGCTCATTTGACCCACTTGACTAATGGGTTGACGCTGGGCATTACAAATGTTAAAGGTTATTGTCTCTTTTTAAGTCTTTCTTTGCCCCAATTTATTCTTATATTCTTCTATTAAACTTTTGTTTGATTGCTTTTAAATTTATTCTATATGAAACATTTTTGTTTATCCTTGTTTTATAAATCCTCGTTGCTACCAAGTTGGGATCTGTTTTCTTGGGTCGTCACATGATGATGACCTTCGTCCGAACAATCTTTGGGTTGGGTCTCATTGGGCCAACTTTACGTTATACAATCCAAAAGTAGCTGAATAGAGCTGGACTCAAACTGAATATTGCTGTTTTCCAATTTAAAATTAAGATTGGGTTAGATTGAGAGCGCGTATATATAGTAGTTGGAGGAGTTTCTGTTGGAAAGCTCTACATTAATTAAAGTACTTTAATTAGTTCGAGATGGAAGGTGGGATTGAACAATGTCCTCCAATGATGTGTGGTCCAAACCGGTAGACGATTAGATGGATGCAAGGGTTGTCAAGAGTACTGTCTCCCCCCGGAGCTACCAACTATGATAGCCAACTAAATCGGGGAGACAAGAGCAAAAGATATAGCCCCCCGGTGGAGGGGAAGGGGTCTAAAATTCAAGAAATAAGTAGCACAGGACCACTTGCAGCTAGATAAGATGAAGGGAAGGGCTCTGACATGATGAGCAATAAGTAACCGAGGACCGGGTCTTTATGGAAATTAAAGAGAAACACGAGACAATCCGAATTAGAGATAATTTACTCGTTTACCTAGTGTGTATTCGATCAATACTTGGCCCTCGCATTCACTAATTATAGTCTTGTTACTGACAAAACTCTACCAAAGAAAAAGTTAGAACATTGGGCTTCATATGACATTAATATTGGAGGCCGGCTGGGGAATACGAGCATATATGTATTCGATCTTGACGGTGCATGATGGGGAACGTCGCCTAGGACCCAGTCGGAATATACCCGAGCAGCCTCACACGAAGTGGTCATTTCTTCGCCTGTTCCTGATTGAGTTATAGATCATACTGTCTTGGCCACTCGTTTACCCGATGCATGTAGAGTTCTTCTCCGAACCGTTCAACATGCACCAGCAGATCTCCGGTGTCGACCCCGTGGTCCTGTTCCACTCGGAGCTAGCTAGTAATTGATGATATCTGCCTGCATTATAATTTAGATGTACGTTGTTGTCGTTAACCTGTATCATAATGTGGGCACCCTTTTTCGTTAATGGGCCCAAACTGCCGGCCCATTATCCAAGCCGCTAGCACCGGTTTTAGCCCCTCATGGGCTGTGCGCAAGAGGGCCAAAAGGCCCATTCAAAGGCCACCAAGGCCCATCTGAAATTAACCCTCATCTCACCTCATAAAGTGAGGGGGGGGGGGGGGGTGAGAGTAAGCATTTGTGACACCTCCCAAAAGGGAGTGCCACAAATGGGAAAAGGAGGTCTGCCATTTCTGCTGCGCAGGGAGCTGTTTGGGCCTGTTTTGGCCTTCTCCTCCCTTCTAGAAGGCTTGGGCAAGGGGCCATACGAGAAGAGGCTTTGGGGGTGGGTTTTCTGCACAAGGAGAAGAGGCTTTCACCAGGAGGCAACCAGCAGAAGAAAAAGAGGAGGCCTGCGTTTTCTGCTCAAGGGAAGCTCCACCCGTGAAGAAGAAAGAGGAAAAGAGAGAGAAGAGAAAGGTGAGAAGAGAAAGCAAGAGAGAGAGGGATCCTTCTTGGGGGGGGAGGTTTCTTGTCTTGTCACATCAAGAGAGCAAGAGAGCAAGAGAGCAAGAGAGCTCCCACGTTGGTTTTCTCCCCCTCCTTTTCTCTTGACTTTACAAGCTTTGTACTCCCTTGCATTTCTTTAATGGAAAAGGCCATGCCTTTGTGCATTTAATGCTTGTTCCCCCCCATTTTCTTTGGGTTTTCTATGCATCTTCTCTCTTCACCATGGGGTTACGGGATGGGATGGCCTCTCTATAGAGGTACATCTCCCTCCCTCCTAACACCCCATATGAGGTCAAAAAGCCTCCCATACCTCAATAAATGAGGTCATGGGAGCATGAGACTTCATGCTACATTCAATGCATGCATGGCATACCATTCTCTCCTCCAAATAGGCCATGTTTTCTACTGTTTAGAACCTGCAAAAACCAGTTTTCTGCTGCCTTGGCCGCCCCCTAAGAGATCCCCATTGTGCCCAATGTGCATCCATGGCCATGGCCAAGGGGATTGAGCAAACAACGCTCATATCCCTTTGCTCGAATGCCATCTTCAAAAGACCATTCCAAAAGAGATCATCAAACATAGTTCGCCCTTCTCAATAGATCACCCCATTGGCGGTTTTCAGCCCCCCATTGATGTGTGTTTCAAACCAACACCGAATAGTCTCCACATAGTCCCATTTCGCTATTCAAAGGGGGTTGGGCAAATAATGCCTAAATCCCTTTGTTTAGCCCATCTAGCAATGGGCTGCAATGTCATCTCAATATCCAAAATCACCCCGGCCATGAGCAAGGGCGTTCTTGGAGAGAGGCATGGTCACCCCTTTGCACAGGTGACTGGCTGCGCCGATTCAGCCTGGTTCTGGTTTCTGGCAGTCATGTAAAACCAGAACAGAGCTGCGCCGATTCGACGCTGGCCATCACGTTGGCCAAAATCACGTGAGCAAAATCATTGCTCTACGTGACACCGGCTGATAAGCAGTCAAAAGTCGTAATGTGAGACCCATCCACATCCTCGGATCGGACAACATAATGTTCGTGTTCGGACGGGTGGGTTCACATGTGATTCATCGTCCCGTGGGTTGCTTGGCCATAGCATTGCCCGAATCTCCGTAGGCATGCCTGGGGGATCGAGGTCATAGGCCGTCGGAGTTACGCCGTTTTACGACGTACACTCTCCCTTTTGGTGCCATCTCCGCTTGTGGTGGATGAGCATCGCGCTTTCCCCTCTATCACCACGATAAGGGGAAATGCTGCCGAATTTCCCCCGTGAGGGTCGAGTTGGCGCAAAACTCCTAAAAGAGGTCATTAGCTTCTAATTGAGTTGGCAACGTTGCAAACGGAAGCCAATTCGATGATGTCTATGATTTCAGCCGGGCTGCGCCGATTCGCCTTATCTCGTCAGCTGCGCCGATTCGAGGACGTTTGCGAAGTGCGTTGAGCCATCGAGCTCCGCCGAACGAATAGAACTCCGTTCCAAATGCTCAAAAGACCCAAATGACAAATTAAAATCGTTTAACAAAAAAGAATCGTAAAAGCAAATGACTTCTTTTCAAACAAAAAATGGAAGAAGAAAGTAAAAGGCCATTCCATGTTGTTAAATGACTAGGTTCAACCCCTTTCAAATGACAAAATCACTTCGGGTTTTACAAAGGATCAAAGGGTCAAATCAAACCTTCTTTTAAAGGAGCAAAAGACCGTTTTACATTTTGCAAAAGAACAAAGGACCAATTTGAACTATTTTCAAAAGAGCAAGAGATCAAATTAGACTTTTTCCCAAGACATAAAAGATTGCATCACCGTGCATAAAAGAGTCAAACCAAACTTTTCTAAACAAATAAATGATCATCACATGTTTTGCAATCAAAGAAAAGATCAAATTGAAATGACTTTCAACAAAAGACCAAATTATATCTATTTTCAACAAAAAGAAAGAGAGACCACTCTTTTCAAAATTGTCTTTCTCAGATAGACTTAAAAGACCAAATTGAACCTTTTCACGGTAAAGGGGACCAATAAATAAATAGACAAAGAAATCAGGTAGCGGGCTGAGCGAAAGGTCTAATGGGTTCGATTAGGCGTTCGTCTTGCTCCCTAATATTTCAGTTTAATTGTGTTTCGCACCCTTTATCGGATGTCCCGTTTTAAGGTCACGAGGCTTTCTAATCTGGCGATTAATCAAGGGTTTTCTCTTTCTAAAAGAGATGTAATTAACGTCGTTGCGCTCAGGCAACGGCGGGATTTTGGTCCAGGACCCGACCACTCACTTTCGTTTGACGAAGTCAACGGCGCGCACAATAGACTTAAAGCCCTCCGACTCTCGGAGGCAAACCATTTGGTTGTCACTCCGGTGACTGGCACGCCCGCGCTGCGCGAATTGCCGATTCATCTCACGTCAATTTTGCCCGAGTGGCATTCGACGGGATTTGGATTAGTAATACGCGTGTACCCATGAGAAAATGAGAAAACATGATAAATAGATTTTAAAAGGATATTTTTTAAAATAAATTTCCCATCTCCACAGCGTGGCACGCCCGGTGGGACCAAGCTTCCCTTCATCTCTTCGCCAGAATAGAAAGCCATGTGGCCCTATGTAATTGATACTGATTATCTTTTGAATTGACTAACAGGTACTAATTGACTGATGGCGGGAGTACGTTTTGGGCCTCTCGTAGTTCAAGACCATGCTCGGCATGGGTACCTCGCTGTGCCCACCCGCTTTGGGAGCTTCCCTCCTGTTGTGGAGTTCCCCAACTTTCTGGGGGTTGCCTTTGTCGACATCCTCCACCCAGAAACCAAAAGGCAAGATGGAGCTGAAGCCAATCATGAAGCTGAGCTCAAAGGGACCATTAAAGAGCTAAGCTGCCACGTGCACCACGTGGAGCGCGGCAACAACAACAAATTCAAGGGAAAAGATACCTGCAACCAACAGATCACTGAAGCTGAAAATATCGTCACCTGTCGTGCGCGGGTGTCTGCTTCGGGCAAAACTGTGCGGATCGGAGACCTAAGAATCCATCTGCAAGAGAAGAAAACTGAAGCTATAGCCAAGCGGGTCGTGCCGACAGTACCCGTAGGAAACCCCTTCCAAGCTTTGTCGAATAGAGAAGAGATGTGCAACACACTCAAGGGCAAGCTTCCCCCAAAGCCAATCAAATTCAAGCAGGTCTGGCGACCTAAGAGAGTGCAAAAGCCCAGGCCAGAAGAGCCTGTATCAAAAGAGCAATTCCCAACAAATGTAGCTGATAAAAAGACCCACGGCTACCGCCGGCCGCTCGGAGGCTTCAGGGCTGGGGTTCAACAAGGGGGGGCATGTGCTTATGCCCACTTTCATGACAAGAGAAGGGAGCTGCGACGGTCTGCCCACATCCCAACTGCCCGGGGTGGTCGACCGACGCCTGCTGTTCTGGCCGCGCGCCAGTGCCGCCGAGAAAAGAGCCATGGGTCAGATGACCACATACTCGGTCTCACCACCTCTCCTCTACAGAGGGCGAGACCACCAAGAGCCAGAAAAGATCCACGAGCTGAAGCTGAAAGCAGTTCGGGCGAAAATGATGTCCCTTGCAAGTCTGACCATGAGCAGTCTGGGGGTCCCAAACCCCGAGTATCAGTTTTCAAGAGATTGACCTTCCCTTCCCGGAGGGTTGAAAGAGGTCGGCGTGGGAACCTCACAATCTTCTCTTGCCACATGGCCGGCATATGGGGCCGATATGGGGCACTTCCAGCCAATGATGAAGAGCTAGCAGAATTGGCAGAAAGGCCTGGTGCCCTCACCAGAAGAAGAGCAGCGGCAGCAGCCTTGGCGGCCGCATATGGACTCGAAGAACTGCCAACAACACAAATGACGGCGGTCAGTGCCAATGTGGTCACCGCCCAGGGTAGTGGGGGCAGTGATGATATTCCTCCACCGCCACCGCCACCAGAAGCTTCTGGGGGCACTTCGCAACAGATTCCTTTTGCTGCATCCATAGATCCAGCTATCATGGAACTGTTGCAGCAATATCAAGCCGAGATCGCAGATCTCAAGCGCCAGATCAAAGGAAAAGAGACTGAGGGACATGCATCCCGAGCAGCGGAGGGCTCAGGAGAGACTCCCCAAGGGACCGCGGGGTCAATTGAAGCTTCGGCCCAGCGTGCTGTCGTACGGACAGCGAATGAGCGACCACAACAATCCCCTGCGGCTACGGCTCAGCAGCCACGCTCACAGGCTCAACACCAGCTGTTGCAGCCGCAGTTCTTCCAGCAGCAGCAGCAACCACACCAGTCGCAGCAAGCTTATTCTGCGCAACAGCAGTCATTGCCCGCTCACGATCCTGAGCAGCAATTAGACGACCAAGAGCCGCCTCCGGTGCCACCGGCGGCCATTATCAATACCCCGAGCAATCAGCCGGCCCACTTCTATCCTCAGCAAGTGGACCCAGCCGTTATCAACAAGCTCATGGTGGAACAGCTAATTGACATGAAGCTCGCCGAACGGGGAGACGGAGAGCAAATGGCTTTTGATGCATATAGGGTACCTTACCCTGCATACCATGCCGTGAAGAAATTGCCTCCAGGTGTCACCAAGCCCCCAAAATTTGACAAGTTCAATGGGCGAGGATCTCCAAAAGAACACATTGCTTATTACATCAATGTGATGGGAGATTTAGCGGCCGATGAATCATACTTGTTGAAGTTCTTCGGCTCCTCCCTGACAAGCCTGGCGTTCGAATGGTATTCCAGTCTGCCAGCAGGGTCCATATCTGATTGGACCGATATGCAAAAGAAATTTAGAGAAAGGTTCTATATTGCTGAGAGGGAGGTGACAGTTGCCGAACTCTATGCAACCAAGCAAAAGAGTGATGAGTCCGCACTGGACTATATCCAAAGGTGGAGGAACCTTAGCATGAGATGCAAGCGCCCTCCTCACCAAGAAGATGCAGTTCAGATCTGCAAACAAAATTTGAAAAGAGAGCTGCTTGAAAGGATGATCGGAGTAGAGATCCGGTCATTTGACAGGCTGAACAACATGGTGGCGGAAATAGAGGCCTTTCTGGTCAAGTATCCCACCAACTCGTTCGCCAGTCAAAAGACCAAGCCGGCCGACAAGAAGCCTGCGGGGAAGGAGGTCCACACAGTGGACCTCAAAACATTTGAAAAGCAAAGAGACGGAGGCGAGGCGGCGGCCGGAACCTCCAGCAACAAAACTGAACCAAAGAGAAAGGTCATTCCTTTCCAAGACAAAATGAGGAAGCCATACTCCTTCCCCAGGGAAAAGACTAAGGTGCTATTTGACTGGGGGATCAGATATAACAAGATCACCCTCCCAACACCAAAAAGACCAGATCAAGCTGCAAAGAAAGATGATCCCCGGTACTGTCTGTACCACCAGATCCTAGGGCACCCTCTAGAGGACTGCTATGTGTTCAAAGACATCGCAGAGTCTCTGATCAAGAAAGGAGAACTGCAGATGGGGGATTACAGGGTTGATCCTCCGCAGCCACATGAGTTGCCTGCCCGGCAAGCTGGAGCTAACATGATCTCTATATATCAACAGCTACCAGAAGAGATCTCCGAGGCCAGCACGGAGAACACCTATAAGAATCTTATCCTCGCCCCAAGCAGGGAGCAGGAGGAGTGGCAAAAGGTGCCCACTAAAGCAAAGAAGCAGCCAGAAAAGAAATCAGCTCCAAAAGTACATATCCGGGGTGTGACACCTCAGCCGCCGGCACCAGTGGTCACCCCGGTGTGGCACCCAATAGAGCCCCGGGTCGTCATTCAGAGGAATCCCGGCAACAGAAGGCGTCAAACGCCTCTTCCATTATACAGAGGGGGCAGCCCTTCACTCGAGCGTCTGCAGGCGCTAATTGATGAATTAGACGAATATGAGCAACCGAACAGATACCCTGTTCAGTTGCAAGAGTTTGTCCCGTGGGAAGAACTCGAGAAGTTAACCCTGGAGGCACCTGCCGAGCAAGAGACCCCTCAACCTCAAGAAGATCTATTCTGGGGGCAAGAGCCGATGAAGAAAAAGAAGAAGAAGAGAAGATCCAAGAAAAAGAAGGTGGTGGCAACCCTCTCATGCAACACTATCCCTCCCTGCTAAATTTGGGGGAGCACTATGAAGAAGAGGAGTTCTACCCTTCCCCGAATGATGTCAATCAGGTCGGGGCTTCGGGTCAAGAATTCACAACGAGGTCCGGAAGGAAATGGGGACGAGTGCCTCCGGCCAATCAAAATATCGTCTTCCGAGGTGAACCCTCTTATAAGATCCCGGAGCCTGAAGTTCGAAGGGCGGAAATTCCGCCTCCTCCGGGGTTTTATCCCAATGAACAGACTGGGGGCACGGTCCCGTCCTTTGCTGAGTTTCTGGCAGCAGAAGAGAAGACCAGGGCACTCCCCAAACCCCCAGCATTGCAAAAGAAGGCCGATGGTGAGGAAGACAGCCCGGTCACCAAACCTCAAGCCAAGAATAGTGAAAATGACAAAGGAAAGTCAAAGCTAGACGATGTCGGGGCGGAAGACCGAATCATCAAGCTACTAAAGAAGATTCCTACACGATTCAGTGTTTGGGAAATCCTCTCATTAAGTGAAGAGACCAGAAAAGCGTTGATCGCAGCCCTGCAGACTCCAGCGCAATATGAGACTTGTCTGGCTGAAGTTCAGGTGGAGGCCGCCGCCATCAACTCGGCGTCTATCACATTCACCCCGGAGGACATGCTCCTCCCTATGGCCACTCATAACAGACCTCTGTACATGAGGGGGCAGTTGAATGGACAACCCCTAAGCAGAATCCTGGTGGATCCCGGAGCAGCGGTAAACATCCTGCCGTACAAGATCTACCAGAAATATCACTTTAATGTGCACCTGGCCTCAGTGCACGACGTGAGAATAGCCGGGTTCAACCAAAAGTTCGAGGTACCTCTGGGAGTCGTAGAACTCGACTTGGTCCTGGGGGACTTCACAACAAAGGTGCAGTTCCATGTGATCAATGCAAGCACGTCCTACAAGGCTTTGCTGGGTCGGCCCTGGCTCCATCAAAACGGAGTAATCCCGTCAACGCTGCACCAGTGTATCAAATATGTGAAAGGAGGGGAGGAGCAAAGGGTCTTTGCCGATGCTCACCCATTCGAAGTGTATGAGTGTCACCTCCTCGATGCTGATCTGTATCAGGGGCGCTCAGAAAGCCAAATCTCCCAGAAGGGCGACAAAAAGGAAAGCATCATTGCTCATGAGTGGTTTCCACCGGAACACTCAGAAACCAAAGCCCCTCAAGAGGGTAAAGCAATAGAAGTCATCCCTGATGATGAGTGGTTCCCGCCACCACCGCCGGGGACCACTGCTGAAGAGCCCATATCAACAGAAGAGGTGGAGGTGCAATCATGTGATGCCCCAGAGCACAGGTGTGGTTCTACTCCACAAATAAATGAAAAAGAGCCAGAATTTATTCTGGTCCCAGAGGGCCTTACCAAGCCAGCCGCCGAAATAGACTGTCAAATAGTAAGGGCATTGAAGACCATGGTGATAGCTCACCCGGGAGGTCGCTTCACGGTCTTCTACGCAGCGGAGGAGCAACCAATGAGAAGGGATGATGATTGCAAAATCCCTGAAGAGACTGGAGACCCTTGGTTCCGATCATAGGACTCCCAGACATGTCCGATGCAGTCGCCAGGCTGGCCGAAAGTCAACAAATCCCTCTTCGGCAACGCCTCAGTCAGAGGGAGATGTTCAGAAAGCTATGGTACCCGCCGAATATGGACAGGGACCTGTTAAAAATCACCCAGCACCCAGGACTCGGCTTGTCACTGGGAGAAAGATATACGGTTGGCATGATCAGCATAGCCAATCAAACAGAAGAAAACCCTTCGGGAGTTGTCTATGACGACTACCCTGAAGAAAGAGGCATGGTGGAAATGGCTGCGAGTGCATGCGATAAGTCTCCCCAGGAGGCAGTGGCGTTCCTCGCCTGCACTCCCGTGGAGTCTCTTGCCGCCCAAGTACTCCCGACAGCTAGGGAAAACAGACACAATGAAGCAGCACTGTTGGGCCCTGCAAGCTCACAAGAGATAAGAGAGCAAGAAGTGATAATGGATGTTCGTTGAATCTAAGCCGAGAGGCCCAAGGGACAGAAGCGACGGAAAGAGATGCACCAGTTGCAGTCCTACAAAGAGAATATGTGGAGGTGCTAGAGGCAGTAGCCGATGAAGAAGGCTTCGTAGACCTCCAGCCAGCACCAGAAGAGCTTGAAGATGGTGGCCAGGCCACAGTGGATGAGCTAGTGGAAGTGAACCTCGGCACGGAAGGTGACTACCGGCCAACCTTCCTAAGCGCCCTCATCCCAGAGGAAGAGAAGCGGCGATACATCATGCTGTTAAAAGAGTTCCGGGACTGCTTTGCCTGGAATTACAAGGAGATGCCGGGACTCAGCCCCGATGTGGCACAGCACATCCTGGCAATTGACCCGAAAATAGAACCGGTCAAACAAGCTCCAAGGAGAATGAGGCCGGAATTGATCAACAAAGTGTGTGCTGAAGTGGACAAATTGATAGACGTGGACTTCGTTGGAGAGAACCAGTATACTACCTGGTTGGCAAACATCGTCCCTGTCAAAAAGAAGAATGGACAGATCCGGATCTGCGTAGATTTTCGAGATCTGAACAAGGCATGCCCAAAAGATGATTTTCCGGTGCCAATCACTGAAGTGATGATAGACGCCACCACCGGACATGAAGCCTTGTCATTTATGGACGGGTCGTCTGGCTACAACCAGATATGGATAGCCGAACAAGACAGGGTGCATACCGCCTTTAGGTCACCCAAGGGGATCTTCCACTACAAGAGAATGCCCTTCGGCCTCAGAAATGCCGGGGCAACCTACCAAAGAGCCATGACAAAAATCTTTGATGAGCTGCTCTATAAAAAGGTAGAGTGCTACATTGATGACCTCGTGGTCAAAACAAGAAGAAGAGAAGATCATTTGGCCGACCTCAGGGCTGTCTTTGAAAGGCTGAGGCGGTATGAGCTGAAAATGAACCCGATGAAGTGTGCCTTCGGGGTATCCAGCGGCAAATTTCTGGGCTTCATTGTCCGATACAGGGGAATAGAAATAGACCCTGTCAAAATCAAAGCCATCCAAGAGCTGCCGCCACCAAAGAATCTGACCGAGCTCAGGTCACTACAAGGACGACTGGCCTACATTCGTAGGTTTGTCTCAAATTTGTCGGGACGATGTCATCCCTTCCACAAATTGATGGGGAAAGACGTCCCTTTCAAATGGAATCAGGAGTGCCAAGACGCTCTGGATCAATTGAAAGCATACCTGAACACTCCACCCGTGTTAGGTGCTCCTGCAAAAGGCCGTCCTCTCATCCTGTACATAGCAACTACAGAGCACTCCCTGGGGGCTATGCTAGCACAAGAAAATGAGGAAGGAAAAGAGCAAGCACTCTACTACCTCAGTCGAAGGTTAGTGGGGGCAGAAGAGAGATATTCTCCAATTGAGAGGGTATGCCTAGCCTTGGTGTTCGCGGCCAAGAAGATGAGACATTATATGCTGTCACACGAGGTTAGGCTGATCTCCAGGGCCGACCCCGTCAAATACATACTCTCCCAACCAGCGTTGAAGGGAAGAATAGGCAAATGGGCTGTCATCTTGATGGAATTTGACATCAAATACATCCCTCAAAAGGCAATCAAAGGACAGGCGGTAGCTGACTTCTTTGCAGCTCACCCTGTACCAGAAAATTCTCCGCTCGTTACGGAGCTACCAGAAGATGAGACCCTCGAAGTAAACCAACTGCAAACAGCCACCTGGCAACTCTACTTCGATGGAGCGTCAAGAATAGAACCAACTGCATACGGCAGCGCCAGAGTCCGAGCGGGGGCAGGTATCGTCTTGAAGTCGCCTGAAGGGGAAGTCACGCACACCTCCTGCTCAATTAACAAGCCATGCACTAACAATGAGGCTGAATATGAGGCCTTGATCATCGGCTTGCAAGTGGCTCTCTTTATGAATATAAAGGTGTTGCAAGTCTTCGGCGACTCAATGCTAATCGTCAAACAAGTGCAAGGGGAGTTTGATGTCAAAAAGCCAGAGTTGCTGCCATACCACCGAAAGGTGAAAAGACTCCTGTCAAAATTCTATCGAATAGAAATAGAGCATGTCGGCAGAAGCAGAATGCACAAGCTGACGCCCTAGCAAAATTGGCTAGCTCTTTGGCGGTGCCACCAAATGAGAAGCTAGAAGTCATTGTCATGAATCGGCGGCAAGTCCCCAGCATGATAGAAGAAGAGTCTGAAAATGAAGAGAGCGGCCAAGAAGAAGTATCTGCGGCCGAAGAGATCGTGCAAAAAGACTGGAGAGAGCCCTTGCTGCAATGGTTCGAACACCAGCGATTGCCCTCCCAAAGAGAAGAAAGGATCAAACTGGTCAGAATAAAAGACTCATACGAGTTAAGAGGTGGAGTCCTGTTCAGAATCATGGCGGACTCCAAGAAAAAGATCTTGCTAAGGTGCCTGTCACCTGAAGAGGCCGGGAAGGTCATGAAAGAGGTGCACGCCGGGATCGCTGGCGCCCATCAGGCCGGGCCGAAGATGAAAATAGAAATCAAAAAGCTCGGCTATTACTGGCCAACCATGTTTGAAGACTGTGGCAATTTTGCCAAGACATGTCAAAAATGTCAAGAGCATGCGGTCATCCCAAGGAGACCTCCCATACATCTGCATCCGACCGTTCCAAGTTGGCCGTTTGCACAATGGGGAACAGATGTTGTGGGCCCTCTGCCACCTTCCTCATCGGGGTGTAAATACATCCTGGCTATCACCGATTACTTCTCAAGGTGGGCCGAGGCTGTGGCATTAAGAGAAGTAACGGGGGAGTTGGTGGCACGCTTCATCCAGCGGAACATCATCTTCAGATTCGGCAGTCCGGACCGAATCATATCAGACAATGGAACACACTTCAAGAATCAGAAGGTGTTCAGAATGGCCGCAAAATACAGAATAGACTGGAGGACTTCCACTCCCTACAATCCGCAAGCCAATGGCCTGGCGGAAGCTTTCAATAAGACATTGTGCACACTATTGGCCAAAACCGTCAGTGCCAACAAAAGAGATTGGGAGGACCGGATGTACGAAGCCTTATGGGCCTACCGGACCTTCTATAAAACACCAACAGGCTGCTCACCTTTCTCCCTGGTGTACGGTTCAGAAGCCGTGGTTCCGGTAGAACTGGAAGTGCCATCCCTCAGGGTGGCCATGCAGCATGGACTAGCTCCTGAAAATCAAACCAATGTCGAAAGGAGGCTCGAAGAACTCTCCGATTTGGAAGGGAAAAGATTACGAGCCCAACAGAACATTCAAGTATACCAGGCCCGCATAGCACGTGCCTTCGACAAGCTCGTCAAGGGTCGTGAGTTCAAGAAAGGAGACCTGGTAATGGTCAAGAAAAGAGAAGTCATGGCCGGCAACCCAAAAGGGAAGTTGAACGTGAATTGGACTGGGCCATACGTGGTGCAAAGAGTCTATGAAGGCGGCGCCTACGTCCTGGTCAACCATCGGGGTGAAATACAATTCCCACCCCTCAATGGAAGACATCTGAAGCTGTATCACGCCTGCCATCCAGACTTCAATGGTCAGAGTCGTGAGCAACAAGAGGCTGAACAAGAAGTGGATCTGATCGACTTGTTCGACGAATGAGGAGCTCGGCTGCCACAAAAGAACTGTTGTATCCGCAACAGCGAAGAGTTTCGGCTGCCACAAAAGAACTGTTGCATCCGCAACAGCAGGGAGTTTCTACCCTCTACTCCCCCATATGTATAAGAAATAGACAAAGGACAAATAGCAAAAAAAAAAGCAAAAAAAAAACAACAAAAAAAAAAAAAACGAAACAAAACAAAAACAAAAAAAAATAAAACATTAAGCTCTCAAACCCCCGGGACATTAGTCGCCGATGACGAAGAGCCAAAAAAAGAAAATGCAAAAAAAATGGCATGCAATGCATGGCAAAAATAGAAAGGAGGCAGCCATACCGCTAGCCGGACCATGGCTCTGAGGCGACGAATGTCCCAACAAAATTTATGAGACCTTCGTGATTTATGCTGATTCTAGGGGGTGGACAATGAAAAGAGTCCCCCCCATCTATAATTGGCATCATGCCTTTTAATGAGTTATGTGGGGATAGTTCGAGTTTTCCGTGCCTTTCCTCGCATGAAAAGATTTCCTAAAAGACAAGAAGTGCATGTTTCCTTGAATATAAAAAAGAGACATACATATATATGAAAGGAGTAATAAAAGACTTAAATGAGAACTTTGTGCTTTAGCATGCATAAGCAATTGCTATCCAACTGGCCTAACCCCTACCATATTTTGTGGGCAGGGAACCTGTACGGTTGGCGCCGAAGTCACGACGAAAGCCGACGACGGCGACGAATCTAAGAGATTGGCGTCATTCAGGCGATCAAGTCCCACCGGCAGGCACGTCGAAGCAGCACGAAGCCACATCGGCAATCGGGTTGCAAAGAGGAAAAGCGTCAACAAGCTCGAGCAGCCGACTTTGGTTAAGATGTTGGCAGACTACGCCACCATCCCCGCCTCATTAAAAAAAGAAAGGAAAAAAAAAAAAGAAAAAAGAAAAGGGGGTTAAAAATAGAGATGCCCCGTCAGACTTGTCCGCTGGGCAAGGGCAAAAAGGACTAAGACCCGGCTATGGTGAAAACCCGTAAAGGGCGCCATGGGCAAAATCGGGTACTCCGCTACGTGAAAACCCGAAAGGGCGCGTAGGCAAAAGCAAGAGGAGGTCGAATTGGGTGAAAACCCGAAAGGGCGCCCAACTCGATAATGAGAAAGTAAAAAAGAAAGGATGAAGACAAACATCAAATTTCAGCAGATACAAAAAGTCAAATAGAAGGCCGTCGCCCTGACGGTAAAAGTCAAATAGAAGGCCGTCGCCCTGACGGTAAAAGTCAAATAGAAGGCCGTCACCCTGACGGTAAAAGTCAAATAGAAGGCCGTCACCCTGACGGTAAAAGTCAAATAGAAGGCCGTCATCCTGACGGTAAAAGTCAAATAGAAGGCCGTCACCCTGACGGTAAAAGTCAAATAGAAGGCCGTCGCCCTGACGGTAAAAGTCAAATAGAAGGCCGTCGCCCTGACGGTAAAAGTCAAATAGAAGGCCGTCATCCTGACGGTAAAAGTCAAATAGAAGGCCGTCACCCTGACGGTAAAAGTCAAATAGAAGGCCGTCATCCTGACGGTAAAAGTCAAATAGAAGACCGTCGCCCTGACGGTAAAAGTCAAATAGAAGGCCGTCGCCCTGACGGTAAAAGTCAAATAGAAGGCCGTCGCCCTGACGGTAAAAGCCAAACAGAAGACCGTCACCCTGACGGTAAAAGTCAAATAGAAGGCCGTCACTTCGACGGTGAAATAGAAGGCCGTCGCCCTGACGGTAAAAGTGAAATAGAAGGCCGTCGCCCTGACGGTAAAAGTCAAATAGAAGGCCGTCACTCCGACGGTGGAATAGAAGGCCGTCACTCCGACGGTGGAATAGAAGGCCGTCACTCCGACGGTGGAATAGAAGGCCGTCACTCCGACGGTGGAATAGAAGGCCGTCACTCCGACGGTGGAATAGAAGGCCGTCACTCCGACGGTGGAATAGAAGGCCGTCACTCCGACGGTGGAATAGAAGGCCGTCATTCCGACGGTGGAATAGAAGGCCGTCACTCCGACGGTGGAATAGAAGGCCGTCACTCCGACGGTGGAATAGAAGGCCGTCACTCCGACGGTGGAATAGAAGGCCGTCATTCCGACGGTGGAATAGAAGGCCGTCATCTCGACGGTGGAATAGAAGGCCGTCACTCTGACGGTGGAATAGAAGGCCGTCGTCTCCGACGGTGAAATGGAAGGTCGTTACTTCTGACAGCAAAAGTCCCTGTCGAGCTAACGGCCGATAGACGGCAAAGGATCCCGTCACCTCAAAAAAAAAGAAGAAAAAAAGAGAGGTTAAAAAAATAGAGATGCCTCGTTGGACTCACTCGAACCACCTGTCGAGTGAGGGTAAAAAGAACTAAAACCCGGCCATGGTGAAAACCCGAAAGGGCGCCATGGGCAAAATAGGGTACCCCGCTACACGAAAACCCGAAAGGGCGTGTAGGCAAAAGCAAGAGGGGGTCGGGTTGGGCGAAAACCCGAAAGGGCGCTCAGCTCGATAATGTGAACCAAAAAAAAAAAAAAAAGAGAGACAACAAATAAAGATATGCACACCATAGCAAGGCATCAAGAAGGAACATCTGTGTCCAAAATAAAATGCCTTTCATTAATAAGTGACATGGAGCTACAAAGGCATAGAGGCAAGGCCTCAGGAATAAAAGAGGGGATATAAAAAAAGGCATAGAAATAGAACGGGCCCAATGCCTCATGGCAAGTCCCGGAACAGCTCCTCAAGCGACAAGATACCCACATGAGGGGAGCATATTCTCTCTTTCAGGCTCGCCTTCCTGGACTGAACCTCCGACAGCGTCTGCTTCGCCAAAATCAACCGGTCTTCATCCACCGCAATGGCCAGCTCCTGTTCAGCTTTCAAGTCGGCAAGGGTGCCTCGTCTGGCCTTGGCGGTGTGCAATTCAGCCTCCAAAAGATGTATCTTGGAGTCTAAGGCCGTTGACTCCTCATCATATCCTCTGATAAGAGACCGGCGATGCTCCAGGTCGTCGGCCAATGGGTTCAACACCGCTTTACAGTCCGACTGTTGGATTTCCAAAGCATTCATTTGGTCGGACAATTCGCGTTGAGGTAGTCGCGGCGCTTTAAGAGTTTGAGCAACAGAGTGACTCTGTTCGCCCAATCATCCAATGAGCAACCCATGATGACTAGGACCCCTGTCATTTGGTCGGCGGCAGCTTTCACCCTCTCGTAGGGATGGCAGGGTTCTGGCGCACCAGTGTGCGCAAAGAGGATAACTGTCCGTGGACCATGGCGTCTGAAGAGCAAAAATCTCCGGATGATCTAACAGCCGGAACCTGAAATTCTACCTGGGCGTCCACCTCCGCCCATAGGCTGGCGTCCACCACGGTAGAGCATGAGGCGAGCCCCGCTGAAGAGAGGCTGGTTCCGGCCGAAGAGACGTTAAGAGCCCCACCGGAGGTAGCAGGAGTTGCTGCTGCTTCAGAAAAAACTACCTCCTTGCCGGAAATGTCCTTGACAAGGTTGGTAGCCGACGCTTGGAGGGTACTTGTGCTGTCACCAGGAAGGGCCGTTGGTGGACTCACTTCAACCTCAGGGGCGGGATCTTCAGCCATGCCCTGCATTCCGTCTGCTGATAATGGATTCAATGTGGGATCCCCGATATCTGGTAAGTCGACGCCAACTGTCGGCGAAGACTCGGGGGTGTTGGTGTCCTGGACTTCCTCAAAATCCTGTAAAGAGAAAGAGGAAAATTAGAAGCAGACGCTTAAGCCTTGCGTCAACAAAAGCCTACAGGCATGAGAGCAAACACTCACAACCACGTGCTCTGGAGAAATAGTGGCCTCCGGCCTCGAAATGACTGCAGGAGACTTCTCCCCACTGCTGGAGGAATCCCCTATAATTCCATCGAGAGCGGGGATTCTCTCTCTCTTCCGTTCCCTAAAGAGGCTCCCATCGTCAGATAAGCTTCCGCTTGATGAGGGGGAGCCGTAGACTGTCTCGGCATCTGAAGATTCATCCGAAGAGATGGCGACGGGCTTTCGTAGTTCCTCCGGTGTAATAGCCCGACCGCCTTGGCGGATCTTTAACAGGGCTGCCCTACCTGCGGCTCGCTGACTCGTCCTGAAAGGGACGGGAGCTCTCTTCACTCTCCGAGTTGCGGCTTTCTTGGTCGGACGTTCGTCTGCGGTCCGAGCAACGGGGGAGTCCATAGCCATGTCTGGCAAAAGATCAACAAGTAAACACCAAAAGAAAGAGAGCCCAAAAGACGCATTTTAGAGGCTGGTGTACAAATGAAGCCATACTGCAATCCTCACCTGCTGGTGGGGGAGGAGATGCGTCAGATGATGCGACGGCCGGCATCGACTGGCTTTGCTCCGCAGCTGGGGTATCAATGTTGATGGTATGTCATCTGTGATCCATCGGCAAAATAGACAAAGTCAGCAGGCAACCTCAAGAATAGAATAGACATGCAAGCAAAGAGACGCCACTAAGCACCTGTACGGGCAGCGTCTTCGCGCTGGTCGCAGAATTCCTCGAACGAGGGGATCGAGGGACCCTCAGCGGAGATTGATGGCGAGGGGGATGCCTCCCTCCTCCTCTTAGAAGCCCTCTGGGCTCTTGCTATGCTGCTGGCCATGCTCGACTTTTTGGCTGACAGCTTCTCGGTCAAAGGCTTATAAAGGATTTTCTCTTCAGCAAAATACGACGGCCTCTTCACCTTCATGATAAGTCCATGATATCTCCGCCGCCGGTCCTTTGCTGAAGGATCTGAAAAGGAGAAGAGCAGAAGAGAGTTAAAGAAGCATAAAGTAATAGAAAAGTAAAAGAAATGCTACAAGCGACATTCTCCCAAGAGAAGAAACAGACCTGCTATGCCTGTATAAAAGCGACTGAGAGGCCAAAAGGTGTGTACGTTCTGCTTGGCCCGGGATGCTGCCTCTCGGATCAGCCAGCATACGTCATTTATGTGGCAGCAATCCTCTGCAAAGATGGCCAAGTCCGCCTGACCAATGGAAGACAGAAAATAATAGAGGCTGAGGGAGTCCATGCCCCAGCCATCTGCATACTGAAAGGACACATGAAGCTCATGCGCCAGAATTGACTCATAATCTGCCTCCACGGTCAGGTTATGGATGTGTAGCAGCACGAACAGCCAAGAAGTGTAGGCATAGCAGCTTCGACCTGGATCTCCCTGTGCTGATAATGCCCGGTATGGGTATTCTTTGTCCACTCCCCGCGTTGCAATACAATAGTAGGAGCTTCCTCCTCAATAGGCCACGGCTGTGCGACGGCCAGCCGATCTGAGCTAATGTTGCAAAGGTGCTCAAGAGTCGCGGGGAAAGTGTCTTCTTCTGTCTTGGACAAGACCAAGGGGGAGGAGGATTCTGCTTCTTGGCGGCCTCTCTCGCCTTCAAATATCGGTCGACAGCTCTCCGGTCACCAGACTTCAGGCGCAGCAGATGCTCCGAATCAATGTCAAGAGCAGGCTGTGGTTGCAGTTGTAGAAGTTTACGCTCAGCAGCATCCCAGCAATCTGTCTTGAACTCTCTGTAAAAGCTGGTCCGGGCGTTCCACCACTTGATGTATTCGGGTGTAACCCGTGGTGTGCGGCCAGGCATAGGCACCCGGAAGGTGCATGAATCAAATCGGTGGAAGAAATCCCACCACTTCCGAGCCTGGTCCAGCAGCTGCCCTCCTCCCACCGCCCGGTTAGTCAAATTGAAATTCGCCGATGACGGCGGGATATGCTGATCATACCCGAAATTCCGGGCAAATCTGAAAGGGTAGTAGGGTTCAAAATAAGCGACGCTCCCCGTCGGAACGTCAACACACTGGGCCGAATGGATAAAGCCCAATCTCTCAACTCCGGCTCCAGCACAGACCTAGTCAATCTTTGGTGGCTTGTCGGGTGCACAAAATCTTCAACTACGTCGTCGCGGCATTCCCGATGGCGATTGGCTAGTGGACTGCTGTGGCTGGCCAGGTGCCAAAAGTAGATGGTGCCCGGAGAATCAGTCGGGATGCTTGTCAGCTTACCCCGAATCTCAAATAGCTGCTTTGAAAGAGGACGCGGCTCTACACTGGCGAATTCCAGCATTCTTGGAAAGAGCCGGGCCGATTGAAGAGATCTAGGGGCAAATTCTGGGAAAAGACCGCATGCCCAGACACTCAGGAAATGCCAGGGCCCAATTACCCGATGCTGCCTCGGGGCTGAACGGCGACACAGATCGCCAAGAGACCGATAAATCAGACAAAGTGCCGCAGGGCACAAAGACAGCTTGATACCCCAAGCCATTTGACAGGCTGGGTAGATAACATCTGGGCGGAGGAGGGAGTCATCGCCCACTGGTAAAGCAAACGAACAGATCCAATAAGCCAGATACGCCGCACAATGGGTGTGCGGGTCGGCTCCAACAGGGTTCGGACCAGAAAGTCGGCCCTTCAACAGAGAATCCGGAATGGTCACCTTCTGACGACCAGAGTTCTTCTTCGCGGCGATCCCGCCGGCGCTAACAAAATCCTCATAGCGCCGCTCATGGGAAAAGAAGTACGCCAACCACATGTGCAGGCTAACCTTGCTTCTCTCCCTCTTGTCTCTGGAGCGGCCGGTACCGCGAGCAAGGCTGAGCTGGCGGTAAACTTTCATGAGGTACCTGTACGAGTACCCCATGCAATATTCTTGCCCTCCGCCGGTCCTATCCTTGATGATGTCCGGGAGACACACCTCTTCATAGGGTTCCCCGTCGATCGGCAGGCCAGACAGCTGATGCAGACTCCAAAGGTCAAGAGACGTCTCCCCCTCAGCAGTATAGAATGTATTGTACTCGGGGACGAAGACCTCCGCCAGGCCGCAACAGAGACCTCTGGACAAATGATACCGGTACCGGGCCGCGAAGACACTGTGGTAGACCCCGGCGGTCACCAAAAGAGGTGCATAGTTGTGGAGTACAAATCAGCTGCTTCCACTACAAAAGTGCGAAAATGATGGGCATCTGTCGCCCGCAAATCTCCGAACCAGCCTGCTGCCAACTGGTGCCTGAATCGGATTGCTAGACAGTCCAAAAGAAAAGGCTCATCTCTATATCCCCACTGTGTTGGGCAGAGGAACAGTCCAAATGACGGCCGCTCCTTGTGAACGCGGCCGGATGAGTTGTCCCACCTTGCAGGGACGAAGGTGGGAGCCCGGGTCAACTTGTTGTTCGCTGGGACCAAATCTCCTAGGCCCAGAACTGGAGCACGACACCGCTGCCCGCCAATTCGATAGAGGGGCTCGGCACGAGGGACACAAGCAGCCAAACTGTCCCTTCCAATCAAAATGGCCGCCTCCACCTCCTGGGTCAGAAAAAAGTTCTTCTTGCCTCTCGGAGCATATGAATGGAGAAACCGCAGCAGGTGCTTGTCTTTGGGGTAATCCACCCGGTAGTCTTCATCACGCTCAAAAGTGGGTGGTGTTGCGCCAACATCGAGCCTCGATACGTCCATGGTGTCGGCCTCATCATCTGAAGAGTCGGCCAGCACGGCAACCTGGTCGTAGCCAAGAGTCAACCGTGGGAAATCGGCCCACGAAAGAAGCGGTACATCCTTCCGAAGGCCTGTGTTGCTGGAGGAAGATTTGGGAGCCATGGTTCCTGCAAAGGAAATTAAAGCCACGTCAGCAGGCCAAATGAACGCTTAAATCTGACGAAATTTCGGCAGCATCTCCCCTTATTGCGCGTGCAAGTGGGGGTTTCAGCGGGTACTCGTCCACGCACTAAGGCGAGACGGCCCCAAAACAGAGACATGCAAGCATGTCTAAAAGCTCTCCGGGAACCACTGTTACCCCGAGGACAAGCCGATGGGGAGTGAAGCGGCCCAGTGCCTGGCTGCAGTCAGAAAAGACCCGCCATTTAATGCGATATGCAAGAGATAGGCGGACCGACGGGAGCCCCGCTGATCTAAAATGGGCCCCCGCCAACGAAGCTGAAAAGTAAAAGACCTGGGACCTGACGCGTCCTCACCGTCTCCTAAGGGGCTCCGGGCCCCACTAAAAGCCATCGACGGCCGCCGCTACTCTCTCGTGGCGCGCGAAGTGGAAGCTAGACCTAATCGGACCCGCCATTCGGGGCGGTAACGGGCGGACGAGGACCGCACTGGTGGAAGCCCCGCCGACTCAAAATGGGCCCCACGAACAAAGGGACGAAAAGGCGAAACCCCGGACGCGGAATGTTCCCCCGCGGTCCCCCTAGCGGTTAGAAGCCCTGGGACCTACCTGATCTCCCCATTGCTTTGTTTAAGGGGGGGAGATCCCAACGGACCCGGACACACATGTTGGTGTTCGGTACAAAAGGCCCCATGGCCCAGGCACATTCCCTTTGCCTACCCAAATCCCCAGGCGCCTCTCTCGGCCCTGTTCACCCATGCAAACAAAAAAAAGGGGCATGCAAGCCCGCCAAGCCCCCTGTGTCTCCCTGGTTCCCGGCCGTGAAGACCCTCGGTGCGGCCGGAGCACCCTCCAGCACCGCCGCCCCCAGAGCACCAAAAAAAGAAAAGGAGCCGTACGTGGCCGGCCGACTTCCGGCCCATTGCCGCCGAGCCCCGGGACGGCCTTACAAACAGACACACACAAAAGGAGCAAAGGGGGGAGGGGGTTCTCCAAAACCATCGCCGGTGCCCTACCGCCGGGACGCCGCCGCGCACGCCTCTGTGCTCCAGGGGACGCCGCCGCGCACGCCGCTGCACTCCTCGCCGCGGTCAGAGCGAGCCGCCGCCGCGCCCTAGCACTGCCGCCGACCCTCGCGGACGCGCTTCGCCTTCGCCGCTGCGGAACCCTAGGACCGCCGCTCCAGGGCCAAAGGACCCCAAGAGGGAGCCCTCGCCTTCGTCTCCCCGCTGCCTGCCGCTCCTCGCGCCGCCACACCTCGTCGCTGCGCTTGCCCGCCGTGCCGCGACCACCGCCTCGCCGTCGCCGCTGCACCTCGTCCTGCTGCCGAAGAAGGAGAGGGAGAGGCGAACAGGGGGAGACGAAGCGAAGGAGAGAGAAGAGGGAGACGAGTCGCGGAGGGAGAAAGAGGAGAGAAAGAGAAGGGGGAAGAGAGAGGCGGCGCCCCGCACGCCTTTTGAGGCGGATTTGAAAAGAGGGAGGGAGCGCCCTCGGAAACCGCGAACCGCCGGTTCGCGTTCCCAGGCGGCCCGCGGTCCAAGACCGCCGAGACCGGGTCGGCCCGCCACGCGCCAGCTCACCAGGCGCGACCCGCGCCGTATCGACGCTGCACCGATTCGGCAAGGTCAACAGACTCTGCTCCAAATTGCCTGAGCGAGCCCAAGCCCCAGCGGCCCATGAGAAATGAAAGTAGGGGGGAGCCATCCCCAAATTGCCCGTATGGAGCAACGTGCAGCCGTCATCCGCGGATCACATCACCAAAAAGAAGCAAAAGGCTATGAATAGACCACCTGACCATTAGCCCGGCAACAAGTCAAAGACCTGTCGGCACTAGTGTCAATAGTCAAAGAACTAAAATTCACCCGCGGATGTCGCTCTGCGTGCCTCTTCGCACCACCCACGGGTGGGGGGCATTTGTGGGCACCCTTTTTCGTTAATGGGCCCAAACTGCCGGCCCATTATCCAAGCCGCTAGCACCGGTTTTAGCCCCTCATGGGCTGTGCGCAAGAGGGCCAAAAGGCCCATTCAAAGGCCACCAAGGCCCATCTGAAATTAACCCTCATCTCACCTCATAAAGTGAGGGGGGGGGTGAGAGTAAGCATTTGTGACACCTCCCAAAAGGGAGTGCCACAAATGGGAAAAGGAGGTCTGCCATTTCTGCTGCGCAGGGAGCTGTTTGGGCCTGTTTTGGCCTTCTCCTCCCTTCTAGAAGGCTTGGGCAAGGGGCCATACGAGAAGAGGCTTTGGGGGTGGGTTTTCTGCACAAGGAGAAGAGGCTTTCACCAGGAGGCAACCAGCAGAAGAAAAAGAGGAGGCCTGCGTTTTCTGCTCAAGGGAAGCTCCACCCGTGAAGAAGAAAGAGGAAAAGAGAGAGAAGAGAAAGGTGAGAAGAGAAAGCAAGAGAGAGAGGGATCCTTCTTGGGGGGGGAGGTTTCTTGTCTTGTCACATCAAGAGAGCAAGAGAGCAAGAGAGCAAGAGAGCTCCCACGTTGGTTTTCTCCCCCTCCTTTTCTCTTGGCTTTACAAGCTTTGTACTCCCTTGCATTTCTTTAATGGAAAAGGCCATGCCTTTGTGCATTTAATGCTTGTTCCCCCCCATTTTCTTTGGGTTTTCTATGCATCTTCTCTCTTCACCATGGGGTTACGGGATGGGATGGCCTCTCTATAGAGGTACATCTCCCTCCCTCCTAACACCCCATATGAGGTCAAAAAGCCTCCCATACCTCAATAAATGAGGTCATGGGAGCATGAGACTTCATGCTACATTCAATGCATGCTGGCATACCATTCTCTCCTCCAAATAGGCCATGTTTTCTACTGTTTAGAACCTGCAAAAACCAGTTTTCTGCTGCCTTGGCCGCCCCCTAAGAGATCCCCATTGTGCCCAATGTGCATCCATGGCCATGGCCAAGGGGATTGAGCAAACAATGCTCATATCCCTTTGCTCGAATGCCATCTTCAAAAGACCATTCCAAAAGAGATCATCAAACATAGTTCGCCCTTCTCAATAGATCACCCCATTGGCGGTTTTCAGCCCCCCATTGATGTGTGTTTCAAACCAACACCGAATAGTCTCCACATAGTCCCATTTCGCTATTCAAAAGGGGGTTGGGCAAATAATGCCTAAATCCCTTTGTTTAGCCCATCTAGCAATGGGTTGCAATGTCATCTCAATATCCAAAATCACCCCGGCCATGAGCAAGGGCGTTCTTGGAGAGAGGCATGGTCACCCCTTTGCACAGGTGACTGGCTGCGCCGATTCAGCCTGGTTCTGGTTTCTGGCAGTCATGTAAAACCAGAACAGAGCTGCGCCGATTCGACGCTGGCCATCACGTTGGCCAAAATCACGTGAGCAAAATCATTGCTCTACGTGACACCGGCTGATAAGCAGTCAAAAGTCATAATATGAGACCCATCCACATCCTCGGATCGGACAACATAATGTTCGTGTTCGGACGGGTGGGTTCACATGTGATTCATCGTCCCGTGGGTTGCTTGGCCATAGCATTGCCCGAATCTCCGTAGGCATGCCTGGGGGATCGAGGTCATAGGCCGTCGGAGTTACGCCGTTTTACGACGTACACTCTCCCTTTTGGTGCCATCTCCGCTTGTGGTGGATGAGCATCGCGCTTTCCCCTCTATCACCACGATAAGGGGAAATGCTGCCGAATTTCCCCCGTGAGGGTCGAGTTGGCGCAAAACTCCTAAAAGAGGTCATTAGCTTCTAATTGAGTTGGCAACGTTGCAAATGGAAGCCAATTCGATGATGTCTATGATTTCAGCCGGGCTGCGCCGATTCGCCTTATCTCGTCAGCTGCGCCGATTCGAGGACGTTTGCGAAGTGCGTTGAGCCATCGAGCTCCGCCGAACGAATAGAACTCCGTTCCAAATGCTCAAAAGACCCAAATGACAAATTAAAATCGTTTAACAAAAAAGAATCGTAAAAGCAAATGACTTCTTTTCAAACAAAAAATGGAAGAAGAAAGTAAAAGGCCATTCCATGTTGTTAAATGACTAGGTTCAACCCCTTTCCAAATGACAAAATCACTTCGGGTTTTACAAAGGATCAAAGGGTCAAATCAAACCTTCTTTTAAAGGAGCAAAAGACCGTTTTACATTTTGTAAAAGAACAAAGGACCAATTTGAACTATTTTCAAAAGAGCAAGAGATCAAATTAGACTTTTTCCCAAGACATAAAAGATTGCATCACCGTGCATAAAAGAGTCAAACCAAACTTTTCTAAACAAATAAATGATCATCACATGTTTTGCAATCAAAGAAAAGATCAAATTGAAATGACTTTCAACAAAAGACCAAATTATATCTATTTTCAACAAAAAGAAAGAGAGACCACTCTTTTCAAAATTGTCTTTCTCAGATAGACTTAAAAGACCAAATTGAACCTTTTCACGGTAAAGGGGACCAATAAATAAATAGACAAAGAAATCAGGTAGCGGGCTGAGCGAAAGGTCTAACGGGTTCGATTAGGCGTTCGTCTTGCTCCCTAATATTTCAGTTTAATTGTGTTTCGCACCCTTTATCGGATGTCCCGTTTTAAGGTCACGAGGCTTTCTAATCTGGCGATTAATCAAGGGTTTTCTCTTTCTAAAAGAGATGTAATTAACGTCGTTGCGCTCAGGCAACGGCGGGATTTTGGTCCAGGACCCGACCACTCACTTTCGTTTGACGAAGTCAGACGGCGCGCACAATAGACTTAAAGCCCTCCGACTCTCGGAGGCAAACCATTTGGTTGTCACTCCGGTGACTGGCACGCCCGCGCTGCGCGAATTGCCGATTCATCTCACGTCAATTTTTCCCGAGTGGCATTCGACGGGATTTAGATTAGTAATACGCGTGTACCCATGAGAAAATGAGAAAACATGATAAATAGATTTTAAAAGGATATTTTTTAAAATAAATTTCCCATCTCCACACATAATTAACAATGTTATGAGCTAGGTCCAATCTAAGATTATGTCCATGCAACTTAGCAAATTGGGGAACAACTTAGTGCCCACTTGCTTCGATAATTAATGGAAGCTGCACTTTAGGTGCATGACAGGCTTTGTTGGAATCACAAATTATGAGGACTACAGTAGTATATATATATATGGAACAATTTGCAAGGGGTACCGGCCTAGTTTTCTGCAAATGGTACGAAATACGCACGTATGGACATTGGTGCATGGGGCAGTCAGTCTCTTACGTACGTACTAATGTCCGGGCCACTACTAATTAAGCCCTGTTAAGAACTACTTTCTGGGATGTTGAGATGAAGAAGAAAGGACTATAGAGACATTGATCGTCCAGGCAGCCAAGTCTTCGCTTAACTATTCATGACGTTGATCGTCTTAATTTCGATGATCAGTTTCTATCCCCACCCCGGCCCCACCCCTTCACACACACACACACACACACAAAAACAGAAAAAACACCAATAATTAATGGATAGTAGAACCAGAAACATGTCCATAATTTGTAATTATATATCTGTCTTTGTATCTCCCATCCATACGTTGCAATAGTAATCTGGCGGCGTCAAGCTGGCTAAAGCGGTCGGACACGTCCTCTTCATCGCCCATTTTAATTACATTCCTATACGCGTTTAAAGATTATCTCGAAGGCCAGTGCTGCCCCATGTTTCCCCACCAAGAAAGCCTTCTTGATCGGGTCTGCATTCAATGGAGTTGGCCCCCGCGCGCTGCAGATAACGATGGCTCAGAGCTGGTGTCGCGCGCGCGCGCGGTTGGCTCATCTCGTCGGTCCCCGCCGAGAGGGTAGACCGCCCGCCCGCATGGACTGCCGTGACCAGTACCGCTGCCGCCTCCCGGTGAGTGCAAGGTGGTCACACCAGGTAATGGGCGTAGATAGATCGATCTCCATAGATGACAAGCCCAACGATATAAACCCTGCTCGATCTTTCCATCACCAACTCAACTTGGTCTGAGACGATACCATATATGAGCCGCCGCCGACGGTGGTAACGGAAAACAGGGGATAGATGTTCAGACGCGGATCGGTCTTTTCGCCGAGAGACGTGCTACCGGCCGCCTCTGTCATTTCCGGGTGTCTCGTCATCACCTAAGAGGATTCCGGCACATCTACTCCATCGCCAACGTTCTCCTGGATCTACCTGCGGAAGATATTCTTTTAACTTCCCTGTAGCTAGATGTAGTGCTATAGCTACCAGTAGAGTGGGATTTGCATGGCCCGGCAAAGATCCTTCCAACACATACATATCGCCATTCCAGCTCACAGCTGCGTACGTACGGTACGTCTTATGTATGGCATGCCATGACGGCCTCCAAACAGGTAAGTTTGCCCGGAGAAGCCATATAGATGATCCCCATCCCCCGCGGGGTTGCTTTCACCACGTCAATTTGGTGTCGCATTGGGTACGTACCCTCTCACTTGTGTTGGCACGGCGCTTCTCTTAACTTGACAAAAAAGAAACATTTAATGCTTGGACCATTAAAGTTGGGACGGTGACGTTGAGGTTACATAACCCGGCCCATGCAACCGTAGTACCAACTTGCATATGTTGGGTCGAATTTAATTAATTAAAAGATGCAATTACAATATTGGCAACCAGCTGGCTTCCCAGTAATTTCCTTGAAGGACTGGGAATGTGAGGGGCGCCTATTTGTTACACTTTTAAAATATATTTATTGTATTTCTAAGGGTATTTTATTAGGCGCAAGGATTAGTTAGAGCCTTTTAGAAATATAATAATTACACTTTAATTGATAGTGTGGTGGTGTGATCCTGTTTGGATCTGAGCCAAACGGGCCTCCACTGGAATAAGAGAGGGAAGACGATTGCTGGTGAGGACGAAGATCTGCAAAACCAGAATAGGATCAGGGGGCCCGGTGAAGACCGGGGAAACCCTCCGATGCCTAAGTCAGTGGAGAGCTTGTGAGGCAGGGGGTTTCGGAATGCGAGAATGTGTTCGCGTGAGGAAGAGAACGTACCGTTGCATGGTACTGTACCTGTGCCTTTATAGACGTTGGTGTAGAGGCCAACGTGCGTAACGTTGGGCAGATCGTGCCTGAAGAGGCGCCTTGACGCACGCGCATAACGGGAGGAGTTATGACTCCGATGCCCGTTAGGCTGCCAGGCAGTTCACGCCCCTTGATGGTGGAGAACGTGGCCTGAGACGGTTACAACCGTTCTGGAAGCCAGAGAGCCTGCTCGGAACCCTTTGGAAATGCTTTCCGAGCAGGTGACCCACGTGGGGGCTCGAACATGCTGTTCGGTAACATCGAGGGTAGTTTCATGGAGCGGAGTTACTGTTCTTGTTCGGAAGCTGTTCATAGTTGTTCGGTAAGGGAAGGCGGGTGATCTGCTCGGAGGTACGCCGCAGCGGAACCTGACAGCTTCCGATCACGGGAGTCACACAATGGAGGTCTTTGAGCCATCCTGGAGAGGGCGTGCCCTTCGATGACGGTGCCACGTTGGTTGACAGGACGCGAATGGGCCGTAACGGGCCATCATGGGCCTAGGTGACCAGATTTGGCCACCACACTTGCCCCCCACGCCTCGAATGGCTCGGTGAAACGAGGGCTTCGAGGGCGTCGCTTCCGCATTTAATGCGAGGGCCCGTTGCGGGACGCCGCCGCTTAGGGTCCTGTCAAACGGCTAACCCATCATGATGGGTGCAAAGCCGCGCCATACTTGAGGTGCCGCCGCTGCGTTCGGACGGTTGCCAACGCTGTACCCGAAGGGGCGTTTTCAAAAATCGGAAGGAGCGGCATTTTAGGGCCCGCCTCGAATTTCGTTCCCTCCTCTTTCCTTATAAGGAGGGGACGAGACGAAGGCGGGAGCTACGCCTCCCAGAAACCCTCCATCTTTGAGATCTTCGTGCCTCCTTGCCTTCTCCTCTCCCTGTCTTCTGCTTCGTCCTCTCGCGCCGTTGCCGCTTCCTGCAGTCCTTCCGGCGATGGCGAGCAAGGGGAAAGCCGCTGCCGGAGCTAGCGGGGTGACTGTCGCAGCGCCGAGCGGACCACGATACCGCCACTTCAGTGGTCTTCGTGAGCGCTTCCGGATTGGGGACGAGTACGAGATCGTCGATGCCAGGGAAAGCGACACGATCCTGGTGAATAAACCAGGTTGCCTGCTCCTATCCGTGGACCATCTGGAGGCAGGCTTCCGGCTGCCGTTGCCGGAGGTGGCGAAGGCGCTTCTTAACACTTGGGGCGTTTCGCCAATACAGCTGACGCCCAACACCTGGAGATACATCTGTATCTTCGGTGTTGTCTGCAAGTTAAAAGGAATCCGGGGCTCGGCGGACGTCTTCCGAGCGCACTTCAAGTTGTCTGCTTCGCGGGCGTCGGGAGCAGATGTCTACTACGCCAAGCACCGAACAGACCGGATGCACATCGGCCTGTCCAGCAAGTACTCCAACAACAAGGGTTGGATGGACAGGCTGTTCTTCGTGCGCCACCGGAGTGGTGCTGAGTGGGGGTTCCCCACAGTCATTCGCCCGGCACAGAAGGATAGCTTTCCGAAGCTTATCCAGGATGAGGCGAGGGCATCAGATGCGCTTCTCCGAGCAGGTGTTCGGAATGGAGAAGGGTATGTGACCGAGTTCATGCTCGTTAAGTACGGGCTCAGCAAACCATGGAGTAAGTATACTGTCTCTCAGTGGTTTACTCTTAGGTTTGGTGAC
Source organism: Colocasia esculenta (assembly GCA_014218235.1). Classification (NCBI taxonomy): domain Eukaryota; kingdom Viridiplantae; phylum Streptophyta; class Magnoliopsida; order Alismatales; family Araceae; genus Colocasia; species Colocasia esculenta. The sequence continues at coordinate 248,419 of JACBKR010000945.1, forward strand.
CTCATACTAACCTTTCTTCTTCCTATCTTCTTTGTGCGCAGCGGCTGCAGAGCTGGAGGCAGGAAGAGGTGAAGAGGCGAATGATGAGTTCGCCGAACAGATCCCTGTGCTAGCGCACAGGGTGTATGAAGGTGACGACGTCGCCGCTGTTGTTCGGGTTCCTTCCGCGGTGAGGGTTGGTGCCGCGGTGACAACGGCACTTGTTGCTCCATCAACTGCCGAAGGGCGCCCGAACAGGGCGCAGGCTCCTGAAAAGGGGCCTGGAAAGATTCGTTTGAAGAAGAAGGCCACTAGAGAGGTGGTCCGGCCGGAGCTCGGGCTCCTCGGGAGAAGGACGACCAAGCGAGCCGGCCTTCTGCGAAGAAGAGGCCCGTTCTGGTTGACGAGAGCGCGGAGGAAGCGGAACAACTCCGTGCTCGGAAGAAGCAGAAGGCGGTCCAGGCTACTCCTCCACACGACGAGGAGGGGACCGAAGAGGAAGAGGAAGGGGCGCAGTTGCTGCTGCGCAAAAAGAGTAGGGCCGTACAATCGGCCGATGAGGGGGTGCCACGGGTGGCTCCCGCGACTCGCCCCGAGGTCGCACAGAAGATGGCGACCGAGCTGGGGCTCATTTTTGTGAGCGAAGGATCTGAGAGTCCTGTCGGTGGAGAAGCCGGGGGCTCCCCCTGCGCGAGAGATAGGGCGCCCTCCGGTGCTTCCAATGCTGGAGGTGCCGAGCGCGGTGTTTCCAGCAACATCGCGGAGGTATCCTCTAGGAGGAGCAGAGAAGCTACGGCGTCACCTGCTCGGCAGGAGGAGGACACTTGCGCAACGGGAGTTTCCGCCCCTGCTGGGGTGGTTCCGAGCAGCGCGGTGACAGCAGCGCCTTCAGAGCAAGGAATGGTTCCTGCAGCAGGGACCATTGCGGAGGCGGCCGCAACGGCGAGGGCGTCCGAAGAGGTTGCCACTTCAACCGGGAGAATCCTGCCCCCCCTGCCCCCCTCCGAGGTGGTTGCTAACGCAGAAGCAACCTCCAAAGGAGTCGAAGACATTGGGGGGGAGGCTGCGGGTGCTGCCCGGGATGAAGGGTCCGAAGACGACCGAAGGCCTCTTAGTGAGGTGCTTCTGAGAGAACCTCTTGGAGTTCCTTCGGTGGCAGCGCTGGAGGCGACCCTTCGTCGGATGGAGGATACGCCAAGAGAGCTGCCTGCGAGCCCCACTGCTTCTCGTCTTGAACGGTTGGCAAGGTGCTTGGACCTTCCTTCCGAACAGACTCCGGAGAAGTCAGTGGAAGGGTACCAGCCGGAGTGGCAGACAGAAGATGGTTTGAGCGACGTCGACGTAGAGATGCTTGCGGACGAAATGTCCAAGTCGCTGGCCACTCTGAAGGCTTTAGCTGTTCGGGGCCAGAGACAGAAGTATCTCTACGAGGCGCAGGTAGCCTTCTGTGATGACCTTTCGGCAAGGCATAAAGCTCGCGAGGCGGCGCTGGAGGAGGAGGTGAAGGACCTCAGAGCTGCTCTTCATGCCGCGAAGCTGGATGCTACCTTGGCGCGGGCCGAAAAGGACGCCCTAGCCAAGGTAGTAGTAGATGCGGAGGCCCGTGCCGTTGCTAACTATAAGGCTGGGCCAGAGTACAAGGAAGACTTGGAGCAGTATGGGGCTCGCTGCTACAAAGTGGGCCTCAATGCTGGGAAGGAGGTGGGGGAGAGGCTTTCCTGGGCCGAACGCGCCCAAGAAGCCTTCGAGGCTGCTGTTCGGGAATGTCGACGCCGTACCCAAGATGTCCGCTTAGATGGTGTGCGGTTCGCACAATTTCAGTCTGGGCGGATGCCTTCTTCGGGTGAGGATGCTGGTCCTTCCGAACAAGCTCCTTAATCCCCTTGCCTCACGTCTTCTTGTACTTCGCTTTTTGTAACATCGGCCAAGGAAGGCTGTTTGTAAGCACAAGAACTTCTTATAAATGAAATCCTCTGCTTTACGAGTTTTTCTGTAGCGTCTCTTTCTCTATCTTCTCCCTGTTGTGGTTGTTCCTGCTCGGATCGGAATCCGTTAGCTTCGTGAGCATTGCATGTAAGACGCAGATCGTTGGGTACCGTAAAGGAGGTTCCGATCAGGTATATATGCCAAATGCTCGTGAGCAACAGGAGTAGGGAGAAGAGAGGTAGGATGCTGAAAGAAGGCTTTTATAGATGATAAGCCTTAAGATTAGAGACATGCCAAGTCCTGGGAATGGCCTCGCCACTAGGAGTAGTTAGCTTATATGAGCCTTTCCCAAGGACGTGGGTGACCTGATAAGGTCCTTCCCATTTGACGGCAAGTTTGCCGACTGCTCTTCGGGGGTCCGAAGCCGAACAGCGGCGCAAGACCAAATCTCCCACGTTGAACCGCCTCTCCTTGACTCGCGCATTATAATATTGCGCAAGCCGTTGTTGATAAGAAACGAGGCGAATGCTGGCGTCGCTTTGTCGTTCGCCCAGCATGTCCAAGTTCTCTCGGAGAGCACGGTTATTGGCGGCTTCGTCGAAGTGGGTTGTTCGGATGGTTGGAAGGGCTACTTCCAAAGGTACAACTGCTTCTGAGCCGTAGGCTAGGTGGAAAGGTGTTTCCCCTGTAGCTACCCGAGCAGTTGTTCGGTGACACCAAAGGACATTTGGGAGCTCATCGATCCATGATCCACCTGCAGCCTCCACTCTGGTTCGGATCCCGTGCAGCAATGTTCGGTTGGCGTTTTCGACCAAACCGTTAGCCTGGGGATGAGCCACGGAGGTGAAGTGGTTGTAGATCCCGAGCTCGGCGCACTTTTGCTTGAAGAAGGTGCTGTCGAACTGTCTCCCGTTGTCAGATGTAATCACCCTTGGGATGCCAAACCTGCAGAGAAGGTTCTTCCATACGAACTTCCACGCGGCTTGTTCGGTGATTGTGGCAACGGGTTCGGCCTCGATCCACTTGGTGAAGTAGTCGATGGCCACAAAAAGGAACTTTTTCCGCCCTTGGGCCTCTGGAAAGGGGCCCAAGATGTCAATGCCCCATCTGGCGAAGGGGCGCGGCTCGAACAGACTGTGAAGTTGTTCGGCCGGTTGCTTGATGAGTACTCCGAACTTCTGGCATTCTGGGCATTTCCTGACGAAGGACATGCAATCCTTCTGAAGAGAAGGCCACCAGAACCCTGCTCGGATGAGGCTGCGTGCTAGCGTTCTGCCCCCCAGATGGCTTCCGCACAACCCCTCGTGGACTTCCTCTGTGGCTGCGAGGGCCTCCTCAGGGTTGAGGCAACGTAGAAGAGGTCTTGCAAGGGACCGTCGGTACAGCTTGCCTTCTACGAGGGTGAAATGCTGCGAGCGCATCCTGACTTTCCGAGCTTCATCCTGTTCGGAAGGAAGCTCGCCTCGGAGAAGGTACGCCAAGAGAGGGTCCACCCAACTTGGGGTCGGTGGGCCCGTTTCTATGGCGGCTACATCAATCTTTGTGCTCGGCAAGGCGAGCTCTTCAATGAAGACAGAGCGAGAAGGGGTGATGTCACCTGAAGATGCCAATTTGGCCAGCGCATCAGCTCGCGCGTTCTGCTCCCGTGGAACATGTATAACCTCGAAGTATACGAGGCCCTCTGTCTGGCTCTTGACCTGTTGGAGGTATTGAGCCATGCGAGGTTCCCTTGCTCCGAACTGTCCGCTCACCTGGCTGGCGACCAACTGGGAGTCACTAAAGACTCTAAGCCGAATGGCTCCGAGGTGCCTAGCCATGCGGATACCGGAAAGCAAGGCTTCGTACTCGGCGACGTTGTTGGAGGCTGGAAAGCGGAAACGGAGGGCGTATTGGAACTCTAACCCCTCTGGGGAGGTGAGGACCAAACCTGCCCCGCTTCCGGAGACACAAGAGGATCCGTCCACATAAAGCTCCCATGGGGGCTCGTCTGCCAACGGTGGATCCTGCTCGGCCGGAAGGGTGCATTCCGCCACGAAATCTGCTAACGCCTGCGCTTTGATTGCCGTCCTTGGTCGGAAGCTGATGTCAAACTCTCCCAGCTCGATTGCCCACTTAACCAACCTACCGGAAGCCTCCGGCCGCTGCAAATGGATTTCAGCGGTTGATCGGTAAGCACTGTAACGGAATGGGCCTGAAAGTAGGGCCTGAGCTTCCGTGCAGCTGTGACAAGAGCAAGGGCAAGCTTTTCTGCTCTGGGGTACCTCCTTTCAGCTTCTTGGAGGACCCTGCTAATATAGTACACTGGATACTGTGCCGCTCCTAATTCTCTGATCAAGACCGCACTGATGGAGTGTTCGGTGACCGAAAGGTACACGAACAAGGGTTCTCCGAGCACAGGCTTTGAGAGAACAGGAGGGGCTGCCAAATATGTCTTCAGCTCAGTGAAGGCAGCTTCGCATTCGTCAGTCCACAGTACTTGCCCCCCTTGCTTCGAGGCGTTTTTAGGGCCTCGGAGCAACTTGAAGAAGTTAAAACTTCTTTCTGCTGCTCGGGACATGAACCTGTTTAGCGCGGCGAGACGTCCTGTTAGACGCTGGACGTCGCGCACTGTCTTCGGACTGGACATCTCAAGTACGGCTTGGATTTTTTCCGGGTTCGCCTCTATTCCCCTGTTTGATACGAGGAACCCGAGGAACTTACCCGACCGAACACCAAACGCGCATTTGGCCGGATTGAGCTTCATATTATACCTTCGCAGAGTTGCGAAAGTTTCCTGGAGGTCAGAAATGTGATCAGTGCTCGGAAGAGTCTTGACCAACATGTCGTCGACGTAAACCTCCATGTTTCGCCCGATCTGCTGCTCGAACATCTTGTTGACCAGCCGCTGGTAAGTCGCGCCTGCATTCTTCAGACCAAAAGGCATCCTGGTGAAGCAGTATAAGCCTAGGTCTGTGACGAACGTAGTGGCGTCTTGATCCGGGGGATGCATGCTGATCTGGTGGTAACCAGAGTAGGCATCCAAAAAGCTGAGGAGCTCGTGCCCGGAAGTAGCGTCCACCAGCTGATCGATGCGTGGCAATGGGAAGTTATCCTTGGGCGTTGCCTTATTAAGATCTTTGTAATCTACGCACACACGCCATTTGCCATTGGCCTTGCGTACGAGGACCACATTGGAGATCCATCTTGGATATTGGGCTTCTCGGAGGAGCCCGACAGTTCGGCTTTTGGTCACGTGATCCTGAATCACGGTCTGCCGTTCTCGGTTCACGGGTCGCCTTCTTTGCTGCACTGGCGGGATTCGTGGATCCAACCGAAGGCGATGCACCATGACTTCCGGGGGAATGCCTGGAAGCTCGTCATCAGACCAAGCGAACACGTCCAATTGGCCAGCAGGAAAGCTGTGTAGCGTTGCTGCTCGGCCTCTGTCAACAGGGCGCCAATGTACAAGACGTGTTCGGAGTCGTCGTCCACCTGAATGGGGATTAAGTCTTCGGCAGGCGTCCCCCGACTAGTTGAAGGCTGATCGGAGGTCGGAAGAGCTGGATCAGCGAGTGGTTGCTTGTCTCTTAGAGAGAGGACATAGCAACGGCGAGACTCACGCTGACACCCGAGCACTTCACCAACTCCGATCGGAGTTGGAAACTTCATTTTCTGGTGGAGTGATGAAGGCACTGCTTTGATTCGCCCGATCAGACCTCTGCCAAGAATAGCATTGTATCCAGGCATGTTGTTGATGACCAAAAAGTCAACAATTTTGGTCACAGCTTTCGGGCCGTTCCCAAGGTAATCGGAAGGCGAATCCTTCCCATGGGCTGAACCGAAACTCCCGAAAAGCCAAAAAGTGGCGAGTTTACAGGGGTGAGTTGATCGGTTCGCAGACCCATGAGGACAAAACAGTCGTAAGCCAAGACATCGGGGGCGCTTCCATTATCTACCAGAATTCGGCGCACGTTACAGTGGTTGATGGTGGCCGAAACGACCAGCGCATCAGTGTGCGGAGTCGTAACCCCTACAAGATCTTCGTCCGAGAAGGTTATAGCCTCCTCGGGCTGTGCGCGTGCGGGACTGGCAGGATATGGGGCCGGCCGAACAGTCGGAGGCCTGTCTACGACATGCACTCGCCTTGCGTAATCGCGTCGGCTTCGAGTGCTTTCTCCACCTGCGCCGAAGCCTCCCGCGATCACGTTGATCTCCTGCCCATTGGGATCGTTGTTGATCGGCTGCTCGGGAGTGCGGTCTTGGCGCGGGGGCGCTCTTCGTTCCGGCGCACGAACCGTCCAAGGTAGCCGCGCTTGATAAGGTCTTCGATTTCGTCCTTAAGCTGGCGGCACTCGGAGGTGTCGTGGCCGTGGTCGCGATGAAAGCGACAGTACCTATTTTGATCGCGCTTCCGGGGGTCGGAGCGCATTCTCTGGGGCCACCGAACAAAAGCTTCATTCCTGATCTCTGCCAGGATTTGTTCGGGAGCCACAGTGAGGGGGGTGTAGTTGGTGAAGGGGCGCGGACGACGCGGAGAATCGCCATTGCGTCGTCCCTTCTTCCGATCACGGTCGGAACCGTTGTCGGAAGGTCGCTTTTTTTCCGACTGCTCCCCCTGTTCGGCCCTGCTCGCCGCCAGGCTCTCCTCGCAGGCCGCGTGGCGCTGCGCGATGGAGAGTAGTTCGGCGAGGGTGGCGGGTTGCTGGACGCCGAGAGTCCTTTGTAGAAAGCCGTCACGAGTGCCCTGGATGAGAGCACTGGTGGCTAGGGGGACGTCCAGGCGCGAGATGCGAAGCGCCTCTGTTCGGAACCTCTTGACGAAGTCCCAGAGTGCCTCGCCTTTCTTCTGGCGCACGGTCAGGAGAGAAGCCGCCGTCCGCGGCTGGGACCTTCCACCAAGGAAGTTGTCCCGAAAGGACTTCTTCAATTGGCGGAAGGAGGTGATAGAGCCCGCAGGGAGGGTTTCAAACCAAGCCCTGGCGGTCTCCTTAAGGGTTGCAGGGAAAGCCCTGCACTTGGCCGCATCTGATGCTCCGTGGAACACCATATGCGATTCGAAGCCGTGGATGTGGTCGGCCGGGTCAGTCGTGCCGTCGTAGGGCGCGATGGTGGGAAGAGGGAGCTTGGAGGAGACCAGGGCCTCCAGAATCTCCCTACTGAAAGGAGAGCGGAAGTCCAAGTCGTCCTCCGCTGGAGCCTTGCCCTCCGCACGCTGAACCATCGCGTCCATGCGGCGTTCGAGGTCGACCACACGCCGGAGACGCCTGGCGAGCTCCTGCTCGGAGTTGGCGGGGCCCCCACGTCCAGAGGCGTGGGAGTTGCCTCCCACGACCGATCGTGGCGGACGGGGTGAAACGATAGAACGCCGGGGCGAGCGCCCGCGGCGCTCTGGTGCCCGCCCTTCCGATGGAGCCCGGAGGGACCGGCGTGGTGAGTCCGCCTGCGGCTCCTGCGGCGCCGGGGGGACGCGGGAGCGTCGATGTGACGATTCCGCCTGTCGCTCTCGCGGCAGGGAAACCGCTGGGGCCGCTGCCCCTGCCAACTGGGCCTGTAGGGCGAGGCAGACGCCCGTCAACTGCTGCATTTGTCCTCGAAGCTCCGCCACTTCGAGGGCAGTGGCAGGCGCAACAGCCGGCGGTGCCGGGACGTCGTGGTTTGCGCCGGCAGTGGCGACGGCGTCGTCACCAGGAGGGGATCGGCGACGGGAGTCCTCTCGTGACTGGCGAGACCTTGTCGCCCTGCTTCCTATGTTCTGGTATGAAGATCGTCCTCGAGCCATGGCAGCGTCGCTTCCCACAGACGGCGCCAAATGTGGTGGTGTGATCCTGTTTGGACCTGAGCCAAACGGGCCTCCACTGGAATAAGAGAGGGAAGACGATTGCTGGTGAGGACGAAGACTGCAAAACCAGAATAGGATCAGGGGGCCCGGTGAAGACCGGGGAAACCCTCCGATGCCTAAGTCAGTGGAGAGCTTGTGAGGCAGGGGGTTTCGGAATGCGAGAATGTGTTCGCGTGAGGAAGAGAACGTACCGTTGCATGGTACTGTACCTGTGCCTTTATAGACGTTGGTGTAGAGGCCAACGTGCGTAACGTTGGGCAGATCGTGCCTGAAGAGGCGCCTTGACGCACGCGCATAACGGGAGGAGTTATGACTCCGATGCCCGTTAGGCTGCCAGGCAGTTCACGCCCCTTGATGGTGGAGAACGTGGCCTGAGACGGTTACAACCGTTCTGGAAGCCAGAGAGCCTGCTCGGAACCCTTTGGAAATGCTTTCCGAGCAGGTGACCCACGTGGGGGCTCGAACATGCTGTTCGGTAACATCGAGGGTAGTTTCCTGGAGCGGAGTTACTGTTCTTGTTCGGAAGCTGTTCATAGTTGTTCGGTAAGGGAAGGCGGGTGATCTGCTCGGAGGTACGCCGCAGCGGAACCTGACAGCTTCCGATCACGGGAGTCACACAATGGAGGTCTTTGAGCCATCCTGGAGAGGGCGTGCCCTTCGATGACGGTGCCACGTTGGTTGACAGGACGCGAATGGGCCGTAACGGGCCATCATGGGCCTAGGTGACCAGATTTGGCCACCACAGATAGTACAAGAAGTATTTCTAGTGCCATATATGGTGTGTGAAAGTACAATAAGTGTTTCTAGTGCCATATAATTGAGAGAAAATATACCTTATCTTTTATAAACAATAATACATGAAGTAATATTTCTTTTTAAAAAGTTTGTTTCTTTGCCAAAATGTATCTCAATATGGAGTTAGTGATGGATAAGGCAAAAAGTGGGGTGAGGGTGAGCCAAAGAATCCTATCCAAAGAGGAGCTTTTGTGCGTGCGTACGTATGATCTCCCCTCCTACCTAACATTAACTTGTTGAAGTTGATATTCCACTTAAAACTACTTGGAACTATAAAAAAATTAGTGCTTAAAAAATTCGCCTCATAATTTTCTTTTTCAAGCAATGGCAAAGTTGGAGCATTTAGATTATCTATCACCTTTCTAATTAAAGCTGTATGTGCAACTGTAAAAGAAAGAGAACAATTTATTACTTGGTGCGGTTTTGTCCGCCGAGCTACTCACCCCAGATATATGGGGGGGCAGGTAGTTTAATTAGTTAGACAGGTTAAACCGTCGAATAATAATACTTTCCTGGTAAAGAAAAGGCAAAGCCCGAAGATATCCTTTAAAGTTTCTGATGGCCACTCGCCTTGGTCTTTCCCTTAATCCAATATTGGAGGGTGGCCCTGGCCCATTTTTCCTACTAGCATTTAGGGCCCACTAATTGTTTTCGCCCTTGTTCTACCGAAGTCGTTATTTTCTTGCTCACACTGGCATCTTCTCGTGGACTTTACTAATTAAGATAAAGGTAAATTAATTATAGAATTTTGTCAGTGAGATGACTTCTTTTCTAATCCCTATAAAAAATGTGCTCCAAATAGTCCCCTTTTTTTAGTGGACTTTACCGATTAGTCTCTGAAAAAAATAGTTTATATCTTAACTATTTTTTCCCGTTTTATTTTTCGATCTATTATTTTGTCATCAGATATATATAATCATTGTATTCACACTTTAACAGTACATAAAGTTTAGGTTTTAAAGTGTTAAAGTAAAAGTTTAAAATTGTTAAAGTATGTGTAACAATGACTTAAAATATGTGGGATTTAAAGTAAATGTTGATATGATCTAAATTGTAACTGTTGTCATGACTTGAGTATAAGTTCTATGACATTAAAGTAAGAATTCGAAGTCGTTGTTAAAGTAATATGTGTGATAATGAGTTAAAGTATGTGGGATTTAAAGTAACTGTTGATATAATTTAAAATATAATTGTTGTCATGATTTAAAGTTTAAGTTTGAAGATGTTAAAGTAAGAGTTCGAATGCGTTAAAATATATGTGACAGTTAGTTAAAATATGTGGGATTTGAAGTTACTGTTGACATGACTTAAAATTTATGTCCTAAAATGATAAAATAAGAGTTTAGAGTTGTTAAAGTATGTGTAATAGTTGAGTTAAAGTGTGTGGGACTTGAAGTAATAGTGACATAAATTAAAGTCTAAGTTTGAAGACATTAAAGTAAGTGTTCGAATGTGTTAAAATAAGAGTTCAAAATCATTAAAGTATGTGTGATGGTGAGATTTAAAGTCACTATTGGTGTGACTTAAAATCTAAGTTTGAAGGTTTTAAAGTAAGAGAGGAAACCAATAAAAGTAGAAGAGCAAATTTTTTAAAGAAGAGAAAACTTATTATAAAAGAAGAGAAAATTAGTTAAAATATCTAGTTTGTTAAAGTAGTAATTGCAGTATGTTAAAATAGTAGTTATAGTCTATTAAAAACGTGTTGTTATCTGTTAAAATAGTAGTTGTAGTGTGTAAAAGTAGACAAAGAAACTAATTAAAGTAGAGGAAGAAATATGTTAAAGAAGAAGAGAAAATTGTTTAAAATATGTGAGATTTAAAGTAACTATTGATATGATTTAGGACAAATTAATTAGGAGTCCCTAATAGATATTTGATTTATTTGCTAGTCCTTGATAGAGCTGTAACTCATTACAGTAAATGTTATATCAGGTTACAGCATACATTAAATTATATTACAATAAGGACCTCCCTATTACAATCAGGGACTTCTAATTAATTTTTCCTATGATTTAAAATGTACCTTGAAGGTGTAAAAGTAAGAGTTAAAAGGTTTTAAAACAACATTTGACTACATTCAGAATTAAGACAGAAAACGTTAGTCTCTAACTACCAACACAGTTCTCAATAAAATGGGGATTAGAAATTAGCATCCATAAAATTGCTGATTTTTTTGTACAAATATTTTTGATAGGGACCTGCACATAGGGCTGTAAACGGATCGGATACGGAGCGGATATGACTTTTCTATTTCCGATCCGATTAGTTAATCAGATTATCCGTATTCGATTCATTTAAGATTCAGATACGGAGCGGATATTTTAATCGAATAATGTTCGGATATGGAGCGAATACGGATATTATCTGCTTCAAAATTATAAATTATAATAAAATTATTAAGTGATCTAAGAAATCTAAAAAAAATAAAAATTTTACAAATAATATCTAAATTGAACATTAACATTCATACAAACAAAATATAATGAAAATTCATACTTGATTTCAACTAATCCTATCGGCTGTGACGGTGAGAAGTGAGAACAGAAATCAAATTTGCCATGACCCAGGGGAGAGGGGTGGGGCGGCGTCGCTGGGAGGGTAGGGCAGCCGGCAGGGGCGAGACGGCGCTAGTTGGAGGGCGGGGCGATGCCAATGGGAGGGCAGGGCGGCACTGGGGCGAGGGCATCAGGGAAGCGAGGGCGACGCCGATGCCGACGAGATGATCTCCAGGCACGATATGTACTCCCTCATGCTCCCGGCGCACATTCCGAATCTCTGGACCCCAACCCTCCCCCCGAGGCCAGTAGCCTCTCCACTAACCACGTCGGTCTGGTTCTCACCTCTGCCGCCCAAGTCCCCCTCAATGTCCCTGCCGACCTCACCAGCGTTGAAATCCTCCGCCATCGTCCCATTGCCGTCCACGATCCCGAACCTCTCCAGCTAGCAGAGGTGGGGACGGGGGAGGCGACGGAGTCGAGGGCTTCAGATCCGCAATGGAAGGGGGCAAGGACAGGACGCCGAGGGCGCCGACGATGGAGGTGACGTTGAAGGTGGCATTGGCATTGGGGGAGATCGTGACGGCCAGGGAGGAGACGCCGGTTTCGCCGGGGCGACCGACATCATTGCCGCGGAAGAAGACGAGCCGCTGCGGCTGCTGGTCGAACCAGTGCTTGCCGAGGTAGAAGAAGGCGAGGCAGGCGAAGGTGAGGCAGCGAGGGGGAGAGGGGCCGAGGGCAGGGATGGCCAGCGCCGGCGGCCGATGGCGAGGACGACGAGGGGAGGAGGGCAACAGTTGCGGGATTTCAGATTGCCCTTGGTCGTTTGCCGATGGGATTTGGGAGAGGGGGAGGTAGGGTTTTAGATATGTATAATATTTATATATTAGGTATGGGCCATTAGATCTAAGATCCAATGGCCAGAACTAATTCAGTTTCGGATCGGATCTTAAACGGAGCGGATCTTCTGTTTTCGCGTCCGCTCCGTTTATTATTCGGATAATATCCGTATCCGAATCCGCTCTACCGGATATCTTTTAAACGAATACAGATATGCTTAATCAGATACGAATCCGAATCGGATCCGGATATTATCCAGATCCGCGTACAGCCCTACGTGCACATAGACCTATAATTAATTTTCTCTTAAAATAGATTACAAGAATTACTCTTTATGCCTCAAAAATATTGTGAAATACGCATGGAGGTTTTCCACAAATTTGATTGGCACAAGGCCCTCAGTTGCATTATCTGTCCTCGCTTCTTTTATTGATCGAAGTGATCATTCATGCTACAGAATAATTTGGACATACCGCTGTGAAGAAGGCGGTGATCCCTTAGATAGATGATCAGTGGGGATCCTCTCCATATGTGAATTGAGAGGATTCCATTAGTATTAGAAAGATTTTTTACAAAAAAAGTTCTTTTTACCAATAGGGGGTGAGGTGAGGGTACGGAGATGTGAAATGACTTTTTCACAGTAATGGAATCCCCTCGTATATTGAGGAGACTACATCTCTTAGTAAAAGCTACTTGTCAAAGTTATTTATTACTTTTATTCAAGAGTTTTTTTTTTTGTAAGTATTATTCAAGAGTGATAACTTTACAATTCAAATGTGGTACTTAATAGCACGGACATGCAGCATCATCCTCTCCATCAAGGTAGACATGTGCATTAAAAGAGCTGGAACCGCGCACGGTCATAACCAACCCCGGCCCGGGAAAAGAACAGGGCAGACACGGCAGCTTCCAAGTAAATGATAGCGGATCATAGAATTAAAGCCCCCTCTTTTTGCTTTCTAATCGAATCTCAAGAGTAGGTTGCTGTCCACGTGATGGATCACATTTGCCCAATTATTTCCGAAGAAAATATCTAATAAGAAACACCTCCATGCATGTTTTCATGTATATAACAGTACTGATGCATGTCCCAATCGCATGCCGGAAGTACTCATTCTCAGACCGGAAGCTGAAACACATGAACATGTAAACCATCAACCTTCGGCATCAGAAAAAAGCTGGAAAGCACCATGCTTACGGAGAACAAGATCCTTAGATGTCAGCCTTTCTATGTTACACTTCCCTCTACACAAAAAATTACATGGAATTGGCAGAGGTGCCAAACAACTCTGGAACCCCCGACCGATCGATGGGGGTCTCGCCATGGACATGGCGGGCGGAGCTGAGCCACAACGTTGAACCTTAATTAGCATGACAAGCGAGATGGGGAGTCACCCATCTGGGAGACGACGTACAGGAAGGTGTGCTCGCTGCAGGGGAGTCTGAGCCCGCCCTCCGGTTGGTCCAGGCCGAACTCCTCCTCGGCCCTGTCGAGGAGGTCCTGGAACAGCGGGTGCTTCAGGTACGATATGGGGACGACGAAACGCTTCTGCTCTTCCCCGACGTAGATGGCGAAGTGTCCCCTCGGCGTGCTGGGAGACTGCGATGAGGACTTCCGGCCGCTTGGCGTCCGTTGGAGGCCGTGCCTCGCATGGACAATCGCCGGCAGGTGGATCCCCATGGCCTTCCTTAATTAACCAGCTAGCTATTCACGCTGACAGTAGTGTTAAAAGGGAGACTTGGAGGAAGCTATATATGGTCACTTGAAAACTGGGGGACAGACGAAAGAAGCTAGCAAGAACTCTCTAGATCATTGTTGCAAGTGTTCCTTTGAGCAAGCTGTGATCCCACCACTGTTGATGGACGCCTATTTATAGAGAGATTGGTGGTGGCCGTGAAGCCGCCCCGATGGCCCCCAGATGACGTCAATGAGAGCAGAGCACACTGTGTAGGGGTCCCGTAAAACAACCCTTAATGCTCTATCGATCACGTGGTACTGCCAGTCGTTAACGGAGACAATTTGTACTTGTGTTCATCGCCTTCTTAGTGTTTGATCCATATCTGCCTGCTCTTAACTAGATCTACTGTGGGATCATGTGCTGCATGCTTCTTCTAAGCGCCCCTAGCTTTGCTTTTTACCAAAGTGTAGGCAGCCGTATTCATGCACCTCGGCACAGTAGCGGGACATACACTTGCAGACTTGCCTGTTTGGACGTAGAGAGAGTCCCCTGCAGGTCCATGTGAGACGTCGCCTGCCCCGACATGAGAGGAAGAGCTGGCTGGGGGCTACCTCTGGCCCCTTTGGTCTATTTGCCCTGCGTTTCCTATGTGCGTCTTAGATCATGTTCCCCCAAGTTGCCGGTGGCAGCTCCGGAAACAAATGCGAGTGCGGTCCGGAATCATGTAAAACAAGGTGAGAACTGCTCATGTGCATCTGTTTCTTCTCAAGAACGTAGTTGAAGCGGGATAACGTACTCCTTAGGCTAACTTGGAATAACATCACTTTTAACTTTAATTTGTGGAACATAAGGTGGATATAACACTTTACAGTCATATGGGTGGGCGTGTTGCGTTCGAATTGAGATCCTCTGCACCCATTTCTTACACCACTTTTTTACATCATAATTTTTTAAAAAAAATTTGTTACAAAAATTAAAAAATAAAATTTTATTTATTATTATAAAAAGAGTGAATTTTATTAAAACTTCATTAGGAATGGGTAAAATCTAAGGGAATGAGTCATTCTCTCATAGTTGACTTATTTTAGTTAAAAATGAGTCAATTTTGGTCAACTTTTAGAGAATGACTCATTTCCTTAGGGTTTACCCATTTCCCATGAGATTTTAATAAAATCTACTCTCTTTATAATAATAATAATAAATTTATATTTTTTACAATTTTTAAAAATTTGTGGTGTAGAAACATGATGCAGGAAATCGGTGCAGATCTAGGATCCGAGTGATCCGTTGCGTTCACATATGTCGGTCTGTCCACATACAGGTGAAGATTTTTAGTAGGGCTTCCATATATAGAAACTCGTATGTATAATGAGAAACCAAGTTTCATCAAGATTTATCATAAACCTATTACATGCATGTGCCTGAAATGGATGAAAAATCTACTCGATAATTTCCATGTGCTCTTGAAACATATGTCCAACAATTTAAGACATGTTTGATATTAAAATAGATAGAAAATAGAATGAAGATATAGCTCACTCCTGATCTATCTTAATATTAAATATATTTTAAAAATAATTTTAAAATTTTAAAGATAATCTCATTCTATAACTAAATATCAAATATAGTCTAAGAAAATACTGCTTTTCCCCATGGTTCTTTGGCACGATTTCATCGTCTCTACCTTGCCGAACGACAAATAACGAATTGGATTGGAGTGTGTCAAGTAGTATCATCAGGAGTGCTCAGGAAACATATGGGAGAGTGCCACGGGCTTTTCTTTCATCTGGTTCTGTCAGTTTTTCCGATGTCAGTCTCTCCTCCAGCATACAAGCTATATATGCAGGCCTGTGTTCATGTCTCAGACACAGCTTAATTTAGATGCGTGGTACCAAGTTTCTCACCAACCCCCCCAAAACCGAGGGCCGGCGTCACCTGTTTTGAGAGAATATATAATTGACTAGAGTACTGCCTCTGCGCCTTTCTCCCTCCTCCCTCTCCCCCCTCCGCTTTCCTTATCCCTAAATGCGAAGTCCAATAATCATGCGATTCCGAGGTTGTCCTTAACCCCGGCCATCTTCTCGCCCAATTTCCTCAAAATCTCCACTTCAATACATCATGGAAAGCAAGAAACGGGAGGTACACAACGTATACCTGCATCGTTTTATGGCCTTAAATTCTCTCGGCTGGCCGTGCCGCCATTCTCCAATCGGGGAACGTTATTTCGATCCCGGTAGCTAGCCGGCCGGCATCGGTGGACCATGCCCAACCCAAGTATCCATGTGATCGATCATCGTGGGCCGGTCCCGGCCCCTTTGCTAGCTAGCTACTCTGTAATTTAATGTAGGGTAGCTTTTAGTGAACTTAAATTGATGTCACGTGAGCATACGCCCAGCAGTGTTGATGCCATAAGTGAGTAGCCTTTACCTCTGCCGTTTAGATATTCCAAGGCGTAGCATCCCCATGTGAGCCTGCTCTCTCCCGGATTGCTGTAGAAGATCGGCGCCCGCAGGGCCAACCTTTTGCTTTACATGGGAGTGAATGCCGCCCTACAACATTGTAAAAAAAAAAAAAAACAGAATGCCGCGTGCCCTACCCTTCATCTGCCTGGACATCTCTTGATATCATCCTATAAAAGCTGCTCTCAGCTGAGAAGGTTTCACCCATCCTTCAACCTTCTACAGCCTCTTCCATCCCCTTAAGCCATCCTATCTTCCTAAGGACTCTCTCCTTGCTCGCTACGGCAGTATACTGACCAGTGTGGAAGCAAAACTAAAGGTGATGATGGGCATCATCAGGCTTCAGAACCTCATCAGCCGGCTACACTTGGCCGGGCACCGCTCTTCTACGGCAGCTGTCAGGGATGTCCCGATCGAGAGGACACCTCGCCGTCTACGTCGGCGGGAGCCGCAGGCGGTTCGTGGTCCCGGTGTCCCTGAAGCACGCCTCGTTCCAAAACCTGCTGCGGAGGGTGGAGGAGGAGATGGAGTTCCAGCACCCCATGGGGGGCCTCAGTACTATTCCGTGCTCGGAGGACGACTTCGTCACCCTCGCGGCTCATCTCAACGGCTCATCAGAGTAGAAGTTCTGCAAACACTGACCCGAAAGGACGTCCTCGACCGCTGCCCGCTCTCTTCTAACAGGCCACAGTAGTGCTGATCGGCTGCGAAAATTTTAGCCGTACGTTGCTAGCATAGGGGTGCACCGACAGGCCACAGAAATTGCGAGAGCTTCGGCAGTAAGACTAATTAATGAGACTGTAAATTGTACAAATTTATAGAACTCTTGTTTCTCTATATCAGCTGTTATTGGGCAATAATACATTAATACTGCTGATCACGATGAAAGAAGCACTCTTTTCCAGAACACGCCTGCAACAACCAGATATATTAGATATATTACTTGCAAGAGGATGCCGCACCTACTTCGACGACGTTCTTTACAGATGATTAGCCAAGTTAATTTTCTAAGAGCGCAGGCACATGTCCTTCACGTAACTTGTCTAAGGCAGTCTAATTACATGTAAAAGGCATGCATCACTGAACTAACGTTCAACCGAATGGATCGAATATATAGGAGATCTACCACATCTGATACAAGAATACTAGAAGTGGAACGTTTGAAGCAGCAAAGGAGATCACATTTCTTCATTTTTAAATCTTATGTCAATTGATAGAAGGACCTCAGCCGAATGCATAAAGTTGATGGAGTCGATCATATCAAGTTTATTTTTGCAAGTTTTATGGAACATCTTTCACATGGATGTGAGCATTCGACTTGGTTCTCCTTCTCCGTGGAAACTAATCAGGTCTTTGGTGAATTTGGAAGGAACGATGTACAAGAATTTTTGAAGGTAGGAGTACTAACAAAGTTCAACTTTTACTGAAGACTCTTCAAGACATTTGCTACTGTATCCAAGGAGTTAAAAGGAAAAGAAGAATATCCAAGAGAACATCAACCATTTTACAAAATTTTCAACTGCATAGAATA
Organism: Colocasia esculenta; assembly: GCA_014218235.1. Taxonomy (NCBI): domain Eukaryota; kingdom Viridiplantae; phylum Streptophyta; class Magnoliopsida; order Alismatales; family Araceae; genus Colocasia; species Colocasia esculenta. The sequence continues at coordinate 265,941 of JACBKR010000945.1, forward strand.
TGATTAGTCAGAATAGTTGATCTGGTGATTGTCTCGTTTGTTATTATTTAGTAGTTGCTGGTTATGAATTCATAATCTATAGATTGTGTACTCATGGGCTCAGTTTCTTTGTTGGATTCTAAAAATGTGTTGGTGGAGTAAGAACATCTCACCTCTGTGAGGTGAGGAGTACTCTCCTAAAACATTCTACTATCTTGTAGTCTTAGTCTTCAATTTTTATAGATAAGACTCTTCAAGTTTTTCTTATCTTATTCAAATCACTCACTTATCAAAAAAAAAAAAAAAAACAGATCAGGTCGCCGCAACTAGAAAAACTTAAACTGCGACCCGGATCGAGATACATACCCAAGGAACAATCGATATCTTCACCGGTTCCTGCCATCTCACAATTGGTTCTTTTATCCCTGGTCTGGCCATGTCCTCTGTCGACATAACCATCCACCTTCAGTAAAGTTAAAAGAAAACGGATCGCAAGGTGCTGGTTTCTTATGCTTTTTCCGATCGAGCGCATGGTTCTACATCAAATTTAGTAGTGATGAACTTTATGTTGATTACGATTGATCAGGCTTAGGGACATTCTTTGAGCAATGGGAAAATGCATCATTAAAGAACCTCCATCTGCTCTCTGGAAAAAAAAACTAGTGTAAAAGAGCAAGGTGAATGAATGCATAAGGAGTTTGGTGGTTCGATCACACGGGAGAAGACAAGGAACTGAAATCGAATCATGCATGGTCATGTGGGAACCGTCAGGTATGGTGCCCATAAGGGATCGATCGAGTAGGCTCGATCCCCTAGCTACAGGCAGTACTGCCTAGTTCCCCCTCTGTCGAGCACAGCCAACCTCCTAATAATGTACTGCAGATCCTGCAGCAAGCCCGACAGAGGTCCGGCAGCAGGTCGAGCTTCCCCCACCAGCAGCAGCTACAGTAGTGATACAACCCATTGGTTGCTAAGGTCATCCTTTAATTCAATTATTAAGGTCGATCGTCTTCTTTCTTTGAGAACTATTTATTAGGACATCCCATGCATTATAATTCCGGTGGACAGATTTATGTGTAGGATCTCTGGAGATCTCGAGTGTCTGCCAGGTTAATTTCTCTATTTTTTTTTTACCATATCGATCGTTAGAGGTTTATGTGAGAAGCCGTAATTAATAAGCAAGCACGAGTTGTTATTTCAAAAGTAAAATCTATCTTTTCCGAATTTTCTGTCAATATTTTTTTAGGTTAATTATCTGTATATCCCTAAAAATTTTCAAATTGCCTCTATACCCCAAATTTTATGAAAACAACTAAAATATTCTTAAAAACTCTTAACTAGTGTTATCATACCCCTAAGGTTAATTGTATTGTTGACGGAGTTAATAATATAAATATTAAACCGTTTTACCCTCCCCCAAAAAAGGTGTTTCCTCCCTAGGTCGCGAATGGATGAATTGCCCGGCGAGGCGACAGCGTTGGCCCCAGATCGATCACCTTGGTGGTCGGCTTTTCGGAATCTGGTATGGCCGGCGTCTTCAGGAGTGAGCTCAAGACATTGGCGTCAATGGTCGGGTGCTCCTCCATTGCCTCCGACGTCTTCTTATGTAGCACCCCAGAAAATTCATTAATTAGAAAATATAGAAAAATTAAACTTTTATCAAATAATAAATCAAACTAATTAAATATATATATGTGCCATTATTTCATGCATAAAAACTCATATAAAAAATTTGTAAAAAAATAGTTATACTTTAAATAATATTCTCTAATGACCAAGAAATTTGAGCATAGAAAAATCATTTAAACCAAGTTTAGGAAGTTAAGCGACTTATTAGCGTAATTAAGGAATAAGTTGGAGAACCCACTATTTTATGAGACAAAGTGGATTATAAATTAAAATAAACATGTGAGTAGACTTTAAATAATATGGGTTGATAGCCCATTATGATATTTGGACCAATGGATAATCTTGGCCCATGAATAAATTCTCTAATAAAAAGATAATTAAAAATCCATTAAGTAAAGTAAGTACATGGGTTGTACAATTAATTAAGCTCACATGAGTTATTGGGCCAAGAGTAAGAGCCCAAAAGATAAAGGTTGGAAATATTGACATAAATAATATTAAATTGAATTAAAATAAGAAATTAATTGAATAAGTGTGAATAAGTAGATTTAAATTAGAATAAAGGGTGAATAAATAGAATTAAATCAATGCCCATTCAATTAAATTAGTAATGGGTTTTACTAATGGTCCTAACATAGATTGTTGGGCCCAAATATGAAGAGTCCATCATGAGATGGGAAGTAATTAAGCTAAATTTGTACCTAAAAATAGAAACAAATAGAAAATAGCAAGATAAAGACTAAATGGGATGTAATTATCCTAAATAAGAGTCTTCATCCCATCTTAACTCATTACCCACAAAATTAAACCTCTCATCTATCCTATTAGGTGGGATAATACTAGGAAATAAGGAGATAAATTAAGAAATTCAAAGTTTAAATGGAGGTGAAGAGTTTTAGACAAATAGGACTCTTAAACCCATCAAAACACCTCTAATTCGTCCCAACCAAGTCATATTTCGTTGCTGGAGCCTTGGGGGACAAAGAGAAGAGCTGAAGAACGAAGGAGCAAGAAGGGAGGAGCTTGGAAAGGAGGGATTTCATCTCGTTCTTCATCAAAACCCTAAGATTTTCTTAACAGTGAGAAAAGGTAGGCAATCTCCCAAGCACAAATTATGTAAATTTAACCCTAGGTAGCCCACATGATCATCTTGTAAAGCCCTATGATTTGCCCAATTTTTGTTGCTCCATGAAGGAGTATTAAATGTTCTAAGTTTTGTCTATACCATGCACCCAAACCTTCATCATTGCTTTCAATCCATGCACGTACTTAATCCCAAGCCGTGCAAAAATTCTCATAAATACTACATCATGTTAGTTTTCAAAGTCTCTATTTTCCCTAATTTTCATCATGTAATCATTGCTAATTAAATCATTCTTTCATGACTACACATGTTTAGGTCACTGAAAAGTGACCTTATTAAAACATGCACAAGCCTTGTCTGTTTCCTAATTACTCATGCCTATTGATAGATCTATGAGTCTTCTTTCATTTAAAACTAGTTTCATGATTTTTGGATCATCGTGCGATTTTATTTGGATTTTAGAAGAGCTCAATGTCATGCATGGGAGGGAAGGACCGAACTCCAAAAAGGGAAGAAAAAAAAAAAACCCTTTTCTGGGTCAGGCCGCTCCTCTGAAATCGCGACGGCCTGACCCGTTGCGACCTCAGCGGGGACGCGACCGGCTGGACCATCGCGATCTGAACATTCTCTCCCCTGAACTGGGCCTAGCCGGCCGGTTTGGCTGTCGTGCCCTGGAACCCTGTCGCGACCTGATCGTGACGACCAAACCCGTCGTGACCTTATCGTGACAGCCAAACCCGTCGCGACCTAATCATGATGGCCAAACCCGTCGCGACTTGATCGTGATAGCCAAACTCATCGTGACCTGATCATGACAGCCAAACTCGTCGCGACCTGATCGTGACGGCCAAACCCGTCACGACCTGAACGTGACGGCCATACCCATCACGACATCAGTGTTGCGGCCAGAACCTACACTTGCCTACATAACCCTACTATTGTTACCATTTAAACCTTGTTTTAACCCTAATTAAATACTGACATGAACTGTAATGACTTGTTAGTCAAAAATGAGTAATGTCTACAAGAATTAATTAATTTAAAAGCTATGTGCACAATCCATTATGCTCTCTTGATTTCTTTACACTTGCACACACTAAACATTCATGTTTGCCATTAAACCTTATTAAATTACTCAATAATATATCTAGTAATTAAGTGTAATTAATTACTAAATTTCCCTATTTAATTATTTACACTTGTCTTCGATTTAATCGCCTGATTTGAATATTGTGATCGTTTCCCTCGGCCTTCGAACACTCGAGGCACGACGGACACTCGTTTTCTACACTTTTTCTTGACATGGACCACCTCTCCATCGGGAATACTCTCGACTAAGCCAGGGACTCCTTGTCAAGGCCTCCGTAAGTCTTCTTGGTTTTGGCGCACGTCTATTGCCGACGAGCTGGTTGTACCCTTAAAACCCATTACACTCTTAGGGATCAGTACGATCCAAACGACTTTAGTGTTTCCTTCTTATCTTGTGATCACGCCGGACCATCTATCCAGTGTTCGCAGCACGGCTAGTGGGCGGTGGTGACTTCTTCTACCAGACTGTTGGCTCACGACCTGGTGCTGTGCAACTGTTACTATCGTGGTTTAACGTTGTTTTACGATTATACCCCTATCTCATCTACTATCTTTGTACTCTCATCTATTCACGTTCACTCTATTATCTCGTCTATTCATCTAGTACTCTCTTTAAACTCTTGAGCTGTTATGGCTCCTATTGCTTGTACTATACTTGACTGTCTAGCGCTATAATATGGGTCTTGTGACTCTACTAACTCAAATGCATACTGTGCACGGCACGGAGAGTGTCCGAGGGGCTCCAATCTAATCCTGGGGGTAGATAGCCACCCGAAAATACCTGCAGGGGCTATTGACGATGTCTGCATTGCACTGGTTCTGACTAACTATTCTAAGTTGGCTAGACATCTGACTATTATGCTATTACTGTTAGTCTGAGGAGTTCAGACGTACTGTGTGATTATTGTGCTATCGCTGACTGTTACTGAACGGCTACTGTCCTAGAGTGACTACTGTCGTACTCTTCTAGTGCACCGTTGTGCAACCATACACGCTATCTCATTACACGCTATATTGTTATACGCTATCTCGTTACACACTATCTTGTTACACGCTATCTCGTTATATGGTCAATTCTCTATCATCCTAGTTTTGCAATAATCTTGTGGAATGTAATATCGTTCACTTGATATCGTGTGTTATTTCTCTCTTGGCTATACTTGATCGTTCTCTCTAGTTAACCTGCTTTACAAGACGTTAATCATTTTAAGCATGCTTGTTTACACGAGATGTTAAGTCCTACTGAGCGTTATCGCTCACCCTTTGTTATTTGTTATTGTGTTTTGAGATAAGTCAGATGATGACCTTACACACACCAACGGGAATGGACTGGAGTGATGAGCGACCTGGAGTCATAGCGATGGAATGTCCTTAGTACCTTAGAGTTTAGTTAGATATTTACTTAGTTATCCTTTCCAATGTAATTAAGTCATTGAGCCCTATGTTTTGGCTCTGAATTAGTGGCTGTAATAGTTTAGATGAATTATCAATAAAATGAGGAGTTTATTGTAATTATTGTTCATTAGATGCTCTGATCTTTGCGAATGTACATACAATTGTCGTTACTATACACGTTGTTCATGTCTCCCCGATTTATTCCACTGCTAAATTGGCAGGGCATGACATCTTATCTGCATCTGATGAGATGATCTGGCTAATCTCCTCATCCGCCTTCTCCCCTTTCGCATTCTCCACCTCTATGTCGTTGAAGCTCCCCCTCCCCTTCTCCACTTCCATCTCCTCCACGTCACCCCCTCCACGATCTCGCTCCTCCACGCAGTCCTCCATCTCTTGAACCCCCCCCCCCCCCCCCCGCCGCTGTCACCAAAAGCAGCCACACTGCTCAGACTTCTTGTCACCATCGTCTTCTCCTCCCCAGCCTCCACTAAGGTCTTATCTAAGATCTTGGGAGAATTCAATGCCGAAGACGGCTGGGTCTTCCTCAACTAGGCTGGTGGGGTCTAGTCGCCCCCGCCGACGACCACTGCCCGTGCCTCTAGCGAGCTCCATTTCTTCCTCTTTCGCATCTTAACGACACTGTCATTCTAGGTCCAGCGCAACCGCAAGTTGTAGACCCAGAGGTCGACCTAGTCATCCCCTGCGCCGGCCTTGTTGTCATGGGTGTCGTCGGCGTTGAAGACCTTGATGCCACCCTTCACTTGATCGAGCTTCATCTTGGTCTCCCAGACGGACCCGGCCACCACCCCATTGATCCTCGTCCAACTTCTTCTATTGGCAATCCCACTAGGGATCTTCTGGAGCACCACTACAGGTCCAGGCCATGGGATCTAAGCAGGTGGAGGGGGGCGATGGTGGAATAGGTCAGATAGGATGGATGGGCATTGGGGGCAAGTTAACCTAACTTAGAGGTAAGTTAGTCTTTCCCTCCATCAAGTTAACACTCCAGTTAGTTGTAGTAATGGATCGGTGACAGTAGGTATACAAATGAATGTTCTTAGATTTTTTAGAGGTATATAGGTTGTTTTCATAAAATTAGGGGTATAGAGATAACTCGAGAATTTTTTAGGGATATACAGGTAATTATCCCTATTTTTTTTACTGTAGTGATACTTTTCTGTAATTGCATCTTTTAAATATATCAATCTCACATGAGTTTAGTTTAGAGACGGAAAAGTGCCATTAATATTGATGGTTTTCAAATAAACCACAGCCTTATGTAATTGAAACTCACATGAAACAGAGATTGCATATAATTTGTAAGCAAAATCCATAGAGGATAAGCAGGAAGTTCCTCTTTTTATGCATTCTTTCTTGATTAAAACTTAGACCAACGACACGATTAAAGACGATACATTTTAAGACTAAAGAAAAATATTTCTGTTGAAATCCTGTTTTTGGGATCAATCATATATATATATATATATATACATGCGTACAGAAGCAATAGTAAGGATGAAGAAGAAGAAAGAGAAATAAAGGGCTAAGAACCCCAATACATGGCATGGGTTTGGTTATGTTTATTGTAAGGACCAGGTCTATAGCCCAGGTTTTGACCCCCACGTTTCGTCCTCTAGATTGCGGTGTGTCAGCCAGTCTTGTTTAGGACACGATGGTGGCAGCGACGCCTTCCTCTTGGTCAGTGGACAACATTGCTAGGTTGTACATGGACAGAATAGTCTTTTGCGCAGAGTTCCAACTTCCATTATTTCATATAGAGATCCGAGATTCACCACAAACTTTTGACGCAATTTCCATAGACAACTTGGCATAGAGTTGAGGATGAGTTTTCTATATCACCCACAGATAGATGGTTAGTCAGAGAGGACCATGCAAATTCTGGAGGACATGTTGAGAGCGTGCTGTCTAAACTAGGGTGACGCGCATGTGGGAGACGCACCTTCCTATGGTGGATGTTTATTCAGTCAGAGATTGCAATACGAGCCCTTTGTATGATCCATGATGGTCGATATGCACTAAGAAGTCTTAATTTGGAGGATGCATGGTGATCACAAATTTTCAGAATAGTATATTGCAACAAGTTTAACAATAGTTAAGTAGGTCCCCTTTCTGATTCCCGCAAATGTACAAAGGCTTCGTTTGGCATGGCTTCGGTAGAAGCCAAAATCGACAAAAGTCGATTTCGAGGGCTTGGTGTACGGGTGACGAGATTTTACCTCGTCACCTGTGCTACGCCCTACAATTGCGGCTGAGCTGTTTAAAAAAAAAAATACAGACGTCGCTCACCTGCCCGCCACGTCCACGGCCGCGGCATTTTCGCGGGGGATTTCGCAAAAGCGGCTCCCGAGCCGCTTCCGTAAAAGCGCCTACCACGTTTTCTTCTCTCTATCTCTCTCTTCCCTCAAAATTGCCGCACACATGAAAGCCGATGATATCTTGTAATATTTGGTAACAATTGTGGAGTTGTCAGAGATTTTACCTCTAAAAAATCTCCCCAACTCCGTTTCCAAATGCAGCCTAACAGAACAAAATCATTGCAGCATCATGTTCCCATGGCATATTGACTCTTGTTTATTATTAAATTCGCATATTAAAATATAAACCCAATGTGTTCACGTTCAGCTTCCTAACATATATAGCATATTAATGTTGGAAATCCCTCTAGGTAACTTTATGGTCAATCACACGGCATATTTTGTCATTCAGCAATGTGCTTATGTCTATTAAAAAAAACCTTGGCACTTCTCTGCATTATGTTTTATGAAGAAAGAAATCGGCAGAGGCATTTCTGGTTTGGGACAATCTCAGGCACTAAGGGGATCTTTGTCCACCATAAACTCTCCTAATTTTTTTTAGTTTTAGAAAACTAGCATATTACAATATCCTTAGAAATTCCTTATAAATCTTTATTTCTCCTCAAATCTAACATACAAGAAGAGCTAACTACTAGGCCAGTACATTCTTTAGTGTATCGATCAGAACCAATCCCCCCCCCCCACCCAAATCTACTCTTGTACTGCATATGCATTCACACGTACATTTCATTATCGACAATCTTTTAATAATTGATACGTCCAAAATCATTGATATATCAATTTCCATATATTATTACCCACACTACCGCGACTGTCGTCAAATTTTCCTCTCTAAATTAAAGACGGCCGACAACTCTCACGCGGACAACCCACCACAAGTCTCTTATAAGAGACCCCCTTCGTCACACACACCGCCGCCATCGTCACCATCGCCATCAAAGCAGCAGCACCTGCAGAAGACGTAGAAGAAAAAGGAAGTTGGGTGTGTCCACAGCCCGCAGAAATGTTCAGGGGACATAATTTGGTGAAAATTATCAACTTGTCGCATACGCATACATGTTTTAGCTGAGTTCCAAAAGAAAAAAACATCACATGTTTTAGCACATAGTTCATGGTCCTTGGACAAGGCGGCCTGCCAACTGAAGTTTAGCAACGAAACGTGGGTGAAGAAGCATGGCGTTTTGAGTATATACTTTAGCGTGGATTTTTCGAGGATCACAAATGCGTACTGATATATATATATTTTTATATAAATATCTTTATAAATATGAGTTATGTCAAATATATTTTTATTTGAACATATTATTAACAATATCTTCCAAATAGGTATATAAATTATGATTATATCCCTATCATTGCTCGTGTAGATTTACTCATATTAAGCTCAAGGTTTGGGTAGGGAATGACTGATCGAAGAAACCCTATGACCTTATAGGGTTTTCCCCTTCTCCAATATGGCACCCATCTCCCAATGATACTTAGCCTTAATCTTCAGTAGAACAACCTCCTTAGAGAGATTCTCCAAACCAAGCCTTGCTCAACTAAAAGCCAACAGTCGTTGAGAACCCCAACCTCTATAGGTTCCCACTTAAGAATCTTCGACCTCTAGAGTGAGTCCCAGATCACCGAGATGTACACCAACTTTAGGGTCTATTTGGTTGCATGTAAATTATTTTCATTGGAAAATAGTTTTTCATAGAATAGTTTTTACATGAAAATAAAAATCATAAATGACCATTTGATTCTTAGGTAAATATTTTCACGGGTTATTTGCGTAAATAGAAGATTGAAAAAATGTAAAAAGTCAACAACATTAAATGTAAACTATTACTAGAAAATTGTATGGAGGTGCATGGAATATTATGGTCCACTCCAATGAGAGGGGGCCATATACCCCTAGCATACTATTCATCAAAATATTTATTTTATTTTATTTTTTTATTTTTAATATTTAAAAAATAAAAAAATTAGTGGAAAATAAATTACTTTGACAAAGACAATTTAAATTAGGAGAAATAAAATAAAAACATAATTTGAATGAATAGTGTTCTATGGATAATTTAATAAAATGAAAATTTAAAACAACTAATGAAAAATAATTAAATTTGATAAAGATCGGCTTAAATGAAGGGGAAAAAATTGCATGAATAGTGCAAAGAATATTTGCTCAGTAGTTGGAGCAAGCAACGGAAGATGGAGAAGACACACGCAGGCGGAAAATGGTTTCTGAGTATTCACCACAGATGCCAAAATCCAGATTTTGTAGGATGAAGTTTTACAGATTTTACTTTTCAAATATAACAAATGACTGAAAAGTATAATTTTCCTTGAAAAGGTTTTACAGGGAGGGGTTTTACGGTTAAACAAACGCACCCTTAGCCTCAACCCTAATTTCCCTATCCCTAGCCTGCTTGAGAGCAAGCAGCCCCTGAAGAAGAGGAAGCCACCAACAATGTCGATCATCTCAAGTGCACTGCTGGCAGCGGTCGGGTTGATCTTTGTAGTACCCCGGAAAATTTATTAATTAATAATTATAGATAAATTGAAATTTTATCAATTAATAAATTCAATCAATTAAAAAGGTACGCATTATTATCACATGCGTATAAGCCCCTATAAAAATTTCGTAAAAATAGTAGTTATACTATAAATAATGTTCTCTAATAACCCATCATGAAATTTGGGCGTAGAAAAATCATTTGGACTTAGTTTAAGAATTTATGCGACTTATTAGCATAATTAAGGAATAAGTCGAAGAATCCATTTTTTATGATCCAAGGTGGATTATAAATTAAAATAAATATATGAGTAGACTTTAAATAATATGGGATGATAGTCCATTATGATATTTGGACCAATAGACAATCTTGGCCCATGAATAAATTATCTAATAAAAGGATAAATAAAAACCCATTAAGTAAAGTAAGTACATGGGTTGTACAATTAAACTCACATGAGTTATTGGGCTAAGAGTAATTGCCCAAATGATGAATATTAGAAATATTGGTATGAATAATATTTATTCAATAAAAAAATATGAATTTACTTGAATAAGTGTGATAAATAGATTTACTTAAGGATAAAGGGTGAATAATTGGAATTAAATCAATACCCATTAAGTTAAATTAGTAATGGGTTTTACTAATGGACCTAACATAGATTGTTGGGCCCAAATAAGAAGAGCCCATCATGAGATGGGAGATAATTAAGCTAAATTCGTACCTAAAATATTAATAAATAGAACAGGGTTAAGATAATGAGTATTTTAACTCTTAATCATCTTAAAAAGAGTCCTAACCCTAGTCTAACCCAATAGGACTCTATCCTAATCTAAAATTGGGATTTAGATGTGAGACAATTGGGTTAAATATAAGAGACCCAAATTAAATAGGAAAATTCGTAACTATATTATCTCTTAATTAAAAAGGGGTCATTAAAGCACTAATATGACTCATATATATCTTAAAAAGAGTCTCCATCCCATCCTAACACATTAGCCATAAAATTAGATCTCTCCCTAAGCCAATTAGTGGATTAATGCTAGAATATGGGAGATAAATGTGTAAATTCGGAGTTAATATTTAAATAAATTAAAAATGGATAAGATAATGACTAAACTAGCTTATAAATGTCTCTATAAGAATCCTAATCATATCCTAAACCATTACCCACGAAATTAAACCTCTCCCCTACCCATTAGGTGGATAAATGGAAGAAAAATAGAGGATAATTGTGAATTTTCGAAATTTAAGAGAGAAGGGAAGAGTACGGAGTTGTATGGACTCTATTACCACCCTATACACTTCTCATTTGACCCTATCAACCCCATTTTTGTGGCTGGAGCTCTGGAGCATGAGGAGAAGGGTTGGAGCAAGGAGAAGAAGGAGGTTGGAGCAAGGAGAACTTCGAAATTCGTCACCCCTCAACCCTAGGATCTTTACAGCGCAAAAAGGTAGGCAATCTCTCAAGCTAAAATTGTGAAATAATTACCCTAGGTAGCCTTCATGTACCTCTTCAAAAGCCCTATGGTCTCGTTGCATTTTGTTCATCCATTTGGGCGAATTTAATTCGTGAAATCCTGCTATTCTCATGAACTGAGATCTCATGTTTTTTTCTAATTCCCGACGTGTACTTGCTCTCATGACATGATAAAATTCTCATTGATACTACCATGTAATAGATTTCAAACGCCCCTGTTCTTGCTTGATTTCGATCTCCCATGAGGGAGAATTAAATCTTTGAATATCTGTCAGATCTGTGCACTCAACTCTCCTTGTTTCCTTTTTAACCTCGTGCACACTTGACATCATTCTATGATAAAATTATCATAAATACTACTACATGTTAGCTTTCAAACGCCGCTGGTTTCAGAATTTTTCATTATGTATACACCTCTAATTAATTCGTGAAACTCTGACTGCGCCTGTTTAGGTCACTGAAAAGTAACCTGATCAATGCATGTCTAAGCCTTGTCTATTTTCAAATTAATCATGCATGTTGATAGATATACATGTCTACTTTCGTTTAAAACTGGTTTCATGCTTTTTGGATCACCGTACTTTTTTATATGGAATTTACAACGTCCCTGTATCACAGATGATTCGCCCTGGAAAAAGGGAAAAATGGGACGGACTCTCCTGCTATTGCGACGGCGCGATCCGCCGCGATACCAGTCGAGTTGCGCCCCTCTATCATGTCGCGTTAATAACGCGGCGACCTAAGCCGCCGCGACTCCGTTTCGCTTGTCGCGTCCAGCCGCCTTGTCGCGACTTGGAGTTGCGACGGGTACCTTTGTCGCGTTAACAGGAAAATAGCCAGAACCCGAAATTTGCTTATATGCCCTGATGATTATGCTTTATACCCTCTAATTAGCCATGTTTAAATCATGTTATTGTTAAATTGACTTGGCAAATTAATAAATGGCTTTAAGGATATACATTTAATTATTTAAAATGACATTTTTCACGACTTATCATATCCTCAAAATTTCCTTACACTTACGCACACACCACATTAATAAATGTCATTTTGACCTTGATAAATTTTGCAATAATGTATTCGGTAAATTAGTGAAATAAATGACTAAATTACCCTATTTTGTTAAATACAATTGTTTCCATTCTTACTCGCGCATTTTATCTACCGTTACCGTTTTCCCTCGGCCTTCGAGTACTCGAGGCACGACGAACCCGTTTTTACACGCTTTCCCTTGACTTGGATCACCTCTCCACCGAGAATACTCTCGACTGGACTAGGGAATCCTTGTCAAGACCTCCGTAAGTCTTCTTGGCTTTGGCGCACGTCCTTAGTCAACGAGCTGGTTGTACCCTAAAACCCGTAACACCTTAGGGATCAGTATGATCCATGGCCTTAGTGTTCTCTCCTTATCTTGCGATCACACTGGACCATGTAGCCTGTGTTCATAGCACGGCTAGTGGGCTGTTGTGACTTCCACCAGACTGCCGGTACCTGACTTGGTGCCGTGCAACCGTTACTATCGTGTGTTTCTCGTCATTTTACACATATGTCCCTACCTCATCTGATATCTCGTTACTCTCATCTGTTCACGTTCTCTCTACACTCTCGTCTAGTTCATCTACTACTCTCATCTATTCTTGGTACTCTCTTGGCCATTTGTGATTGTCTAAGATAACAAACATGACTATGCTAGGCAACATAATAAGGGCCCGATCTGGTCCTTGGGTGGAGCATCTGAAAGGCTATAACTCGCGGGGGTCTAATGATCAGGTGATGGCATACACCAAACGCATGACTATCAAGATTTAATCTAAGACAATTCACAAACATTCCTGTACATGATACTTGACTTGTGGTTGATAAAATGATCGACCAAACGCATGTTACTTGCTTTACTTGCTATCGTGACTAGTGCACTGTTGTGCAACCATACACGCTATCTCGTTACACTCTATCTCGTTACACGGCCAGTTCTTTATCATCCTAGTTTTGCAATAATCTTTTGAAATGTATTACCGTTCACGTGTTATCTTATACTATTACTCTCTCGACTATACTTGATCGTTCTCTCTAGTTGACCTACTTTACAAGATATTAATCACTTAAAGCATGCTTGTTTACACGAGATATTAAGTCCTACTGAGCGTTATCGCTCACCCTTCGTTATTTGTTATATGTGTTTCAGGTAAGTCAGGTGATGACCTTACACACAACAAGGGAATTGGACTGGAGTGATGAGCGTCCTGAAGTCATAGCGATGGAATGTCCTTAGTACCTTAGAGTCTAGTTAGATATTTGCTTTAGATTTCTTTTCCAATGTAATAAAGTCATTGAGCCCGGTGTTTTGGCTCTGAATTAGTGGTTGTAATAGTTTAGATGAATTATCAATAAAATGATGAGTTTATTGCAATTATTGTTCATTAGTTACTCTGATATTTGCGAATGTATGCGCAATTTACGTTACCATACTCGTTGTTCATGCCTCCCCGATTTATTCCGCTGCTAAATTGGCGAGGCATGACAGTTGGTATCAGAGCCTAGGATGTCCTTATTAGGATATTTAAGTCTAGGATGTTCTAGGTGAACTGCCCTGACATGTGTCTAAGTCAACCACCATACCTATGTGAGAATTGGGTAGAACCATGGTTAAGATCTGAATACATTATAAATATATATGTATCAACTTGGTAATACTTTAGCACCCAAAGTCTAAAAAGAAATAAAGTTAATGCTATTGCTCCCAGGAGATTAGTGGAGATGATTGAATGAAATATTCAGAATAGAATTGGTAGTCGTATCATATCTTGTGAATTTGGGGACCAAATTCTATTTAAGTGGGGGAGGATGTAGTACCCCGGAAAATCTATTAATTAATAATTATAGATAAATTGAAATTTTATCAATTAATAAATTCAATCAATTAAAAAGGTACGCATTATTATCACATGCGTATAAGCCCCTATAAAAATTTCGTAAAAATAGTAGTTATACTATAAATAATGTTCTCTAATGACCCATCATGAAATTTGGGCGTAGAAAAATCATTTGGACTTAGTTTAAGAATTTATGCGACTTATTAGTATAATTAAGGAATAAGTCGAAGAATCCATTATTTTATGATCCAAGGTGGATTATAAATTAAAATAAATATATGAGTAGACTTTAAATAATATGGGATGATAGTCCATTATGATATTTGGACCAATAGACAATCTTGGCCCATGAATAAATTATCTAATAAAAGGATAAATAAAAACTCATTAAGTAAAGTAAGTACATGGGTTGTACAATTAAGCTCACATGAGTTATTGGGTTAAGAGTAATTGCCCAAATGATGAATATTAGAAATATTGGTATGAATAATATTTATTCAATAAAAAAATATGAATTTACTTGAATAAGTGTGATAAATAGATTTACTTAAGGATAAAGGGTGAATAATTGGAATTAAATCAATACCCATTAAGTTAAATTAGTAATGGGTTTTACTAATGGACCTAACATAGATTGTTGGGCCCAAATAAGAAGAGCCCATCATGAGATGGGAGATAATTAAGCTAAA
This sequence comes from Colocasia esculenta, assembly GCA_014218235.1. Lineage (NCBI taxonomy): Eukaryota > Viridiplantae > Streptophyta > Magnoliopsida > Alismatales > Araceae > Colocasia > Colocasia esculenta. The sequence goes on from JACBKR010000945.1 coordinate 280,996, forward strand.
TTCGTACCTAAAATATTAATAAATAGAAAAGGGTTAAGATAATGAGTATTTTAACTCTTAATCATCTTAAAAAGAGTCCTAACCCTAGTCTAACCCAATAGGACTCTATCCTAATCTAAAATTGGGATTTAGATGTGAGACAATTGGGTTAAATATAAGAGACCCAAATTAAATAGGGAAATTCGTAACTATATTATCTCTTAATTAAAAAGGGGTCATTAAAGCACTAATATGACTCATATATATCTTAAAAAGAGTCCCCATTCCATCCTAACACATTAGCCATAAAATTAGATCTCCCCCTAAGCCAATTAGTGGATTAATACTAGAATATGAGAGATAAATGTGTAAATTCGGAGTTAATATTTAAATAAATTAAAAAGGGATAAGATAATGACTAAACTAGCTTATAAATGTCTCTATAAGAGTCCTAATCATATCCTAAACCATTACCCACGAAATTAAACCTCTCCCCTACCCATTAGGTGGATAAATGGAAGAAAAATATAGGATAATTGTGAATTTTCGAAATTTAAGAGAGAAGGGAAGAGTACGGAGTTGTGTGGACTCTATTACCACCCTATACACTTCTCATTTGACCCTATCAACCCAATTTTCGTAGCTGGAGCTTTGGAGCATGAGGAGAAGGGTTGGAGCAAGGAGAAGAAGGAGGTTGGAGCAAGGAGAACTTCGAAATTCGTCACCCCTCAACCATAGGATCTTTACAGCACAAAAAGGTAAGCAATATCTCAAGCTAAAATTGTGAAATAATTACCCTAGGTAGCCTTCATGTACCTCTTCAAAAGCCCTATCTTCTCGTTGCATTTTGTTCATCCATTTGGGTGAATTTAATTCGTGAAATCCTGTTGTTCTCATGAACTGAGATCTCATATTTTTTTCTAATTCCCAACGTGTACTTGCTCTCATGACATGATAAAATTCTCATTGATACTACCATGTAATAGCTTTCAAACGCCTCTAGTCTTGCTTGATTTCGATCTCCCATGAGGGAGAATTAAATCTTTGAATATCTGTCAGATCTGTGCACTCAACTCTCCTTGTTTCCTTTTTAACCTCGTGCACACTTGACATCATTCTATGATAAAATTATCATAAATACTACTACATGTTAGCTTTCAAACGCCGCTGGTTTCAGAATTTTTCATCATGTATACACCTCTAATTAATTCGTGAAACTCTGACTGCGCCTGTTTAGGTCACTGAAAAGTAACCTGATCAATGCATGTCTAAGCCTTGTCTATTTTCAAATTAATCATGCATGTTGATAGATATACATGTCTACTTTCGTTTAAAACTGGTTTCATACTTTTTGGATCACCGTACTATTTTATATCGAATTTACAACGTCCCTGTATCACAGATGATTCCCCCTGGAAAAAGGGAAAAATGGGCCGGACTCTCCTGTTATCGCGACGGCGCGATCCGCCGCGATACCAGTCGAGTCGCGCCCCTCTATCATGTCGCGTTAATAATGCGGCGACCTAAGCCGCCGCGACTCCGGTTCGCTTGTCGCGTCTAGCCGCCTTGTCGCGACTTGGAGTTGCGACGGGTACCTTTGTCGCGTTAACAGGAAAATAGCCAGAACCCGAAATTTGCTTATATGCCCTGATGATTATGCTTTATACCCTCTAATTAGCCATGTTTAAATCATGTTATTGTTAAATTGACTTGGCAAATTAATAAATGGCTTTAAGGATATACATTTAATTATTTAAAATGACATTTTTCACGACTTATCATATCCTCAAGATTTCCTTACACTTACGCACACACCACATTAATAAATGCCATTTTGACCTTGATAAATTTTGCAATAATGTATTCGGTAAATTAGCGAAATAAATGACTAAATTACCCTATTTTGTTAAATACAATTGTTTCCATTTTTACTCGCGCATTTTATCTACCGTTACCGTTTTCCCTCGGCCTTCGAGCACTCGAGGCACGACGGACCCGTTTTTACACGCTTTCCCTTGACTTGGATCACCTCTCCACCGAGAATACTCTCGACTGGACTAGGGAATCCTTGTCAAGACCTCCGTAAGTCTTCTTGGCTTTGGCGCACGTCCTTAGTCAACGAGCTGATTGTACCCTAAAACCCGTTACACCTTAGGGATCAGTACGATCCATGGCCTTAGTGTTCTCTCCTTATCTTGCGATCACACTGAACCATCTAGCCTGTGTTCATAGCACGGCTAGTGGGCGGTTGTGAATTCCACCAGACTGTCGGTACCTGACTTGGTGCCGTGCAACCGTTACTATCGTGTGTTTCTCGTCATTTTACACATATGTCCCTACCTCATATGATATCTCGTTACTCTCATCTGTTCACGTTCTCTCTACACTCTCGTCTAGTTCATCTACTACTCTCATCTATTCTTGGTACTCTCTTGGCCATTTGTGATTGTCTAAGATAACAAACATGACTATGCTAGGCAACATAATAAGGGCTCGATCTGGTCCTTGGGTGGAGCACCTGAAAGGCTATAACTCGCGGGGGTCTAATGATCAGGTGATGGCATACACCAAACGCATGACTATCAAGATTTAATCTAAGACAATTCACAAACATTCCTGTACATGATACTTGACTTGTGGTTGATAAAATGATCGACCAAACGCATGTTACTTGCTTTACTTGCTATCGTGACTAGTGCACTGTTGTGCAACCATACACGCTATCTCGTTACACGCTATCTCGTTACACGGCCAGTTCTTTATCATCCTAGTTTTGCAATAATCTTTTGAAATGTATTACCGTTCACGTGTTATCTTGTACTATTACTCTCTCGACTATACTTGATCGTTCTCTCTAGTTGACCTACTTTACAAGATATTAATCACTTAAAGCATGCTTGTTTACACGAGATATTAAGTCCTACTGAGCGTTATCGCTCACCCTTCGTTATTTGTTATATGTGTTTCAGGTAAGTCAGGTGATGACCTTACACACAACAAGGGGATTGGACTGGAGTGATGAGCGTCCTGAAGTCATAGCGATGGAATGTCCTTAGTACCTTAGAGTCTAGTTAGATATTTGCTTTAGATTTTTTTCCAATGTAATAAAGTCATTGAGCCCGGTGTTTTGGCTCTGAATTAGTGGTTGTAATAGTTTAGATGAATTATCAATAAAATGATGAGTTTATTGCAATTATTGTTCATTAGTTACTCTGATATTTGCGAATGTATGCGCAATTTACGTTACCATACTCGTTGTTCATGCCTCCCCGATTTATTCCGCTGCTAAATTGGTGGGGCATGACAGTTGGTATCAGAGCCTAGGATGTCGTTATTAAGATATTTAAGTCTAGGATGTTCTAGGTGAACTGCCCTGACATGTGTCTAAGTCAACCACCATACCTATGTGAGAATTGGGTAGAACCATGGTTAAGATCTGAATACATTATAAATATATATGTATCAACTTGGTAATACTTTAGCACCCAAAGTCTAAAAAGAAATAAAGTTAATGTTATTGCTCGCAGGAGATTAGTGGAGATGATTGAATGAAATATTCAGAATAGAATTGGTAGTCGTATCATATCTTGTGAATTTGGGGACCAAATTCTATTTAAGTGGGGGAGGATGTAGTACCCCGGAAAATCTATTAATTAATAATTATAGATAAATTGAAATTTTATCAATTAATAAATTCAATCAATTAAAAAGGTACGCATTATTATCACATGCGTATAAGCCCCTATAAAAATTTCGTAAAAATAGTAGTTATACTATAAATAATGTTCTCTAATGACCCATCATGAAATTTGGCCGTAGAAAAATCATTTGGACTTAGTTTAAGAATTTATGCGACTTATGAGTATAATTAAGGAATAAGTCGAAGAATCCATTATTTTATGATCCAAGGTGGATTATAAATTAAAATAAATATATGAGTAGACTTTAAATAATATGGGATGATAGTCCATTATAATATTTGGACCAATAGACAATCTTGGCCCATGAATAAATTATCTAATAAAAGGATAAATAAAAACCCATTAAGTAAAGTAAGTACATGGGTTGTACAATTAAGCTCACATGAGTTATTGGGCTAAGAGTAATTGCCCAAATGATGAATATTAGAAATATTGGTATGAATAATATTTATTGAATAAAAAAAATATGAATTTACTTGAATAAGTGTGATAAATAGATTTACTTAAGGATAAAGGGTGAATAATTGGAATTAAATCAATACCCATTAAGTTAAATTAGTAATGAGTTTTACTAATGGACCTAACATAGATTGTTGGGCCCAAATAAGAAGAGCCCATCATGAGATGGGAGATAATTAAGCTAAATTCGTACCTAAAATATTAATAAATAGAAAAGGGTTAAGATAATGAGTATTTTAACTCTTAATCATCTTAAAAAGAGTCCTAACCCTAGTCTAACCCAATAGGACTCTATCCTAATCTAAAATTGGGATTTAATGTGAGACAATTGGGTTAAATATAAGAGACCCAAATTAAATAGGGAAATTCGTAACTATATTATCTCTTAATTAAAAAGGGGTCATTAAAGCACTAATATGACTCATATATATCTTAAAAAGAGTCTCCATCCCATCCTAACACATTAGCCATAAAATTAGATCTCCCCCTAATCCAATTAGTGGATTAATGCTAGAATATGGAAGATAAATGTGTAAATTCGGAGTTAATATTTAAATAAATTAAAAAGGGATAAGATAATGACTAAACTAGCTTATAAATGTCTCTATAAGAGTCCTAATCATATCCTAAACCATTACCCACGAAATTAAACCTCTCCCCTACCCATTAGGTGGATAAATGGAAGAAAAATAGAGGATAATTGTGAATTTTCGAAATTTAAGAGAGAAGAGAAGAGTACGGAGTTGTGTGGACTCTATTACCACCCTATACACTTCTCATTTGACCCTATCAACCCAATTTTCGTAGCTGGAGCTCTGGAGCATGAGGAGAAGGGTTGGAGCAAGGAGAAGAAGGAGGTTGGAGCAAGGAGAACTTCGAAATTCGTCACCCCTCAACCCTAGGATCTTTACAGCACAAAAAGGTAGGCAATCTCTCAAGCTAAAATTGTGAAATAATTACCCTAGGTAGCCTTCATGTACCTCTTCAAAAGTCCTATGGTCTCGTTGCATTTCGTTCATCCATTTGGGCGAATTTAATTCGTGAAATCCTGATGTTCTCATGAACTGAGATCTCATGTTTTTTTCTAATTCCCGACGTGTACTTGCTCTCATGACATGATAAAATTCTCATTGATACTACCATGTAATAGCTTTCAAACGCCTCTAGTCTTGCTTGATTTCGATCTCCCATGAGGGAGAATTAAATCTTTGAATATTTGTCAGATCTGTGCACTCAACTCTTCTTGTTTCCTTTTTAACCTCGTGCACACTTGACATCCTTCTATGATAAAATTATCATAAATACTACTACATGTTATCTTTCAAACGCCGCTGGTTTCAGAATTTTTCATCATTTATACACCTCTAATTAATTCATTAAACTCTGACTGCGCCTGTTTAGGTCACTGAAAAGTAACCTGATCAATGCATGTCTAAGCCTTGTCTATTTTCAAATTAATCATTCATGTTGATAGATATACATGTCTACTTTCGTTTAAAACTGGTTTCATACTTTTTGGATCACCGTGCTATTTTATATCGAATTTACAACGTCCCTGTATCACAGATGATTCGCCCTGGAAAAAGGGAAAAATGGGCCGGACTCTCCTGTTATCGCGACGGCGCGATCCGCCGCGATACCAGTCGAGTCGCGCCCCTCTATCATGTCGCGTTAATAATGCGGCGACCTAAGCCGCCGCGACTCCGGTTCGCTTGTCGCGTCTAGCCGCCTTGTCGCGACTTGGAGTTGCGACGGGTACCTTTGTCGCGTTAACAGGAAAATAGCCAGAACCCGAAATTTGCTTATATGCCCTGATGATTATGCTTTATACCCTCTAATTAGCCATGTTTAAATCATGTTATTGTTAAATTGACTTGGCAAATTAATAAATGGCTTTAAGGATATACATTTAATTATTTAAAATGACATTTTTCACGACTTATCATATCCTCAAGATTTCCTTACACTTACGCACACACCACATTAATAAATGCCATTTTGACCTTGATAAATTTTGCAATAATGTATTCGGTAAATTAGCGAAATAAATGACTAAATTACCCTATTTTGTTAAATACAATTGTTTCCATTTTTACTCGCGCATTTTATCTACCGTTGCCGTTTTCCCTCGGCCTTCGAGCACTCGAGGCACGACGGACCCGTTTTTACACGCTTTCCCTTGACTTGGATCACCTCTCCACCGAGAATACTCTCGACTGGACTAGGGAATCCTTGTCAAGACCTCCGTAAGTCTTCTTGGCTTTGGCGCACGTCCTTAGTCAACGAGCTGGTTGTACCCTAAAACCCGTTACACCTTAGGGATCAGTACGATCCATGGCCTTAGTGTTCTCTCCTTATCTTGCGATCACACTGGACCATCTAGCCTGTGTTCATAGCACGGCTAGTGGGCGGTTGTGACTTCCACCAGACTGCCGGTACCTGACTTGGTGCCGTGCAACCGTTACTATCGTATGTTTCTCGTCATTTTACACATATGTCCCTACCTCATCTGATATCTCGTTACTCTCATCTGTTCACGTTCTCTCTACACTCTCGTCTAGTTCATCTACTACTCTCATCTATTCTTGGTACTCTCTTGGCCATTTGTGATTGTCTAAGATAACAAACATGACTATGCTAGGCAACATAATAAGGGCCCGATCTGGTCCTTGGGAGGAGCACCTGAAAGGCTATAACTCGCGGGGGTCTAATGATCAGGTGATGGCATACACCAAACGCATGACTATCAAGATTTAATCTAAGACAATTCACAAACATTCATGTACATGATACTTGACTTGTGGTTGATAAAATGATCGACCAAACGCATGTTACTTGCTTTACTTGCTATCGTGACTAGTGCACTGTTGTGCAACCATACACGCTATCTCGTTACACGCTATCTCGTTACACGGCCAGTTCTTTATCATCCTAGTTTTGCAATAATCTTTTGAAATGTATTACCGTTCACGTGTTATCTTGTACTATTACTCTCTCGACTATACTTGATCGTTCTCTCTAGTTGACCTACTTTACAAAATATTAATCACTTAAAGCATACTTGTTTACACGAGATATTAAGTCCTACTGAGCGTTATCGCTCACCCTTCGTTATTTGTTATATGTGTTTCAGGTAAGTCAGGTGATGACCTTACACACAACAAGGGGATTGGACTGGAGTTATGAGCGTCCTGAAGTCATAGCGATGGAATGTCCTTAGTACCTTAGAGTCTAGTTAGATATTTGCTTTAGATTTCTTTTCCAATGTAATAAAGTCATTGAGCCCGGTGTTTTGGCTCTGAATTAGTGGTTGTAATAGTTTAGATGAATTATCAATAAAATGATTAGTTTATTGCAATTATTGTTCATTAGTTGCTCTGATATTTGCGAATGTATGCGCAATTTACGTTACCATACTCGTTGTTCATGCCTCCCCGATTTATTCCGCTGCTAAATTGGCGGGGCATGACAATCTTGTTGCTTCATTGATAGTTCCGTCGAGGATGCGGCGGCGGGGCAAACAAGATGGGAAGGAAAAGAGAGAAGAGGAGATACGAGAAGGGCAAAAAGGGAAGTTCGTGCCAGTGGACGGGTTCAGCCTAGCTAGAGCTAGAGGAGCTACTGCGCGGGCGTCAACGTATATGTGGTGAGGAACAACCACAATATAAGATCTTGTACAATGTGATGGTGGGGAGGGGAGCGGTAGTGGTAGTGCAGAGGCTAATTAAGGTGGAGGATGGAAGCGGGGACGAGGTTTCTTGGAGACGATATGGAGCGAGTTCGAGTTGGAGGCCATAGCCATTGGGCGAGTGAGGCACCCCAATGTGGTGGGTCTTAGGGTGTACTACTATGCCCACGACAAGAAGCTTCTCATGTAAGACTACATCTCCAATAACACCCTTCATGCCACGTTGCACAATAAAGAATTGAAACGTGTATATCATTATATATTTGAGGAGGTTTAATGATTTTCATCGTATATATCATTGTATATTGGTTTCTCTTTGGTAGAGAACTGCAAGGGTATAATTACAATCTATAAAGATATTTAGAGAATATTGTTGGCAGTATGCTCAAATGAGATATATATTTGACATAACCTATTTTATAAGGGTATTTATGTAAAAAAATAGCTTCTTTTTTTTTCTTCTATTGTAGTGATCATATCATCTTCCTTGACAAACGAATCATTAACGGGGACATGGGTTTTTGGGGTGAGAAATCATACCTTAGGCTCAAGCCCTATCTAGCCTAGCTAGAATATTTAGCTATTGAGCATTTTACAAATGAGAAAAGTTAACTACATTTGAGAAAGTACAGTAAATATAATTCACGTAGGATTGTACTTCATGTGGCATTTTATTGGGCGTCACTTGATTTTTTATTTTTTTAATTTAACATTTCTATTTTAGAGCTCAATTTTTTTATTTTGGAATCTAACTTTTTATTTTAGAGTTTAACTTTTTATTTTGAAACCTAACTTGTCTTCTATTTTGGAGTCAAATTTTTTTAAGATTTTTTTTTAATTTAACTTTTTTATTTTGGAGCTCAATTTTTCTATTTTGGAACCTAATTTTTTTATTTTGGAATCCAACTTGTCTTCTGTTTTGGAGTCAAACTATTTTTTAACCTTCAAAATTAAAAATTAAGCTCCAAAAAAAAATAGCTCCAAAATAGAAGAATTAGACTCAAATATTATATGTATGCATGTATATATATATATATATATATATATATATATATATATATATATATATATATATACTTCTTCACAAATCTTAATGCATGTTCAAAAGTTTGAAGAAGGATGCATCGCTAATTCGCTGGCCACTTAGCAGATTTGGCCCACACCGACACGTGGCTGTCGTCGGGGGTGTAAACGATCCAAGTCGAGCCGAGTTATACCCTGCTCGAATTCGAACTCGTTTATTTTTTACAAGCTCGAACTCGACTCGAAACTCGTCGAACTTCACCAACTGATACTCGAACTCGACTCGACGAGCAGCTCGTTTAGCCTAATCGAGTTCTTAACGAGCTCAAATACAAGCTCAAAAAATAACCCCAATTCCAAAAAAAAAGCTTAAAATCTATTTAAATAATTTTTAATTTTTTAAACAGACTCATAGAATTGAAGCCCAATAACAAATGAATATTTAGATAAATTTAAATTATTTTAAATTATTAAACTACATTTTTGGATGAGAAATTCTCATCTTGGTCGAAAGCCAAAAGGCTTTCTCCCCTTTTTTTTTTACTGGTTTGAATTCGATGGCTTTGAAGTGGACTGCAGGGTCCCTTTTGTAGGCAACCCAAAGGCACACGTTCTTCCCATATCCGATATGGTATTAAATGGCCAATGGTGCTGCCTTGGGTAGTTGCTTAGTTGGGTTGTTGCGTATCTGTGCTGGGGTGGGCGGGCTGGGCGAGGGGTGCAATCGTGCAGAGGGTAGGTGGCTGGAGAACGCCACCCCGGGGGCCGTAGTTGCCGTCCGGTGCTATCGCGGAGGGCCTCTTGGAAGCTCACGGTGCGACCGGTGCCCCAAGTGGGAAGCTCGAACCACCGCCGGAGCTGTCGTCGAGACCTCCATCTGGCACTGGCGGAGGGTTCACGCGGGGGAGGCAGCGGCCAGCGGGGGAGGAAGTCGCACCTGCATAGGCGCCCTGTCGCGGAGTCGGGAGGAAGAAGATGAAGCCGCGGTGCCTGTGAGCCTTGGAAAACCTATTTTTATATATATACCCTTATTCAATTGATATTATTAAAATCAAATTTTTATAAATACTTTATTTATATAATTTGTACATGTACCCTCTAATATTTAGTCTTTTATATTTAATTCCTCAAAAACATTTTATAATTTAATAATAACTCTATAAAAATAACAAGTTAACATTTCTTTTAATAATAAATGTTTAAACAAATTATTAATGAGTATTTAAACGAATTCTTAACGAGTATTTAATTGAGTTCTTAACGAGTAATTAAACGAGTTGTTCACGAACATAATCGAGTCGAGCTCACATGTGTTCAGACTCGGCTCGTTTATGAACCGAACTTTTTTTTGTTCAAACTCGGCTCGTTAATTAAATAAACGAGTCGAACCGAACTTTTATCGAGCCGAATATCAAGCTACTCTTTGAACGTATCAGCTCGTTTACACCCCTAGACTCGAGTTTATCATATCACAAAGTAGATGGGCCGGATCGGATATATGCGGCTCAATGCATCGAGCCGAGCGGTTTCGGGGCCTTGGCTAAGCTCTGTCGGGATCGCGCCGAAGCCCGACCCGTTAACAGCCTTTGGCCCCACGACTAGGGCTGTAAACGGAGCGGATACGGAGCAGATATAGGTTTTCCGTGTCCGCTTTGAATATTTATTCGGATAATTCGTATCCGTTCGGATACGAAGCGGATATTTTAGTCAGATAATGATCGGATTCAGAGCGGATTCGGATATTATCCGGTTCGAAAATATGAGACTAGCGAGGAGTGAGGATTGGGGGAGGGGTGCCGCCGGAGGGGGGGAATAGAGAGAGAGGGAAGAGAGAGAGAGAGAGAGATGGGGGGTGCCACCAGAGGGGGGGGGGAGATCGCAGATGGGGGGTGCCGCCGTAGGGGGGGAATAGAGAGAGAGAGAGAGAGAGAGAGAGAGAGAGAGAGAGAGAGAGAGAGAGAGAGAGAGAGAGAGAGAGAGAGAGAGAGAGAGAGAGAGAGAGAGGAGGGAAGGCCAGGTGGAGGGGTGCCGCAAGGGGGGACCTTCCATGCTGGAATCAGTGGTCCACCCGTTGTCGGTCACTGCACGCAGAACCAAACCCATGGCAGCATCCTTCCATGTAGAAGGTGAAAAGAAATTTTCGATCAACACAACCAGAACAAACTAACCAAAGAGGGAAAAAGAAAAAAGAATAAAGGCCTAGCTTTCGTGATTCTTCCTGTTCGGGGGCAAAGAAATACTGAAATTTACATTTGGAAGAGGGGCGAGGGAGCCAGGGCTCCTGAAGAATGGGACGATGCTCACGTTGCCGCCATCGTAGCTGAGATCGGAGTCCTTTTCTTTATCTGGACGTGAAAGAATAACACACAAGGGCATCCACAGTCAACGGAGGAAGAGAAAGGGCAAAGGAGGAGAGGCCGAGGATCTTTACCCTTGGAAGCAGCCACCAGGGGTAGACGACGCCTGGAGAGGGTGCTTCTCCAGCTCGGAGAGAAGATGGAGACGGGGGAGTTGGACGTGGTAGCGGCAGCCGAGGCGCTGAGGGCGTCCATGGCCGCGACGGCGGCGGGCGGGTGGCAGGCTAGTGGAAGCAATGTAGAGGTGGGAAGGTGAAGAGGTCTCGCCCCCAATCTAAGATCTAACGGTCATGATCCTTAGAGTGGGGTAGTTAGGTTTTTTTTATATATTTATATATTATATATAGATCCTTAGATCTAAGATCTAACGATCATGATTTATCTGATTTCGGAGTGGTTCTTAAACGGAGCAGATCACCCAATTACGTATCCGCTCCGTTTATTATCCGGATATTATCTGTATCCGAAATCCGATCCGACGGATATATGTTAAACGGATAATATCCACTTAACTGGATACGAATCCGAATCGGATCCGGATAATATCTGGATCTATTTACAGCCCTACCCACGACCAGGTTCCCCTCATCATGATCTGCATGCGGATATTACGACCGGGACTAATCACCCTATTCTGGAAAAAAAATTGAAAGAATAAAAATTTGTAATAAGAGATTAATGACACGTATACATCTCAGGACCCCTGCAACCCACATTAATTTGCAGGAGAGTTGTCCTTTCTTTCTAAAGGCTTTATATCATCTATAATCATAGACTCTTGTTTAATAAACAAATTGTCTATATATGCAATAAATAGACCGAGCTAATCCTTGAGTTCGTAGGATTTTCATTCATTTAATAATTAAAGTGCTTCGAGGAGGAGCATCCAATCCTATAGACGATAACCCATATGCATGTGCAAAGAGAGACAAGACACCTAGAAACTGAAAGAAGCGGCCGATCGCCTTCCTTAAGATGAGGTGCATGTTTCCTTCTTCACCTTGAGCTAATCTTTCGATGAAACAGTGTCCACTTCCCAATGTCCATTGTATATTACTAGAGAATAGAGAGTGTGGAAATGGGGTTCCAGCTATAAGTGAGCTAGTTGTCTCTGTCTTCTTCCTTTCTCACTCTTCGATGATCATCGAACAATTGATTTTTTGCACTTGCACAGTTGCACGGTTGTTCAGTGCACCAAGATGAAAATTCAACACCTGTAGCACTGCATGCTTGTGAAAACAGAGGGCTTCAGCCGGCTGTTTCCAGTGCAATTATTTAACTAGTTTATCTCTCATTGTTTTATATCGCTCACCTGTGCCCTCCGCCTGCCATATCTATCTATCTCCAACAATGTACCATACAATATGCTAATCAAACGGAAAGAAGATCTTCCTGCATGAAGAAATTAAGTGATCTCATAATTAACTTCGTGCCCATGCATGTGTGACTGTAGCTTGCATCCATCGAAGAAATTAAGAAGCAAAACGGAACACAAAAGAATAAGGACAAGAAGAGGGCCACCCAGAGATTGATCCTATTGCAATGGATAAGTTCAGAGAAAACTGATGTCAAGTGCAGTTATGATACATTTTCTATGATCCGCCTGTGGGGATGATGCTAACTGATCGTGGCAGCAACTCCTTCGAATGCGGCCGCCTTCACCCCATAGTATAAGTTGCCCGTAACCCTGTAGATTACATGTATACATCCCAGCTCTTCTTAGGGCCAGTGACCTTGTACCCATGGCCATGTGATTTACTCGAAGGGTCCGGGGTGTAGATATGCTTCTCTCTAATTGCAGGTTATGCGGACGGCCTTGAGAAACTCTGTCCAGACAAACAGCAACAAGATCAAAGAGTCGCAGTGCCCCTTGTTTCAGAAGCGGCCGGGCAAATCGTTGCCAGCATGCACACGGCCGCCACCAGCCGCCGCAGGGCAGTGGCTGCACAGCTCCATGTGAAATCATCTCCTGACTTGTCGTTTAGCACATGCATGAAGCCGGCGGCCAGCGCATTAGAGATCCATGATTAGTACGTATAGTATAATATTAGAATGGGGATCCTTTCGGCCCCCGGGGGGGGGGGGGGGGGCGGTCAGTACAAAAGGTGTGGGGGGGGGGGGGGGGGGGAAGAGGAGATTTTTCATTTTACCTCTCAAATATTTTCTTTTTTCATATTTTACACATGGTATATGAAAAAATCCCCCCCCTCCCACCTCATATACTGACCGCCCCCCTCCTGCCGGGGGCCGAGAGAATCCCGATTAATAATGTTATAGAAGAGAGAGCGAGCGAGCGAGCTACTTCCCATGGCCATCATGCATTCACAACGGGTACCTGTCATGGCTTATTCCGCGTTGCCTACATTAAAGCACACTTAAAACTGCCATACAACCTGCAGATTTAGGAATTAACCATCACCGGGGTGGAAGAAGAACCAGAGAAATAATACGCGTTACATATACATTTATAGATTTCAATTCACGGAAATGGAAGTCTAACCTGAAAGGAGAACTTTGGGCTTGGAATGTAGCATCAGCTTGGTATGTTTACGTGTTGAAAATAAGATGAATACATTTTTTATTAGAAGTATATTTTTAAATAAAAGGATACAAGAAGGGGTCTAGTGCTGGTTAGTCCTCATGTACACTAAGATAAGGCTATAGGTTCAAATCTTAGGAGAAGTATAGGTTTGCAAGGAATTTCTAAGAACATTGTAATATACCAGTTTTCCAAACTAAAAGAATATGTTTTTAAACAAAGGTAGTTCAGCCCCTCCAAGTTTGACTTGTGACGTGAGAAAATGTGAAATGGTTCTTCCCGGTACTTATGCTAATCATGCTTATGATTTGCATATATCGATCCATGACTGTACTATATATCAATCTTATTTGAACTAACAGGAATAAGATTTAGGTAACAACTGTTCTTAATTGTAAACCAGTTATAAGGAGCTCTTACTTTGCGAGATGAGGAGAAAAGATGGAAGGTTTACTCCTCAAATGTATATATTCTGCTAATTAATTTGGTGATGTTTTCTTGGTAAAAGTATCATTGATATAAATGGCAAAATTAAATAAGTTAACATATCTAATTTAAAAGAGATGTCCTTGCAAGACAATTAGGAGAAACCAGAAACTGATCATCACATCTAATATTTTATGTTACGTTGGGTGATGGAACTTCAAACAAAAATGCTACGAAATAAGTTCAAGGTTAAAAAAAAATATGAAAAGAGAGATCAAGGATTAAAATTTGATAGTATTTACATCTTTTTATCATAATTCTATATTTTCATTTTTCCGTAGTACTTCTATTCCGAACATAGATGATGTAAAACCATCCACTTAACAGATCGAGTAAATATTGTCCGAAAAGACAGAGGGGTGCGTTGTCCTATAAAAACATGTCTCATCACATATCTTGTCACTCTTAAATGAGTCAATAGTATCGTTATTTTATCATTTACTACAAATTTAAATGTGTAGAGTAAGTATATAAGATCTGATGACCAATCAAGTCAATATTCCTCAACTAATTAATAATCCAAACGCTTCAATATGGAACCTAAAACTAATTTTCAAATTAGATACTAGGGAAAAAATACGGTTTAAGTTAAGTAAGAAAAATGTGACATCATAATATTGACTTGATTATTTTGAACTTAATTTATATTTCCTAACGAGCAAAGACAATTTCCTTGGCTACACTTTCAAGCATGCTAATTAGTTGCGATTATGTCAAATTAATGGGGGCATAGACGAATGCAGAGAGTAAGCAGTGGGGTCACGTGACCCCACTGAAATTTTAAAACTCTATTAACGAGTCTAAAATTTTCCATTCAATTAATTTGGTTGAAAATTTTATTAAAAAGAATGATCTGAAAATTTTTTTGGATCCGTCTATGAATAAGGGACGGGGGCAACTATTGAAGACAGCATCGTTAAAAGTGTCATTTCTCCTTGTCACCAAATGCACCCCCCATCATGACCACTCGCTGGGTGGCCCCCTCTCTAGAGTCCAGCCATTGATTGGTCCATTTGATCTGTCCATTTGTCACATCGATAGCTTTACCCTGCAAACCGACACGGTGCCGTCCAGCATAGGATTTGTCACCACACTCGGCAATTTGCAGCAATACCGCCGTGGTACCGCCGGTTGTATCGCAGATGCTAACAGGCTCTCTCGTGCTGGCCCTCTTCGATATCGGCACACTCTCTCCACCGCAGAACAAGCCCGGCGGATCGGATAACATATATGGCGGCCGCGGCGCCCCGGCCTACAATTCTGGCAGGTCCAGTGAAGGCTAGTAGCTGTTGAGAGCAACCAAAGCAGCAGGTAGACTCCCAAATTTAAGTGACTGCTGATCACGTACAGAAAGGATTCTGCCCCTCGGGAAGACCCCGTGCGGCCATGTTCCTCGCAGCTTTGATGACGACAAGTTGCATCCGCAAAGGCCAGAAATTATCTGAAGCTCAGTTTCTCTATAAAGGGATGCACGTACCATTTACTTGTTCCAGGCTGCGCGCTCTTAATTAGGAGAACCACTCCCTAATTAATTTGATGTTTCCATCTTTGATTTCTGTCCCTATATATCTGTCTACCCAATTAGGAGGTACATCTGGTGATGGGCAACAAGCTGCATCATGTCTTCGCCCGGTTGCACCTGACGGGGATCAAGCAGCCGGCGGGGACGGCCGGCGTCCCGAGGGGCCACTTCGCGGTGTACGTGGGAGAGAGGAGGAAGCGGTTCGTCATCCCCACCAACTACTTGAAGGATCCCATCTTCCAGACGCTGCTGCAGAAGGTGGAGGAGGAGTTCGGGTTCGATCACCAGGCCGGCGGCCTCACCATCCCTTGCTCCGAGGATTATTTTGTAACCCTCACGTCTCGCCTCAGCAGTTCGCCGCGGTGATTAACTTAGAATCCCGGCTAGCTGCAATCTCTTTTTAAATGCAGTTTTGATGGAGAACCATCCAAGCGATTAGCTAGGTTCCCTCCGTGTACTTACTAATTACTAGCTGCTTCAGTCTACGTTGATGCAGTGAACTTATAATGATCAACCTTATGGATATATATGATCAAATATATTGGGTTGTCACGCGCGGCGAATGAAACTGTACGTACGTGGAGCTGCTCCGATTTGCATAGATCTTGTTGTGTTGGCAAATATCGTGCTAAATATTCATGACAAAACCTATGGACTTCTTTTTACGAAACTCAAGTTTTAAATTGACAACTTAGGTCAGTACGTAATAAATCTCGTGATTAAATAAAAATACTTGGATGCAAAATAAGTTGCATATGGCCCTGGATATGCAGTCACATAAAATGGCATGGATTACAAGCACGCGTTAAACTCCTGGATTCATATATATATAGTTTGGGGAAATAACCTCCATTAACCCAAAAATGTTTAAGAATGACAACCAACTTCTTACTAAAAAGATTTGTATAACCCTAAAATCTCAGAAGCAGACATATACTACCCCCCGACGTCTCTAACCCGTCCGTCCAAAATTTAATGTGACCTAAAATGCCTTAAGCGAGCACACAGCTGTACATGCAGTATGAAAACCGCTACACATATATGTTTCCTTGGCTCCCATTACATTTTTAATAGTAATCTCTGTAATGTAGTGAGATTAATAGAGTTGTAAATTTATAGAAAATTAAAAGATCATAGGCACAAACGTGTGTGTGTGTCTATATCTATACTATAATAATATTTCTCAATCTTGGTGTTGTCACGTGACAACACCAGGACACTCATATTGTCTAATCTTTTCAGTATAAAAAAAGAAATATAGGCACCTAAATATTTCTTATATCTAAACTATTATAATATAATTTAATCTAATAGCTGTCATATAACAACATCAGAATAATTATTTTCCTACCAAAATCCGTAACTATCCCCGTTCTTAGAACCCACATCTCCTCTAACAACACATCTCCACGTGAGCCAACGCATGATGCACCAAAGAAAGACCCCTTATAGGGCAAGCCATCGAAGGAAGGCAAGCTCCCACAGTCACTCCCTGTGACAGGACCCAAATCACTGAATCCCACTCGATCTACACCTCAATCCCATCCAGATTCTAAGGGGATTAGCCATTGTTAATATATATAAACCTCAATCCCATCCAGATTCGACCGCCTAGAGAATCTTTCGCTACAGCGCGCCAACCTCACCGAAGAGCTCGCGTCGAGCACGGCCTCCCACTGTGAAACTCTCTCTGTGGCAACTCCTCCACTGCATTTTTCAAACATTTAATCCAGCTCTTCTACCACATTTACCAGCTTTGCCCTGCTTCCCTCCTCTGCGCTCGTGATGTCAACGGTGGCCGCCTTCCTCCTCCCCCACTTCCGCGACCTCTCCCTGAGGTGACGCCGGCGTATCAACACCGTAAGCCCTATCTAGGGGGTTTTCACAATCGTCCCCCCTATCTCTCGATCTCGACCATAATCACCAGAATGCAATCATACACAGTAGTCATTCTTTGTTTGGACATAGAACATATGAATACACTCATACTCATCTGAATGTAATCATAATAACCTGAATAAAATCATACATATGAGTTATTCTTTATTTGGACACAGAACACTTAGATACACCCATAATCACCGACATACAATCATAAACATGAGTTATTCTATGTTTGGACATAGAACACCTACATACACCCATAATCACATGCATACAACCATACACATGGGTTATTATCTGTTTGGACACAGTACACCTGGACACACCCATAATCACCTGAATACACCGATAATCATCAGAATGTAACCATACACATGAATTATTCTCTGTTTGGACACAGAACACATGAATACACTCATAATCACCTAAATACACCCATAATTACCTAAAGACAACCATACACATGAATTATGAGTGTATTGATTTAGAGACACTCTTTTCATACATGCGCACACAGACAAGACGTCATCGAACTTTGAGTAACGAAATTGAGATTGAAGACTACCATAATTCTCAAAAAAATATGTTGATTCTAGATATGAGATTATCGAGATTTGTATAGTGCACGAATAATGAGATTAATTCAATTTAATAATTTTTAGGGTAAAAAAAACTAAAATCACTATAAATTTTATTATATTCTAATTAACTTGTGTTTAAAATTTTATCTTAAATAGACATCGTTTAGATATAAAAATATAATGTTTAATAAATCTAAATGAATTAATTTGATTTTATTTAAATAGTTATGAGGTATCTTACCGTGAGCATGTTAAATATTATTAAAATATATATAATTTATATTTTAAAATTTATTATTGTTTAAAATATATAAATATTAATAAAATTATACATAAATTTAATATAAGAATCACAAACAATTTTTATTTTTTCATATTTTTTAAACTAAAGTTAACCAGCGGGGGGAGAGAGAATGCGGGAAAGGAGATGGGTGAAGGAGCAACCGGCTGTAACCGGGGGTAGAGAGAGCCCCAATTTTTTAAAAATCTTCTACAGGTGGCGCAATTGGATAGGTGACTGCCCGAACTCCATCCTCCAGGCGACTGAGAAGATCCGAACTCTACTTGCTCACCGTCACCTGCCTGCTCCGGCGAGCTTGTCAGGTAGGGCTGCTGGCTGTTTAGCAGGTCCAAGCTGGTGCTCGTAGATCCATGCTCCCTCAGTGGCACTGGGAAGCACGTGACATCAGGACGGATCAGGTGCAAGAGGTCCGCACCCCAGTCTCGATCTGCTTAAACTTGCATGCTTTGGAAGGTATTAATTAAGCAAGGGTTCAAGGCGATGATATGGATATTTTTCTGGACCTTGGAAGTGACCGCTCGATGCTGTGCCATTTAAGTAACTTCGTTGCCCTCACCTCCCGCTTGAGCTCGAGCTAGCTAGCGCTCGATTTTTTTTCTCTTTCCAGCTCTTTCCATAATCGATCCTACACTTGTAAATTGTAAAGGATATCCAGGATATTCATAAGCAACAAGACTCGACCAAGCGGCAGAAGATGGCCGGGGGCCAGTAGAGGCAGAGAAGGCTGCCGGAGGTACACCCAGAATTGAAGTAGAAGGAGCTGGAGCATGTGATTGCTGCGTTTGGAGTTGTTGACGAGGACCCCCGACAAAGCGCGGGTTGTAGCGTTCTGGGCACTCATGTGCGTAGTGGTGGCCTGCAGTGAAACAGATTTGGCAAAACGGGCCACGTCCTCGTCCGCGCCCACGGCCACGCCCTCGACCAGATCGTCCACCACTATTACTGCGACGAGAAGAATCATCTGGCGTTGAACTCTTGCTATTCACAGCAGAGTTGGCCGAGGGAAAGGCCGGCTCCTCAGAGGAGCGATCACAGTGTGCCAAAAAACTTTCATGCGCCAGAAGCATAGCATGCAAGTCCTCAACAGAGACATCACGGGCCTGGTTCACACGCCTCAGTAAAAGACTTCAGGAGATCGGCTTCTCTGGCTCCAAGACAGATCCCTCACTTTTCTATCACCGTTCAGCCAAAACCATGATGTTCATTCTTATCTACGTGGATGATATTCTCATTATTGGCTCAGATGCAGGGGGCGTCACTGCACTTATTAACTCTTTAAGTGCAGAATTTGCTGTTAGAGATCTTGGGCCAGCACACTTTTTCTTAGGTATTGAGCTACGTCCGCATCCACATGGCTTTGTACTCTCTCAATCTCAGTACGTGGCAGACCTCCTACGACGATCAAAGATGGATGGTGCAAAGCCCCTCTCAACCCCAGCTGCCGCCACATCTTCTACAGACCAGTTTGACTCTGCTCCCCCAGTGGATCATTCTTTCTATAGAAGTATTGTGGGCGCCTTACAGTATCTCACTATCTCTCGCCCCGACATTTCATTTGTTGTTAATCGGGCTTGTCAAGTTATGCATGATCCGAAGCCTGAACATTGGGCAGCTGTCAAGCGTCTCCTTCGATATCTTAAAGGTACCATTGAACATGGTTTACTACTACAACGCTCCTCCACTCTTCAACTCAGTGCGTTTTGTGATGCGGACTGGGCCGGATCGGCCTCTGATCGTCGTTCCACTGGCGGATTTCTTATTTATCTTGGCAACAATCTTATTTCTTGGAGCTCCAAGAAACAGGCCACGGTGGCCCGCTCTAGTACAGAAGCTGAATATAAGTCATTGGCCAACGCCACTGCCGAGTTGATTTGGCTTCACTCGCTCCTTAATGAGCTGGGTCTTTCTTCGCCGTCTCCTCCAATTTTGTGGTGTGACAACATTGGTGCCACCTATCTTGCTGCTAATCCTGTCTTTCATGCACGGACAAAACATATTGAAATTGATTTTCATTTTGTTCGTGAACAAGTGGCAAGCAAATCTCTTCGTGTTTCCTTTGTCTCAACCAAAGACCAGTTAGCAGACATTCTAACCAAAGCATTACCCAAGGGGCGCTTTCTTTGGCTACGGGACAAGCTCAACGTGCTTCACCATGTTGGCTTGAGGGGGCGTGTAAAGGATATCCAGGATATTCATAAGCAACAAGACTCGACCAAGGACTCTTCTACAGATATATCTAAGCAGTTGCATGAGGACTCTTCCATACAGTCCCACTCGGACATTACGTGAAGCCTTCCGGTGTTTATCTACTGCATGTGTATCTAATAGGAATTGTACATTATGTAGAGTCCTTGTACTGCACCATATCTGTTAATATAAATACCCTTCCTGACTGCTATGCAAGACGGCAAGTCAGAGTACATGTTCCAGTTTCTCTCTCTAGATCTGCAATACTCTGTTTTCCTTCTTTATCATAAATTACTGGGCATTGAACCTACATACATTAATCTGACTTGGATCGCTCTCCATAAATCCTATAATATATGCATGTTGGATATTGTTGGAAGAAGGATGGGTGCCACAACGTTCAGTTTTGCTCCCTACAAAAAATAAATGTCAGATCATTTTTTTAGGATTATTCTTGCATAGGGGGCTATTAATAAATTCACATGACATTTAATTTTATGAGTAATAAAAGGTATGCTAAAAAAAAAGTAATACATCCTAATATATATGCCTCTTATTGGAATGCTTCATATTTTGCCTATTAGGTAAATTATGACAAAAGAGTCGTTAATGTAACAGCCCAAGGTAATTTGGAAGACCAAAAGCAAGTTTAACCCATCAGAAATTGAGCCTGTTAAATGATAAAAAGAAATGCTTCCTGTAAAGGTATCCGTCAAGGATTTATCTGTGGGTTTCAAGGGTAACAAATCTGTCAAAAATTATTTGCCACCTTTAAAAGTCATTTGTCACCCTTATATATTTTACTTAAGGTCCATTTATTTTAGCATAAAATTAATAAAATATTTTCACGGGAAATTTCCGTACAATGACATCTTTGGTACTCTTAAAAAGTTAATCTATGAAAATATTTTCCCTAAAATTTGTGGATTTTAGTATCTTAATTGATGAGATCTCATAAATCATTTTCTTTGATTTCTCTTTCACGGAAAATTTTTAAGAGTGAGATTATAGTCTTTGCACTCATTCCTAGTATCTCTTCCGCACTGACAATTGTCGTCGATCCCTACGACGATGATCGATGACTCTTGACTGATAACAACGGTCGGTCCTAATGATCGGTCGTTGGAGTCCGGAGCTCAGCATCTGACACCCGGAGCTCAATTGTTGGCGATCGACAATCGACCCCTAACGGCGACTGGTGCCCTACAACCGGCACCCAACGATCGGCGTCCGACGGCGGCGGCTGAGGGCGCTCGACATCTGGCGCCCAACAATTAGTCGTAGACAACCGATGTTGGGCAGTAGATGTTCGAAGCATATCTTTTTTTTAATATTTTAATATTTTTATTTTTAGAAAATATTTTACTGAAAAATAAACGCTAAAAAGTCTTGTTAGAAAAATCATTTGCGGGGATATCAAATGGGAAATTATGTTTTAATTTTCTTGTAATTTTTTTAAAAATTATCTTATTATTATATTTTACAACCGACCAAATATATTTTTAATGAAAAATAATTTTAAAAATGACAAATAGATTCTAGACGGGTAGTAAAAGCTATCTATTCATACAGATGGTAAGTACTTTTTAATGATAAAAACAGAATTTTAAATAGCATCCACTTGTAATTACTTCTAGGATGCAAGTAATTATGTGAAACTTTCCATCACGAAAGCTTTCAGAAAATTACATTTCTAATTATGTTGGGCCGGTCAAAACGGATCTATTACAGAGAAGTTGACAAAATTTACAGATGTCATGATGATGTGATTGAATCGTATAGGTGCAGGTAATCGACAGAAACATATGGGTTTGATTATGGTTAAAAGTTGAACGATGATTTTGGAGCTTAACATATATTTGTGGTGATAAGTGGTATTCTGATTTATATTAAAGGGACACTTTAGGTGGTGTAATGCCATGTCCTGGCGCGAAATATTAGAATGAATAATTGTAGTTGTGTAAGTAAATAGAGTAAGTACTAATAACAAATCATTGGACAATCAGCTATAACACTAATAATCAACTTATGTTTTTATTCATAATAAATCACTAAATCTATTGCAACCACTAATCAGAGCTATTACATGGGGCCCATTTTGACACTTACATTGATATAGACTAAAGTATTTAACTAAACTAGAGTCTATTGTATTATATAAGACTCAATGATATCTCTTCTATGTCATGTCATACATCCGGGTCGCTCATCACTCTTGACCATCTCCATCGGTGTGTATATCATCTTCGTTAGACTCATAGATGGACTCAGAAAAAATTTCAATGGGGTCACTCCCTTTAGAAAAATTTTCAACCAAGTTAATGTAATGGAAAAATTTAGACTCATTAATAGGGTTTTAAAAATCCAGTGAGGTCCCAGTGGGGTCACATGAAGACTCACTTGAGATATAGAGTACCAACTGGATGAGCAAGACAAGTAGAATTTATATCTTAATAATTAGACATATTTTAAGTAATTAATATTTTAAACAAACAGAGTAACTAATGATAATGCATGAGTCAATATGGTAACAAAGGCAAAAACATGATGATATCAAGTAATTGCTAGCAAGAGCACATGCATAGCAAGTGTAAAATAGATAGAATTGGCCATTAACACGAGTAAATACCCAACAAAGCAACATATACAAGTCAAGTAACTTTATCAAGCATACATTCAAGAGGGGTGATTGTCATAGATCAATCAAGCAAGTCAAGTACTCGAATGTAATGTCAGACAATCTAGTCAATAAACTCCCACAGACACATGCATTTTTGGGCGCTTCTCTCAAGACCAGATCGGGCCCTATAATCGCCAAACATTAATTGTGAATCTTAGATCTCATGTAATACATAGATAACAATGAATGACTATAGAGTTCCAAACATAAGATGAGAAGTATAGTTGAATAGATGAGTTTACCATGGATGAGAGAGACAAGAGAGTGGTTTCTATTTATCCAAAAACATATAGAGAGTAATTCGATAAAACTAACAAAAATCAACTGCTAGATAGTACTCTCAGATATTGGTGTACCAGATAGAATGTGGTCTACCTCTTGGCCACGACTAGAGTATGGTCAGAAGCCAGGGCACATTTATCTAGAAGATGTAGGGATCAATGTCGGCACGTTCAGAATGCGGGCAAAACGTCGGGCATATTCTCGGTTAGAGATAGAGGACTAGTTGGAACGTGTTGTACAAGTTTGACATGGTTCCATGATGTTTTATGGATGCTTATGGTATAATTTTCTTGACGTTCTAGAGGATTTTCAAGTTCCGGAGTCTTACAAAGGTCTTGACAAAGGAGTTCTAGTCCAGCAGGAGAAGTACTCGACAGAAGATCAATGTATAGTGAATAAAATAGAGTCAAACAAGTCTTCAAACTTTATGAACTTGCTGATAACGAAATTGACATTTAGACATGAATTTAGTAGGATTTAAGATGAAGAGCAAAGCTTAGGTATAGAGGAAATCATGAATTTGGAATGTGCAATATTTACTGTATGGACTATAAAATTTGGAGATTAGTCTACAGAGAGATTTAATTAAATCTTTTACCAAGAGAATGACTATTTTTTAATAAATTTGGGAGTTGAGTAAGAACGAGGTTAAACTCTAAGCACTAGGATTTCTCCACAAAATCCTCCTCTCCAGCTGCCTCTCATGTCTAAAAACTCCCACTACAAGAAAAACTATTACTAGCGACGGAATTTTGCGACGAAAAATTTCCATCGCTAATCCGTCGCTGAGTAGCGACAGAACCCGCAAATCAGCGACGCATTAGCGATAGAAATATTTTCGTCGCTAATCTGTCGCTACCTAACTTCCATCCGCAAATTTTGGTAACTGTTCAGCGTTGAATTTGCGACGGTAATATTTCGTCCCCGAGGCGTCGCTAATTAGCATTGATATCTTGCGACGAAATCTGTTGCTAATTCGTCGCTGATTGGCGGCGAACTAACGCCAACTCTACCGCCGTCCTAATCAGCGACAGATCGACGATCAACTTTATTCGTCCCCGATTAGCGACAGAATTTTTCATCGATGTTCCGTCGCTGTTTAGACTTGCCAATTTATTCTCCCTAATCGATGTTGCTAACTATTTAATTATACTGTTTATTAGTAGTTTAGTTATGTTATATATATATAGTTATCTATATTTATTATATATAGTTTATATATTATTTTAAAAAATAAATAAGGCAAATTCATTAGTTACACTTTTAGTTTATTGAATATATGTGTACATTATATGTTATTTTTACTTAATTTTTATTAACCATTGTTGCTAACTATTACCTATTTTATTTATATTATGGTAGTTTAGCTATATTATATATATAATTATTGAATTATTCAAATAAATATTATATATATAATAAAATAAGATAAAGACAAATATATATATAATATAAATTTATAAGTTACATTTTTCTAGTTGATATATATATATATATATTATACAATGTATTTGTATTTGTATATTTGTAAATGTATTATATTTGTTTAGTGAATATAATTATATGATAAAACATTATGCTTAAAAAGATTATATTTTATTTATTATAAATTAAAATAGTAATATTTAACTTTTATATTTCATATGATGATATATTATATTATACTCATTTAATATTATGTAGCTCATCGATTAGATTTTAGATTGAGAGTAAATCTGATAGGCAGATTTTTATTATGATGAAATCCAATGGTTGGATTTTGATTGGCAATATGTCACTACAAGAAAAGGGACCATTAGAGATGGGGTATTGGTGATGGCTCCAAAAAATCGTCGCTAAAAAGTATATTTGCGACAACGGTTAAGAAGTCGTTCCCAAAAAGTGTAGTATTGGCGACAACTCTAAAAAGCCGTCGCTACAAAGAATATTTAGGACGGTTATAAAAAAGTCGTCCCCAAAAGTATAGTATTGGCGACGGCTTGTAATACCCCAAGGTATAAAATGATAAATAAGTAAGAATCAGCCGAGAAAACGTAATGCAGTTTGTAAGCAGATGGATAGATTAAGCAACTCCGGAACTATTGAAGGTCTGACTGAAAATGTGCTAAAGGATATTACTATTGGTAAAGGATAATACTAACGATAAATAGTAAGGATATTACTAAAGGATACTACTAAAGGTAAATGGTAAGAATAAAGGTTACTACTAAAGGTAAGCATATTGGTAAAGGAAAAGGATAAGGATATGGATATATCCCTGTTCACACTGAGCCAGAATAAAATAAAAAGAAAAAGTATAAATGTAAATGACAGGGGCATATCTACAATTATAAAAATATGAGGTTTTCATGCGAATATTAATTTTTCTAGGGACCCCAGTGTAACATCTATCGACCCCCAGAGACAAAGTCGGATTCCCGATCGGAGCTCATTCGGAGCCTGAATGGCTGATCGGAGATTTGGGAGGGGCATATCTCAAATTTCTAGAAATCAAATGTAAAAATGCTAAAGATAGAAAAGTTAGGGGGTTAAGTGAAATAAAATATAAAAATCCTAGAAAATCCTAGAAAAACCAAGAATTTCCTAGAAATCTCTAGAAAGGGACACTTGTCCCACATGCAAGTAATGTTTATCTCTTAGGAGACACATGCCCCCATATGGTCCATCGATGGAATGGATGGCTAGGATTGAGCCACCCTAGGTGGACACTTGTCCACCATCTAGGGCCTTCATGGGGCGCCCCCCACCTCCTCTTTTGCCTATAAATACCCCACCTCCTCCTTCATTCCATCCCATCCCACCACCTCCTCCAAGTAGAAGAGAAGGAGAAGAGAGAAGGGAAGGAGTGACCATCCTGAGGTGCTGCTGTTAGGTAGGTTCTTTAAGGTAGTTCTATACCCCTAGTGAGTGAAAATGATGTCTGTCATGTTCTCCTAAGCCTTCGCTACGTCGAGATGTCGTCGGTTCATCTTCTCGGAATTTTCTCGTTACGCCGAAATGCTGCCGATTTAATTTCTCGAAATCTCTCGCGACATAGAAATACTGCCGATCTATCTTCCCAAAATCCCTCTCTATGTCGGTTTGTTCACTCAAAACCCTCCTCTATGACGAGATTTCACCGGTATGTTTTCTCGAAACCCTTCTTTATATCGGAACTCTATCCGATCGATTTCTCAGTACCTCCCGTTACGTCGGAACTCTGTCCGAATGATTTCTCAAAATCTCCCGTTACATCGAAATCCTGTCCGTATGATTTCTTAAGATCTTCCGTTACGCCGGAATGCTGTCTGTTTGGTTTCTTAATACTTTCTGTTACACTAGAATGTTGTCTATCTGATTTCTTAATATCTCCTATTATACCGGAATGTTGTCTGTAGAATTTCTTAATATCTTTTATTATGACGGAATGTTTATCATGTTATGCCAGAATACTCAAACCCCAATCGGAAGTGCGGGAGCTAAATGCCACACAGGGCAAAGTGCTATGCTATGGGAGCCACCTCTTGAGGCTGTGGGGGCCACCTCTAGAGTCCTGCCTACTTGGGGATTTCATATGTGCTATATATATATTACCAGACTATTTCTCATTTTCTGCGAACTCTGAGTTGTCAGCTCGCTACTTGAGATCGTGAACTCAAAAGTAGAATTCATGCCGGTTAGGGGGCTATGGTCTAGTCCCGGGAAGATCCCGAATGCTCTTAGTGCCCAGCGGTACCGTATGGAGAGTGATGGCTTGGTGCTTGGCATACACCATAAGTGAAGTGTTTATAGTGATCTGCTGATAATTCATAACTCGTGAAAAGTGATTAATGATATAACTCCCTGATAATCTCTTTAGTGCATGATCGTTATGGAAGAGTTCAGTGATAGACGTGGATTTCTCTTGACTAAGAATCGTGTTTATGTTCTTCACTTAATCTACTTGTTCATATGCCGTTCATTTTTACATTTTGAGAATTGCTACTAGTAACATTAATTATTCTTTTACTATGATACATGAATTTGTGCATCATTCTGAACTCTCGTTTCTTTGTTTTGATACGTAATTTTGAATTCATCATTTCATCTTGCTTACTTGCTAGTGGTAGAGATCAACTTAAAGGAATCTGCTGGGCAAGTTTTTGCTCATCCCTATTCTCTTAACATTTTTCAGGTGATGATTAAGTTTGGATATGGCGGGCAGGGTTGTGCATCGAGAGACCCCTTCTTATTGTAATAAAGTCTAGTTAGTGGTGTCATGTTTAATATGACTATTGTGTTTTAATGAGTTGTTGATGTAGTCTTCCTTGTATTTGAGACTCTCCGGCTTTATGCCAGGACTATATCTTGTAATGAATATTTCCTTAATGAAGTTATCACTTTAATCTGTTACACCTCGATATTTCCGCTGCTATCGGGACGTGACACGACTGTAAAAAAATCATCCCCAAAAATATAGTATTGGCGACGGCCGAAAGAAATCATATCCATTAAAAATTATTAGCGATGGTTGATCGTATAAACGTCGCTAAAAGTATATTATTTGGGACGGCTACAAGGGTCGTCGCTAAAAACATCATTAGGGACAGTGATTGTCGTCCCAAAAAAAAAAATTATTAGCGACAGCTACTATGCGTCATCGTTAATGCTCTTATTAGGGACGACTTTATCTGTCGCAAATAGATGATTATTAGGGACGGCTATAGAAGGTTGCCCCTAATAAGAGTATTAGCGACGAGTATGGTCGTCGCCCTTCAGTTTTTTATTAGCGACTGCTTATGTCCGTCGCTATTATGTTTTAGCGTCGACTTCGTGCGTCACTAAAGTATCATAGTGACAGTTGGAGCCGTCCCTATTATACAATAGTGACGGTTTACAGCCGTCGCTAATAATCTAATGTTCATAAAAAATATTAAAAATAATTATAAAATAGCTTACGTATAATTATTAGTAAAGTATGATAATATATGTTAAATTATAAAGAAAAAAATAAAAGAAAAAAAACTTATTTTTCATGTACATCATGTTACTTTATATGTTTTGAGGAACATAACAGCTTGTGTATGCAAGTGTCAATAAATTTTATTTATGTGTTGATGTAAATATATTTTTTATATCGCAAAGTATTTCATGTCATATTTCAAGTTGTTATTGTCAACTACTTAATTAACTATTCGTATATATTACGTTGACATCTGGACAACAGATGCTAACACATGAACAACAAGTGTTGATCCATGAATATTTAATAAATCATTTTTAGAAGAGGGAGTAACTTAATAATTATTTCAGGTAAATCTGGAATTTAATATACCATAATTAATGTAAAAGTTATTTCAAGAAAGAACTCTGATTAACATGGTGTGTCGATCTGAAACACTGTGTGTCGACCTGAATCACTGGAAACAGGGGTTAGCTTGACCTGAAACACTGAGTGTGTCGACCTGAGTCACTAGAAACAACGGTTATGTTGACCTGAATACAGGGTGTGCCAACCTGAATAGAAGGGTGTGTTGACTCTCTGAAGGGTAGTGTCGACTCTGAATGGTAAAGTTGACTCTCTGAAGGATAGAGTCAACTCTCTGCAAGGTATGAATCGACTCTCTGAATAATAGGGTCGACTCTCTGAAGGATAGAGTTGACTCTCTACAAGGTATGAGTCGACTCTCTGAAGGATAGAGTCGACTCTCTATAGAGTAGTGTTGACTCCCTGAATAGATAGGGTCGACTCTATGCAGGATTATAGTAATTTTTATTTAATATTTATTTATTTTTTTGAAATAAATATTTATCAGGTACAAATTGTTCTAAAAATAAATAAATCATATTTACCTCGTTAATCATGCATAAAAAAATCTCAATATCCACATTTTTGAAATCAAAATATTTTTTTGATAATTATGGTAATTTTAAACTTAAATTCCATTCCCAAAATCCAGTGACATCCTGTCGGTGTACGTATGTCCGAAAATGGTATTGTAGCACCCTTGATTTTTAAAACCCGAATAAAAATAAATTTTCTATTTTTAATAAATGAAGAAAATAAAATTAATTGAATTAAAAAGGGGAATAAATAGAATTAGAATGATTTAAATCAAAGCCCATTATGCTAAATTAGTAGTGGATTAAATAAATGGTCCAAACCAAATAGATTGGGCCCAATAGGATGAAGCCCATCTTGAGAGGAGAAATAATTAGGAGAAATTCGTATCTAATTAATTAATAAATGAAAAAGGGTCAAATTAACTATTAAAACAAGTCATATCTATCCTAAAAATAGTCTTATACTTACCTTAAACCTTTACCCACGAAATTGGATCTCTTCCCAACTCTATTAGGTGGATAAATAAGAGAAAGTGAGAGATAAAGAAGGAAATTCGGAGTTTAATGGAAGGGAGGACTCTTATAATGGCTAAGACTCCTATAGTTAGCCATATACACCAAAAACTCATCCCTAGCAACCTATTTTTGTGGCTGGAACTCTGGAGAACGAGGAGAAGGGCTAGAGACAAAGGAGCAAGGAGAAGGAGGCTAGAACAAGGAGGAGTTTTTTTTATTTTCGTCATCAAACTAGGGTTTTCTTACTCCACGAAAAAGGTAGACAATCTCTCAAGTAAAAATTGTGTAAAAATTATCCTAGGTAGCCTTTATGTACCTCTTCAAAAGTCCTATTTTCATGGTATTATGTTCATCCATTTGGGTGAATTTAATTCATGAAACCCTGCTATCACCATGAACCCAAAATCTCATGTTTTCTCTAATTCCCTACACGTACGTACTTGTTCCCATGCTATGAGAAAATTCTCATTGATACTACAGTGCAATAGCTTTCAAACGCCCCTGGTTTTGTTCTATTTCGATCTCCCATGAGGGAGAATTAATTCTTTGAATCCCTGTCAGATCCATGCACCCGACCCTTCTTGTTGGTTTGTGAACCTCGTTCATGCTTAACTTCATACCATGATAAAATTATCATAAATACTATGTCTTGTTAGCTTTTGAACGCCCCTAGTTTTGGAAATTTTCATCATGTATTCATCTCAAATTAATTCGTGGAACCCTGACTGCGCCTGTTTAGGTTACCGAAAAGTAACCCGATCAATGCATGTCTAAACCTTGTCTATTTTCAAATTAATTGTGCATGTTGATAGATCTATATGTCTACTTTTGTTTAAAATTGATTTGTGCTTTGTGGATCACCATACTATTTTATATAGAATTTAGAGCGTCCATGTATCACAGAGGACTCACCCTGGGAAAAAGGGAAAAAAGGGAAAACCTACTTGGTATCGCGACGGCGCGATCTGCCGCGATATCAGTGGGGTCGCGCCGGCCGATGGCGTCGCGTCAAGAACGCGGCGGCATAAGCCGCCGCGATTCACTCCGGACCTGGCCAGACCAGCCAGGCCCCGTGTTGCGCCCGACTGCCCCGTCACGACTTGAATCGCGACAGGTAAGTCCACCGCGTTTTCATGAATCCGACCAGAATGAAAATTTATGCATATGCCCTGATGTTTAGGCTTTATACCGTTTAATTAGCCATGATTAACCCATGTTATAGTTAATTCGACTTGGTAAATTAATAAATAGCATTAATGATATAAATTTAATTATTTAAAATGACATTTACACGACTTGTCATATCCTCAAGATTTCTTTACACTTACACACACACAACATTATTAAATGCCATTTGACCTTGATAAATTATGCAATAATGTATTCGGTAAATTAGCGAATTAAATGACTAAATTACTCTATTTTTATTAAATACAATTATTTTTATTTTATACGCGCATTTTAAATACCGTTATCATTTTCCCTCGGCTTCGAGCACTCGAGGCACGACGGACCTGTTTTCTACACACTTTTCCCTGCACTTGGACCACCTCTCCACCGGGAGTACTCTCGACTGGACCAGGGACTCCTTGTCAAGACCTCCGTAAGTCTTCTTGGCTTTGGCGCACGTCCTTAGTCAACGAGCTGGTTGTATCCCAAATCCCGATACACATTAAGGATCAGTACGATCCATACCTTAGTATTTTTCCTTCTCGTCTCGGGATCACTCTGAACCATTTGGCCGTGTTCACGAGACGACTAAGTGGGTGGTTGTGACTTCTACCAGACTGTTGGCACCCGACTTGGTGCTGTGCTACCGTTACTATCGGAGTTTCACGTTGTTTTACAGAATTGTCCCTATCTCATCTAATCTCTATATCATTTTATCTATTCACATTCTCTCTACACTCTCATCTATCTCGTCTAGTAGTCTCTTATCTCTTCTTGGTACTCTATTGGCCATTCGTGTGATTGTCTAAGATAAAGAAATGACTAATGCCAGCGTAATAGGGCCCGATCAAGTCCTGGGAGGAGCGTCCGAAAAGTGTCAGTGCCCATGGGAGTTAAAATGATCAAGGATGTGTTACGGCATGCATCCAGTGACAGTTTACTATCTAGATTAATCTATGACAATCAAAGTGCTATCTCTACAAGTGCAAGCGTGATCGTTACTAGTGCACCGTTGTGCAATTTACATGTTATATCGTTACATGGCCATTCTATTATCGTTCTCGTTGTACTATTTCCCCTGTGCCAGTTACAATTGTTCTCTCATTATCGTGACATGCTCTACATGACTTTACTCTCTAGTTAACCTGCCTTTAAGACATTAACTATTTAAAGCATGCTTGTGTTCATAAGATATTAAGTCCTACTGGGCGTTATTCGCTCATCCTGTGTATTTTTTTTAATGTGTTTCAGGTGAGTCGGATCATGACCACACTCACGAGGATGGGACCGATGAGGAGGCTTAGGAGTGACCTTTCTGCAACCAATGCTGTCTAGTAGTAGTCAGTTAGTATAGTTATGAGTTAGTGAGTCAGTTAATCACTATGTAATAGTTTGATTTTGAATAAAGTACTCTGGGCCCTAGTTTTGGCTCTGATACGTTGATGTATTGGTTAGTTTATGAAGATGATGAGTTATTAGTGAATGTAATGGAGATTGTTCGATTATTAATGAGATATGAGGTTGTTTGGTATTATTTCCATTTGTGTAATGGTTTGTTATTTATTTCTCACTCTGTACTATTTAATAACTGTAATCCCGCTCCGATATTCCGCATCGGGGCGTCATAGGTATCAACATGAAACAATGTAAATATTTGAGTGATTTTCTAGTACAAATATGCTAGACTTACAACTTTATACTTGGTATTAATTTGAGACGTCACAACAAGAATATGTTAAATGGACTAAATCAGTAAACTACCGACAACTCGGACTAGTCATTTTCAGAGCTCGAGTAGGAAAAGAACTCTGAAGTTAAACGTGCACAGTTAATAGACTTTCCAGAAAAGTCACCCATCCTGGGACTACTCCCAACTAAACTCGTCACAGTTGATCTCTCATCACACAATTCCTGATACCTTACCTTCTAGAACTGTTAAATACCTAGAAAAATAGTAGGTATGATCAGTCTTGCCCAGTAAGATTTATCCTCTTATAAGAAGGAAATAGAGGATGAAACATGATATGAACATCAGATGTTGATATTTTAAATCCACAAAATACTTTACATTTTTGTTTAAGATCTTAATATCTTAAATGTTATTAATAGAAAATTAACATTTAACTAATGTTAGATCTTAATATTATAAATGCTAATAATAGAAACATTTGTTCTTTTTATTTGTTTTGAATTTTCGATGATTTTAACTTATTCTTTTATTTGTTTTCTATGTAGGTATATATCTACATGTATATATATATATATATATATATATATGTATTTATATTTACACGCATATATCTATATGTAAATATTTAATAGATTTGTACATCTTTATTTATAAATTAATATGTTAATATCATTTAATTTTTATATTTATATTAATACATTAAAATTAATATTTTGATAGATATTTAATATTAATCTTTTTTTTATAAATTAATATTTTAAATATAATTTATAAATTTTAAAATTTTAATAATTTAATATATTCATAATATAATATTAATATCCCTAACCCCAAAAATCGCGTCAAATTCCGAAAACATTTCTACTTATGAATTATTACTTTTGCACTAGTAGAAAGTTTTTATTGTATATTCCTATTTTCTCATAATATTCAATCTTTGGATGTTCTATTCATCTTCATATTTTTTACTATGTTTTATATAATATAATTATGTACAATAAAAATTATATCTTTATAAGTAACATTTTTATTCATTTTAATATTTTATAAATAATTACCGTGCATCGCACGGGTTTTCAACTAGTAACTATAAGCAGAAGCACAATTTAGATGATCCACACTTCTTATCTTTTTTAATCTATATTTTCTATCAGACACCTTATGTGCATAACTTTCTTGTGAGGATCAAATCTTTTACCCCGTGGAACGTTGATAAGTTAGATTGTTGGGACATATCACAACTGCATTTCGGTCTGACCATTGAAACATCTTTTATCAATGAGCATGTACGACATCGCATTATAGCACATCTGTTCAAATATTTGTTCATGTCAGTGACACAATAAATTTCCTTCTTTGCCATTCTACTATATTATGTGAACCAAGTTATTAGCATGTACTTGGGAATTGGAATATTTACATGCCTATTATTTGGGAGCTTTGATAAGAAATCTGTATGGTCGAACATAGTTTGTTAAAAGGTCTTCATTCTGATGTTCCACTTATGGGCTAAAGATTTTTTTGATCCTTAGCAGCTTGGTTCAATTATAATTCCTTAGTCACATCGGAAAGCTTCATTAGAGAGAGGATTCAGGGATAAAAATTCATCAATTTTGTGTTCTTATGAATTATCTCCATTATTTATTTATTTTCCAACAAATAATTTACGAATGTGAAATGCGTTCAGTATCTTTCAACGGAGAGTGTATGTTTTCCCAGAGAAGACCTCTCAATTGACCTCATGTAGTTATGTTGTATCTGCTTCAAAGTTGTTACATAAACTACATCAAATTGTGCTTAATTTAAGGTTTTATTTTGGATAAGATGCTTTAACAGTTATGACATTGTCATACATATCCCCACTCATTCATTGACAATATTTTGCTTTCATCTGCATTTTTTTTCAGATCATCACTTCTTCTATTTTTTTGTTCTCCCTATCATGAACATCTTTTGGTATACTCTCGTTTCTTCTGGGATAGCATACGAGATCATGCTGTTCCATGGTAGAAACTTTACTGGGCAAGGAGTATTGACATTTTAATTCTTGATCCCAATCTTTGCAGGGTGCTGCTAATTATCTCCCCCCTTATAAGGAGGATCTGGTCTTCTTGGATATGGTGTAAGAAAATGACTCATCTGTGATTACGGGGATGAAAATAGGAGTTGATTTTACGTGTCTAATTTAAGATGTTGCATCACACGGTGACGGGATGAGGGCGGGGAGAATTTATTTGACTCTTTATATTGTATTTAATTAAATAGTTGATTACATTATTAATTGAACATGAAATGTAGTATTGTAAACTTTTTAGTGTATGTGTGTGTCTATTGTTTACCGGGTATGTTAATGTTTATATGAGTTTATGAATTTTTTGGAAATTATATTATTATTATTTTTAAATACGACAGATTTGCGACGGATTAGCGACAGATATTTCTGTCGCTAATTGGCGTCGCATATTTTTGCCGTCAATTCGTCGCTAAGTAGCGACAGATTACCGAGGAATTTGCCTATTCAGTTAGGGACGATCTTAATCCGCCGCAAACAACCGCGGATTAGGGTCAGAACATCCGTCGCTAATGGGTGTTGCGAAACCGTCGCTATACAATTCCGTCGCTAATTAGCGACAGATTTGCGATAAAAATAAGAAGACTCTACTTAGCGATGAAAAAAATCCCGTCGCTAGTCCATCGTTAAATAGCGACGGAGTAGCGACACTACTCTCGCCGCTGACTAACGAGCAATTTTTTTGGGACGGAATTAATCCATCGCTAATCCGTCGCAAAAGATATTTAACGATAGATTAGCGACAGAATATGTCCGTAACAATAAGGTTAGCCAAGAGAGGAGATTGAGTTTATTTATAAGGTTAAGATTTTAAGAGTTATAATGAGATTCAAACTTAATCTATTAGGAATTTTTCATATTTATCTCTATCTTTTAACCTTTTAATCTCTAATTAGAGTTAGATTACGATGAAAAATGTGCTCCCCAATTTAGAGTAGTGATCGAGCATGAATTTACATCATTATCTTATGTATTTATGTTAAATTAGTCATTTTATCTAATTGAAAATGAGCATTACAAATTAATGTAATAAAATTTTTTGTTTATTATTATTTTATGTTCTCTTTTGACCTATTAACTCTAACATGTATTATTAATTTATCAATTTTTATTTATTTGTTGATAATTTATTCTTTTAAAATTGTTTATTTATTTATATTAATCAAAATTTTGAGTTGCTACATGTGATATGTCAATCCCACTCTCCACTACAACAAAAAATGACCATCATATATAGTTGCCAAAAGCCATATCTAATATTATGAAACCCATCATATTTATTATCTAGGAGTTAATAGCATATAAGAAATACAAAATTATATTAAAAGACTACTCTGACAACTAGCAACCATCATGAGTTTTATAAATAAATTAAAAATAATAAAAAAAGTTACATGCCATTATTTTTAAATTATGAGTAACCGTATGATCTTGATATTTGCGATGAAACACATTTGGTGTTGCGTTTAGGAAAATTTTGCTTAGCAAAATCTCTGATAAAATTGAACGCGGCTCAAACATTTTCAGTGGTGTGCAAGCTGCTTTGAGGGGAGGAGTGAGATAGAGAGAGAAATTTCTCTCTCCACTGTGGGCGAAGTGGGTCGGAGGTCGCTTTCGAAAAATCAACACAATTGACGAGGCAAAGTGTAGCAACTCTAGAATTTAAAACCTTTATAAATAAATTTAAAATTGAATAAAATGGGACTAAATTAAAACTCATTAAGCCAAATTAGGAAATGGGTTATACTAATTATCCATACATGAGTTAATGGGCCTAAAAAGAAAGAGCCTAACTTGGATGAGAGATATTTAATATTAAATTCGTACCTTAATTATTAATAAATGAAAAAAAAGAGTTAAGATAATCATTATATTAACTCATAATTATCTTAAAAGAGTCACAGACTTATCCTAATCCTTTATCCACGAAATTGGGACTCTCCCCAAGCCAAATAAGTGGATAAATACTGGGAAAATGAGAGATAAATATGAGAATTTCGTAGCTAGAGGAGAGGGAAGAGTTTTAAGCAAGTAGGAGACTTTAATCATACAAATAACCCTCCATTTCGTCTCTAGCCAACTCTATTGACCCTCTGGAGCTTGAAGAATGAGGAGGAGAGACTTTTGGACATGGAGAGCAAGGTGGAGAAGGCTAGGACCAAGGGGATTCGTCTTCTTCAACCTCTCTTGCCCTAGGATTTTCAAAGCGTTAAAGGTAGGCAATCTCTCAAGCAAAACCTAATTAACTTCGACCCTAGGTAGCCCATGATCTCCTCTTGCAAAGCCCCATATTTTCCCCAATTTTTACCATGCCATTTAGGAGTATTTTATGCTCCAATTCCTGTCATGAACATGTACCCGAACCAACATGTTTACCTTCAATCCATGCATACACGATCTCATGCCTTGCAATTTTATCATACATGCTCCATGATGTTAGGGTCTGAATGATCATATTTTCCCCAATTTTATTATGTAACATCCTCGAATTAAATCGAAGTACATCACTGTGTATGATTTTAGGTCACCGAGAAGTAACATATTCATAGCATGTCCATACCATGTCTATTCTCTAATTAATGGTTACTGTAGATGCCCTACATGTCCAATTTTATTTAAAATTGATTTCGCGATTTTTCGTTATGTATACAAATTTCTATGATTTTTGTAAGGGGACTGTGTCAAACCCTGGACTGTATGGATAGCAGCCCAAAGTGTTTTGTGCAAGTTCCTGTGCTCGGGCCGAGGTTCTGAGAACGCGAAGGTCACGTTCTCAACCAGGTCGCGATAAGGGACCACGTCGCGTTCTTAACACGACGATGAGTTGCGTCGCGATCTCCTCGTCTGGTCAGCCCGACCTGAACGCGCCGCCCCGACCTGTCGCGACGAGCACCTCATCGTCGCGTCGGAATCTCGGCTGGAACCAGAATGCGTCGGCTCAACCCGTCACGACCTGAGCGACCATCATGTTGGCCAACCCTATCGCGACCTGAACGCGACGCCAGCTGACGTCGTGACTTGACTGTTGCAACCAGAACCCTGATTTCCATGCAAACCATTGTTAATCATGCCATTTAATCACTGTTTAACCCTTAAATTGTACTGTTATGAACAGTAACTACCTGTTTAACAATAATTGATAATATTCACTTGGTTTTCTATTAAATAAAAGCTATGTGCACAACTATCTCTTGCTATCATGATTATCTTACACTTGCACACACTATACATAAATGTTTGCCATGAAACCTTATCAAATTACTCAATAATATATCTGGTAATTAAGTGTAATTATTTATATAATTTCTCTATTATTTTAAATGAACTTGTCTTCATTTTATTCGTGTGTTTTGTGCACCGCTATCTGTGGACACAAAAAAAAATAGGGATGCAAAGGGCATGCATCCAGCAGCCCAACCCATCCGAAACAGCCCTAAAAGACCACTAGGAAACCATTTAAAAAGGCCCAAGAGAAGCCCATTACCTAGTGGCCCATCTACCCCATGTTAGGAGGTCATCCTAGGCAACTCCTCACCCCCCACTACCCAGACAAAACCTGCTCTAGCAGCAGCTTGGCAGGAGGCTAGGCTCTCTCTCTCTCACCCACCCTTTTGGCTGGTTACGGGAACAAGAAAGGAAAAAAGGGGCTGGAAGCTTCAGATGGGAAGAGGGCTGTGTGTGGCAAAAAAAGGTAGAAAAAGGCCCCTCCCGGGCTCTTCTTCTTAGAGGGGAAGGCATAAGAAAAAAGGAGGAGGAGCAGAGAGCAAGGGAAGGGGGCAGCTGCTGGTTACGGGGTTCTTCTTCTTCCCATCTTGTGGGCTGGCCACATAGAAGAGGCAGGAGAGCTTGGCAGAAGAGTGGAAGAGAGTGGAATAGAAGAAGGGAAGGAGGCCAAATCTTTCTTGGAGAGGCTACGTGAGAAGAAGTTTTGGGGGGGCAACAGAGGGTCTTCTTCAACCAGGTACGTGAGAAACTTGGGGCAGAAGAGTGCAGGAAGCCTCCTTCCTCACCCTCATCCTCCTAGTGGTTGTCCACGTGAAGGAAGAACAGGAGCAAGACAAGAGAGAAGGCTGCTGGGCTGCAAGGAGTTACCTGGGGAACCTCTTGCTTGGGGTCTCTCTCTCTCTCTCTCTCTCTCTCTCTCTCTCTCTCTCTCTCTCTCTCTCTCTTCCCATCTGCTGGTTACACCAGAAGAAAAGCTTGGCTGGGAGCCTTCAGGAGGAGGGCGGCTGTGAGCTTGAAAGAAGAAAAAAGAAAGAGTTAAAGAGAGGAAGAGAAGAAGGAAGGCCAAGAGAAAGAGAGAAGAGGGGTTAAAGGGGAATGAGGGGGTCTGCCGTGGCAGCCCCCATTTTTACATGTCTTCTCTACTTTTTCCTTCTTCAACTATGTAATCTCCCACCAAGAACAGTGAAAAGAACTCTCGTTTCCCATCTCCCTTTTTTGCATAATGTTGGTTTTGGCAAACACATGGGTGTGTAGAGGTAGTTCTAAGGGGCCCTTCTATCCCCTTGTGGTCTTGTTTGCATGAGATCAAAGTCCCCCTAAGAACATGGGTTGTGATGTGTTTTTTCTTCATGTTTTCTGTTTGTTTTTTTTTTCTTTTTTTCTTCTCATTTAAAGCCTCACTGTTTTATCTCGTTTGAGATCTTAAGAGTAGCATCCGGGTACCCTCTCTGCTCCCCAAGAGCACTCAATAAGGGGGCTGCCCACAGCTATGTTGCAGTCTTCATGAGCAGTCCTCTTGTTTTGATGTGTTTTTTTATTTCGGTCTTTGCGCCTTTACCATGGAGGTTTAGAGCCTAATGTAAGGGGGTCACGTAGGCCATACGTGTGCCATCTTTACTGGACCCATGGACAGTTAAAACAATTGTTCAAATACCCCTTGGTGCTGCCCCTGTTTCACTGTCCCAATCTTGCCGATTCGTTTTCCTATGAGACCTTGAACATCAATGGTCAAGTGGCTGATACCTGGGTCCTGCTCAGGCTTATGAGGGGCGTCATTATATGTTAAATGATCTGTGTTTCCGAGGGGATGCCCAAACGCTGCGCGTGTTTTTAGAACCGTGTCCCCGAAGTGCTGCCGAATCACTTTTCCGGGTGGTTTTGAACATGAAGGGTTCGATATCCAGTACCCATGCCCGGTTCAGGCCCATGGATGGACTCTCCATATGTTTAATAGCCCGGCTGGACGCTCGGATCATCTCCGGATTTTGAGAACCGCGCCTCCGAAGTGCTGCCGAATCACTTTTTCGGGTGGTTTTGAACATGAAGGGTTCGGTATCAAGTACCCATGCCCAGTTCAGACCCATGGATAGATTCTCCATATGTTGAATAGCCCGTCAGCCCGTCTGGACGCTCGGATCATCTCCGGATTTTGAGAACCGTGCCTCCGAAGTACTGCCGAATCACTTTTTCCGGTGATTTTTGAACGTGAAGGGTTCGGCATCCAGTACCCATGCCCAATCCGAGCTCATAGATGGTGTCCATACATATTGTGGGTGCTGCCATCCCGTCTGTCAGTTCTGGTTCCTCACGGATTTCAAGAACCGTGCACAAATAGGGCCGCAGAATCACTGCGATTTGGTATTTTGGACAAAAGGGCCAGGCAAATTGATTCCCACGCCCCGTCCGAAATCGAACAGAGCCCTTTCGTGGTTTGGGTGTCATTCCCTCTTGACCCGGTCTTCGGATCCTCCGTTTCCCACGCGTTTTGTGCGTTGCAAGGGCTGCCGAATCATTTTGGTCTGTGAATAGTGCTACCGATTCGCCCCTGCTGAATGGCCTGGCTGCCGATTCGCTCCTACTGATTCACCCTTACTGAATGGCCTGGATGCCGATTCGCTCCTGCTGATTCACCTTTGCTGAATGGCCTGGCTGCCGATTCGCTCCTGCTGATTCACCCCTACTGAATGGCCTGGTTGTCGATTCGCTCCTGCTGATTCACCCTTACTGAATGGCCTGGCTGCCGATTCGCTCCTGCTGATTCACCTATGCTGAATGGCCTGGCTGCCGATTTGCTCCTGCTGATTCACCCTTACTGAATGGCCTGGCTGCCGATTCGCTCCTGCTGATTCACCTTTGCTGAATGGCCTGGCCGCCGATTCGCCCTTGCCGAATCGCTCTCGCAGAATGGTTTTAGCCGCCGAATCGTTTTGCTTGCCGAATCAAATGGATTGTGCATGACGATGTTTGGGCATATAAGGATCAAATGAGATTGAACCATGAAAAGAACAATGACAATCAAAGCATGTCAAAATCTCTTGCATTACCAAATAAAAGATTTTTTGCACAATAGACAAAAGAACAAATAAATAAACAAGTATGCAAATTGACCTTAAAAGATGAATGGCACACACACACACATCAAAAATCTCTTGCAAATTTGACTGCAATCTTGTAGTTTTATTTTGCGCCTTTTATCGGATGTCCCGACTTAGGCCATAAGACTTTCTGTTCTGGCGATTAATCAAGGGTTTTCTCTTTCTAAAAAAGATGTAATTAACGTCATTGTGCTCAGGCAACGACGAGATCTTGGTCCAGGACCCGACAACTCACTTTCGTTTGACGAAGTCAAACGGTGCGCACAACAGACCCAAAGCCCTTCGACTCTCGGAGGCAAACCACTTTGTTGTCACTTCGGTGACTGGCACGCCCGCGCTGTGCAAATTGCCAATTCATCTCACGTCGTCATTGCTCATGTAGCATTCGATGGGATTTAGATTAGCAATATGCATGCATCCATGAGAACATGAGACAACATGATAAAATAGATTTTTTAAACTGATAAATTTTCCATTTCCACAGCGTGGCACGCCCGGTGGGACCAAACTTCTCTTCATGTCTTCGCCAGAATAGAAAGCCTTGTGGTCTTACTACTCAATACTAACTGTCATTTTTCTTAACTGGCAGGTACTAACGGACCAATGGCAGGAGTACGCTTCGGACCCCTGGTCGTCCAGGATCATGCAAGGTACAGCTATCTCGCTGTGCCAACTCGCTTCGGAAGCTTTCCACAAGTCGTGGAGTTCCCCAACTTCTTGGGGGTTGCATTCGTCAACATACTACACCCAGAAGCCAAAAAGGAAGCCGAAGTTGAAGCTGCACATGGAGCTGAAGCCAAAAAGATCATTGAGAAGCTAAGTTGCCACGTCCATCATGTGGGACATGGCAACCAAAACAAGAGCCAGAGAAAAAGAACCAACAAACATTTTCAACAGGCAAAAGAGTATGAGAACATTGTCACTCGCCGTGCGCGAGTCTCCGATTCAGGGAAGAGTGTACTGATCGGTGACATGGGAATTTATTTGCAAGCCAAAAGAATTGAGGCTATACCAGAACGGGTTACCACCACAGTACCCGTAAAGAACCCCTTTCAAGCCTTAGCAGGCAAGAAGAAGATGTACAACACCTTCAAGGGCAAGTTGCCCCCTAGGCCAGTCAAATTCAAACAAGTTTGGAGGCCTAAGAAGATACAAAAGAACAAGATGGAAGAGGCTATACTAAGAGAAGAGATGCCAAAAGAAACAACTGTTGTGGAAGTCCCCAGCTATCGGAGACCACCTCGTGGCTTCAGGGCCAAAGTTCGACAGGGAGGGGCTTGTGCTTATGCCCGCTTCCATAACAAGAAGGCAGAGCTTCGAAAGTCTACCTATATTCCCCCTATTCGGGAAAGGTCTCCTGTGCCAGCGCTCTCAGCCACATATGATCGGCAGGGGGCAACACAGGTCATGTACGACCGCATTCCTCATCTCACAAATGCCCCGCTGCAGCAAGCGAGAATGCAAAGAGATAAAGGAGCTCCTCAGGCGGAAGCTGAGAGCAGTACAGATGAGATTGATGTTCCTTGCGAACACGATCATGAGCAGCCTGGGAAAGTCAAACCCTGGGGGTCAGTCTTTAAAAGGTTGACCTTTCCTTCCCAAAGGGTCGAAAGAGACCGAAACAAGAACATTAAAATCTTTGCATGTCACATGGCTGGCATAGGAAGCCGTTATGGAGCCTTGCCGACCGATGATGAAGAGCTAGCGGAATTGGCTGAGAGGCCCGGTGCCGTTACAAGAAGAAGAGCAGCTGCGGCAGCTCTAACAGTAGCATACGGAGGAGTTGGCACCTCCCTAACCCAAATGACGACAATTACTGCCAATGTGATTACCACCCAAGGCAGTGGGGGCAATAGTGAAATTCCCCCGCCACCACCATCAGAAATGACTTCTGGGGGCATAGCGCAAGAGACTCCTCTTGTTGCACCCCTAGATCCAACCGTCTTGGAGCTGCTACAACAATATCGAGCTGAAATCGAAGCGCTTAAGCGGAAAATAAAAGGCAAAGAGACTGAGGGACATGCATCCCGAGAAGCTGAGGGCTCAGGGGAGACTCCTCAAAGGACCTTAGGGTCAGTCGAGGCCTCGGCTCAGCGCACTGTCGTACGGCTAGTAAATGAACAACCACAACAGGCGTCTTTGCCTGTGGCTCGACAGCCGCGTCCACAGACTCAATACCAACTTCTGCAGCCACAATTCTTCCAACAGCAGCAGCAGCCATATCAGTTGCTGCAAGGCTATCCCGTGCAGCAGCAGTCATTGTCTGCTCATGCTCATGAGCAGCAACTTGAAAACCAAGAGCCGCCCCCGGTGCCACCAGTGGCTATCATCAACACTCTAAACAGTAAGCCGGCCCATCTCCATCCAGATCTTGCAGATCCAACACTAATATGTGGCTTGATGGAGCTGGCAGAAAAGGGCAACAACTCTGCTACCTTACCTAATGCTCATCAGACTCCATACTCTCCATGTCATGATATGCATTGCGTCGATGCGATGGGGAGCTTGACTCTTGATGCACCATGCTGGCCAAAGCCTCTTGGGTCCTCATCAATTGGGTACACATGCTCGGATTTCCCCACCATATCTAAGATAGACCAACCAGATAAGTGGTCGATGTCTAAAACAGACCCCTATGTGATTGAGGAGGAAGTCTCAATAGAAAAATTCTTTGCCATTGCCCAAGAGCATGATGAATCAACTCATAATTATATTCAAAGGTGGAGGAACCTTACTAGAAGGTACAAACAACCACCATGTGAAGAAGATGTCGTCCGCATGTGCAAGTATAACCTGCAAAAGGAAATCCTGGAAAGAACAGTCGGAATTGATATCAGAACCTTCGGCCGACTGAGCTGCGTTGCATCTGATATTGAGGCATTCCTCGCTAAGTATTCTTCTGCCGATGAGGCAATCCATGAGAAAAGACAGCCCAAGGGTTTAGCAACTGCTAAAGGGGTGGCCAGCTCCCCACCTGCTAAGTTGTCAAAGCCAAGAAAGCAAATTCTGCTACAAGAGAAACTGCAAAAGCCTTATTCCTTCCCAAGGAACAAAACAAGGGTCCTCTTTGAGCTAGCCCGCGAACACAACAAGCTTGTCTTGCCAAGTCCTAAAAGGCCAGAGGACTCCAAGAGGAAGGGTGATCCGCTCTTTTGCCCTTATCATCAAGTGGTGGGCCATGCCATAGAAGATTGCTATGTGTTCAAAGATGTGGCCCAAGCATTGATCAACAAAGGAGAGCTGCAAATGGGCGAGTATAAGGTGGACCCGCCACGCCCACATGAAGCCCAAGCCCGACAGGAAGCTCGGCAAAAGGCTATAAATGTAGTTTCTCTATATCAGCAGCTACCTCAGAAGATGCCAGAGGATGGGCCTAAAAGGATGCAGACACCCAGGTACGAGGTGGAATGCAAAGAAGCCAAAAGAACAGACAGAGCTCTGCAGACATACACATGTTGTATGACTGGTG
This sequence comes from Colocasia esculenta, assembly GCA_014218235.1. Lineage (NCBI taxonomy): Eukaryota > Viridiplantae > Streptophyta > Magnoliopsida > Alismatales > Araceae > Colocasia > Colocasia esculenta. The sequence continues at coordinate 325,703 of JACBKR010000945.1, forward strand.
TGGTCAGTCAACATGGGGATACGCCCCCCGAACAAGATGAATTGACAAGGCTCAATGAAGGGTCGAATCCTCCTGTCAGGAAGGAAGAAGCTAAGGGCAAAGCCCCAATAGTCTCAGTGGCCCAAGAAGAGGCTACAGATATAATAGCGGCTGATAATATCAGTAATCTGCCACCTACCCCTCTGGGAGGAGCTCCGATTGAAGTGATATCTGATGTCCCTAGCACTCATACATATGATCCTGCTGTGGCAGCATTGATACAAAGATATCAACATGAAATTGAAATGCTGAAGAAGCAAATTGAAGAAAGAGATGCCAATGCTTTGGCACCAAGAGAAGCAGGGGGCATGATGGAAACATCGCAAGTTGACACCAACTTCCCTGGCACTTTATTGCATCTAACAAGACTCCAGCTAGCATCAGGCCTTATTGGGGGCATAAAAAGCCCAACAGCTCCAGAGCAGCCCATAGCCTGCCAAATACCACCTCAAGGGCCCGCCACCATGGCTCAAATGCAGTCGGCTCCTCCTCATCCAGACGTGGTCCGGACACCGATTATGAATAGACAAATGTTGGAACAGATCATAGAAACAAAACTATCTAGAATGGACAAGTCTGATCAAGCCCTATTTCAGGTGTACCAGGTACCATATCCTGTGTACCATGCTGCAAAGAGATTACCTCCTGGCATCAGTAAGCCACCCAAGTTTGAAAAGTTCAATGGGCAAGGATCGCCAAAAGAACATGTTGCACATTATGTCAATGTAATGGGAGACCTGGCCACAGATGAGTCATATTTGCTCAAATTCTTCGGGTCTTCCCTGACTGGCCTGGCTTTCGAATGGTATTCAAAATCACCAGTCGGGTCTATTATAGACTGGCCAGATATGCAAAGACAGTTCGTAGAAAGATTCTATGTTGCTGAAAGAGAAATCACACTGGTTGAGTTATATGCAACCAGGCAACAAGATAATGAATCGGCTCTTGACTATGTTAAAAGGTGGAGGGATCTCAGCATGAGATGCAGACGACCACTACATCCAGAGGATGCCGTCCAAATTTGCAAGCAAAACTTGGGCAGGCATGTCCTAGAAAAGATGATCGGCATTGAGATCAAGTCCTTCGACCGACTAAATAAAGTTGTGGCCGAGATCGAACAATTCCTTTCCAAATATCCTCCTACCAATGCATTAAGTCAGGAAAACAGATTGCTTGGGAAAAGGCTAATACCTACAGATGTTCATACTGTGAACCTCAAAGCCTTTACACGACAAAAGAGTGAAGATGGCTCTTCTATTGTCAAACAGACGAAGCGAAATAAAAGGGGTTCGTTGCAAGAGAAGATGCAAAATCCATACTCCTTTCCAAGAGATAAGACGCAGATCCTCTTTGAATGGGCACGTCAACATAACAAAATTGTCCCACCCGAGCCTAGAAGGACAGAGGACATCAAGAAGAAAGAAGATCCCCGATTCTGTTTATATCATCAACTACCAGGGCATGTTACAGATGACTGCTATGTCCTCAAAGATAAAATTGAAGCATTGATAAGAAAAGAAGAATTGCAAGTGGGCGAGTACAAGGTGGACCCGCCGCGCCCTCATCGGGCTCCAATGCAATAGAAAAGAAGAACATATGACAGCATGCGCCAACCAGCACGGGGGGCAAATGCAACCTGTAATATCCAAGCTAAAATAGCACAAACAACCCAAGATGCTCGACGCATAGATGAAGCTCGTGCACCCCGGAGGAAATCCACGTACCTTGGAGAAACCTCAAAATCGTCTGTCCATCACAAGTCAATAAATAAGAGCCAGTTCGTCAAGGTTGAGTGATTCTGGGGGCAGATGCAGATCAAATATGTAATGTCCATTCATGTAAATACTCATTCAAAAAATGACAAAAAAAAGAAGCAGCTTGCTGAGGTGGTCACACCGACCACCCAGTATGAGACCCGATCATCGAGGCGGTCTCAATTGGCTCTTTTAGGGCCACCTGAGGTATTATTGTCGATGACGAGCAGCAAAAAATAATAAATAGGCCAACCATACCGCTAGCCGGACTATGGTTCTGAGACAAATAATACCTCAACAAAATTGTATATTTTCTGTAGGGCGATGATATGAGTACGTATGATCATATCGCACCGGGCTTTTACCGCTTATGTCCATATTCATACATAGATTTTCTTACCGGATTTTGAGTGCATATTCTTTTTCCGGATCCCTAATAAAGTTGACGAAGGATTTATCCTTATTCCAATGTCATCTGTATTTAAAAAAAATGGCAAATTGTCAATCATATTTTCAAAACTCATGTTTTAAAATTGGCAAACTTACCACTCATAATTTCAAAAGAACTCATATTTCAAAAGAACTCATATTTCAAAAGTGGTGACTCACCAATCATATTTTCAAAAGTCATGTTTTCAAATCGGCAAGCTAGTCATTCATGACTTCAAAAGAACTCATATTTTAAAAAGTGGCGTATCGCCAACCATGTTTTCAAAAGTCATGTTTTCAAATCGGCAAGCTAGTCATTCATTACTTCAAAAGAACTCATATTTTAAAAAGTGGCGTATCGCCAACCATGTTTTCAAAAGTCATATTTTAAAATTGGCAAGCTTGCCATTCATTATTTCAAAAGAACTCATATTTCAAAAGAACTCATATTTCAAAAGTGGTGACTCACCAATCATATTTTCAAAAGTCATGTTTTCAAATCAGCAAGCTAGTCATTCATGACTTCAAAAGAACTCATATTTTAAAAAGTGGCGTATCGCCAACCATGTTTTCAAAAGTCATATTTTAAAATTGGCAAGCTTGTCATTCATTATTTCAAAAGAACTCATATTTTAAAAAGCGGCGTATCGCCAACTATGTTTTGAAGAGTCATATTTTAAAATTGGCAAGCTTTCCATTCATGATTTCAAAAGAACTCATATTTTTAAAAGTGGCGTCTCGCCAACCATGTTTTTAAGAGTCATATTTTAAAATTGGCAAGCTTGTCATTCATGATTTCAAAAGAACTCATATTTTTAAAAGTGGCGTCTCGCCAATCATATTTTCAAAAGTCATGTTTTCAAATCGGCAAGCTTGCCATTCCTGATTTCAAAAGAAACCATATTTTGAAAAGTGACATCTCACCAATCATATTTCAAAAGACATATTTCAAAAAAACTGGTAAATTATCAATCATATTTTCAAAAGTCATGTTTTAAAATTGGCAAGTCTGCCACTCACGATTTCAAAAGACATATTTCAGAAGTGGCAATCTATCAATCATATTTCAAAAGACACATTTCAAAATTGGCAATTCGTCATCATGTTTCAAAAGACATATTTCAAAAGTGGCAATTTGCCAATCATGTTTCAAAAGACATATTTCAAAACTGACAATTTGTCAATCATGTTTCAAAAGACATATTTCAAAACTGGCAATTTGTCAATCATGTTTCAAAAGACATATTTCAAAAGTGGCAATTTGCCAATCATGTTCCAAAAGACATATTTCAAAACTGGCAATTGGCCAATCATGTTTCAAAAGACATATTTCAAAAGTGGTAATTTGCCAATCATGTTTCAAAAGTCATATTTCAAAAGTGACAATTTGCCAGTCAAATTACAAAATGGACATTTTCAAAATAACGATGCGTCAATCATATTTGAAAATTCATGTTTCAAAACTCAAAATCATGTTTTTCAAACGGGACCTTAACGCCCACATGTTTAATAAAAAAGATCGGACTTTCACGTCCTCACAATTCCAAAAGGCGGGCCTCTTCGCCCTCATGATTTCAAAATCGGGTCTCTGTGCCCAATGTTTCTAAAACTGACTAAAAAGACATTTAAAGTAAAAGAACTTTAAAATCAGATTAATCTCAAAGGAGCTGTAATTGCGGGATAAGTTCCGTAGTCCAACCTCAGTTTGTGAAACATTTCTTACATCTGGGGTCTCTAGGGATTCAAAATTAAATTAATCTCAAAGGAGCAGCAACTACGGGATAAGTGTCGTACTCCATCCTCAATTTGTGGAACATTTTCCACATCTGAGGTCTCCAGGAATAAAAGACAAATTGATCTCAAAGGAGCAGCAACTGTGCGACAAATATCACAGTCCATTCTCAGTTGTGGGATATTTCCCACATCTGTGGTCTCCAAAGATATAAATCAAAATTGACCTCCTACAAATAGACACTGCGGAACAAGTACCGTAATCCAGCCTCCTTTTGTGGAATGATTACCACATTTGAGGTCTCTAAAGACATACATTAAAAAAAGGAAAGAAGAAAAGAAAAAAAAAGAGGCAAAATAAAGAGAAAATAATAAAATGATCAATGGAAAAAACGAAATGATTAAAAAGAGAGAATGGAATGAAATTTCGTTCAAAAAAAAGAGACAAAAGAAAACAATAATAATAAATAAAAAATAGAAGAAAGAAAAAAGAAAAAAAAAAGAGGAAAAGAAAAGAGAAAATTAATCATGAAAATGAACAGAACAAAAGAAATACACCAAAAGAAAATAGAACATTTGATTTAAGAAGTCGAGTCTCTCTGCCCACGTGTTGTGCTCTCATACTCGAATTCTTAATCAATCTACCAGGAGCTGCAACTGCGGGATAAATACCGTAGTCCAGCCTCAGATCGTGAAATGTTGTCACATTTGGGGTCTCCAAAGATATAAAAAGAATCTACCCTTAAGGAGCTACAACTACGGGATAAATACCGTAGTCCAGCCTCAGTTCGTGGGATTATTTCCGCGTCTAAAGTCTCCAAGGATATAAGAATCCATCCCCAAGGAGCTGCAACTACGGGATAAATACCGTAGTCCAGCCTTAGTTCGTGGGATTAGTCCCGCATCTGAGGTCTCCAAGGGTATAAACATCCATCTCCAAGGAGCTGCAACTACAAGAAAAGCATTGTAGTTCGATCTCAGCCCGTGGGAAAATTGCCACGTGAGACCTCCAAGGATTTAAGAGTTAAAATCGAATAGCCATGTTTAATGTTTATATAACCATATTATTTTGCAGGAACTATATATTAGCACATCCCTTTTTGCGGCGGTCCAGGGGATCTAACATTGAGCTTTGACATTCCATGCCCAAGATCCCCCTAGTCAATATGGTGGAGCCACCTTCGCAATGGTCGATGGTTCGAGATGGCGTCATTATGCTTCAACGTCAGGAGGAATCAACAACTCATGAAACTAAATTCGACATTGCCTTGAAGACATACACACTCTAGTCTCTCATGTTCAAGAACTCTGAGGGTACACTATTGAATGTATGCTCGCAGTGCATATCCTGCGACGTTTCTGTAAAAAAAATGATGAGATAAAAAAAATGATGAACAAAAGGGTTAAAAATAGAGATGCATGTCGGACGTACTCGGATTCCACTGCCGAGTAGGGGTAAAAAGGACAAGAAAAACCCGGTCACGATGGAAACCCGAAAGGGCGTCGTGGGCAAAATTGGGAACCCTACTACGTGAAAACCCGAAAGGGCGCGTAGGCAAAAGCAAGAAGGGGCTGACTCCGGTGAAAACCCGAAAGGGCGCTTGGGTCAGTAATGTGATTAAAAAAATGTATGAAGTCAAAATGTCAAAATAGCAAGAAGGGGGAGTTTTATCCCTGCTCTTTTCAGAAATCCCCTTTTTGCTATACATTCCCTGAATCTGGCTATACACCCTCTGGTCAAAATGAAACCTCAAAACTTAGACAAGCTGTCTCTTGCCATCTACACCTCATGTTTATACATCCTGGCTCTCATCAAGTAGGACCTTAGGTTTAGATAGCCTCTGCCTTTTCAAAACTCCAAATAAGCTCAACCTTGACTTCTTGTCTTGGCTGACCAATAGATGTTACCTTTAGAACACCTGTTGAAGCTAGCACATAGGTTTTTCTAGGTTACCATTTTGCATTCTGCTCAAATAACCTTACACCATCTACCGACATCATGGTATGATGTGTGGTCGAGTTTCATTCCACTCATGCATGAACCTCTCTTTATAATATATATATATGTATAAAAAAAATAAAAAAAAGGAGGCTTAAAATGGAGGTACCTCGCTGGACTTGTCTAGGTTTCCCATGGACAAGGGTAAAAAGAGCTAGAACCCGGTCATCGTGAAAACTCGAAAGGGCGCCATGGGCAAAATTGGGTACCCCGCTACGTGAAAACCCGAAAGGGCGCGTAGGCAAAAGCAAGAGGGGGTCGAGTTGAGTGAAAACCCGAAAGGGCGCTCAATTCGATAATGTGAAAATAAAAATGATCCAAAGATAGCTGCCAAAGACAAGCAAACTTCAAGTCTCTAGAAAGGAAATCCTGATAGAAGTGGTACTCGACAGTCAAGGCTCATCTTCATGTCAGTGCCAGCCAAGCTCATCTTCATGTCAGTGCCAACCGAAGCTAGTCAACATCACCAGCCGAGGCTCGTCTTCATGTCAATGCTAGCCGAAGCTCGTCTTCATGCCAGTTGAAGTTTATCTTCACGACAGTCAAAGCTCATCTTCATGTCAATGCCAGCCGAGGCTCATTTTCATGTCGGTGCTAGCCGAGGCTCCTCTTCATATGCATGTCAGCCAAAGCTCATTTTCGTGCTAGTTGAAATCTGTCTTCATCGGATTTCTATCTCATATGGGACAAAGTGAAACTTCACTATATAAGAAGTGGATTCTAACAAATTTCAAGTCTCTGGAGGGAAATTTCTGATAAAGTTGGTCGACAACCAACGAAGCATATGTCAACAGATGATGCGTCCTAATAGTTTTCAAGTTTCTGGGTGGAAAATGTTGAAGAAATTTATCGATACCCAAACACAACAAAAGTCAAAAGAGGAAGACAATAGCACATTGATCTAGCTATGAGCAAAGCGACATTGATGAAGGTGACAAGATCTCCAAAGCGGCAGTTTGGTTATCACAGTCGGTAACAACGACGTGGAAGCAGTTTACTTCCTCCTACTAAGACCTCAACGCTACTGCATGCTCAGATTGTTGTGCATCCAAGGCAACCAATTGGCAAGATAGTTCAAAGGAAAGGAAGCGACAAGGCCACTTACTGAGTCTAGAAAGAGCTACCAGCTCACAAATCAAGCCAGCATGCCCCATCGGCTCATACAATAGGCCAACATAATCCAATGGACGATTCACCCATGAAGGCCACCAGCTCACATGGCCTTGCCAATTAAAGAGGCCACTGATTTAGGATTCAAGGGGGCTTCCGATTCAAAATTCATGTCTTCAAGACATCCCATGGGGTAGGAAATCTCAGTAATTCGAAGGAGCTACTAGTCTAGGGCTTCCACTGAGTCAAGAAGGCTATCAGTGCAGTGCTCCCTCTAGCTCAAGATTGCCACTAGTTCAATACTTCCAATAGTCGAAAAACTCCCAGCCTAGCGATCTTCACCAATTTATAGGTTGTTAATTCAGTGAACTCACCAACATAGCAAGATGTGGTCACAGTGGTTCTCGTTAACCGCCAATCCTGAGACCACAATGTCAACTAAAAGAAAAAAACCAGAGGTCACCGGCACCGTCACTGGAACCGTCCCGACTAGGAGAGGCACCCGAGGTTCGGGTTCCAAGCTAAAAGAAGTAGCTGCTTGGGCGTCATCACCGGGCTCTATCCAACAGAGCATTAAAGTAAATGAACAGCCAAAGGAATAGAAAGCAAGAGATGAGAGAATATCCACCTAAGGCCGCACTGTCAGCCTGCAAATTGACAAACTCTTCAAATGATGAGATCACCAAGTCGGTAACAAGTCAGGCATTGTCCGCATTTATGGGATTAATATGTACCCGGCTGCAACGTCAAAGGTCCATCATGTTGCACCCGCAGGTGCTACTCGCTTCCTCTCGCACCACCTGCGGGTGGGGGGCATTTGTGGACACCAAAAAAAATAGGGATGCAAAGGGCATGCATCCAGCAGCCCAACCCATCCGAAACAGCCCTAAAAGACCACTAGGAAACCATTTAAAAAGGCCCAAGAGAAGCCCATTACCTAGTGGCCCATCTACCCCATGTTAGGAGGTCATCCTAGGCAACTCCTCACCCCCCACTACCCAGACAAAACCTGCTCTAGCAGCAGCTTGGCAGGAGGCTGGGCTCTCTCTCTCTCACCCACCCTTTTGGCTGGTTACGGGAACAAGAAAGGAAAAAAGGGGCTGGAAGCTTCAGATGGGAAGAGGGCTATGTGTGGCAAAAAAAGGTAGAAAAAGGCCCCTCCCGGGCTCTTCTTCTTAGAGGGGAAGGCAGAAGAAAAAAGGAGGAGGAGCAGAGAGCAAGGGAAGGGGGCAGCTGCTGGTTACGGGGTTCTTCTTCTTCCCATCTTGTGGGCTGGCCACATAGAAGAGGCAGGAGAGCTTGGCAGAAGAGTGGAAGAGAGTGGAATAGAAGAAGGGAAGGAGGCCAGATCTTTCTTGGAGAGGCTACGTGAGAAGAAGTTTTGGGGGGGCAACAGAGGGTCTTCTTCAACCAGGTACGTGAGAAACTTGGGGCAGAAGAGTGCATGAAGCCTCCTTCCTCACCCTCATCCTCCTGGTGGTTGTCCACGTGAAGGAAGAATAGGAGCAAGACAAGAGAGAAGGCTGCTGGGCTGCAAGGAGTTACCTGGGAAACCTCCTGCTTGGGGTCTCTCTCTCTCTCTTCCCATCTGCTGGTTACACCAGAAGAAAAGCTTGGCTGGGAGCCTTCAGGAGGAGGGCGGCTGTGAGCTTGAAAGAAGAAAAAAGAAAGAGTTAAAGAGAGGAAGAGAAGAAGGAAGGCCAAGAGAAAGAGAGAAGAGGGGTTAAAGGGGAATGAGGGGGTCTGCCGTGGCAGCCCCCATTTTTACATGTCTTCTCTACTTTTTCCTTCTTCAACTATGTAATCTCCCACAAAGAACAGTGAAAAGAACTCTCGTTTCCCATCTCCCTTTTTTGCATAATGTTGGTTTTGGCAAACACATGGGTGTGTAGAGGTAGTTCTAAGGGGCCCTTCTATTCCCTTGTGGTCTTGTTTGCATGAGATCAAAGTCCACCTAAGAACATGGGTTGTGATGTGTTTTTTCTTCATGTTTTCTGTTTGTTTTTTTTTTCTTCTCATTTAAAGCCTCACTATTTTATCTCGTTTGAGATCTTAAGAGTAGCAGCCGGGTACCCTCTCTGCTCCCCAAGAGCACTCAATAAGGGGGCTGCCCACAGCTATGTTGCAGTCTTCATGAGCAGTACTCCTGTTTTGATGTGTTTTTTTACTTCGGTCTTTGCGCCTTTACCATGGAGGTTTAGAGCCTAATGTAAGGGGGTCACGTAGGCCATACGTGTGCCATCTTTACTGGACCCATGGACAGTTAAAACAATTGTTCAAATACCCCTTGGTGCTGCCCCTATTTTACTGTCCCAATCTTGCCGATTCGTTTTCCTATGAGACCTTGAACATCAATGGTCAAGTGGCTGATACCTGGGTCCTGTTCAGGCTTATGAGGGGCGTCATTATATGTTAAATGATCTGTGTTTCCGACGGGACGCCCAAACGCTGCGCGTGTTTTGAAAACCGTGTCCCCGAAGTGCTGCCGAATTACTTTTCCGGGTGGTTTTGAACATGAAGGGTTCGGTATCCAGTACCCATGCCCGGTTCAGGCCCATGGATGGACTCTCCATATGTTGAATAGCCCGTCAGCCCGGCTGGACGCTCGGATCATCTCCGGATTTTAAGAACCGTGCCTCCGAAGTGCTGCCGAATCACTTTTCCTGGTGGTTTTGAACATGAAGGGTTCGGTATCCAGTACCCATGCCCAGTTCAGGCCCATGGATAGATTCTCCATATGTTGAATAGCCCGTCAGCCCGGCTGGACGCTCGGATCATCTCCAGATTTTGAGAACCGTGCCTCCGAAGTGCTGCCGAATCACTTTTTCGGGTGGTTTTGAACATGAAGGGTTCGGTATCCAGTACCCATGCCCAGTTCAGGCCCATGGATAGATTCTCCATATGTTGAATAGCCCGTCAACTTGGCTGGATGCTCGGATCATCTCCGGATTTTGAGAACCGTGCCTCCGAAGTGCTGCCGAATCACTTTTCCGGGTGGTTTTGAACATGAAGGGTTCGGTATCCAGTACCCATGCCCAGTTCAGGCCCATGGATGGATTCTCCATATGTTGAATAGCCCGTCAGCCCGACTGGACGCTCAGATCATCTCTGGATTTTGAGAACCGTGCCTCCGAAGTGCTGCCGAATCACTTTTCCGGGTGGTTTTGAACATGAAGGGTTCAGTATCCAGTACCCATGCCCGGTTCAGGCCCATGGATGTATTCTCCATATGTTGAATAGCTCATCAGCCCGACCGGACACTCAGGTCATCTCTGAATTTTGAGAACCGTGTCCCCGAAGTGCTGCCGAATCACTTTTCCGGGTGGTTTTGAACATGAAGGGTTCGGTATCCAGTACCCATGCCCAGTTCAGGCCCATGGATAGATTCTCCATATGTTGAATAGCCCGTCAGCTCGGCTGGACGCTCAGATCATCTCCGGATTTTGAGAACCGTGCCTCCGAAGTACTGCTGAATCACTTTTTCGGGTGATTTTTGAACGTGAAGGGTTCGGCATCCAGTACCCATGCCCGATCCGAGCTCATAGATGGTTTCCATACATATTGTGGGTGCTGCCATCCCGTCTGTCAGTTCTGGTTCCTCCCGGATTTCAAGAACCGTGCACAAATAGGGCCGCAGAATCACTGCGATTTGGTATTTTGGACAAAAGGGCCGGGCAAATTGATTCCCACGCCCCGTCCGAAATCGAACAGAGCCCTTTCGTGGTTTGGGTGTCATTCCCTCTTGACCCGGTCTTCGGATCCTCCGTTTCCCACGCGTTTTGTGCGTTGCAAGGGCTGCCGAATCATTTTGGTCTGTGAATAGTGCTGCCGATTCGCCCCTGCTGAATGGCCTGGCTGCCGATTCGCTCCTACTGATTCACCCTTACTGAATGGCCTGGATGCCGATTCGCTCCTGCTGATTCACCTTTGCTGAATGGCCTGGCTGCCGATTCGCTCCTGCTGATTCACCCCTGCTGAATGGCCTGGCTGCCGATTCGCTCCTGCTGATTCACCCTTACTGAATGGCCTGGCTGCCGATTCGCTCCTGCTGATTCACCTATGCTGAATGGCCTGGCTGCTGATTTGCTCCGGCTGATTCACCCTTACTGAATGGCCTGGTTGCCGATTCGCTTCTGCTGATTCACCTTTGCTGAATGGTCTGGCCGCCGATTCGCCCTTGCCGAATCGCTCCCGCAGAATGGTTTTAGCCGCCGAATCGTTTTGCTTGCCGAATCAAATTGGTTGTGCATGACGATGTTTGGGCATATAAGGATCAAATGAGATTGAACCATGAAAAGAACAATGACAATCAAATCATGTCAAAATCTCTTGCATTACCAAATAAAAGATTTTTTGCACAATAGACAAAAGAACAAATAAATAAACAAGTATGCAAATTGACCTTAAAAGATGAATGGCACACACACACACATCAAAAATCTCTTGCAAATTTGACTGCAATCTTGTAGTTTTATTTTGCGCCTTTTATCGGATGTCCCGACTTAGGCCATAAGACTTTCTATTCTGGCGATTAATCAAGGGTTTTCTCTTTCTAAAAGAGATGTAATTAACGTCGTTGCGCTCAGGCAACGACGGGATCTTGGTCCAGGACCCGACAACTCACTTTCGTTTGACGAAGTCAAACGGTGCGCACAACAGACCCAAAGCCCTTCGACTCTCGGAGGCAAACCACTTTGTTGTCACTTCGGTGACTGGCACGCCCGCGCTGTGCAAATTGCCGATTCATCTCACGTCGTCATTGCTCATGTAGCATTCGATGGGATTTGGATTAGCAATATGCATGCATCCATGAGAACATGAGACAACATGATAAAATAGATTTTTTTAAACTGATAAATTTTCCATTTCCACACTATCGCGTCCCTCTGCCTTCGAGCACTCAAGGCATGGCGGACAACTATTTTGTACACATGTTTATCTTGGCTTGGATGACCTCTCTATTGCAAATACTTCTGACTGGACTAGGAACTCAATTGTCGAGGCCTCCGTAAGACTCCTTAGCTTTGGCGGACGTCCATTGCTGACGAGCAGGTTGTACCATCAACACCTATTTTACCTTAAAGATCAGTATGATCCAACGACCTTAGTTTGTTCTTTCTTACCTTGAGATCACGCCGGACCTCTGACCTGTGTTCATAGCACGGCTATTGGGCGGTTGTGACTTCTACCGGACTGCCGGCACACAACCGTGTGTGTCGTGCAACTGTTATTATCGCTCGTTTAACATTGTTTTACGAATATGACCATGTTCTCATCTACTAGCTCTACACTCTCATCATTTATTCACGTTCTCTCTATACTCTCGTCTATTCTTCAATTACTCTTATGTATTTTTGGTACTCTATTTGACCATCAAATTGATTGTCTAAGATAACAAACATGATCAATGCCAGACAACATTATAAAGGGCCCGATCTGGTCCTGGGAGGTGCGCCCGAAAGACTATAACTCGTGGGGGTTTAATGATCAAGTGTTCGGCATGGATCCAACGCATGACTATCAAAATTAAATCTTTGACAATCAATCAATCAAAATACTATATTCTCTTGGTTGACAAGAAGATTGACCAAACCTGTTATCATGACTAGTGCACTTTTGTGCAACCATACATGCTATCTCGTTATATGGCCAATCCGTTATCATGACTTGTTGTGCTATTTTCATGTGACAATATTATCATTTTCTTGCTATCGTGTGACATTACTCTCGTGACTATACTTGATCGTTCTCACTAGTTACCCTGCTTTACAAGACATTAATCACTTTAAGCATACATGTTTATACGAGATATTAAGTCCTACCGAGCATTATCACTCACCATGTGCTATTTATTTTATGTGTTTTAGGTGACTACCACACGAACGTGGAAGGGAATGAGCAGGACCAGGAGTGACCTTACTTTACGACAACCAATACTTTTAGTAGCTAGTTAGTTGTTAGTTAGTTAGTTTGTAATAGTTTGGATTTGCATAAAGTACTTTGGGCCCTAGTTATGGCTCCGAATTAGTGAATGTAATAGACTATTAGAGGAATTATTAATGAAAGATGGATCGTTTGGCATTATTCCAATATGTGTAATGGTTTGATGTCTATTTTTCGCTCTATACTATTTATTTAACCGTATTACCGCTCTGATATTCCGCGTCGGGGAGTTACACAAAGTCGATGTGTCTCTCCCTCGCGTGGCGTTGGGCTTTTTTTTTTTTTTAACAGACGTGCCATTAATTCACCTGATCGGCACGAGTGACGAGGTGAAAATCTTATCTCCATCTTGCATGTCACGTAAAATCGATTGTTGCCGATTTTCACTTTTTGACGAGGGTTACCAAATGCTGCTAGTCAGCTTTCAAGTTTTGTTTAGTGTGTAGATATTCTTTGCCGACAACTTATCACATGGACGGATCCAATGAAGAACCAGTGGGGTTATGTGACCCCACTGGATTTTTAAAACCCTATTAATGAGTCTAAAATTTTCCATTACATTAACTTGGTTGAAATTTTTTCTAAAGGGAGTGACCCCACTGAAAATTTTTCTGGGTCCGTCTATGACTTATCATGTGTATCGAAATCATCTGAGGATGCAACCCTACTAGACATATCAACATAATTATTTAAAGTTGTCTTGGATTTAAATTGCCCATTTGCATTTTCTTCAAACAAAATAAATATGTCGAAGCTGTTATCATAAACATTTTTCTCCAATATGCATTATACTATTACTAGAATAATCGGACAAAACAAATGCTCCTCCATTTCCAAGTATTGTTCTTCATCTTCTATTCTCAAGTGTCTCTCTCTCTCTTACATGTAATAAGCACAAGGACAAATCTCGCTCTCTCTCAGACCTATATATAGTCCTACACCAGAGGGGGAGTTACCCCCTCTAACATCTCCTTCCCAAACTTGCACTTCTCTCTCATTCACAATTTGACACCAGAGAAAGAGATCCCCCTCAATCTACACCGATACCAAATATGATCTTTTATTGTTCTAGTAAAATAGAGCTTTAACTCCTCCTTTGGTAAAAAAAATACTCGACGTGCCCCAATGACCACCATGTCATCAATACCGTCAACAATATCACCATTCCAGTGGCACTATTGTAAGGGCACTTCTTTGACATCAGTGATAGGTAAATAAAACTTTTTGCGTAAAATAAAATAGGCCAAAGAAATTTTAGTAGTCATGCATTAAAGTAGATAGTCAAGAAATATTCCAAACATATCCCATGTGTCCATCATGACATGACAAGGTAAAGTAGAGTTTATGATGTAAATATTTTTCACATAATCGGATTTTTTTATGACAATACAAATTTAAGGCAGATTTTTGCCCTATTATGCTTTTAACAGGATATATATTCCAAAAATCCCAAATAACAATATCTCAAGTTCTCAACTAACAAGATGTCACATAATATCTAAGCCACGAAAAAGAGCTAACGACTGAAAATGTGAGAAATAGTTAGTGTATACCAATATATATATATATATATATTAGTGTAGGCATACTTAATAAAACTGTGTTATTTATTTTGAGAGTTTTTAATAGACTTCTCTATGACCACTGTCCCCCAAGAATAAATAGTACAACTCTATTGAGTGTGTCACCGTAGTGCACCCCAAAATATGTATTAAGTATTTATCTAAAATGTGTTAATATTGTAAGGCAAGAGAGGTGGCTCTTAATATTCTTCTTATTAAGGTAGAATAGATAAAAAAATCATTAAATTTATCTCTTTCGTCTGATTATATAAAGTATTATTATGTTACAATTTGTACCGTAAAAATTTTAAAATAAATGTCATTGATAGTCGAAAGTAAGACAACTAGCATTTGAGAATTTAACTCCAATACATTGTAACACAATACAGTGGTAGATCTACAAAACGGTAAAATAATGTTGATATAAATAGATACACGCATTTTTCTATACCAATGTACAATCACCTGGGCGAAATTATTTAACTATTATAAATAAAGACAAATTAATTAATAATTCTTCACTGTAATAGAAGAAGTCGTTTTTATTGTAATAAGATTTAATGTATATTGTAAGATATGATAATATTTATTGTAATAAATTACAACTCTATTAGAGATTAAAAATAAATTAAATATTTAATAAAAACTTTTAATTAATTTATTCTATAAACAATAATAATAATATTTCAATCTTTTTTATCATAGGAATTTTATTTCAATGATATAGTCCCGTCTTTGTGCTGCCAAATCACCAAGAAATTGGGTTCTGGGATAGTTTTTTTTTGAAAAAATTAATTAGAAGTCCTTGTCAGAAGATTAGACTTAATTTATAGTCCCTGTTAGAAAATCAGAAGTCATATAGTCCTTACTTTTTGTGTTAGTTTAATTTCTAGTCTCTACTTTTAATTTCTCAGTATTTATGAGTCTTGAAAGACGAGTCGTACTTTTAGCATCAACTTTTTCTAATTTTGCCATTCCTTTTTCTGCTCTTTCCCTATGTACACTTACATTCGTTATAGTTAGTGTATATATCGTTTATAGTAACTTTTATATCTCTTACAGTAAGTCTTTGTATCAGTTACAGTAAGCATTCATATCACTTACAGTAAGCCTTTGTATCTCTTACTGTAAGCCTTTGTATCAATTACAGCAAGCCTTCATATCACTTACAGTAAAGTCTTCATATATATATCTTGCAGAGAGTCTTTGTATCAGTTACAGTAAACCTTCATATCATTTACAGTAAGCTTTTATATCAGTTACAGACTATAACTATAAGTTCTTACAAAAAAAAAACTTTATTTGTTTGCAAGTGTTAAAATTCAAACCCAAGTCTTCACAAACTCAACATGAGATACACTTGCCACTAAGCTACAACTACACTTGTGTTACAATATAACATATAATATATTTCATTAAGTATTGATATCACTTACAACAAATATACACATCATTTACAATAAGTCTTGACATTATTTATAGTATATGTTAAACTCAATTACAGTAAACATTATTCTCTATTACAATACATGTTTATTTTCTATTATAGCATATGTTAAGTCTTATTACAGTAAATATTATTCCCTATTAGTAACATACATTAATAATATACATTAAAATACATTAACCTATATTATTGTTACATAATAACATAGGTTAATGTATAATGGAACAAAACTTAATGTATGTTAAGGTATACTGTAACAGAGCTTA
The DNA here is from genome assembly GCA_014218235.1 of Colocasia esculenta. Classification (NCBI taxonomy): domain Eukaryota; kingdom Viridiplantae; phylum Streptophyta; class Magnoliopsida; order Alismatales; family Araceae; genus Colocasia; species Colocasia esculenta. The sequence continues at coordinate 341,983 of JACBKR010000945.1, forward strand.
ATGTATATTGTAACAGAACTTAATGTATATTGTAACAGAACTTAGGGTCCGTTTGTTTCAACCGAAAACCTCTCCAGGAAAAAGTTTTCCAAGGAAAACATTATTTTTAGTTCATTTGGTTTCTCTGAAAATCAAAATCGGAAAAATATAATCCCGAAAACTTCCGATTTCGGCATCCGCGGTGAAAATCGGGACGCCGTTTTCCACGCACGCACACGGTAGCCATGTTAGACACTATTCATCTAACAGTGAATTGTTTTGACACTATTTATTTAAGTGGTTTTTTAATTTTTTTTCTTCATTTAAGTCATCTGTGTCAAATTTAATTATTTTGTATTTGTTTTTTAAATTTTTACTTTTTTATTAAAATATTCATAGAACACTATTCATTCAAGTTATGTTTTTATTTTATTTCTCTTAATTTAAATTGTATGTGTCAAAGTTATTTATTTTTCACTAGTTTTTTATATTTTATATTTTTTTAAAATTATCAAAAATAAAAAAAATAAAATAAAAAAAGTGATGAATAGTACATTAGGAGAATGTGGCCTCCTCTCATTGGAGTGGACCATAATATCTCATGCACCTCCATCCAATTCTTTAGTAAAAGTTTGCATTTAATGTTGTTGATTTTTTACTTTTAAAAATATTTTATTTACACAAATAACCAGTGAAAATATTTACCTAACAACCAAATGGACAATTACGTTTTCATTTTCACGTAAAAGCTATTCCGTGGAAAATTATTTCCCTCTAAAACTGTTTTACAAGCAACCAAACGGACCCTTAATATATATTGTAACAGAGCTTAATATATATTGTAACAGAGCTTAATGTATGTTGTAACAGAGCTTAATGTATATTGTAACAGAGCTTAATGCATATTGTAACAGAGCTTAATATATATTGTAACAGAGCTTAATGTATGTTGTAACAGAGTTTAATATATATTGTAACAGAGCTTAATGTATCTGTTACAATATACATTAAGCTCTGTTACAATATACATTAATTTCTATTACAATATATATTAAACTCTATTACAGTATATATTAAACTCTGTTACAATATATATCTATACTATATATTATAAGTGACACTTTAAACTTTCTTCTGGTTCATCCCTTCTCTAAACTAGGTCGATCTTTAGTTTTCCCGCACATTAAAACTGCACATGAAACGCTCTTGTACAAACATTAATTCAGAGAGTTACGTACATAATAGAAAAGAGAAATTAACACTGCACATGAAACGCTCTTGAACGTTTCAGAGAGTTTTACATAGATTTGAATCCATAACGTAGTGTTTGAACCCACAACCCTACAGATTCTACTACGCGGTCGTTTTGCGGTTGCAATCCCAAGTTCTCTGTTGGGATTTCATTGAGCACCTTGCGGTCCTCGCCGATGTTGAGGACGATGAGCTCCACCAGCCCTTTCATGTTCATGAGGACGCCGAGGACAAGGGCCACCCGGGAAGGCACACGGGCGAGCCATGCTGCGGCAACGGTGCCGGCAATCTTCCCCATGCAGGCGGTGGTGATGACGAGGACCAGGAGGCCCCATGAACGGCCATCGCTAGTGGTGGCAATATTGGTTTTGAGGCCATTGGAGACGAAGTAGAGAGGCAGTAGGAGGCCGGAGACGAGATCCTCGATCTTCTCGATAAGGACGCCGGCGAATGGCCGGTCCTTGGGGACGACGACGCCCACGATGAAGGCGCTGAACAATGCGTGGATGCCAATGGTGTCAATGATGAAGCTGGCGGTGAGGACGACCGCCAAAATGGCGCAAATGTAGGTCTCTTTCACAGGTTCTCCCTGTAGGGAGCGGCGGGCCATCCAGGCGAGGAAGGGGCGGATCGCTAGGGCGGCGAAGGCGGCACCCGTGAGGAGAACCCAAAGGGAGATGAGTGGGGAGACAAAGCCGGCAAGATCGATGGCGGCGGCGGACATGGCCATACGGCCGACGTCCATTGTGAGAAGCTTGAGCTCGACAAGGATACGGGCGAGGACGGGGAAGGCCGTGATGGAGAGGGCGACACCCATGAAAATGAGAAAAAGGGCCCTGACGGAGGCCGACGGCGATGGTGGCCTGTAAAACAAAGGACGTGCCGACTCTTAATAGGAAAAGAAGCGAGATGCCGGCGAGGGCGATGGCCAGGGCCCCACGGCCTGTGCGGCGGATAGCGTTGAGGTCGAGCTCCAGGCCCACTAGGAAGAGGAAGAAGAGGAGACCGATGTTGGCCAGGGTGTCCATCACCGTCAGACTCCGCTTCGGGAAGACGCTGTCCAGGAAGGCCTTGTTCCGCCCCACAGTCGATGGCCCGAGAAGAACGCCTCTGATGATCTCGGCGATGACCCGAGGCTGGCGGAGAGGTCGGAGGAGGAAGGCGAGGGCGCTGGTGACCGCCACCACCAGACAGATCTGAAGGATGACGAGGGGTAGAGCGTAATCCAGCAGGTTCTCGTTCTGCCACGATGTGGCCTTCATCGGCGTCGGGCACACCAGAGGCGCGCATGTCCCGTTCCCTCCCCCCGCCACGGCCATTGCCATCTCTCTCTCTCTCCCAGTGGGCAAAACCCAGCACTATGCGACAGCGGTCGAGCACCTGGTCAAGTCGCCGGGTCACCAAACCTGGTAATATCCGTGACCTCAATTATATTTTAATTTGACGTGCTGTGCAGTGTGAACCCAACACCAACCATTTCCCAACATAATTTGTTCCATATACGCACCATCTCTGCATTCCGAACTGGGTTATTCACATTTCTAATGGGGGAAAAACGGCCATGCATTAGTGCGTTATTTGTGCCATTTATACTTGGTGAGATTGCAAATTGAGTCCATTTGTCCTACAGTCTAAAAACCAAGAATTGCATAGCAGTGATTGTTCATTCATTGATTCTAAGGTAACTTATTTTAACTGCTATTCTATTCTTTGTTTATTATTTATTATTTTAACGAAAGTAGGAAACATAGTTGAGAGAAAGAAGGGATGCAGTAATGACCAATCCCTTGTGATTTCTAATCATTTTTCTGCTCTTTTATACACAGACCATAATTCTAATTCCGTGACACAATACGATTCGCACGTACCATTATGATGCACAACGGTACAACGAACCATTATATAAACTATATAAATTAGATATTATAATATTTAAAATAATATAAATAACTATATCTATAATATATTTAAAATTGCTACAGTATAAATAATGTAACTAATAATTAGCAATAATGTTTAATTAAAATAACAGTTAAGTAAAAACATAATATAATTTATATTCACTAAATTAAAATTGTAACTTAAACAATCCATGGATTTTGCTCAATAGATTGGTTTTTCAAATTGATTTATTATTTAGGTGTTAAGTTGTAAAATGATCGATCAATTTACACTGAGATGATTGGGTTTTAAGTGAAGAAATGATCTATAATTTCAATGGATTGATCATTTAAATCTATCATTTTAATTTTTTACTTTTCTTACCTCATTCTTTCTCTATTTATGTTTTGCATTCTTTTCTTCTCACTTTCCTACGAAGTTTCTAACTATTTAATTAAGATATGAATAGAAATATTTGAATACATTTTAAAAGGTAAATCCTAAAATTATTAATTACAATGTACATTTATGAATATTTGTAAATCTTAAAATTACTAATTAAAACATATATTTATGAATATTTTTTTACTTTCTATAATTATTTAAATTTAATTTAAATTCAATTTGTATCTTTCTTTCTTTCTAAAATTTATTTAGCATGCCTAATACATTTCTTAAATCACCAGTTTCAATAATATTAAATAAATTCTAATTGATCTATTTTTTATTTGAAAAAGTTATCTTTCCTTACTTATTATCAAGTATATGAAAAGTTATATTTCTTATTCATTTTTTTAATTATTCTAATAATTATACTACATCCACGGATATACTACACGCACATAGCACGTTTCTTTGACTAGTTAAGCTCTGTTACAATATATATTAAGCTCTGTTACAATATATATTAAGCTATGTTATAATATACATTAAGCTCTGTTACAATATACATTAAGCTCTGTTACAATATATATTAAACTCTGTTACAACATACATTTAGCTTTGTTACAATATATATTAAGCTCTGTTACAATATATATTAATCTCTGTTACAATATACCTTAACATATATTAAGTTTTGTTCCAATATACATTAACCTATGTTATTATGTAACAATAATATAGGTTAATGCATTTTAATATATGTTATTAATGTATGTTACTAATAGGGAATAATATTTACTGTAATAAGACTTAACATATGCTATAATAGAGAATAAACATGTATTGTAATAGAGAATAATGTTTACTGTAATTGAGTTTAACATATACTATAAGTAATGTCAAGACTTACTGTAAAATAATGTGTATATTTGCTATAAGTGATATCAATACTTAATGAAATATATTATATGTTATATTGTAACATAAATGTAGTTGTAGCTTAGTGGTAAGGATATCTCATGTTGAGTTTGTGAAGACTTAGGTTCAAATCCTAGCACTACAAATAAAGTTTTTTTTCTTTTGTAAGAGCTTATAGCTGTAGTCTGTAACTGATACAAAGGCATACTGTAAGTGATATGAAGGCTTACTGTAACTGATACAAAGACTTATTGTAAGAGATATAAAAGCTTACTGTAACTGATACAAAGACTTGCTGTAAACGATATATATATTAACTATAACGAATGTAAGTGTATATAGGAAAAGAGCAGAAGAAGGAAAGATAAAATCGGAAAAAGTTGATGCTAAAAGGACGACTCGTCTTCTAAGACTCATAAATGCTGAGAAACTAAAAGCAAGGACTAGAAATTAAACTAACACAAAAAATACAGATTATATGACTTCTGATTTTTTGACATGGACACAAAAAGTAAGGACCTCTGTCATTGATAGTCGAAAGTAAGACAACTAGCATTTGAGAATTTAACTCCAATACATTGTAACACAATACAGTGGTTTACAAAACGGTAAAATAATGTTGATATAAACAGATACGCGCATTTTTCTATACCAATGTACAATCACTTGGGCGAAATTATTTAACTATTATAAATAAAGATAATTAATTAATAATTATTCACTGTAATAGAATAAGTCTTTTTTATTGTAATAAGATTTAACGTATATTGTAAGATATGATAATATTTATTGTAATAAATTACAACTCTATTAGAGATTAAAAAATAAATTAAATATTTAATAAAAACTTTTAATTAATTTATTTTATAAACAATAATAATATTATTTCAATCTTTTTTATCATAGGAATTTTATTTCAATGATATAGTCCCGTCTTTGTGCTGCCAAATCACCAAGAAATTGGGTTCTGGGATAGTTTTTTTTTCATGTAAAATTGAAACCGACTCCAAACTGGTCTGTTTCCGCTTCCCTACCTCGCTCGAATCTCTTCCTTACACCTCCCCCCACCGCCCCCCCCCTCGCTCTCTCTCTCTAAAGTACCTCGTCGCAGTAGCGGCTACGAGATGCCAAACACCAGCGCGGCGAGGAAACATGGGGGAGGCAGCGGGAATACCGCCGCTGGAGGAGGCGGTGATCAGTCTGACGGCGGCTCGGCTCAGAAGGCACAGCAGCGGTCCAAGGTCGCTAGGGTTTCCGATGACACCGACAGAAAGGTAAGATGGCTTCTCCCTTGCTGTTTTTTGAATGGATTGCCGCTTGTCCAAGTTCGAATTTCGATAGCTTCACGAGGGGAAAGGGGAAAAAATGGAAGATGGTCTATGGCAGACGTCCTTTATTTCACACTCTAGGGTTCCAACAGGATGGAAAGTTTTGTGGCGGGGGGTTTTTAGACAAGGGTGAATGCTGTATATTCTACTACGTAATAACATCTTAAAATTAACTGTTATGTCGTTCCTGCTTGAACAATCGTCAGACGGCCCAAGATAATTGGATGCCGTTTAACTTCCTTAGTTATATTTTGGATTGGTAAGTTCTAAAAGGGAGGAAATGGACCCGCAATCTTGTCAAGCTGGATACTTCTTCTGTAGGAACGTGGGGTCTCTCGGAGACTTAAGGACACATTCTAATGAACGTAGCGGATATGATTCGTATGTTGATCATGGTAGGGCATCCATAGTGTAGGAAAGTTTCAATCAGGATTTGCGGCTCGAAGGTGAATGCCTTCAGAATTTTTTCTTCCAAAAATTCCAGTAAAATGCTTGTGATGGTTCCAGAAAGGAGTGAACTTCCAAATGGTTGGAATCATGTTGACCAAGTTCCATCACAGATGATGGACTTATTTTCATAGTTGATTTCTTTAAATGAGTAATTGAGAATCAAATGCGATGTATGACTACTGTATTAGAAAATCAATTTGATTTTATGCCGAGTAAATCTACTAAAGAAGTTATTTTATTGTTAATGCAATTAATAGAGAAGTATAGAGAGATGAGAAGAGATTTATATATAGTTTTTTCTTGATTTGGAGAAGACGTATGATCGAGTATCGAGAGATTTGATTTGGTGGACATTAACAAAGAAAGAAGTCTGTCAATGATATATTGATTTGATTCAGGATATGTATGAGGGTGTTACTGCTAGTGTGAGAACTATTTCTGGAGAGACTTGCGAATTTTTGATCACTATAAGTTTGCATCAAGGTTCTGCTCTAAGTTCGTATCTATTTGTTCTGATTATAGATGAAGTAACAAAGCAATTCCATGATGATATCCCTTGATGTATGTTGTTTGCGGATGATACTATCTTAATTGATGAGAGTATTGATGGTTTAAATGTTAAGTTAGAAAGTTGGAGGTATGCCTTGGAGTCTAAGACCCTCTTTGATAACTAGATAAGTTTTAATAACCCCTGATAAAAGGGGTTTATCAGCCCTGATAACTGTTCTGTCATTTTGATAAACTGGATAGCTTATTAGGCACTTATCAGTACTTATTGGTGATAAGTCATAATAAGTCTAACTCTCATTTTTGAGCTGATAAAGTTATCCATAGATAACAGAAGATATTTGGATTTATAAGGGGCTCAAAACATCTCAAAGTGGAGATAAACCTCGTTAATGGCCCTGATGTGACATAAAGTGACTAAGGCTGCAAATAGAATTCGAAAATTTGAAATTTCAACTGGATTTCGATAAAAAAATATCAATTTTAAAATTGAAAAATGATATGGATAGCTTATCCGAATCGGTATCAGATATTTTGATAAGCTATCGGAATCGGAATCGAAATTGAAAAATAATCAGAATCTGTATCGGTATCGATTATTCTGATAAATTATCCATAAACTCAAAAGACAAAGTCATGATAAACATTTTAGCTTATCAGAATTTCGGTTCCGATAATATAATCGAAACTGAAACGGAATCGGAATTAACCATTATGATTTTATCGGAATCGGAGTTATATTTCGGTTATCGGAATCGGAAACTGTGTTTTCGGTTTCGAACCCGACCCGATTGCAACCCTAAAAGTGACGGATGTGACATAAAGTTATCAAATCCCCAAAATATTGTACCAAAGCAAGGGGCGTCTAGCAGAGGTTATCTTATCCGCAAATATTCATTTTGCGAATAACTTATTTGTTTATCAAAGTAGCCCTTAAATGTTTTAAAATCAGTAGAAATAAGTTAGAGTTTATGCATTGTAATTATAGTAATGAGAGGGTATTACAGGAAGATATGATTCAAATTGATGGACAAGACATTCCTAAAAGCAGTAGTTTTCGATACTTATGGTCTATCATCCAAGATAATGGGAGACGATGTGGCACACATGATTAAGGCAGGCTGGTTAAAATGGAGAAGTGCATCAAGAGTCATTTGTGATCATCGTATACCAGTGAAACTTAAAGGTAAGTTTTATAGAACGGCTATGAGGACTACTTTATTATATGACACTGAGTGTTGGGTAGTGCGAAAGGAACACATTAACAAAATGTGTGTAGTAGAGATGAGGATGCTGAGATTGATGTGTGGTAAGACTAAGAAAGATAAGATTAGGAATGAGCGCTTCCGTGAGAACTTGAGGATAGCTCTAATTGATAGAAAATGAGAGAAAATAGACTCAGGTGGTTTGAACACGTGTACTGTCGCCCTAACTCAGTACCGGTTAAAAGATGTGACCAAATCTTAGTAGATGCTAGTAAAAGAGTTAGGGGAAGGTCTAAAATGAGATAGTGCGATGTTATTAGGAAGGACTTGGACTTCTTGAGTTTAAACACGAATATAGCACTTGATAGAAATCTTTGGCAGAAAAAGATTCATGTAGCCGACCCAAATAATGGGATAAGACTCTGATGATGATGATGATGATTTCTTTAAATGAGAAAAAAAAGGTGGATATACAAGTATAAGATATACCCACAAAAGTTCATCTATACAAAAAATGCATATTGCTACCATTAGTTTTGTTTGATTTATGCACTTTCTGTTATCTTTGATATTATGTTTCCGTTCTGTCAGATTGGATCTCAATTTTACGTGTATTTTAATTAAATTATTTTGACTAGCTCTCGACATAGTTTAAATTCCTTCACCTGTGTTCTTAACTCTTAAAGTTACTTTTGAACTTACTTTCCTGTTATATTTCATCCCAAGCATGAAAACAGAGTCACTTATGAACTAGAATCTATTTAGGTTATTGAACAAACCAGATCCTGGTCGGCTGTGGCTAATGCTAATTTATGTTGGTTGAGTCACCTGATTTAGAATAGGACAAAGTGATCTTACGTCAGTCCATTAAAATTCCAAAAGATGTTTGCAAGTAAACAAGTGACAGTGAGAAAAAGGAAATTGAAAGAAAGGAAAAATTAACAACTTGAACAGTTTGTATAAATAATAAAAATTAAAGAAGATAAAAATAAAAAGATATACAAGAGACTGAATCCTTCTGCAAATTACAAAAGAATATGAAACTTGTGATCCAGCATCATTATAAGTACTTTCTCGTCAATTTGAAGTTAACCAGATACAATAATGGTCCAAGCAAGGATGAAGGAATTGGGGTCAGCTCCTGTAGCAGTTGGGATAAAACAGATTGGTTTTGCTGTTTCTGATCGACTTCTGTCTGAAACAAGTGGACATTGATCGGACACAACATAAGTCCTTCCCTGGATACAATAATTTTAAAAAAAGTATAAAACTTAAAATTTTTACATTATATTTGAAAACAAGGTGTTAAATTTTGACATTACATTTGAACAGAAAAGGTGTTATTAGGGATTCTAAATGATGTAGTATAATTGTCACTTATTCATCATCATCATTACCAAGACACAAAAGTTATCCAACTTTATGAAGCTCTCTAAATCTTTCCACTATGTTGGATAGGTCCCTTAGAACTTAAAGAGAAGTTCTCGAGAACCATTGTAAGAGCTGCTATGTTATGTAGAACTCAATGTTGCTTTTGAAGAAAGAACATTTAAAAAAAACTGTCTGAAAAAGATTGGGATATTAAGATTGGGTTTTTGGAAAGGCTTAGGTATAGATCCTATTCATGTTCAGATGATTTGGTTGTATACACTAACATCCATGTATGGAGCAAGTTGGAAGGTGGAAGTGTAAGTGCAAATATAGCATTTGGATAGAAATGATGGGAGAGAATTCATGTAGCCCATGGCCCATCCCAAATAATTGATAATGCTCTAATGAACATCATGTGACTAATGTTACCTTTGTGAACCCTTTGGCTCTTTTAATTGAGAAGATCTTCATTTAATTCTGATGTAGTTTAAAATTTAAAGAACTTGCCCATTCTGCTGATATCTTAGAGTGAAAAGTTCAATTTCTTTGTGATTTTATTTGCTTTTTCCTCTACATTCAGACAAGAAGACTCAAGGACGTCGAAATTAGCATCCCAATAGTGTATGGAACTATATCATTCTGGCTTGGGAAAAAGGCAACCGAGTAAGTACTAACATAGTATGCCTCTCCAACTTCTCGACACCATGTTCTAACATTCCTTTTGGCTCTCTTCCAGGTATAATTCCCACAAATGGACAGTTATGTTCGTAGTGCAACCAATGAGGATCTGAGTGTAGTAGTAAAGCGTGCTGTTTTTCAGCTGCATACTAGTTTTGACAATCCCACAAGGATAGTAGAATCAGCTCCCTTTGAGTTATCAGAATCTGGATGGGGAGAATTTGAGATTGCTATTACTCTGTTTTTCCATAGTGATGTTTGTGACAAACAATTGGACCTGTAATCCCTTTCATCCTTGACTTTATAATCTGGTGCTTCATGAGACTTTTATTTTTGCATTCTGTAAACTGTTTCACTTTTCGTTCGCACCATTTGCAGATATCACCAATTAAAGTTATATCCTGAGGAGGAATCTGGACCTCAGTCAACAAAAAGGCCTGTTGTTGTGGAAACATACGATGAGATTGTGTTATCTGATCCTTCAGAATCCTTTTTTGCTCGAATTCAGAATCATCCTGTTGCCATTGTCCCCCGACTCCCTGCCAGTATTAATTTACCTCATCCTGGTATATTTTCTTGTTATAATGTGATATCCCCTTTACTTGTACATTCTGCAGTAGACATTTACCAGGTATTTGTTTTTTCATTTTAGGCCCCATTGAAAATTCTAGTGAAAGGAAAAGAGGTGACACCAAAGATCATCCGCATAATCAGTGGTTCATGAATTTCTCAGAAGCAGATGAGCTGCTAAAACTTGCAGCAGCCCGTCAACAGGTTATATGCATACATATATATATACACATATATAATTTCCTCTTTTATTCCTCTTCTATTTTTTCCACATCAATTATCTCAGCATGGTTTGTTGCCATACAAATTCTTGCATCCTTTTAGATTCCATGAGTTTTTCATACTGTTTCGAAGGAAATCAGCTTCTTTCTGCAATCCTGAACTCTGCATTGTTCAGTAACATAACATGAATTTATATGCTTTTTCTTCTCATTTTATGCTTCATCATGATAATGAGGTTCCAGGCAACCTTGTTAAAGCAATTCTTTCTAATTTATCTAAAGAATGTGATACCAGTTCTTTCCGATCTTCAAATCATTCGAAGATCTAATCTTATTTTTTCACTTACTCAATTCAAAATCTGGACTGAAGAGGTCTCCTTGTTTAAGAATGTTGTTACTTTTTGGATGTAAGCTAAGAAAATTGTGGAATTCATTAAAGAGAAAGGTGATACATCATTAGAAGAATGTTCAGTTCTAATCAGTTCTTGTTTCAGGACATTAAAAAATCTCGTCCAGCTTAAAGTTTTAGCTAGTGCTAGATTTTCATTAGCTATAAGCTAGTGTTACTTTAGGGGTTTGATTTCCAAAGGGGACTCTGTAGTTGATTTGTCACTCGTTAAGTTGTTAGCTTTTCGCATAGAATTCTGAATCAGATCAGCGCTGGGATTGCCAAATGGGATCCACCTGATTATGTTGTTTTGGAAATCCATGAAAAATCTTAAAAATAAGAAAAATCAGAAAAAGTAGTAGAAAAAAAACATATGCCCTCATATATGTCTGAGCATATGATTGGAGATGGGAAGATGTTTGTGCATTAAGCCATATGTGTGTACATAATTATATATAAAGAATATAAATCATTTATATGTACGTACAGACAAGGTTCGCCGCATCGGGGAATCGGGACGAATCGGATTTTTCCTGATCCGCCACGATTCGCCCGAATCGGACTGATTCACATGGGAATCGGATGGGAATCGGTCCGATTCGAAGGGAATCGGGAGAATCGGGTTTCTCCTGATTCGATGATTCGATCCGATCCGACAAACCATGCGTACAAAATAATATGTAAATTAATTTTTGTATGTATAATACATAAATAATACATTAATTAATACAATCATATATTTTATATAACGTACAATATATATGTATACAATGTTTACATATATATATATTCATGATATTTGTAATCATATATATATATTTATATATTGACATATATACATATTCATGATATATGTAATCGTATATATAAATAAATATATTGGTACAATCTTTATGTAATCATATATATGTATTTAATATATATGTGTTCATATATGTAGATACATATTCTATACATAAAAGGACGTACCTAGTGCACGAGGCTTTGCCACCATGGGGTTTGGGTAAGGGATAATGTGCATAGCTTTATCCCAACAAGTCGAGAGGCTGTTTCTGATGTCGAACCTGTGACCTCCAGGTCATGTAGGGGCAACTTTACCGTTGCTCCTAGGCCTGCCCTTTATACATATATATACATATTAATATAATATGTATATATTATGAAAATATATGTATATATATATATATATCATGTATACATATATTATATGTCATATATACATGTCTATATGTGTTTATGCACATATATATAAATGTAAATTAATGTGTACATATTAATTTATGTATATATGTGCATATGTATTAATTTATATATGTGAAACCTTGGTTGAATGTATAAATGTTGACATATGTATGTATACATATAACAGAATTAAGGTGAGAGTGCTCGTGTAAAAAAAAATAGTTTGGCAGGATTGGCTTGGGATCAGATGATCTGGACTGATTCTGGCCAATCTGGATGGAATTTGGACGATCCAGGGGTATACCCCTTTAATCGGAACACCCTATCCAGGAACCCACTGATCCCGATCCAGATTGGTCGATTCTGCACATTATGCCCACCATATCAAAACACACGTCTTTGCTTTTCCTTATTGGCTAATTGATTTAATGCCCATTGTATCAATTCATGACATGTCTTTACTTCCTCAGGGACAGTATCCTATGTAAAAATGATGCACGTCTAGTATGACATTAAGTTTTGAAGGTAGCTTGTGGTGAGGACACCCGAGCCCGTGTTCGTTTCGACCCGGCGTACGTCTATCGTCGGAGGAGAGTCCCAGATTCGACATCGGCATCCATTTGGCTTGAGGACTGATGATTGGCTTTGTGGATGTATTTTCTATCTTATTTGAGTCTTATTGTGAGTGTTGGCCCACTGGGGGCCCGACATGGGTTTTGCTATTTTTCTGTTATTTATTATTACGAATTTTGCTTAATTTAGGTCTCAGGGTTACGTTGGTCTTTATTAAGTCTTTTGAGAGTCTTAGGGTTTAATCCCTATATATATGTGTCTTGTATGCCACAATGAGTTAGTTGATGTTATTGAATTAAAGAATTCCCTTTGGAGCCGTCACCTCTCTCTCTTCCTTTCTCTGTGTTTTTCTCTCTCTCTGCTTCTCCCTCCTCTTCCCACCGAAACCCACGCTTCCCTTCCCTCCTCGTCCTTCCCTCTCCCGGTCCCCCATCAGCTTGCCACTTTATTAAGCCCATTGTAGACGTTTCTCACATGAGCTTTGATCTACAGAATGGGTTGTCAATGGGCCGCGCAGCCTAAGAGCCTTCATGGTGGCCCCAGATTTGGGACTGGGTCATCTGCTCTTTCCAGTCCAATGCCAAGGTCAAGCCAAAAGCCAGGTGTCATTTGGGATCAGGCCTATGTAAGGCTGGTTCTGTTGGGAGTCATATTTATGCTCTTCATTCCATGGGTTCTCAACCCATTTATTAGGCATCCTGTTCATATTAGGATTATTTTTTATGATCCCATTTGTGGTTGCAACATGTATGATTATCATGATCTCTGGCTGCTATTGCCATTTTCCCAAGATTAGCCAAGATTCAATCTGGTACTCCTTTATCAAGATCAGCTAATTTCTTACTATTTGAGCCAATTCAAGTCTCTATATTTCCTTTCCTCTTCCCTTTTAGTAGATTCAAGGACTGAAAGGCCCTCCACTTGATATTTGATCAGTATTTGCTGATCCCTATGCAATTCTGCCAAATTAGATTGGAATTTGATAGATCCTGTAAAGTATGGAATGGACATTTCTTACTATTTGAGCCAATTCTTCTTGAAAACTTATTTTGTTTGCACATTTCTATTCCCACATAGGATACAACAAGAATTATTTAGGGACTGCAGAGCCTTGACATCACTGCAATATAGAATTATTGAAGGCAATAATTTCTTCATTAAGTACCATTTTTTCTTTCTACCGGTTTTAACTTGTTTCTCTCTTTTAGTGACCATTCTACATGTTTGATCCCATCTTTTCACCTTGGTAAAATAACAAACAAAAAGAGTTTTACTAATATCATTTGGCTCATCACATAAGTAGTGAGTTTTATGGATCCTTGTAAAATTTGCAAATTGATCAAATATGGGAAGTGTTGAACCCGAAAAATATCGAGATTTAAACAAGCCCCAGGCGACAAAATTCGCCCGGAGAGCCACAAAAGTCCGGGAACAAAAGCCGACCTCCCCCACTCAAACACTTGAGATAAACGGGTTTGAGTCCGCATGTCAACCTGGAACGAGTCGGAGTATGACATTCAAAAGGCCTGTCAACGGTAGAGACACGTACCCCGGACAGCCGAAACTCGATGTCCGGACTCACGTTCGAGGTCGCGCACAACTCCGATAGATCCGGGAAGGCCAAATGCATGTGCCCTCAGAAAACGGGGACAAAAGCCAAAAATGGCCAGAGGAGGGGGGCCCACCCCCTTTTATAGGTGGGCCAGGCGTCGGTCAAGGGCAACCCCCGCCGGGTCAAGGCGGGGTGTACCCCCGCCGGTTCAGGCGGGGCGCACCCCCGCCGGGTCAGGCGGGGTGCACCCCCGCCGGTCCGCGCGGGGGCGCACCCCCGCCGGTTCGGGCGGGGTGCACCCCCGCCGGTCCGCGCGGGGGCGCACCCCCGCTGGTCCGCGCAGCGGGGGGGGGGGGGGGCACCCCCGCCGGTTCAGCAGGGGAGACCCCCGCCGGGCCAGGCCTGGCCCGGCGGGCCTCCCCCGCTGGCCTGGCGGGCCTTTGCCCGTTCAGGACCCACCTCTGGATGTCTCGGCGCCCGTGCGTGCGCACCCCCGCCGGAATGCAACCCCGCTAGACCATTGTCTCGGCGCCCGTGCTGCCTCGGCGCCTGTGCCCGCGCACCCCCGCTGGGTTGCACACCCCTGCCTGGCCATGTACCCCGGGTGCCTATAAATAGAAGGGCGAGGCCTTCATTCGCCCGCCTGGAAAACTCGCGCAAAGAACTTCCAGCGCTTCCCTGAGAGGAGCTCCGGGGTTTTCTTCTCCCCCTTTTTTGCTCTAGCGAGAGGCTCTCGCTCTGGAGAAATCCGGGCGAACTCTCCTGAGCTGAGGAGAAGTCCCCCTCCTTGGAGGGGATGTGTTTGTCCTTCACAATAGGGGGACCTCCTCCGTGTGGGTCCAAATTTGTGTAAAATTGCACAAAGCCCCCCCGGGAGTTTGAAATTTGGGTATGTGTACATAGAAATGTATACATATACCTTGTTGTCCCAGAAAATTATAGAAATACCCTGCTGGTCCAGAAAATTGCAGAAAAGTCCCTGGACAACATAAAATTGCAAGAAAGCCCCTCCGCTGCCCAAAAAAATTGCGAAAAGGTCCCTGAAAGGTGTAAAAATTGCACAAGCATCCCGATTGGGGGGAAGTTTGCAGAAATGTCCCCGTGAAGGATAAAATTACAGAAATATCCTCGCGAAGGATTAAAAATTGCAGAAGTGCCCCCGCTGCCCATAAAATTATAGATACGCCCTTGCGACGCGGAAAATGGCAAAGATAGCCTGACGGTTCGCGCCTCTTGTCCAATCCGGTGGAGCGGGACCCACGTCGCTTCTATGAAGTGGCGTGCGCTCTCCTGAGTGTGACTTGAGGCCAGACTCACGGGGAGTTCTCATAGTTGTCAAGGCAAACGCCTAGGTGGCGCCTAGGCGCCGCTTAAGCGCCAAGGCTCTTCCTCAGCCGCCTTAAAACACCTCGCCTTTCTAAGAGGAGAAAAGGCGCCCCAAGGCGCCGCTAAGGCGGCCAAGGCACACGCCAAGGGCGCTTGGGCGCGCCTAGACCCTTTAGGGGTCCGCAATATCCCACTTAGACAGTAGGTTTTCAGGGCTGAGTCCAGCCCGATTCCAGGTAACATCTTATTTACCTTAATATCATTTAAGTAAATGTTATAATTTGTTGTTTCATTTACTTAAGATATTACATGTAAATAAGGAAGTACCCTCTATTTGAATCCAATAAAAATATCAAAAAATCATATTTTACCAAAAAAAAGTCAACTCTCCCATCGAAGAAGAAAATCACGATTTCGATGATTTTAGCGAAATGCTAACTTTCTAATCTCTCATAATTTGACCTATCTAAAAATTTGATAATTCAAATAAACCATATGGAACACTAAAAATTCAAAGTCCAGTAAAAAAAGTCAAACGTGCATATGACTTCTCCAAGGGAGCCGCTCTCCTACTGACAACACTTAGTCTGTTTGAGATCTCTCAGGATTTGGTCAAACTTAAACTATCATCACCCAAACACATGAGACTTGTCATTTTTTAGTTTCTTTTCAATTTTTAGGCATATTGTGGGATTATGTAATGGATTCATTTACTTTTTACTTGTTTTAAGTGTGTTAAGATGTTGCACTTCTTATTTTTATTTAACATATTTACATGTATGTGTATTGCTTGTTTTAAAAGTTGAAAATTAGTTTTTTGATGATAGAATGATATTTGCTTCTTATTTAGTGTGCTTATTTATTTGAAGATATCAATTTAGATTTTTTTATGACTTTATGATATATAATGTGAGTTTGTTTACTTAGAGTTTAATTTTTGATGCTTTCATTATCTTTATGTCTGTCATATTGTGATATTTTTTATTGAATTTTCATCATTATATATATTTATAGATACATAAATATCATGTAAGAGGGACACTTGAAAACAACTCATACTTGGTTTCGTCCTAAATGCCTAGGCACCGCTTAGGCGCTCGCCTAAGCGCTTAGGCGAGCGCCTAAGCGCTTAGGCGATCCGAGACCCCACCTACGCCTTGGTCGCCTTGACGCCTTGACAACTATGGGAGTTCTCGAGAAATGTCATCAAATGGCAGATATGTTCGAGAAAGCCAGAAATCGGCCGAGACGTCCGAAAAAGCCAGAAACCGGTCGGGACGCCCAGAAAATCTAGAAACCGGCCGGGACGCCCGGAAAAGCCAGAAAATGGCTGGGACGTCCGGAAAAGCCAGAAAATGGCCGGGACGTCCGGGAAAGCCAGAAATCGGCCGAGACGCCCGGAAAAGCCATAAAACGGCCGGGACGTCCGGGAAAGCCAGAAATCGGCCGAGACGTCCGGAAAAGCCAGAAACCGGCCGGGACGCCCGGAAAGCCAGAAAACGGCCGGGGCATCTGGAAAAGCCAGAAAACGGCCGGGACGTCTGGGAAAGCCAGAAATCGGCCGAGACGTCCGGAAAAGCCAGAAGTCGGCCGAGACATCCGGAAAAGCCAGAAAACGGCCGGGACGTCCGGGAAAGCCAAAAAACGGCACAGATGTCCCAAAAAACCAGAAAATGGCAGGGATGTCCCAAGACTCTCGCCCTCCAGGGCTCCAACTTCCATCCCTCCCCGGGGATCTTTGAAGAAACTTTCCCCGAAGCTCCGGAAGCGCGCATTCCGGAAGTAAAAAAAAATCCCCGGACGCATTCTTGAAGGAGAAAAGCCTCCCGATAGCTGAGAGAAGCTGCCGGCTCTCGTGCTCGAGTTTCCTGAGCATGGGGGTCGTCCTCTATTAGTGCTCCGCCCGTGTGAAGCGTCGCGGGAGGGCCGCCGTGCCGATCATTCCGCAGGTCATTACATAAGGCTCGCGCCCGGTGTTTTGCGCATAAACCCTCCGGTGTTATAAAAAGACACACGTAGAGGCATGTTGTCCGACGGAGGCACAAACACCCCGTCGTCGACACAAACGAAATGACATGTTTGTAAACGCCCAACGGAGGCACATACACCTCGTTGCGAGCCTAAATGAAATGACGTACTGTGTAAACGTCCGACGGAGGCACAAACACCCCGTCGTCGACGTACATGTAAATGACATACTTTGTAAACGCCCAACGGAGGCACAAACACCCCGTTGTGAGCATAAGTGTAAATGCCCTGAATATAGTTGAGCATATTTGTGGAAATTTACTTAGTCATCCATTTCTTTAAATTTCGGCATACGGTCTTTTAACAAACATATCGCATCGAAGGTATTCGAGTGTTATGTTCGATGTAAATGAAACACCGACTTCGGTCGGTGGGGAACGGTCCGGTACACGATCACTCCAATCGCCCTGAAAATACGAGCGTACGCGGAAAAAATAAAATGAAATATTCGAGGGTTCCGGGTCTTTACCCGGTACCCCTCATAAAATAAATCTCTTTGTCTGTTTCCTGTAAACAGTCTGGCACGCCCGCAGCAAAAAAAATAATAAATATATTCAAAGCCTCTCGTTGGGGCTTTAATATAAAGAGAAGAAAATTCCGCATTCCAACAAGAAGTTTCAATTGTGAATCCTCCATTGTTGTTAAGGCATCGCCAAGGCGACAAGGTGCTGACCAACTGTCAAGGTGAGTAGTCACCTAGGTGAGCAGCCTGATAAGGACTAAACAGCTTCATGATCTATGAACAGCAGCAGCCCTTGTGTTTTTTTGGCTAGATGTTTTAATTATACATATAGTTTAGTTTTTCTTTCACTCTCTCTCTCAATTTATGACTGGGAAAAATACATACCTCCAGAATACATCATATTCAAGGTTATACCCTCGAAATCTCAATATTATATTCTATATCCCTAAAATAAAAAAAAATCATTAGTTACGTCCCTATGGTTATTTGGCCATTAGAATTTGAGGAATATTCTGCTATCATCTAATGGAATTGTTAAATAAAAGGTCAATTTATTAAAATATCCTTGTTAAAAAGAGAGAGAGTGTTAGGGGGGAGAGAGAGAGAGAGAGAGAGGCATTGGAGGGGAGGTCGGGCATGTGTGTGTGTGTGTGTGTGAGAGAGAGAGAGAGAGAGAGAGAGAGAGAGAGAGAGTTGGGTGGGAGGGGGTGCCGGAGGAGAGGCTATCATATGTATGGGAAGGGGCGTCGAATGCGAGAGAGTTGGAAAGAGAAACGAGAGAATGAAGAGGGAGAGAGAGAAAGAGAGGTGGTGGTGGGGAGGGGTGGGGGGTGTCTCCCCTTCCAACGTTGGTGCATCTTTGTGTGTGTGTGTGTGTAGAGATGGTGGAAGAGAGAGAGAGAGAGAGGTGGTGGGAAGGGGTGGGGGTGTCTCCCCTTTCAACGTTGGTGCATCTGTGTGTGTGTGTGTGTGTGTGTGTAGAGATGGTGGAAGAGAGAGAGAGAAAGGTGATGGGGAGGGGTGGGGGGTGTCTCCCCTTCGAGAGAGAGAGAGAGAGAGAGAGAGAGAGAGAGAGAGACCCTCTCGATGATGTTTCATCAGCGTCAGTTGGAACTCTCTTGCAGTGGTGTTATACGGGGAGGACAAGAAATCCTCCACGTCGAAGTTGGCAAGGAACGCTGTATAGTTTAGGTCAAATAGCAAGGTGCACGAGCCATCCAATTTAGCTTCGGGTCGCCAAATGATCACCTGTATTTGCTTCTTGGTGTAGTTCATGGTGCAGAGTAACTTCACGTAGTTGTCGGTGCCAACGTCATAGACCAAGTCGAGTGGGAGGGGGTGCTGGAGGGGAGGCTAGGGGCGAGCATGGGGCTATGTTATCAAAGGTGATTGAGGCGGTCACCTAGGCCATGAGGCCAGACGAGGCGACCTCAGATCACCTCGCCTCGCCTCGCCTTGGCCCATTTTGCCTTGGCGATTTCAAGCCACTAATTCCACCCTTTTGCCCTTGACTGGCCCATATATTGGCCCCATAAAGAGGCCCACTTGGCCTATTTATTTACTTGCAATTTAATTTCTTAAATTTTAGTTACTTTAGATATAGAAATGAATAGATTTAGTAAGCCATACAATAATTTGACATATATGAATGATTAATTTTTTGAAATATATTAGTTTCATGCACATATTTAGGTGATATTTATAGATATATTTATATTTTTAACTATTATATTATTTATAATATATCACCTCAATCACCTAGGCCCTCGTCTAGCCCTTTGAGGCTGAAGCGATGCTTGATCACCAAACCGAGAGAGAGAGAGGAGAGAGAGAGAGAGAGAGAGAGAGAGAGAGGAGAGAGAGAGAAGAGAGAGAGAGAGAGAGAGAGATAGAGAGAGAGAGAGAGGAGAGAGAGAGGAGAGAGAGAGAGAGAGAGAGAGAGAGAGAGAGAGAGAGAGAGAGAGAGAGATAAGAGAGAGAGAGAGAGAGAGAGAGAAGAGAGAGAGAGAGAGAGAGAGGAGAGGAGAGAGAGAGAGAGATGAGAGAGAGAGGAAGAGAGAGGAGGAGAGAGAGATAGATCAGGAGGAGAGAGAGAGAGGAAGAGAGAGAGAGAAGAGAGAGAGAGAGAGAGAGAGAGAGAGAGAGAGAATTATTAAAAATATATATTTTTAAGAGTGATAGAGGATAAATTATTTTTTTTTGGCCTCTTAACTTAACTGTGGTTGGGTTAAATAGATAGAATCAAATGATAGAGATATATATGATAAAATACATAGAATACATGGATATAGAATATAATATCGAGATTCGGGGTATAACCTCAAATACCATGTATTCTAATGATATGTATGTATTTTTTCCCTCTATAATTTGTCTCGCAATATTTCAGCCTTTCAGGTTACATAAAACTTTTTGACTTGTTGGCACTTGACGGATATATGCTCAGATTCCGATTGATTGTCATATTACTATTAATCATTTTGTTAACATTTGTTATTTCTTCTATTATATGACCTTCTTGCACACATATGTACTAAATATTTGTGGGTAGTACTTTTATATGTATAAATAGAGAATATATGCAGTATAAAATATAGATTTATGGGTACTTTGTTACATAAACTAGGCTTTGCCTTGGTGCCTAAGCAGTAAGGTGGTGGGTCACCGTCTTAGTCGCCTTGGTCGTCTTAACAACTGTGGAATCCTCACATCATGATCTTCACTCGCAGCAATAAGTGTGAAGCTTTTTCTCATGAACATAGAATATATTTGACCATGTTTTTCTTGTTTGGATATTAGTTGCAGTGTGATATCTGCTTGTCCACTGTCGTCAATTTCATCAATCGAACTTGTTACTATTCAACTACTACCTACCTAAGATTGTCAAATTCACAGTTGAACTTTCCCAACATTTTATTCTTATATGCAGAAGGAAATCTCCTCTCTGATTCAATCTTCAATGGATGTGTTGGGGGGTTTCAATTGATGAGTTTACCCAAAAGGTTTAGGAATCTTTCGATACTTGCCATAGAAAAAAGCATATATCTATCTCAAATTGTCAATAACAAAGTTCCCTATTTTCATATTCGTCGAGACTATTTCCAAATTCTAGGAGATCTTTGAGGATTTCCCCTGTTTGCATGAGCTGAAGTTACATAACGAAGAAGGTAGTTTTCTACCTACCAACTAGTATCATGGGAGTTTTTAAGTTTTTGTATGCCCTCTCATGTCGGAAGTGATCTTGGTCATATTCTTGACACCACCTTGTAGGAGTTACATGTCTTGCAGACAGCTGTTTGGAAAAAGTTGCTGAATGCTTGGACATTTGTTTCATCTGTAAGTTGATACTATAAGGTTTGTGATGAAAGTGATTAGTGACTTGCTGAAACTCACAGCTTAAAGACTAAAGTTGTTCTGTCTTCTGCAAGTTCTTTAGGTTATGGACAATTTTAGCCGACTCAAACTAATGCTTAATTCCTTAAAGAATAAACCCACATCATGACTGCAGCTAATTCCTTTAATGCTTAGGTCTAGAATATTGTATTTCTTAATTCCTTGAATGCAGGCACTGAAACTATGGATTTGTAGATTGTTTATTCTGATCCTTCTGTGAGTGAAGTGGTAATGAT
Source organism: Colocasia esculenta (assembly GCA_014218235.1). Taxonomy (NCBI): domain Eukaryota; kingdom Viridiplantae; phylum Streptophyta; class Magnoliopsida; order Alismatales; family Araceae; genus Colocasia; species Colocasia esculenta. The sequence continues at coordinate 363,867 of JACBKR010000945.1, forward strand.
GTAAATTATTGACACTCGTTTTGCAGGTTCAAGCTCATATTGTCAAGTTGAAGAGGCAGTTGAGCATGATAGAAGGCCTGCCACAGCATGCAAAAGCTGCTCCTCCTTGCTAGTGAATGTTCTAGGTTTTTTTAGCACAAAGTGCTTAAAGAACCTTCTTGATGGCAAGTGGAGCTTCTGATGTTTATCTAATTGGCAAGTAGCTTCCTTATGCCCAGGGTAAAGAGGCTTCCTTTGTAACAGATTCTAAGTGCAAAGGATCTGTGTTGTGATTTGATCCGTGGTAGATGAGGTATATATCTTCGTGCTTAATATGTATATTTTTTATTTAATCACCTTGTAGTGTATAGCAGGTTTCTGTTAATTTCTTCGAACATTCTAAGCATTGGATGTAAGTTGGTAAAAAAGTCAGTAATGGTTGAGAATGTCAAATGAGAGGATCTTCCCGCTTATACTGCTGAACCCGGTTAAAGTTCCTGTATTTGTATGCTTGCCATGGTTCTTCCATGAATCGGCTAACAACTAATTGATTACACTCCCCGAAACTCTCAGTTTGTGTTATTCGTCATTTAGTTTTTTTGTTTTTAATCAATCTGTCTGATTGGGATGCATGACTGCTTGTCTGAGAGCTCTCTCTTAATTTATTGCACTCAAGGACTGACTATCAACAAATAATTCAATTGTTTGAGCTTCTGAAAGTTGCTGGGTTAATGCTGTAAATACGGTTATGATTCTCAAGCTATGAGAAATCATGAAGAGTTATTGCCTTATTAGAGAAATGCATCGGACACAGTGGGATAAACTGGTGCTCAGATGAGATGGGAAAGCTTCATCAAGGTTACAGATGTAACCAGATCCCAGAAGATGGCTTCAGGATAGACCCCATTATAGGCATGCCATAGAGCGTTGATGCTTTTTCTACTTTCATCAGAGGCTTTCGTGTATCACTGAGACAGGAACTTTTGGCATGCTCGTGTTGTTTCTTTCACAACAGCAGCCTTCTTGTCGTGCCGGAGACCTATCACCTTCTGTTGTTCCCCTGACTCGCCAGAATGAGGATCTACTGGTGAGATATAGCATCTGGGCATGTCCCCCTCACTAATTGGAGTGCAGTGCGCCTGTGTTCTTACTGCAAGGGAGGTACCAACAAAAGCTTCCTATGGGCATCACATGTCAACTGCAGAGATCACCTGCCATTGTTCTTAAGCACCCTTCTCATAAGACTGGCGCTGGCGCTGGCGCTGGCGCTGGCGCCTTCTTTTCCTTCTTCTGGCTCCACCTTTCATCAAAAGAACAGTAGGCAGATGCCGGAAGCCATTACAGATGGGCAGCGGTGCAAATGGCTCCTCCCCCTTCACCTCAGGTACTTTTTGTTCGCCATTTCCCTCGGGAGGCGTCTTATCAGTGTTTCCGTTGTATCAGTATTAAGGTTTATGCAACGGTATGATTGTACCGTATCATGTCAAGAGTCTGGGGAGCTCTTGACACGGTCAATACGGTTTAGTGATTTTATTTTTTATATATTATTTTTTTATTATATTGATCAGATCTAACCGTGCACTGCAAACCTTGATCAGTAGTAAATACGCGGTCCATTTCTTATGTGAAACATTGAAACGATGGTGAAATTTTGAGACAACGCTTCGCAATGTGTACCGATCGAGTAAAAGCGACTGCGATATCCTACCATCTGTTGGATATGCACGTCCTGCGTGGGCGTTTGGTGACAAGTTGCAGTCTTGCCAGGTCATCATCGACAAGCGCTTGCAGCACACTTTGAGCAACCAATGCTCGTAGGTTTCTGGAGCTTGAAGGGAAATGGTATCTGCGCGCTCTATGCCACACTTACGGCTATCTTAGAGAGGCAAATGAACAAGCACCTTATGGCCATCTCATATATCCATCTAACAACGAGAAGAAATCGTGTACACGTTAAGTATACAATTAACTTTGTTTTCTTCTCACCTTGTGTTCTGCAAGTCTATGCCACTCACTTTTTTCATGCGTGGATGGCTCCACCGCCCCTTCAAGTACAGTACCGAGTCTCCCGTCCCGTACGCAAATCCGTGCTCGTGGCCCCGTTTGCAGATGTTACGTTTCTGAGCAGGCCCATCCTTCACCTCAGCCCATCATAAATAAAACTTGAAGCAATATATTTAAGTAGCCAGTGGGGGGCGTGATCTCATCCTTTTGGTGCTCAGCGGCGACAACAGAATGGTAACCTGCATTGGTTTCTTGAGAAAATAACAAAAGGGATTTCGAGAAAGGGATAGGCAGGGGTAGCTTTCACGGAGAGGGGTGGTTGCTCTGTCGAAGCCCCTCACGAGCAAATTTAAAAAATGTTTTGAGGTGAAGAAGGATCAGCTCTGAGGGTGATCTCACTGGGCCCGGATTCTGTTGTCCTTTGTAGGGTCCCAATGGGGCAGAGTAACATGGCCTTCATGTGCAAACACAAAAGAGGCGAGGCCGTCCCCATCCTACCCCTAAAGCAAGGCAGTTGATGACTCTCTCGGTCCTCGCCATTATTCCCATGGCGGATTTTGTACTCTGATGAACACGTACATGTTGACACGCATATGCGTGCACGTACGCATATATAGAGGGAGGGGGGTTGGAGTTTTTGTTTATGTCTCTATTGGAAAGCTTTAGTATTCAAGAATTGGCAGCAGTGACAGTCTCCTTTTTCCCTCCCTCCCCTTTAGTCCTCGTCAATGGACGTCATTCACAGAACATGCCATGTCTTCCTTCTGAGGACGGCGACCCATGGCTTGTCCGGTTGTGCTACTCCTAATTTGTTCTTCCAAATGGTGCTCGGGCTTACCCATTTTATTTTATTTTATGTGGTTTTTGCATTCGGCGAGTTGGGCCGGCAGCCACAGCACGTGACCCACATACGTAGTCCTGTTAGATTCACGTACGTACGTACATACGGATAAATGTACGTACGTCTATAGATATTGTCTGCGGTGTGCATCTATATGCGTGGTGTGTATTTATTATTTATGCATGTATTAATGTTTGTGGAGTTGGAGCCCAACATGATATTTGCTTGGTCCCCTCAGCTGTTCAGTGATCGCATTTGCTGTAGCACATGGCCTGTAAAATGTTCTGCGGCACAGCAGCTGCCTCGCCATCAATGTACGTACTCTTCTTCCCCGAGTACACAAAGCAGATCCACTCATACACATTCCCGGTGGCGAGCAGTCTGTGGCTGGGGAAGAACAGTAGGAGGGTGGCAAGCAACTGATGCACTTCCCATATATACCCAGGTCCACAGGTCGCAAACACACCCTGTTATGATGAGGATTACATGCACGATTTCTCACCTCTCCCCACACAGACAATCATCTCTCCCACTTGCATGTACTGGGGCAGCTGAGCTCATGAGATAAAGAAAAAAGGATTTTTTTTTTTTTTTGTGGGTGGGTGGGAGAGTGGAACTTAAACATCTCCACCTAGTCTCTGGTTTTCTGATACAAGAATCCTTGCAGTGAGTGGGCACGCCGGCGCTTCACCGGAGACCACAAGTGGGCAGAGGTGGGCATTAGGGGACAAAACAATGGGGGTGGTCTGTGTGTGTGTGGGGGGGGAGGGGAGAGAGAAAATATCTCCTTTGGAGCTTGTGTCTGTTTGTGTCACAAACAAACCCTTCTGCAAGTTCAGAGGCTCGTTACCCAGTGTCATGTGAATGGGGAGGCACCCTTTCCTCCCCGCTCTTCCCCAGTGTACTCATGCATTGCTATATATAGAGTACGCACAAGTAGTTGCTTGGGCGCAGAAGCAAAGGACGAGCCACGGCTGTTTGGTCTTAAACGCTGCAACAACGAACATGATGCAGGGAGCCGAGGTGAACGACCCGTTTGGGCAACTAAGCGGGGTTTTGGGACAAGAAAGGAGGATGGGAAGGAGCTGAAGGGAGGGGAGGCATTGATTGACCTCGGAGGTGGGCTGTAGCAGTCACAAACTACACAGGTACAGGGGGAGCATACGAAGGCCACATGGGCTTCGCAGTTGTGTGGGGGAAGGAGGTCCTATGCGTCCTCGTAGGGACTACTTGAGGCAGCATTCTGGATCTCTCAAGAACCCTTTGTTTCACTCCATTTTTTTTTAACTCTGCCTTTCTCTCTCTTTCTGTCTCTCTCTGTGTGTGGTCACGTAGGATCACAAGCTCAATAGTCGAAAACTACCAAACAGGAGGAGCAGAGTGGTACTGTCCAGTACCCTTTAGGTTCCCACATCCGTGATTCTATTAAGATATGGTCTATTAAAAAAGGGTGTGGGGGGGGGGGGGGGAGTGAAAGCAACAAGGGAGGAGGATGGAAAAGGACCAACGGCAAACCGCCCCGGATCCCTGGCTTGTAAGCAAAATATACTGATGACTGGTTTGGTATTTGAGAAAGAGAGGGCTGATGGTGGGGAAGGAGGTTCATGTAGAGAGGAGAGGACTGAAGAAAGACCCACGAAGAAAGGGGCACCGGTAGTATTGGTTCTCAATTAGACGGCAAAGCATGTCCAGTACTGTGGAGAGGAGCGAGGGCAAGAACATGTTCAAAGTGTGCAGAAGTTAGCAGGTGAAGACTTTCAAAAAATGTTCCCTGAATTTAAGAAGGTGCAAGTTGCTTGGTAGAAAGTTAGAGAATGCTAAAGAAATTTGTGGGCCATTTAGAACTCTCTTACACATGAGAAGCGGAATGACTTCTCATGCATGAAGCTGGAGAGTTTGAACTATGTCCACAGAAACCACTAGCTAAAATGGAACCTTTTGCTCAAAGAAAAAAAAGAAGATAAATTGGAGCCAGCATTTGTGGCCCAAAAGCTCTGAGGGGCAGAAGGCATAGAAAATTGAATCTCACCCTTTTTACAGCAGTTCGTCGACCTCTCCTCTTGTGGAGAAGATTTTAGATGAAAAGAAATTTGACCCACGAAAGGTAAAAATTATAAGAAGTTTATTCCCCCATGAGATAGAATTTCTACAGTGAGAGTAATTACTTATTAGGTAGAATAGTCATTCATACAAGCAGGAAAAAAAACATAAAATAAAAAATTCCCTACTTAAAAAGAAAACTAAAGATTACTCAGTGTGAATATCCTGACCATAGAAAGAAGACATTAAAAAAAAATTATCCTCTTAGTAAATAAAGCTACAGATTCCCTTTGCAAAGGAACAGGGCGACGTGGGTAAGTGTAATGGTAAAGGCATATTGGCGGGGCGGTGGACTTGTGAGACACCAGAATAGGGTAGGTTTATTGGGAACCCAATGGGGGGAGGGAGAGGGTGGTGAGGAGGAGGAGGGGGGCAGAGAGGGATGGATGAGTGTTTCAGCTCTCTAGATCTTTTTTTCAAACTAATCCTGTTGCAAAAAACTAACATATCCAGGTTCTCGGTAGGAGAACATTAACATCAACTAGAGGATAAATATATTCTCGCGAAGAAAAAAACAAAATCAGATTATATATATAATCCCACCAAGAAAAGGATATTCAGATTTATCGAAAGATTGGACAGGATTTATGAGAGCTTCATGCCCCTGTTCGCCTCATCCAGAAGCCAACAAGGTTTAAACTGGGTGGGGGTGCGTGCGGGACCCGGGGCCCCTGTTTGTCCTGTGGAAGAGAGAGAGAGAGAGAGAGAGCAGCGATTGTCCTTGAGAGGAACACGCGCCCGAGAAGGTCCGTGGCGCTGCCCTACATCCCGAAGCCAGCCCGCCCCGCACTGCGACCCCACCACATGCCTCTGCTCTCCTTCGTCTGCCCGTCTCTCTCTCTCTCCCCCAACCCTCTCTCTCTCTCTCTAGCTCTCTCCTCCTCCTTGCTTCCATAAATAGCCCCCCATGGAGCTCCACCCCGACCCAGTCCTCACCACCAATCTCAGCTGTGAAGGACAACCTCCCCCCCCCCCCCTCACAGTCCTTACTCGCTCTCCATCCAAGCTCTCTCTCTCTCTCTCTCTCTCTCTCTGCGCCTTCATCCTTCTTTGGACGTCATACCGGAGGCGTATAGACACGCACATAGAAGGATCCGCTGCGGAGTTCCAATACCTGTGAAGGGACGAGAAGAAACTGGAGGGATGGCGCTGAAGAAGTCGAACAAGCTGAGCCAGGCGGCGGTGCTGAAGCAGATCCTGAAGAGGTGCTCCAGCCTGGGGAAGAAGCAGGGCGGGGGCGGGGGGTACGACCAGGAGGGGGGCCTCCCGGTGGACGTCCCCAAGGGGCACTTCGCCGTCTACGTGGGGGAGAACCGGAGCAGGTACATCGTGCCCATCTCCATCCTCACCCACCCCGAGTTCCAGAGCCTCCTGCAGCGCGCCGAGGAGGAGTTCGGCTTCGAGCACGAGATGGGCCTCACCCTCCCCTGCGAGGAGGTCGTCTTCCGCGCCCTCACCTCCATGCTCCGGTGAACAAAAAAGGACGCGAGCAGGGCGGGTGGCGAGTGGCCGCCGTCGCCCGCCTCCACGAGGACTCGGGTTACATATGATATAACGAAGGAACAGAGGGAAAAGGGACGAGGCAGGCGCGGGAGGAGTCAGAGGAGGAAGGAGAAGGCCGGAGGCCTCCCACCTCCCTCTTTCTCCCACCCCCCATCACATGCCTTCTGACCTCTGCTGTTCGCCTCCTTTGCCTTGCTGGTGCTAACTTTGCTGACAGGCGCTGCTCATCTCTCTGTCCATCTATTTTTGAATTTTCTTCATCTAGTAACCATTTCTGACTCGGAGCCCATGAAATTGTTCCACGGGACCATTTGTACATTTTGCAAGCGGCGTTTAATTTGCGCCCTCTTCAAGAGCTGATCACTGTTCTTATGACTATCTGAACGATCCAGAAGAGCCATTGGAGTCCATTCTATCTCATCTCATCTCTCTCTCTCTCTCTCTCTCTCTCTCGCGTCTTCTACATGAGTTTTAAACATGAACTGGTCTTCTAACAGCGACACAACAACATGGCCCAAGAAATCTAACTTCTGAAACTGCTCTTTGACAAGCTGGGCTTGCGCTTTACACCCCGAGGCGCTGACGCCGCCATGACCATTTGTCGCAGTGGGTTGTAATCTTTCTCTAGACCGGGGTCCAAGAACAACTCCGGGTCTCGCAGTAATGGAGAATCCCGAATAAAGGAGAAGAATAACTGCATCTAAGTGGCTTGTATTAACAGGGTCGTGATGTGAAGGACAAGCAGAGTATGGCAGGTTTCTCTGATGCAGAAGCGATTGCTACCCACGTTAGTGGTAGAATCTTTGCTGCTGATCTCCTCTTCATCAAAGATGTACGTTGATGGGATGGCTCTTTCTCTTTTTTCAGAACGACAGTTTCTCTTGTCATGGGATTCCATTAAAGGGAAAGCTCTAGTGAAACAAAGCAGGTTGGCTGTCTGTTACTGGTGAAAAAGAAAGAAAGGTACCCTGTTTGCTGCTCCAAATAGAGCCATTGGCTTCCTAGTTACAGTCTCCATAGTTGAGCAGATTCCTGACGTTGATGCTGCTTTGCTCTTTGACGCAAAGAAGCAAAAGGAGCTGTAGGAATGATCAGTCCCTAGAACTTCCTAACAACTACCTAGTTTAGGCAGCTACAAATCAGACAAGGAGTCATGTAATCTGTACAGTAGACAATATATAGACGCATACACTGTGGTCCGTAAAGTATATACAATTCCCTGTATGTGACAAAGGTTACAACAGTGCCTCTCGCAGCTTGAGGCCCAAAAGAATGGAAAAACATAACAGGAGGGAGGTGATTAAATTTAAATCTTGAGTCTTGCAGCATTAACTTCTAGAAGATGGGACATATACACAAGTGGAAGATGAGACGTTCTTGGGTCCCATGTTGAAAGCCATTCCAGTATTCTATGCGTCCTCTCCATGAACGAACGGCCAAGCCAACGGATTCAAGATCATGCAGGCTTGTTACTGGACTGTAAGGCAGTCCATTGTAGGTGCCAACCCCTTTTGAATGGGGGTGGGTTGGTCAAGGAAACCCTGGTCATCATTTCCTAGTATGAAGATTTTACTCCATTCGAATCCAAGTTTCCTCTACATTAGATTAATGTCATGCGCACACATTGCAACATCTTTCTTTTTGGGGTAGGGCCGGGGGGAGAAAGCCTGTCTGGGGTAGCTTGGTCTCTTCTTTGTTTTAATGAGAGCTCCTTTCTATTGCTACGACTCTTTTGTTCCCAACCACAGGAGCCTTCTCAGTTTTCTGACAGCACCCACCCTCCCCCCTGCATCAACTGCCTGCCTGCATCTTTCTTCCCCAACTTATAACTCCTGTGAAAAGGCAGAAGCATGTGTTGGTGTGGCAGGCGGGTTGCGCTCCCGCAAAATCCAGTTGTGATCCCTTCCCTCAATTAAAAATGGGTATCTGCCCGCCATTGCAGCTCTCTTAAGTGTTCGCCACCTTTGTCTATATTGGTGGCCATCGCCCCACAACCCAAAGCAGAAGATACAAAATCCCAGGACTACACAGAGGCCTGTCATCTCCGGACTACAGCATCGCTCCTACCTTCCATCTTAGGATCTTTTTCTCTTCCTCCTTGCCCTTTCTCTCGCTCTCTTATTTGTTTAATAAGTGGCGTATGCATGTTTGAAGAGGTGCGTCAATCCCGCAGGACAGTGGGCAATTGGAGCTGGGTGGCCCCGCGGTCAAATTTTGTATACTTGTTCGGATAACCTAGTCAAGCAAACCGTACAAGAGATAAAGAAAATACCAACGTCTTTGACGTATTTAATTTGGATGTGTTCCTCTGCATGCCTCCTCTTGGAAAAGAGATATGTGGTGTAAGAGGCATTAACGGGAACTATGTATGTCTAAGGATGTTTCTAATGATTCAGAGTTAGTGGTGTGCAAGTTATATTTTAACCACTCATGTGTCGATAGTCTCTATTTTTACCATTGGATTTGCCACTCTCTTTATCTTGATGTCTGAACCATTCCTTTGATGAGAAAAATTTACTGGACTTCTTCAAGTGCAGTAAATATAATTTACGTAGGATTGCAGTTTATATGGCGTTTTGTTAGTCACCATGTGTTTTTCTTTTAATCTAGTCTTTCTATTTTGGAGTCCAACCATTTTATTTTGGAATCCAATTTTTTTATTTTAGAGCTCAATTTTTATTTTGGAACCTAACTTTCTATTTGAAGCCTAACTTATCTTCTATTTTGGAGTAAAATTATTATTTTTTAAATCTAATTTTCTATTTTAGAGTTCAACTCTTCTATTTTGGAGTCCAACTTTTTTATTTTAGAACTCAATTTATCTTTTGTTTTAGAGTCAAATTATTTTTTAAACTCTAAAATAGAAAATTAGGTTTCAAAATAAAAAAATTAGGCTACAAAATAAAGGAGTTGAACTCCAAAATAAAAAAAAAACTAAATTTAAAAAAATCACGTGATACTTAACAAGGTGCCCATGAACTTCAATCTTACGTAGATTGTATTTACTGTGCTTCCTCAAGGGTAATAAATATTTCTATTCTTTGATTTCAAGAACAGTGAATGATCAAGATAAAACTAACGTACTAAGTGAGAGAAAGGAAAGAGTACTGGTGGCTCAATAATATTCCTTAAAATATTTATTTATTTTGCCCACGGTAGTTGTCTTTTTTTTGTGTGTCTTACTGCTGTTCACGCGATAATACGTGTCGGCGGCGTCGAATCGAACAAGCAGTCCCACGTGCGACCAGCTCACGGTACTCTCTCCGGTACTCTACACGCACGCTGCAGCCTCTTTCCCACGCCCACAAGAACGAAGAATATGCTCACAAACAAGAACATAACCGAGTAGGAAGACGCCCGTAGCAGATTGAGACAGATCACGACCTCCCTGTACGTAGTGAGATGAGAAGCTCTCTCTCTCTCTCTCTCTCTCTCTCTCTCTCTCCTCTCCTCTCGTTCTTGCTCATCAGTGGGTGTTAGTTCTCCTGTGAGAATTTAGACAGTACTGTGATTAAGCTAGTCGAGAATAGTCTCTACTTATTTGTAAGACTGTAAAATAAGGTTCAGCTTCATTTTTTCTCAAGAGGCCACATTCCTGCCTGAATATATAAGAGACACTCTATATAATTATTCTTATAAAGATACTTAATGTAGACGTTCACTCATTGCAAAATAGCATGAGGAGTGAAGTCTGTTGTCTTCTACTAATTAACATGACTGATAATTAAGGATGAGCCCAGTACATATTCGGATAGTCAGAAATACATATCACGCCCAAATCATAAAAAGATCAAGTAATTAGAATCTACTAATTGCCAATACTACTTGTTTGATCTCCTAATCCACTTCGTCTAGATGTCCAATTGTGGTATCTTCTCCAACTCTAAAATTTTAAGATAATGTTGAAGTTTCAGGATTAGTTGTAAAATTAGCTAGAGTTGAAATTTTTTATGCCTGGATTGAAATTACAATATGAGGCATCTGAAAAAAAAATCAGAAAATGAATAAATTGAGTGTTTCACTTGAGGTTCGGGACTTACATTCTCAAACTTTTCTTCTGACATACTTAATTTTAGGATCGATCTCTTATACAGTTTTATATATGAGTATCCTCTTCTGAGTCAAGAGTTGTTGGTATCTATATATCCTAGATTATTTTCTTTGTGATGGTCTTTATGATAGACTTAAGGCCCCTGATTTGTATAGGATTGTTTTCTCCTATTTTAATTTTTTATTTAATAAAATGGCTGGATTTAGACTTTTTAATTAAAAAATAAAATAAGGTAGATGAAATTATTCTTGGAAGAGTTTTCTCTAAATTCGCTCTAACACACAAGATTAAGTCCAAATTACCAATAAGTGAAACCATGGGAGACCACATTTAACATCTCAGCAAAAGTGGGTCTCCATTATCTTAGAAAAATCTTTAAGATTCGAGAAGAATACTTATTATAAAGCACTTCTTATAGTCAATCTTTCCACATAATTCAAGTCAGTCTTATTATAAAAAAAGTTCTATAATAAATAATTCTCAAGGTCAGAACTCACATGAACTTATTAATGCCCACAACATACTTATAATGTCCACAATGAGAGTCGACATTTTACTTCTCTCAACTTTTATTAAAGAGAACATTAGTTTTCTTGTCATTGGTCAATATTCAAATTTCATGCGGATCTCACGCCCAATTAATAGAGCAATTGGCTGGACAATTCATCTATAGAAAAGTTTAGTGTACTTTCTTATTACAGTTAAGTGTAATATGATTAGATACTAAGTTCATGTGACACCCCTCACATGGGGAATGATAAAGTGACAACTTAATTATTGGGTGTCACATAGATTTAGTGTCTAATTATATTGTACTTAAGTGTAATAAGAAAATGTACTAAATATTTCTCAATCATCTATTTGGCCAACCAAACAACGTACATTTCTCTTTATTAAATGTCCATTCTACTATCCCTAGTTTATGGTAGAGAGCGGACATAGATTTAAGAGGGTTGGTAGAGATCTCAGATTCGATCTTAAGGTGGGGCAAGAGTTCTAGACTCTTCCAATAATCTTTGGCCACTGAGTTATATAAAAAAAGAAAGAAAAAATACCAATCCTACTCTCTCATCTCAGGGTATAATCACTCCAATGTCTTGAAGATGTCTGTCCACATGACACTAAAATGTTCTAATCAAGTACAGGTAAAGCGATCTTAAAATTATAAAAAAGTAGAGAAATACTAATTATTTGGGTGGCCAAATAATTTGGATGTCGTGGAAGCACCGTGCCGCTGAGTTGATTGGTTGGTCGCATGGGTCCCATGCTGCGGCCGACCAATCAAGTTGGCTGCGTGGTGCTTCCACATTGGTTATTTATTTAGCCGTTTGAATAATTAGTACTTCTTAATAAAATAAAATAAAAATTTCTAGTCTTAGTTTTACAACTGTAACACAGTAGAACATCAAAATTAAAGATAAAATAACTTAAAATTATAATAAAGTAACAAATATAATGTTCTTTTTTAGATCATATATATATATATATATAGCACTGTTCGATCATCCAAACGAAATAGATCTTGAATTTTAAAATGAAAAGAACTAAAGTCGATTGAAATCGATGACGTCTCGTTTAATTATTATGGAAAAACCAACACACCGGAGAGCTTCAGTACTGGTCCCAACACGTTATGATCTACGTACTAGATCTGTTTAAGCACATGTGAAGGGATGATTAAAAGCTAGAACCCCACACTTCACGTCACTAAAAAGAGACTTGGCGGGTTTCTGAGTCAAAAATGTGTACGTACCCACCCATCAAGACGCAACAATTTTTTTTGTTTTTTTATCTGCAAACGAAGTCCAGATCTTTAATTTTCTTCTGCAAACGATGTGGAAAAATTGGTCTGTTATCCTGTGAGTTAATTCTACGGTGGGTAATCAAGAAGCATGGTCCCCTTTGGATTCGGTGGATGTCACCACTCGAAGAACTGGTACAGAGCCTGTCAACACTGTAGAAAGACATGGCTATAATAGCTAGCTAGCTGGGGGTTAGGCCATGAGGGGGAAGGGATGTCGATCTATCTATGGCTGCAGTCTTCTGCCCCGGGCCATCTGGTCGCCTCTCTCACTCTCTGCAGGTGGTATTGTTTAAGCCGTACGGATGGGAGAGATGATGTTTCCAGCCTACCAATATTACACAGGGGCCGGGGGACCAAGTCCAACGGAGGAAAAGGCGTACGTGAAAGCTCAGGGGATGAACAGTACTGAGTGGGTCATGGATGGGGCTCCTCCGGCCGGGAAGGACGGGACCTTCGAATCGTCTCTGACCGGCCAGTTACGCCTCTTAATTTGTTTAATTTCTACCTCTGCTGGGGACGGTTAGCAGTTGGAGATCCCCCCTTCCCCGGCCCATTCCCTCCTTCCGGGTCTTGCGTGCCATGCCTCGGACGATCCGGCCATGTACCTGATCTGTGTGTGTCGTCCTTTGCTATTATTTGACTTCTTTTAATATCACGGTACGTACGTACAAGGACAGTTTAGACTCATCTTTGGTGCATGCTTAATTTGCAATTATATACGGCAGATTTCTTTTGCTCAATGTTACGGTATAAATTCACCTAGGTATATTTATCATGTGTGGAGCAAAATTAGCTACTAACATAGTCTCACAATGGTTTGATGATGATAATATAAAACGATGCGTGTGAGTTAATTGTGACGATTGGGTGTTAGTTTCTCTTGCCATTCTTCGTCGTATTTATTTTCAGTGACAAATTAAGTCAAAAATATTTAGAAGAGGAGATAATTAATAAGATTAATTATTTATAGATACTCAAAACAAAGAGGACAATTAATAAAGTTACAAAATCTTCACATGTTCATCAATTTAATTCACTAAAAAAACTAAAGGAAAATTTTATACAAAAAATTAAGGGATTGTCTACATTTTCTACGGAGTTTTAAGAAAATTCTTATCTTTAGATGCTGTGTTTTCATCTCTCTAAATTTGTGCTGATATTTATGTTTACTTATGTCACCTAATTGTACTTGGCTTCGATCATTTCATTTAAATTTTATTTTATTAATAAAATGGGTAGATTTTCGCCCTTCAAACAAAAAACTAATTGCCTAGCTATATATATAGCTGCAACTAATATATTCCACATATTATTATATTATTTGTGCATATTCCCCTCCCTTAATTTATGCCTTTTTTAGTTTATATAATTGCATATAATATTTTCCTAGAAAACACAAAATCACGACACGAATGGAACAATGAGCTAGATAAGAAGCACCATATATACGTGGAGAAGGTCGTAGAATGGATATATAGTACTCTTAATCCAATACTTTGATCTAACCTGTCTCAGTGGGAATGCCATGGTTTTGAAAGTGAAAATTAATCAAAAGTTATAAGATGAATACGGAAAATTAAGTGCATGGGGAAGGAAATTAATCTTTATATATATATATATATATATATATATATATATAAAAGGTGACCGGCCCGTCAAAGTGTGAATCCTTCAAAGTGCTGTCCATAAGGGGGAGGGGGGGGAGACACACAAGATGGGCAGAGGGCTCGAACCTGTCTAATTAAATGTCACACACAATTATTGAGTCGAAGTCAACAATAAAAACGTCCGCTTTGAAAACTTGAGTAAAACGAGCAATGCACATATATCTCCTGCCGGGTGGAGGTTAAACATGTGTCGGAGACTTCGAAAAGTTTCATGCCCTTGTGTGTACAGTCCCTCGCATGTGGGCGTGCTGTTTCGTCATGCTAGTGTTCTGTTATATATCAACATCGTGTCACTCCACATCTCGGCCAGTTGTCCTCCAAAGATGTTAACTATGGGTTGTTTTGATAATAATCAGATAATTATATTAAATATAATTTATCTCTTTTTAAATATATTTTTGATTTGATAATCTCATTTTTAATTTATTATCTATATTCACCCTTCGTTTATGTGCTTTTGATAATAATTGAAATGAGAATAAATTTAAAATAAATATCTCATATGTAGACTCTCCTTTGATGATCATCATCTTATATATGTTATCGGTGAAGATATCTAATTAGTTTTATCTATACCCAAAGCAAAAATAAAATTATCCATGCATGCACTCATTTACCTTGGCTGAACCTCTTTATCCCGCATATAACTTATCTAAGCTTTCAATATAGTGTATAACATTTATCATCGATGATAACTAGGAGTTAAATTCTTTTATCTAATTTTGTAAGCTCCCCTCTGCATCTAATTGTTCCAAGTTTTGAAGAATATTTTCATAGTAGTACTTCCCCGAATTAATATTCGAATCCTCTATGTTCCACAATCTTTTCAATTATATATACTTGACTTCATTATGGGTTCTCTTTAGAGGAAAGGAAAGTTTAGGTAGCAAAACTTTTGACAAAGAAACCCGAGTCAAATATTATGTGTGCATGTGGCTTTTTCCTCTTAGAGTAAAAAAGTATTACTTGTTACACATTTGAATATATATAATAAATGTTGCTTCGACAAACATATTTTTATATGATCGATCTACATAAAAATGATAGACAGAGATAAGAAAAAGAAAAAGAAGATAAGACTGACGCATCTTAATTATATTATATATTATTATATTTGTATAAATTAATCATATAAAATTATACTTGGAGGATTAATATTTAGGAAAAATTATTACACGTTAGCAAGTATCCCTCCTTTGAATTTCGGTGGACCAATAGAACCTAGACAGAGTGCGCAGAGGCGTGCCCAAGTGGTGGGGCATGTCGCTGCACACCGGTTAGCAGGGTTCGAATCCTGCATTGGTAGTTCTTTGGACGTTTTAGGCAGATTTTCATGGTTTCTCTTGGGTGGTTTTTAAGGGGCATGGGATGGGTGGATCTCGAATTCGGGACGAGTTGCTTTCGCCTTATAATAATGTTTGCCATTGAGTTACAATAATAATAATAACCTATAATCTGAAGTAAAATTGTGGTATATGAAGAATCCAAACCTCCATATGCGCCTCCCCTAAAACTGTGGGGACTACTTCTTAGAGCTGTTTATTACTCTTCCAAGAGAAATATTTAATACAAGAGCAATAAAAGTGATGTAAATTATTACTCTCTAAATATTTTTAAATTTTTTTCTCTCTCTTTCAACTAATAAAATTATTTGAAAGATAATTCACATCACTTTTATTACTATATATGGCTATAAACATTGCTATACTTTCCAAACTATATAGGTTAAACCGGTCACTTGAGAAATGTTGGTGCGAGCTACAGTTACAGTTCCCGAATCCCAGTACGCTTATGGCCAGTTTCTGAAGTAGGCTAGATTAAGCTCTTTGACAGCTTACTTTACCTCTACAAGTTTGAAGGGTTCCAACGGTGAGGTTACTTGGCCGGGTTTAACGACCCCACCATTATATGAGGAAACCTAGCTAGTTTCTTGAACGATATGTAATGCTTGCGTCGTTGCTTTTTTTTTGACGCATAAAGGAAACTTGTTCAGGCTTGCGTCCATCCTAGTGCAAGCTGACGTACCACACATACATCAATCTCTCTCCTCAAAAGCCTACCCATACATGTATGACGAAAGGGACAGTGTGCAACCCTAGGAATCACAGCTTAATTCCTAATATATAACCGTTCGGCCGTTTAACACTGTCATTAGCCAGATCGGGGTAATGAAGTGTGTTGTTTACACGATGATCCAATAACAATGTTGTATATATATATATATATATATATATATATATATATATAAGAGTAATGTTATGATACGACAAAATCTTTAGATACAATCCTGTCGTATCATCAGTGCGGATCGTTGGATTTTAATTCAACGATCTGTCTATACTCACCGACTAATATCGAGTATCGAGTAGCACTGAACACAGAGTAATAAGTATTTCGAGCACTCGAGTTCCCGAACACCAAGTACGGATGAGTTGTAACACTCCGCCGTTAGATTGAAATTCAATGATCTATGCTATACTACGGTGAGACCGTATCAAAAGATTGGTGTTGTGCCTGGATGAGTTTGATTCAACATGCACCCGATTTATAGAACCACGTCCTTAACAAATTAACTTAATATGGCCATACCACGTACAGTGGAGAATATCTGGTACTCTGTACATACCCTACAACATATGGGTCGGGTTTCCTTGTGTATATAGGAATATCCAGCTTGGGTATACTTAATTGTTCTAAAGGACAGCTCAAGTCACTACATTAATTACTGTTTGCCTATGGATTAATAAAGTCACAATAATTTCGTATTCATCTAGATGGTCACCGGGGAGGCAGCAATCAAGGATGGCCATCTGTTGAGCAAACACAATTAAAATTTGCATTCAAGGAAAACGGAAAGAGAAATGCAATGTCTGGTAAATAATTTGCACTTTCCTCCAATTCACATTCCAAAGCGCAGGAAGGAAGCAAAACATGAGCAAAAGAGGACAAATTAAGAGCTATGTTAAATCATTAAATGTGTCAACGATCGAAGACACTTTTTTCGCAAATAAATGTTAGGGTCTCACCCTTCTTTTGGCTGTTGCCCTCGTGTCTTTGTATGTAGCTTTTTGCCTCCACTTTTGCTTTCATTTATCATTAAAAATTTTAGTTTAACAAAAAAAAAAGAATCTTCTCACACGTACGTATCTTAAACAAGGGTCTTATCACATTATCGAACTTCCCTTATAAGCATAAACGTATGCATAAACATGTTAGTGTGCATGCAGTATATCAGACACTGTAGCATATGTTATATATATATAAATATCACTACAAGAAAATCGACTTGTATCTACACTATATATCTACGCATTGGATAGTTGTAGGTATTAGAAGGATATACCTACGCCAGATAAAAAATATACCTACATAATAAATAGTATAGTAGGTATAAACCATTTTTTTAATTTTTTATTCTTTTCCCTCCCGAAGCGCTTTTCCCCTTTTCCCTTTTCCCCCCTTTCTGTCTCGAAACCCCCGCGCGCCTTTGCTTTCTCCCCCTTTTTTGCCCTATTCCGCCAACGACACCTCACCATCGCCATCGCCGAGGAAGAGGGAGGTCCTTACGGGGACGACGGCGCTGTGGTTTGCAGGGGAAGCGACGCAACAAGACGGTCCTGAGGACGATCCGGAGGAAGAAGGCGGCTTGGCCATTTCCGGCAAGTGATCAAACCCCCCTCCACTTCGCCCCTCTCCCTTTCCCGATCCTCTCCTTCCTCCTCTCTCGCTCGCCGCTCTCTCTTTCTTCCCCTCTCTCTCACGTTCGCTCTCTCTCTCGTGCACTGTCTCTCTGTCTCTCTTTCTCTCTCACTGGGTGTCGCCGCCGCAGGCGACCTTTGGTGGAGTTGGTGTCGCCGCCCCACTTCTTCCTCCCCTGTTCTGTATTGTGGAGGAGGTCGCCACCGTGGTGATCGCCGCTGCCACCGCCCTGTGCTGCCGCGCCGATGCTGTCTCCATCGCGTCGCCGCCGCTCCCAGGAAGCAGTCCGCGGCCAGTGTGTGAAGGGTAGACATTGCAGACTTCGGTATTTTGCTGTCCTTTTTTTTTGCTTCATTAATGTGATTTCCGGGATTGTATGTACTATTGTGATGGTAATAATTTGAATGAAGGATGCTGTGATTTTCTACTATATGAATTTATTATTTGAGTTGAGAGTAGTTCTTTTATAGCCATGAATGTTCACCTTTTGTGTTGTTTATTACCATCCTCCTATCAGTGCAATATTTTTTGGTTATCAGTTGAATATTCCATGGGAATCCCACATTCCCAGACACTATTGATGCTGTCCTAAATCTCCAAACATCAAGGTGTTTAGCAGACTCTGTCGTATATCTCTGTGTATGTTGACATAAGTTGTTTGTTTGGAACATCCTTACTCTTCCCCTATTCTCTGGATAAATAATGAGTTTCCATTTACATGGACACAGAAGAGAATTGCAAAAACAAGCTATGGTAAGAGTTTATGGGAGCCTATTGGATTAACTATTGGCACAGTACTATGTTTCAAGTTTTACTTTGTATATAAATATGATGAATGTTTACCATGTTGAGGCTTAAATGTATGTCTAATGTTTACCATGTTGAGGCTTAAATGTCTGTTCTTTGCTGGATATCATATTTTTGTCCTGTTGTTATCATGCAATTTAAATTTGAATTTCAACTAATTTGATGGGGGATGGGGGGAGGGGGCAGTGGTGGGTCTGAGAATGTTGAGGCTTAAATGTCTGTTCTTTGCTGGATATCATATTTTTGTCCTGTTGTTATCATGCAATTTAAATTTGAATTTCAACTAATTTGATGGGGGATGGGGGGGAGGGGGCAGTGGTGGGTCTGAGAGTGTGTATGTGTCTATCTTCTTGTCTTCAATATTTTTACAGTGGTGCCAATTGCTTTCCGTTCGGCCATCGATCGACTGTAGTGCTAGCGACAGTAATTAGAGCGTACTGTGAAGTAGTACTTCACAAAGTATGAGGTAAGTTTATCAATATATTATCATTTGCTCATCCCACCTGAACTTTATTTCCTAGTTTCTTACATATTCTACTTGTTTGTTCATGTTTTATAGAGATATGGATTGGCGTTGGATTGATTTGCCAAGAAATGTTGTGGGTTATTATGATGGTGTAGATGCATTCATGAAATTTGCTTACAGACATTTACCACCGGATAAAAAAAGTAGATGCCCTTGTGTCAATTGCACTTGTCTGAAAAAGTGCCCAAAAGAAATAGTTAAAGAGCACTTGTATTTGGATGGTGTTATAAAAGACAAAGACTTTTGGAAATTTTATGGTGAAGGATCATCATATGAGATGTCAGAAAATTTTGGTGGGAACACATCTATGCATCAAATGCTGGATGATGTCTTTAAAATATCTTCCCACAAAAGAAAAGAAATTCAGCTTGATAAGGATTCCAAGTTCTTTTATGATTTATTGGAAGATGCCGCAAAACCAGTCTATCCAGGATGCAAAAAATTTAGCAAGCTTTCATTTTTGGTTAGATTGATGAACATTAAATGCTTAGGAGGATGGAGTAACAAGCATTTTGACATCTTGTTAATGTTGTTGAAGGAGTTGCTTCCAGAAGGTGAGTCATTACCTTCATCATTTTATGAAGTTAAGAAGATGCTTGATAAATTGGGCTATGGTTATCAAAAATTGACGCATGTCCAAATGATTGCATCTTATATTGGAAAGAAAATGAGAATTTTGATTGTTGTCCTAAGTGTGGAGAGTCCAGATGGAAAAGTGTTAAGTCTAATAAAGTAGAAAGTAAAAAGAAAAGAGTACCTCAAAAGATTCTTCGTCATTTTTCACTTATTACAAGACTTGTATAGGAATTGGGTTATGAAAGATCTATCATTTAAGTGGAAGTTTCACAAGTATGATCTACGAAGGAAATATTTAAAGCAGGATAAAAAAAGGTGTTCAAATACTACCACCAAGCAGGTATCATATTAATGAAGACATGTGGAGAGAAGCGGTTAAATTATGGACATCTTCTGCATTTCGGGTAAGTTGTTTTACATATGAAAATTATAAGTATGAACATCATGTGTGACTAAAAATTTTTGTTGTGCAGAGAAAAAGTGAAATCAATACGAAAAATAAAAGCGTCCAAACCATGTTCCATTGTGCAGGGACTCGATCATATGCAGACATCCGACAAGTTGAGGTGAACACCTATAAAATTAACTACTCTCACAGTTTTTTATGTTCATATATATATATTCACACTTGCATTATCTGTACATTTCCTATCCAATTTTTTTAAAAGTCCACTTTTTCAGAAGGAGAAAACTGGGACTGATCCAGATCGAGCTGAGGTTTTCATTATCACACACACTAGAAAAGATGGCAGGCCCATAAATGAGGAATGTGCAATTGCCATTGTAAGTCTTCTTTAATTATATGTCTATGTGTAATGCATATGCCATTGTAAGTCTTCTTTAATATCTCTTTGTTTAATGCTTATGCCATTGTAAATCTTCTTTAATATCTTTCATATGTCACATATCCCAATGTTTAAACAGGAAAAGCTTAAAGCTCTGAAACAGACTCAACCTTCAGCGAACTCTTCAAATCCAGTGGTAGCAAAAGATGATGCCTTTTCTAAGGTGTTCGGACAAGAAAAATCTGGTAGAATACGAGGAGTAGGCACTGGGCCAACACCAGTTACTTTGTGGGGAAGAAAAAATGAAATGTTAAAGTCTGAAAATATGACATTGCATCAACGAATCAAAGTTCTTGAGGAGAAATTTGCTAAACTTGAGAACAAGGAATTGGAAGAGGTATATATTTTTTGCATAATACTGCATAAATTTGATTCACTTATTAATATTAACTGGTTGCTTATTGTTTCATGTAAAAAAGAATGAGTCACAAGTACATAGAGACTCACCAGGGCTTTTCGCCTCATCTATGGCAAGTAAGGAGTGTTCATCGAGTAAGGATCCGGTGAGTGATAATTTTTTGTAACTCAATTTAATTTGATAGTGCCAATAGATAGAAAAGCCTGCCAATGTGTGGAATGTGTGCATAATTTTTTACCTTTAAATGCAGTACTGAATTGACAAAACAGTTCATAATTATCTTCTGGAGTTTACATTTCCTGTAGTTTTCATTTCTAACCTTGTCCATGCTACAGTTGATCCTGTAGTTTTCACTTCTAAAGTTGAGTGCAGACTTCGCTGGAGGATCTCCAAATGGGAACTGAAAATGGTGCATGGTTTGTTGAAAGAAAAAAGGATTCTCCTTAACTCATTCAGTCTTTCTCTGTTTTCTCCCTTAAGTACGGTTATCTGTAGGAATTGATGAAATTACGTAACTAATCCATGATGATTTCAATGTCAAATTGACCTAGTATAATGCCTTAACATGTTTGGAATGTTTTGGGTGAAGCAATTAAGTGCTTGCATCTACAGTAATACAACAATGGCGAGGAGTTTATCATCCCTTTATCTATGTGAGTTGATGTAATTATAATGACTGGTAGAAGAATCTGTGATTCCTAATTGAATTTTGAACTATGTGATTTCCTATGGTCACAAACACATGCAATGGGCATAGTTGGTAATCCCTCGAAACACTACATTTTTTTTGCTGTAATTGTATGGTTTTGAAGAGAGTATAAATTGAACCAGTAGGAAGTGGTCCTCATCATACATGAAGTGACTTCATAATGGATACACATTCTCAAATAAGACTATGCTTGTCAGTTGACAGTTTTTGTTCTCCATTTTTGCATCTCAGAATGTGGTTAGTGGTACAAGGAACAACAAAGTAAGTAACCATTTTCCAAAAATCTGGTCAACAGTGGTATATTTTTGTTCAACATGAGTTATTTATAATATTTTTATGTAATTTCAGATGACAGGGAAGAAGGTGAAATTGCTGGATTTGGAGAATGAACAAGTGGCAGAAGGAATTGTTATGAGTATGGATCCAGCAAAAATTGTTATGGGGAGACCGATTGGAACTGTGTACTGTGAAGTCTCAATTCATTATGCAAACAAACCTGATGCTCCCTTGTTTGTTAAAGATGACCATAGATTTCGAATCAAAGATGCCATTGGAAGTCATATTCTATAATTTCGAGATTATGTAAGTTTTTTGTTTATTGAAAATTTATACTACCTAACAAATCATCTAGCACTTTTATTAACTTCTTTTATTGTTTTCTTTCTATGTAGGTGTTGGTGGATGAGGCAAAACGAACACTATTTAGTGGTTAGCATTTTGTAAGCACTTTGAAACAATTTGGTATATGTATATATTTGCAAACAGTTTCTAAACACAATATTTGATGAATGTGGTTATGTGTTGAATGAATGTGACAATGTTGAATGAGATAATGTGAATGTGAAGTATGGATCTCACAAGGGGTATAATCTTTTGCTCTTATAGCATTTTCCTTTATTAGTTAGTATTCTTTTTTTCCTAAACTGGTTCTCAAGTGTTGAATGAGATAATGTGAATGTGAATGTGGTTGGTGGATGTAATCCAAAGAAAATTCTGTAGCATGGAAACTAGCAATTGGTGATGGATTGCTGCCCCTTGGCCTAGGATATGAAATTGTCCACAAAGCATCCAACATACAGGTCCTTTCAGTTCCCTGTTCTATTTGTTCTTACACTGTCATTGTTTGAGAAGCTATTTGACTTATAAACTTTTGTTCTTGCAGGTCAGAGGAACTACAATAAGGTATATCCTGCTAGATTTGCAAGGGAACCATGTAAGAACACATTTTATTTATGCAAGGAAGGCATACATATTGAATATGTTTATATGAACCTATTGCCATCGTACTTCTATATTTTGCTTTTCCTGACATCATATAACATGGCTTTCTATAAGTGATGGCCCCTTATTTCAATGCCTGCACCATGACATGAGCAACCAGTAGCTGCTATTTGTGAATCGTGATGGCCAATATTGTGCTATGTGTGGAGGGAGGGAGAGGAAAAAATAAAGTCAGACAAGTACAATATTGTCATTCCCATACTTTGCATACTCATAACCAACCTGCCTTCGTATCTTTTGTGGTATATATATCCAGATTGGTTGTATAAGTTCTAAACTCAAAACTCATTTTCATTTTGTAGAGAAGCTATTGGAGTTCTTGAATCAGCAACAAGAGTACAACTTGGATATGGAAAGAAGTGAGTAGACTTTGTTCTCTTTGGATGTACCTGTGACACATTTTTCTGAGTGTACATTATACACATCATGTTGATTTGTGTTTTGTTTCTCACAAGTTATTGAAAACATTTTTCATGATGGTATTCTTACTTCTAGATATCTTTTCATCACTTGGTTGTGAGACATGGCAAATGGATTGATGCTGCCCAGAACAGATCAACTTTTGTTTAATATATCACTTTGTAAACACTTTGGTATAATTTTGGACAAATAGATGTTGTGGATGTATATTTGACATTAATATGAAAAATGTTGTGAATGACCACAATATGTGTTCGAATGAATGAATGTGGTTATGTTGATAATTGTAAGAATATGAATGAATGTGGTTATGTTGATGGTGTATGAATGAATGTGGCTATGTTGATGAAATGTATGGATGAATGACATTTTGTGAATGGGAATGAGTGAATGTTGTGGATGTGATTGTTACGAATGGAATATGAATAGGAAAGGCAGGTGAATATGTATATGTTATATGTGGAGGAATAATAGATAATATTTTTTTTTTCAGGTACAAAAACCTACGACATTTAACATTGTAGGTATAAAACACCTACCACATTTTATTATGTAGGTAAACAAAACCTACGATCTTAAATATCGTAGGTAAAGTACATGTACTTTACCTACAACCCTGTCGTAGGTAATAGTATTACCAACATGTACTTTACCGTCGACCGAAGCCGTAGGAAATGTCGTAGGTAAACATATATACCTACGATATTTGCCGTATTACTGACGTTTTTGGTCGTAGGTAAAACTGTGTTTTCTAGTAGTGTATATAGATTGATAGTTCTAGATTAGAATATGGTGGAGGTATAATGGTACATCCTACTTAAACTATCCATTTGTAAGAGGCTGCCATGGAGCCCTCATCTATGGCCCCCTTTCAATCAACAGTGGATATCGGTGATGGTGGCCAGGATCTGCCTGTACTTTAGACCTCCCCAACGCTCGAAAGGGCCTCTTCCTTTTGCAATTATACTGCACTGGAGAAGGGGGGCCGAAGGGGGGGGGGCCTCCAACTATTAATGCGAAGCAAGGATAGCGTACTAAGAAGGAAAAGGATGGGACCTCCGACGTCCCTGGACCCTTGCCTCCATGTTTGCTTAAGTCTGTTCTTGTATAGGGTAAGTAACAAGTTAGTTGTTTTCCAAGAAAGGAGAAATCTGTTGTACAAGTATATATAGTGTCTAGCGAGTTAATAACAAGTGAGACTACTAGTCCCATCTTAAATATGTTCGAGATCATCAAACTTAAACTTGAAATTGACATCTCTCCGCCGTCTATTCATAAATTAGATAATGACGATAAAAAGTGACAAAAGATACAATGAGTTAATCAAAACTTTAATTCTCCTAAAAGAACAAGCTAAACATGTTACCCATCAGCAAGAGGCATGCTAAGTATTAATTACCACATGCAACGCATATAAGATCCCATTATTCCACGGTGGGTGTGCATGGGCCAGGGACCCCTGCGGCGGCAAAGATGAGAGGAAGAGATGAGGTAAGGTCTGGTCTCGGGGTAGTTGGCCAGACAAGGCGTTGTACGACGTCCTTTCCTCTGTCCGGGGGTCATCATCGTCGCCTTTCGTAGCTGGCCACAGAGTGGAATGCCCACCCATCCCCAAACAAAGGTTTTTAACTCCCTCTCGTGTCTGTACATATGTTAGTACCCCCATGCTTGTGTCTTGGGTTACACACGGTTTAAAGAGACAACAATGGCTAGCTATTAAGCTAAGCCCCACCCACACCCACCTCAATTAAGTCGAGCTGAGGAAAGAAATAGCGTACAGGGCAGTGTATTGGTTGGTTTACACAAACATGATATCCATATCCGAATCCACCCCAAGAGAATCCGTGTGATCATTCTCTTCTCTTCTCTGTCCACAGCCTGTGAACTTAGTGGGACGCAGAGGTGGCGTACACCAGCCTGTTGGCAGTAGCTTTTCCCAATAATCTGTATTGTACTCAATGACCAACCACTACTAGTCGGTGCCTGCAGGCCCGTAGCACAGTACTGGCTCCTCCTTTTCAGCGCCGGATCAACTTTTTTAAGTTTGCTCCCACGTCGGTTTGTGTTCCTCAGGCCTGCAAGTGGATGCCATGACGCACCACAAGAGATGGAGACATGATCACTGAGCATTGCTTCGCATACATAGTTTTATTCCCCTCCCACATACAGAAAGGAAGGAGAAGAGAGAGAGAGAGAGACCGGTTTGTGTGTGTGTGTCCATGCATGGAGAGGGACAGGCATGCAGCGACATCAAAGGCGAATGCGACGAACAGAAGATGCCCCCACTCATATCGACGGCTCACGCTTGCAAGTACTTAATGAGGAGGGGAGAGCAAACAACAAAGGCAAAAGGAGAAAGGGACAATCGTCTTTCTTTTACCAGGAGGCAAAAGTGTGTCTAGCTCTAGTTGTAAAGTGGAAAACGAGGAACACTTTCTTTATTAATCTATAGACGTGAAAACTTGTTTATTCTGCGTGTTTTACTTGCTAATTTAATTAATGACACATCAAGCAAGCCAAAGCAAGTCGACAAGTCCGATAAGTTTCTTCTAAACAACCATATAGTTAATTGATCTGGTGTGATCTTAATCTAATCTAAGGTCTTTTGTACGTACGGAGTGGGCAGTCGCTTATGATGCGGTGATGTGTTCATATATATCTATGATGGACGACGGTACGGTCGTAGCGGAGGAGCTGGGGGGACCTGGCGCACGGTGGATTCTGACGCAGAGGAAGGGGTCGGTGGGGGCTCAACGGCTGCTGGCTACTTTTCTGTACGGCTTTATCCCTTTGCATCTGCCCATGTTATGCTTACAAAGTAAAAGAAAAGAAAAAGATTTAGTGTACTTTCATATTACACTTAAGTGTAATATGATTAGTCACTAAACTCATGTGACATTTTTCATATGAGAAGTGATAAAGTGGCAACATAATTATTAGGTGCCACATGAATTTAGTGTTTAGTTATATTGCACTTAAGTGCAATATGAAAGTACACTAAATCTTTCTTAAAGAAAAATGGCCGCCGAATGTGAATTGTAAGTTGGGACGTCCGACCAAGAAAGAATTTGTTTAACAATGGAAATTGAGAAGCAATTCCTTTTGTTTGCCTTTCTAGCTTGGTAGCTTCTTCATTTTAGAAGTTTCTTTGTCGTGTATGAAAAGTGGGTTTAATTAGTTCATATTAACATTGGGCATCTTCTCTAGTTATGTAATTTTTAAATTTGTGCATATAATGAAAATAAAATTCATCAGCGGTTAAATAGGTATTTAGACGGTTACATAAGTTAGATTTTCTTTTACAAATATTTTACCATCCCATCAAAGAAGGCACAATTTAAAATTCTTAGTCAGAAAATAAAAAAAACAACCTCAAAACTATGAGAAATACTAGTTATCCGGGCGCTCGGGTAGCCAGCATGACGTGGAATGGCAGCGCAGGTGACCTAATTGGTCGGCCACGTGGGCCTCATGCTGTGGTTTCGTGGGGCCCACACCGCTGCCGACCAATCACGTCGGCCGCACTGTCATTCCAAGTCGACTTGTTACCCGGGCGCCCGAGTAACAAATATTTCTCCAAAACTATATCCATATATAGTTTCCCCTTTTTTTGGGTGGTTATGCAAAAAGTTACATAGATGCTAACATCTCTTCTAAATATTTGAACCAACGTGATGACCAAGGAAACAAAATCAAAAAGAGGTGATGACCTGAAGCTAATTAATCGTGGTTCTAAGGACATCCTCTCAACTATTGGACGGTGGCTTCCCATCTATCACGGGTGCTTTAGTGATTTGAACAGTTAAGTATTTTTATCTTGCATTTATTTCAAACTTTTGGCAATTATTCTCAGTACAGAGCAAATTAATAATTCACCACCTAATGCACCACAAATAAACGAGAAGGGAGCAGGTTAATTGTTTCCCATAATGATGAACGTTCATTCCATCAAAATTGACCGAACAAACAAGATTGAAGATGTAATATTTGAAATATTTTTAAAAATGTTTTTTTCTTGTGGCTCGAAATTACGAACCTCACAGAAGTTTCTGTGTCTTAATGCAATGTTTGGGCATATGTAAGTGTGTCAAATATTATAGCTTGATGTGGGCCAATTTAACATATTGACCACGCTGTAACACCTAGCAAAAACAAGGGTTAAAAGGAGCAGGCATTAATTTTCTTATATTGATCCCAATAATCTTACAATCTTCACATTTCTAAATGCTGAAGCGGCCAGCAGAAACGACGCAAGACATGTCTGACATGCACCACCGACAAATCAATAGAAGTATTGTGGAAGCTTCCTATAATGACACTAATAGGTTGCATCTAAAAAAGTGAACCGACAAGATTTGGGATTTCAACAAAATTATAACCATTTTAATTGCATATTTAATTGAATAATTGTGATGGAGAGGGAGGAGAGGATAGGGTCTCTGCGCACGACATCAAGGGATATATTATGTTTTTTATAAAAGTTAATTCTTGAAAAGAAATCTCTATATATTTATTTTATAAGCAACCAAATGGATCTTAAATTGCCCTGCAAAGCGGTCAAGTCTGGAGCGTTTTGATTTGGAGATCAACTCTCCGACGTCCGTGTTAGAATATTGAATGAGAAGAGAGGAGAAAGGAGGAGCAGATTGTGAGTTGGGTAAAAAGTGAAGAGATCCAAAAACTGCTAATTAAAGAGTGGCGAGAGCTCTGGCTCCTTTACCACGAATGAATTGTGTACGTATGGTAGCCTGGATGGGTCTTGTAGCGCTAGCCTTTATCTCGATTATAGATGGCTCTTCTGTGCATTACATCTGAATCGTAACAAATGGTGTTGATGCCCCACCTGAATACGATCCACCGTTGTTGAGGAGACAATGGTGACCAAATAATATCCGCTAGCTTGTAACCATGCATCGAGTTGGCGCTGATCAGTAGATAAATATTGAACAAATTAATTAACTACGAGTCATATACAAGATGGATGCAAATCAGTCTTAATTCCCACAAGTCATAATTCGCTTGGACTTCCAATGGTAATGAATATTGCC
This sequence comes from Colocasia esculenta, assembly GCA_014218235.1. Lineage (NCBI taxonomy): Eukaryota > Viridiplantae > Streptophyta > Magnoliopsida > Alismatales > Araceae > Colocasia > Colocasia esculenta. Next base: position 392,085 of record JACBKR010000945.1, read on the forward strand.
CATAACTTATAATTTGAAAATATGGGTCCATCGATCGCAAATTAAGTAGGTGATGAATATACATATATGAGTAATGCTAGCCTCCCGGCACTGCCGGGAGCCTAGCTGAGTTGGAGGGGCCGCGCCCCTCCACACGCACGCCGCGTGGAGGGGGCGGACCCCTCCAGCATTAAATACTATTTTTTTTTTCACAATTTGTGCATATAAATACATCATTTGTGTATACAAATAGTGCACACAAAAAAAAACAAAAAACAAACATTTAATGCGGGGGGTCCGCCCCTCCACGCGGCGCGCGTGTGAGGGGGCGCGGCCCCCCAACTCAGCTATGCTCCCGACAGTGTCAGGAGTATAGCATTTCTCTACATATATATATAGCAAACTATATATTGACCTATGTGTCCAGACCTAGCTAGGTCACTTAATCCGAGACTGCAAGGATACCAAACCACACATTATCCATTAGAGTAGAGCATACATCCTAAAACATCACTAGAATTGGGCCTTGGGGCTGGTCGGTCGTCCGATCAAATTATTAGTACTGCAGGATCTTCTCGGCGCCCCAACTTCCGGGCCGTTAAGGCCATGCAACGCGAGTTCTGCTGCATGCAGTTCTTTCGAAGAAAAGGATATTATTTAATTACGGGCCGTTTCTATGGACTTGTATATGTACGAGGGTTTCTCAATTATATATTTTCCCTGGTGAATAACTTAATTAGAATGGTCATTTCACAGAATTGTTACAAACCGAAAGGAAATATATCTCATAATATATAGCAAGATTTGACTGTGTCATGAGATGAGAGATGCTCCTTAAACACTTGGTTAATTAACTTAACTATTTATTTGAATATATGTTTATGTGTATATAATTGATATAATTAATATTTGTTGTTCACCTAAAGCAGGTGACGAGTACTTTGCCATGTGATTGGTGCAAACGAAAGGGTGAAGATTTGACATAAGAAAACCATGTTAGATCTCCATTTATTATTTTAGTGAAAAACATTTTTATCTCAAATATAGATTGTCTTTTTGTGTAAAAAAAAATACTATTTAAGTACTTATAAACAGGGGGTAATATTACTTGCATTGAACAATAATTTCACGTTAAATAATGTGTGCATGACCAAAGCATAAATATAACTATAATATTAAAACACACACACACTCTCTCTCTCTCTCTCTGTGTACGTATTAGAGGGGTAAGTTTCAGTCTTAGTTTCAGCCGACCGACAAGATCGATGCGAAAGAGAAGTAATGTTCACTTGTCCATGTCTTTTATGGGACGACCTTCCCTTCCATGGTTTTGCCACCATCCGGAACTTGGGAAGGGTAACCGTCAATGCAGATGGCAGCATTAATGGCGTAAGGTTAAGCTCCGGGTCCCCCCCGGGTCCCCATCAGGGACCCCCTCTGCCGGTCTCTGCCCAACCCCGCCCGTCCGCCGTCACAGTGGGCCTCCCCCTTCTACCTTGCTTGCCGCCGCACCCTTCTTCCTTCCCGCCGTCCGAGCCCAGCAAACGAGCACCACCATGTGCAACTCCCGGTCTTTCTCGACCACCCACGGGACCTCTCCTCCGATCCACCCGTACACGGCAGCCCGCCTCTCTCCAGATGTGCCAACTCCGAGACAGCTTGCCCTAGGGTTCCCACAAACCCTCCCCCCACCGCCACCAATCCATGCATGGTCCCCTCGAGAGACCTACGTCCATTCCTGTTCACATAGAGAGATAGAGTGAGACGACACGAAGGGGCGGAGAGAGAGAGAGGGAGGAATCCATCCTTTCCTTCATGTATGCGTCCCAAAGGTGAAGCACGTGTTGAGGGGAGCGGGGAAGACGGGAGAGCCAGCTGCAAGCCTCCTCCGATCAATCACGTCGATAGAGTTAGGTGTGGAACTGTGGATCTACAACAGTAACATTCCTGGAGCCCTTAGCTAACGTTTGTGGTAGCAAGGACTAGTCGAAGCACAGTACCGAGAAAGTGGTACTTGCACTGCACGGGAACGCGTTTGCGGACGAGTCAGAACCCAAGTGGGGAGACCCTTAATCCTTACAGCTCTCTGGCTTGCCCCGTCCTCGTGATGGCGACTCTATCCCCTCCCTAGGCTGTGTCCTCCCTTTCACATAAGCTGTCTCCACGGCTTCCCCTCCTCCTCGACGCTTCTCCGAAGCTGCGGCCTGCCGGGTGAAGATAGAATTGGCTCCATCGGCCAACGTCTCCGTGCATTTGCTTGGCTCCCCACGACTACGTACGCGGAGTTTTAATTCGTTGTGCTCAACCGCCCTTGCGATATGCGCATTCATGCGTACGTGTCTTCTGGGATGTTAACACTCAGCGAGAAATAGGCAGTGTGTGCAGGTAAGACTTGTCGTCGGTGGTGCCGGCGACGCCCGTTAGGAGATGGGTTGCACTTCTTATCCGGCGCGGCCGGGTAAAGTACGCCCTGGGGACCCCCCCGCTGGTTAATTTCAACGCTACCGTTATTAGGAGATATCGCATAATGCCTGGGGCTTGGGTGGCGTGGAGGGCAGAATATCTAGCTGTGATGTTGCTCAGAGTAGGAGCAGGCGTAGTTAACGTTCATCCCATTTATATGAATCTGTAGCATGACAGGACTTGTCTAGCCCTCATGAATTCAATCATCAGAGAGAGAGAGAGAGAGAGAGAGTGAGCGTGGTACTTCTTTCCCTACTGCATTCCAGATTTTAGTGTTTGCACCAGTACTGATGATTTTGATGTTGCCATCATGTCTGGATGGGTTACATGTACCAACTTTGTTCTTAGTGTATTACAAAAATTGACGTCTATGTACGGGTTTGGTACATGATTCAAGATGTATTTTAGACAGTTGAATTTTAGAAATCTCTTCTCTCCTTTTTCCGCATTACTCTCTTATTTCTCTTTAGATGTCACTACACATTGAGCGCGCACATATATATATATATAATAAAGAGAAAATTATTATGATATGACATGGACTTTTGATACGTTCCCATCGTAATATAGCATAAATTTTTTGATTCAAATTGAAGAACTGGTTTGGCAACCAATGTTTTGGTGCTTAATATTATGGTGCTCGATGTTCACGTACTCAATATTATGGTGTTTGGTGCTCAATGTTCAACTATTGGTTGTCAAAATAATCTTTAAATTTGAATTTAAAGACTCGTACTAAATTACAGTGGAGCCGTATTAAAAGAGTCTATCATATCGTAACATTTCTCTCTCTATATATATATAAAATTTAATACTCCAACCAAACAGGGGCAACCAATTATATACCCCCGTTATCTTTACGAGATCGCAGATATTACAATGCTTTCTATATATGTAGAGATAAAATAGTCCAATAATTGGTTGAGATGTGAAGGGTACGTACATGGACAGGAAAAAGTGTTCCAAGCTAAGAAGAGAATTGTTCTTAATCTTCACAATTAAACAGACATGACTACGACTAAATTGGACATATCTTGTTGATGGCGATAGCCAGCTGGGGCTTCACGTGATTAGATTCCATGGCGAAGTGAATTGTCCTTCTGCACCTCAATGTCTCTACTCGATCCAAAACGATCACTAATTTAAGTCCATTTAGAATCAACCTTCTGAGAGGATACTAACGCTGTAACGCATGGGGAGCAGTACCAGACTCCAAAATTCCTGACCAGATTAATCAGCCCGGCCCCTCGCCTCCACAAGTAGAAAGAACATATGAGATAATTAGCTAGAAATGAAGAGGAATCTTGATATATGGACCTTCTCTGTATGCAGAAAAAGAGGGTATATATACATATTACATTCTTTTCTAAGATCAGTTCACGAATACCTATCATGCACCCCCCCCCCCCCTCGCCCCAAAAAAAAGTTCATGAATACCTATGGCAAGCCCAAGGTCTTTTTTTTTCAGGATTCATCAGATTTAGCGTGGAGAAGCACAGTCGATCTTTTGGCATTGTATAATATTCATACAGCTTCTGATCAAGATTTGTATTTATCCAATATATATGAAGGGGTCGCATTCACCTAACAATCTAGACAGCGGTTGTAACCATGGACGGACGCAATTTACATTTAGTGAGGTCACATGATTTCATTAAATTTTAAAAATTCTGTTATACATGTTAATTAAAATTTACCATAAATAATCTCAAATTAAAAAGATAAAATATTTAGTACATCATCAATAATTTTATTAAATGAAATTCTTGCGTCCATCTATAGACCTGTAACATGTTATTGATGTCAAATATAGATCATGACATTGTTCATCTGATGGTCAATCGATTCAGGTACCCAAACCAAATCAGTTGGTAGTGGATGTTCACCATTTCATTGACAACTAGCGGTGTATTAGACTACAACTCTTCTTTGGAGTGTAGCCTCAAGCTAAGAATGAGATTTGGAGGATTCTGTACGAAAAGTGTTATTATCTGCAAGATCTTAGATTACAATATTCACACTAATGAGATTTCAGCTAATTTCTCAGAAAAGAAAAAGAGAGATCTAATAAAACAAAATTTATGACTTGTCAAGAATGGGATTCGAACCCATGCCCTTTCGGACCAGTACCTGAAACTGGCGCCTTAGACCAACTCGGCCATCTTGACTTGTGTAGCTAATTTTGGTTTTACTATGCCTTAAGCCTATATATAAAGCGTTGTTGGTGACATGCTTAAATGTACCACTCTTCGTCTCCCCAGGACAACGACGTTGCCAGAAGAACTACGGGGACGACACACCGCCGTCTGGTCTCTTTCCCCGGTGATCTAACAACATTTGCCTAAACAGCGAAAAGGGAGTAAAGACAGAAAGAGATATATGAAGAGAGAGAGAGAGAGAGAGATGATGGATCAAACTGTTAGCCTAAGACACTGTAGGCAGTAGTACCACAAGAGCTACCTCCGAACTGTTTGCCTCCCTCCGGTCACCATCACCACCCCCCATCAGCACCTTAAGCTCATAAGCTCATGTCCTCAAAGCCCTGGTCCAGGGGGGTGGGGGTGGGGGACAACTTCGTGAAGGGCTCACAGGGGTTGCCCGGATATGGTTGGGACGCCCCTTGCATGGGGTCCAAAGATCCGTTTAAGTTTACGGGCGATGGCCCTCCCCCGAACCCCACCTCGAAGCCCACCGGTGGTGGCATCCTCCCCCTCATCTTGTGGTGGACTCGGCGAGCGGGAGCTCCGTCGTACTTAAAAACACCCAGACCTGAGCTGGCGAGACAGGAGGCCTCATCCGCTGGGCCCCGCGACGACGACCCGGCGGCTAACCTGGAGCATTGGCATAGGTCCGGATCCAGGTAGCCCGGGCCACATGTGGGATGAGGAGTGGTGGGGCAGCTGCCCTGCCTGAAATCTCTGTGCGTGGTGGGGGCCACTTCGCCGGCCAGAGGGTGGGGGCCTGTGGGCATGCTGGTGGGGGGGGGTGATGGTGGGGAGCCCCTGTTGTCCGCCGCCTGTCGGAGGTTGCGGCCCGCCGTCGCTGCCGGCCACCGCCGGGTCGCGGAACCCGTTTTTTTTTTTTGTGTGTGAGGTGGTGAAGGGCCCGCGACCGTTCGTCGTTGTGTTGCTGCTGTTACTATTCATGTGGAAGAGGAAGAAGAAGAATAGGTGAAGAAAAAAGAAGAAGAAGGGCGGGGTATGGCGACATGGCCTTGAGGGGGACTGTGTTTTGTGGATGGAAGAGGAGGTCATTAATGCTGGTGGAAGGAGCTCAAGTTGCACCATCATTTATGACAGAGGCGTCTGTCGTGCAGAGTTAGTAGTGTCTGGGCCAAGAGAGGTTGGGCCTGGTTGATACTTTGCAACCCAGGGCATTCTACTTGTCAATGCCGGCCTGTGAATAGACTGCTGTACATCATAGAAAACTGACTGCAACAACAGGAGAAAGACACAGCAATACAAGTTGCTTCGGGGGATAAGATATTTTTGTAATATTGTGATAGTTGTGGGTTCCTCATTTCTGTCTCTGCTAACTGCATACAGAAGTTATATATTTTCCATACAAAAGAAGAACAGCGGCCAGCCGGGGAATGAGATGGAAGCCATCCACGTCCAAGAATTTCATCAGAGGCTGGGTATCGACTACTCTCGCACGGTTTGATTATGGCGTAATATCCACCTTTACCCCTCCTATATCAAAATCTTTCGCAAGGAATAAATTCGAAGTCTTAGTGTTTGCAAAGGGAAGAAAGTGTACGCCTTGAGGTGTTGCAGTTAATTTCCCAGTTATAATATACCAGGTCAGTGTGGCATATATTCGACCGTCTTGTGATAGCTCGCAGACGCATATTGTCTGTACGGGCAGACCGGTGAGTTGTTCGGTTAAAACTCTTGCTTAAAAGTAAGAGGTCTCGAATTCAATTTTTGGAGAGAATTTATCTGATCTACATGTAATTCTCGAGGTGTGTAAGTCCAAAATTTTTTCAGTCAAGTGGGGTAAAGACAATACGGATACATAAAAAATAGGAACGACCAAGCCCTGACTTTAAAATTTACGAACACCAATCACTAAACCCACAAAACCACAAAGGACGGAGTTTCCTCATTACCAAAAAAATATAGTCTGTACGGAACATGTTAAGATCAAACCACCTTCACTAACTCTTCCCCAATCATCAAGTTGACAACATGACTAAAGTAACCCAAGATATGACTAAAGGGAGTATTCAACAATTATTCCTCAGTAGTGCCAATGCGATTCCTTGGGATACCAATTTCCAGCATTAAATTGCTTAGTGGTAATTTTACTGTTGAGAAAGATTTAGTACACTTTTGTATTACACTTTAAGTGCAATATAAATAGACAATAATCCATATGACATCCAACAATTAGATTATCACTTTATCACTCCCCATATGAGAGGTGTCACATAGACTATTGCCTAGTCATATTACACTTAAAGTACAATACAAAAGTGCACTAAATCTTTCTCTTTTGCTGTCATTGATGATAGTGGAATGGCAAAAAGGCTTGAGACATTTCCTGTGTCCATTACCATCATCTCGAACTTAGAAATCAATACAGGCACGGATCTTGAACTAAAGCCCATGATATTAAAAGACTTTCTAAGTCAACGTTACAAAAGAGCATGTAATTTTAACAGCAGCAATGTTTCCTCAAACTATGTACGAAGGTATGTCGCAAATGTAATCCTCGATATTCGAATCCAAGTTGTAGCTCACAGGAAACTTGAAGTAACTAGGAGTTTAGAGAGTCAAAAATGCAGAAAACTGCAAGCTTCTGCCACCTCCAATAGTCAAAGCACAACAGCCCCCACGCAGCTACATGGCAACCGAAGATTTTTTTTGAACTGTTGCCCCACATGACAGCACTACATCCCGGGGTACTTGTTCACAATTTCATAGTGTTTGCAGCCATAGACGGACCCAGGAATTTTTCCAGTGGGGTCACTCCCGTTAGAAAATTTTCCAATCGAACCAATTTAATGGAAAATTTTAAACTCCTCAATAGAGTTATACAAATCCAGTGGGGTCACATGACCCCACTGGTTTGTCTCTAGATCCGTATTGCAGCAGGGCCTGCCCACTTCAGTTCATTGCATCGTAATCATCCAATCTGTCATTGTACTCCAGAACCTTTCTCTTGATCTTTGATGAATCAACCCATGTAATGAAGTCCTCCATGTTCCTCGTGACAAGAAATGCAGGATCGGTGACCGTCTCTGGCCCAACCCGAACATGACCTTGCTGTATGTATGTGATTGCCTCCTTCATGTGTTCTGCAAACTTCTGCCTCACAAGTATAGTCGCTAATCTGCGTCTGCACTAGCAGCATGATAAGTACCATTGAACCTTTACAATTTTGCAAGTGTTACAGCTCAAAAATAGGTTCATGTTTCTGCCAAGCAGAGAGCCAGAATAAAAAACATCCCTTGCCCATTGATAACGATAAACTACCCCAAAGCGGGATAATCAACTTTCACAGATGAAGCAGTCACTAAGGGGTTGTCAAATACCTTTGCTAAACAGGTGCTCAATTCAACAGCCTAAAGGAAAAAGGAAAGAGCATTGACGCTTGGCGCACCTATATAAAAAGCCCTTGACATTGTGCTATATATATATTTTTTGTACTCATTACATTCAAACATGAGTTATAGTGGCATAATTGCGGTTGCAACTCTTGCTGCTTAACTCCTGAGGCAATTGGAACATGTGACGATTCCATTTTCTCCTCTCTTTGATATATTCATATCAGGATTTTATGCATGTGTTATTAACAACTACACAAGGGCAAGAAAATGAATTCATGGTCGTTTTAACAATGCAAGGGGTATTTTCCAGATTACCAATTAACTTAGATATCTGCCTGAAAACCTCTTCTGGAAAATCTGTGCAGTCAGTCATATGACTATTATTACTTTGAAGGCCAAGATACATACCTGCAGAATGACGAAACAGACAGTCGTTCACACAAAGTTAGACTCTTCCTGGTAGGAATCACACCCATATTGTACCTGGAAGAGACATAATGCAGATGAATATGATGACAAGCAGCAAGATTGCATGTTAATAAAACAACCATGCAAACTGAACAAATCCAACATGAGTGAAAAGAAAATGAGCCCTATACTCTTCATTCTTCAACACTCTGATTTAGCTCGTTAGGACTTGGAAGATCCAGCAATTCATCTTATTATGCTTAAGATGCATTCTAATTTTCAAAGAGTGAGCCCCTTCAACAGAATCCTCACTACTCTCCAACTCATACTCAAAAGACCAAGAACATTTAAACCAAAAAACCATACATATCCAGTAGCAGTGAGACAAACCTGTTATTTGAGCAACCTTTCTGCCACTCCACACCACCTCAGACTAAAAATGAAACAATATGCTGGCCTTCCCACAGGGCATTAGGACTTCCAAAAGTTTGTTTCAATTAACCATACAGGGTCAAACCACTATAAGGTAGTATCTATTTCAAAATCAGAAAATGTAAGAAAAAGCAATACATGCATCCTTCTTTTAACCTTCAGAAAATGATGGAGAAATGTATAGTTCATGATTCAATGTATCTTTCTAGGTGTCCACCTCACTGCAGCAAAAGATCCCTCCTCAATGTGTGTGAGAGAGAGGATGCAATATGACCCCCAGTTGCATCTAAACCATACATATCCAGTAGCAGTGAGACAAACCCTTAATAAGTGGCTAACAAAGGATGGCACGCAAAGGATAATTATAGTACACTAGGTATAATTCATTGTTAGATGTGTCTAATGAAGATTTTGTGACAATTCAAGCAGGAGTATGTTCAAACCCCAAAATTGCACGCTGAAGTTCTGGTGGAAACAACAAAACAAGGTGAAAATCAAAAGCACATCCACTGTTTAACAGAAATTAAAGTGTGTTAAACATGGGTTGTTTGCAAAATAGTCTCCCACTAAAAGGGAGCTACACAAGAACCACATCCAAAAAATGTGTTAGGTGGTGTACAAAAACACACACCCTTACAGAGTGATGTTTAAATATCACGCAAAGGACTAAATGACCAACTCTTTAATCGGTCATTGAAATAATCAAAGACAATATTACTTGGAGAATTAACAAAACTTGTAAACTCCAAAGAAGAAATCCCCTTCTACAAAGAAGCACAAGTGGCAAGACACAAGGCTTTGCCAAATACACAAGACTTAAAGAAGGCCAAGAGGAGCAAGGGGTGAGAATTTATAGGGGGCAGGCCCACTTTTTAGGCCGACCCAGAGGAGGATGTGTCCCTCCAGGTTCCTCCCTCCTTTCTCCTATAAAAAGACTTCTACGGCCATTGAGAAGAGGACTTTGGAGCCTCCTCCAGCAGGGAGTTGTAGCCTCTTCCAGTAAGACCCCTTTAGCCTCTTCAAGTGCAAGAGCCTCTTCCAAGTTGTTGTCCAAGTGCTTCCTTCATGTGTTCTTCAAGGTTGTCCTTCAAGTGATCAAGTGTTCTTGTATTCAAGTGTTCAAGTATTTCAAAGTGCTCGAGTGCTTTAAAGTGTGCATGTATTCTTGTATTCAAGTGTTCAAAGTATTCAAGTGTTTCAAGCATTCAAGTGTGCAAATGTTCAGATGTTCAAGTGTTCCAGTGCTCAATTGATTAGAGTGTTCAAGTGATCTAAATGTTTAAAGGTTCAAGTGGTTAAGTGTTCAAACAGTCAGGTGTTCAAGTGTTTTAGTATTCAAACATTCATGTGTCCAAGTATTGAAGTGTTCAAGGTGATTCAGGCATTTCAAGTACTCAAATGATCAAGTATTTCAAGAATTCAAGTGTTAAAAAATGTTCAAATGTGCAAATGCTCAAGTGATTAAATGTTTATGTGCACAAGTGATGGGGTGTTTTCCCAAGGCGTGATTAAAAGACTCTGTGTTTCCCTTTAAAATAAAGAGGACAGACACATGTTGCTCACTGATTTTATAGAAGATATCGTCATCATCAAGGATTTAGACATCAAATAAACAGGGCAAGATGATGCCCTCCAAGAACTTGAGACACGTACTTCAAGTTCTATAAGTATTGGTGCTGGTTTTTCATCCCAAATAGGAGAGCAAGACCCTGCTGTTGGGTCTTACTCTTGTACTTATTATTCAGTCATGAATTTAAAGTATTATGCCGCTTCATGTGAGTTAAAGCCCACTTCTTGTTAATGGCCATTAACTACATGGGCCATAAAAGGCCATAAGCTCATGGTCATGTTGTATCCACATTGTACTGTAAATAAAGGAGTTAGAAGCACTTACAATGTTGTCCAAATTCAAACCACTGTCTAAGCATGTTCTGTAGAAGTGAAGATAAGGCACAAAAGGCCAAGAAATGGGATCGACATCATGCTCTAGTGCTGTGATGTATTCATAAAAAACTGAAATAATGAAAATAAGTTGTCAGGTGCAAGATCAGCAAAAATGCAAGTTGAGTGGGTCAAAAGAGTGTGGAGCCCTCTCATGAAATCACTTAAATGAGTGCTTGCTTAGAAATTAGAAGTGCATGTACCATGTGTAAGGTTTATTTGATGAAGGGAAGGTGTTGGCCTAAAATGAACCTGACAATGTACCCTGTGCATCTAAGGTACCAAAAAGCATTTAATGAGGTCCTTATCCTGAAAGATCCCTCGTATCTCCTATGGCACATTTACATAAAAGTCCTCACGGCAATTTTATGAGAAAACTCTCATGACAAGGACATCTTGAATAAACTCCTCATGAAGTCCCAATCTCCTGAAAAAAGGAGCAAAGAATCCCATTTTGCAAGAAAACCTCTATGAAGATGCCCAAGAATCTTGAAGAGAAAATGGTCTTGAAGTTTGAGAGTGCAGAAAATTATGCACTATCAAAGTGCTTAGTAGCATCTTGGCAACATTCTCAAAGGTGTTCATATTTGATTCAATGTAAAATAACATCTACTCCAGTCGATGGGGAAGGGATCCAGTACACAAAACCCAGATCGCCTGATAAAATATTCATGAGGAACAAATATGCGAAATATTCAGGCGCAGTGGCCAATCAAATGGGCAATACAAATCCCCCTGTGCCAAAATAAAACCTCTCACATTTTTGTCTGTTAAACAAACTGGCACGCCCCAGCATTCTTCATTTTTTTGTTGGAAATTAATTTTTCCTTGTGTTAACGGAGTATGACAGGGGACAGTATTCATGTACAGCAATAAGGGTTCGCATAGGTAAAATGACAAAATATTTCAGTAAAAATGTAATTAAAAGAACGGTGTGGCAAGGGCGAACGGTGCTGTGGGCATCTACGACGAGGGCGAACAGTGCGGCGGGCATCTCTGGAGAGGGTGAGGTCTTCTCCTCTTCAATTCGGTCTCTCCAGCGAGCCAGGTTATGCCTCTCTCCCCCTCTCTCACGCACCTCTCTTTCTCTCTCTCGCACACAGTGGGGAGCACACCTCTATCACCGTCACAGCATCACACAGTGGGTTTCCCTCCCCCTCGCTCCCTCTCTCACTGTCACTGTATTGTATGGGGGTGGGGGGGCAGGGGGGGGGGGGTGTCAGACCTCTGTCCCTTTCTCCCTGCCACTGTATCGTACACACATGGGGGAGTTGTTGAGACCCCTCTCTCACACGGGGCCAAACACCCCCGTCTCTTTCAACACAGACAATGTATGTGTGTATTTGTTTAATTGTTTAACTTGTTTTCTGTAAGCATTTTTGTGACATTTAACATATATTTTAGGTTTCTGAGAAAGGTGTATTACTTTAAATATATAACACCTCAAGCGCCTAGGCCATCGCTTAGGCCTTGAGGCGGAGGCGATCACTCGCCTCACGCCTCAAACTACATAGCCCCAAGGCTCCTCATCGTTTATGCTGAGCAGGCAGGAGAATCAGTGCAGGGGTCGACAAGAAGAAAAGCCTGGGTTCAAACAGTTTTCCTATGGTTTTAACCCTCTTTAGGAAATCCCACCTTACTGTTACAGTCTGCCACCAGCAGATTAAACCACGGCAGCAGCTTGTATCACTTCCTATGTATATATGAATCTTACTTAAACATCATTTCAGCATCGCTTCAGAGTATATCCAATTGGAATTTTACGTAGATCTCATTATCAGTAGTGCAAACTTAGTGCTGATGTTCAGTAGTCATATAATTCTTGTAACACTGGCAAGAAGTCTTAGGCATCATCAAACTTATAAAGTATCATTTTCCACTTAAAGAACCTAATAGAGGATTGTGTATCATCAAATCTTCAGCCAACAACGCAAATAGAAATCTCCTTCCCATATGCAACACCCGAAACGTTTTGGTTTCAGCCTTGGCCAAAACGAAACTGGACCAGAACACTGTGCCATCACCAAATGCAACAGGACCTGCTTCACTATTACCCTCCAATGACGGCAATGTGAACTAGTCCCAGTTAAGCTGGGGATTTTACATAAGGAAAATTTTTTTTAACACTAATACAGATACAACCTTTTCTTTTGCTAAAGTATTTTTTTCCCTTTTTTAAGATGACAAGGGCAACAAACATTGAAAATAGAAAGGAAAGCATACATAGCAAAATCAAACAGAAAAAAGAAAATGGGCATATACTGAGTTGATACTGGCAACCTTAAAGTTCCAAAAAGACCCAGAAACAGCAATAATTCAATTAACAAATAAATTTCCTCCACTTATGCATTCCTAATAAAAGAAGAGAAGCCCTATGCTTGCAGCTAGATCTGCAGAAATGCCATTCAATTTATTTCCAATCTCTGATTGTCTACTTAAGAACCTATTATTCCTTTCCGCACATACAAAGGCAAATGGGATGAAAAACCACATCGCCTTTTCCTGGCTCACTCTATTTAGATAAGTATTCAAAGTTCTCTCATGGTCTTCAGCTTACCTAGGCCCAACTCAGAAGCCCTGCTTCTATAAACTATAATTATAGAAAAATATATAGGATTATCAATCAGACTACATAAACTTAGTAATAGGCCAAGCTGGCCTCAAAAAATCTTTGCTCCATGAAGCCCAGGCTTCAATAACTGGGCCAAGCCAAGAACGTGGGCCAAATCCACAATAACTGGACTAAGGACATGTTTGGTAAAACTTTTGGTTGGAAGCTACTTTTGGCTTAATTCTCTGTTAAAACTGGTTACAACTGTAATAACTTATAGATGCTAAAGTCAAACTTTCCCTAACAACCCCATTTTAGCTGCCCTCTAAGAAACTACAAATTGGAGCTTGGTGGAAGCCAAGAGGACCCAAAACTGCATAAATGCTTCTGAAGAGTGAAGACAAGCATCCTCTTCCCATAGTAAATGATTCAGTGTTCCTAGAAGCCCAAAAGTGCTGCCAATTGGAAGCTACCCTGAATCTGTCACCTTGCAACTATCTTTGAATTTGGTTTAAAAAACCACCATATAATTTCTCAATTAAACATCCACATACTTCTCAGGTAAATTTGGCATCCTTAGGAAACGCCACCTGGTTTTCTGAATTAAACACCCAAATGCTTCTCAGGTAATAAGCTTGATAAGATACTATCAGACTAGCTCGTGGATTATTTAGTGGTTAGCATGTGAAAATTCATAGCTTAAACTATTTTGTCCAGATTTAACAAGTTGTCATGTACAAAAAAGAAAATTGGTCCTAAAAAGGCAAACAGAACATGGAAGGTTTTTAAAGACAAATCACAATAAGCAAGCAGCTTTTCCTTTCACTTTTCACAAAGGCAGGACTTAGGGAGACTGTTGATCAACCCTATTTACCACGATTTCAGACCTACCATTGCTGGAAGACACAGTGCAAGAATCTGGTCCAGAAACCTGCCAGAAGGAAATTACCATTTTTCTTCACGGGAAAAGGAGTCATTTTTCAGTCTTCGCTAAAAATAAGTGGGTCTCACTAGGAAGCTAAACTTTGTAAAACATCAACTATATCTCAACTCATTAGACTGACTCGTTAGACTCTTTAATCACAACCGTGTTAATGGATCATAAAAAAATCTGAATGGCAAAAGCAAAATAGCAGCACAGGCACTTCGGACGAAAGGAATTCAAGACCTACACGACCGCTACACAAAGCCAGAACTCCCGCAATCCTTTTAGACAAAAATCCAGAAACGCGAAGCAACAAAAAACTCACAGCTTTTCCAACAGCGTATCGGTCATTTCAATCCGGTAGGGATCCCTCGGGTCCATCTGCTTGAGAAGGTTTACGAGTTTGAGCACCGTGCGGCATATGCTCGAATACCTGGTGCACATACAAAAAAAAGCAGCCAACTGAGAAAAACAAACCAAAAAAAAAAACCCAGACAATCACGCCCGCGACGACCGGAGCAAAAGAACATAATGGAGCAAGAGAAAGAGGAGAAGCGCTGGCATACATACTTCTTGTAATCATCGCGCTCAATGAGGTGGTACCGGCGCATAACGAGTGCCTCCCGGTGGCCGCCCTCACGCTTCCATTCCAGGAAGTTAACCTTCTTCAGGAGCTTCTTCTCGTGGTACTTTAGCTTCCTCATGATGGCCGCCACCGGTCGCCGCCGCTGTTCCTTGTTGTGAACGGGTAGGGAGAAGTTAGGGTAAGGGGGGCGGGGACAGGAGGAAGAAGACGACTCTTTTAGAGCTGCAAACGGAGCGGAGTGGATCTTGTTAGACGTATATTTTTCGAATACGGCGTGAGTACGAATAATATCCGGATACATCTGGGAGTTTACAACATACTATTTCATTTCTGCATTTAGTTTGTAGTTTATGCAATACTGATTACATGAGAGCACTACTTACATTAGATCATTACCTGCATAAATGAATCAATGTGCGATGAAGGAACCCCCCAAATATATATATAAAAAAAAACGAACTACAATGCCTCACAACCGACTAAGTACCTCTTAGATGCAATAGAGCCCCTGCACAGTGCGAGAGCGCAACAAAGAAAACCGGCGGTGAAGGTGGGCCGATGAAGAAACCCGACGGTGGAGGTGGGCCCGCAGCTACGCTGGAGGGAAGTGCGGCGGAAGCAGAAACTGCAACAGCCCCCAATGGTGCCTCTGAGAGGCGGAGGAAGCGGTGGAGGTGGAGGCGGCGCCGAACCGACGGCGCTGGAGGCGGAGGCGGACGAGGAAGCGATGGGGGCGGAGGCGGAGGCGGCGGCGAACGCACGGTGATGGAGGCGGAGGTGGCGACGGCACCGGCGACGTGAGCAGGCTCCGCTGCTGCAGAGGGGGGAGAGGAGACTCCCGTCGGTGTTACGTGGGGTGAGGAGATGTCGGGATGAGGATTGGGGGCGGCGTTCCTCTCTGGTTTCCCACATAAAACCCTAAACCCTGAAACCCAGCCCTTAGATCTAGATCTGATGGTCTAACCGAATCGGATATTTAAACGTTGCGGATCAGATGATACCGGAATCGTTCCATTTATTAAATGGAACTTAAGTGGATATCCGCTTAAAATTCGACGGGATTTTTTTACTTCCGGTCCAAAAATAAAAAAAGTGATTTAGAATTAATTTTAGATCCAATTTATAAAAAAGTTAATTTTAGGTCCAAAGACCGTTAAAGATTTAATATGAAATCCAATCAGTTATCTCCACTTACATTTTTTTCAAAAATCCTATTTTACCCCGTGTAAAAAGCAACCTCTCTCCGTGGAAAACCTCCTCCCCCACACATACCCAGACACAACCTTATCCACCGTGGCTCCCCCCCACCCCGGCGATCCCTCCCCACCCCGGCGCCCCGACGCCCACCCCAGCGAGGGCTTCCAACGACGGGCGAGCTTCCGGCCAGGTATGCTTCTCCTTTCTTCGTTTTCTCAAGCGCCGCAATAAACTCGCAGAAGGATATTTTGGTGGCGCTATGTGATAGGCACGGCCCCGTCAACGTCGAGCCATCTATATCTATCTGGCTTTGTCCCCTTCGCGTTTGTGGAGTGGGCGCCGGCCGGTGGGTCGCAGTCGGAAAGATCTGGTCGCCAGTTCAGACAGTGAGACAGATGAGACGTTTGGGGACTCGGTTGCTATCTTAATTAGTCCGAGAGGCAAGTGGGTGGCGTACCGAACCGTGCAAAAAGATAGCATCATTTTTAATATTTTCATGGCAGCTAGGGCTCTGTCATGCACTAAGACCAAGTTGCTTCAAAAATCTCCCTGATTTTATTGTTTCCCGTAAGACCAAGTTGTTGAATCTCTCTGATTTCATTGTTTTCCATGGCTGGAAACATACATCTATCGCAATGGATAACAGGTCCATGTTATTGTATAATTTAATTAGCTGAAAGCTGTCTAAATGCTACTGAAATCAACTGAAATGCTACTGTCTCTGTTTAGATGCTACTGTCTCTGAAGGACAACTGAAATCAACATTTTTTGTGCTTTGTGGAGAATCATGTTTAGATGTTACTGTCTCTGCAGAACGGAATAATAAAATAATTCAGCTCACATGTCCTCTGCTACTAATAATATTTAACAATTAATATCACGCAAGATTGGGTTCCAAGTGTAGAAACTTTAAGGACTAATTTAGATTGATTTATTAATCGATTATAGAATGCTCAAAGGAGGGGGAGGTGGGTGGGCGGGTGCCACCGGACGTACCATTCATCCAGTTCTTCTCCAGCTGGAATAATCGTCCTTGCTATACATCCATACAAAGCAATGACATCTATCTTTCTGGCTCGCCAGAGAATAATCGTCCCTGCTATTCATGGGCAAAACAGATTTTTTCTCCTCTCTAATGTCAGTTATCTGACGGGAGAGCCTCATTTGGACCTAAAAATAAATATTTGGAATGTTTGGACCGGATGTTAAAATACAATGGTCAATAGACTTAAAAATAACTCCTCTCTCCAAATTTGGACCGGATGTTGATTTCCACAAATTCGACGGATAGTATTATCCGATGATTTGAATATGGATCCGAATATTATTTGGATCCGTTTACAGTTGGAGACTCTTTCACCTCTTAAGTTTTTGACACTCGCAGTCTCAAAAGTAAAACTGTGCTAATAATGGGTCGAGTTTTAGCTGGATCAGTCAAAACCCTTGGCGCATAGTGGGTACAGCGAGTTTGAGAGTTTTAAAAGTGTTCTCAGTGTAAAACTTTTAATTGGAAGAAAAAATTATTTCAAAATAACATTAAGTTCCCGATAAAATCAGTCATCTCCCTCAAGTATTTTCAATAGCCTCTACACCTTTATACCTCGAACGACATAAATCCCGTTCTCATCTTTAAGAATAATATATTTATGCCTTTAAATGTCCAACCTTTGTGATTATAAAAATCTTGATTAATTAGTTTATCCATTTTACCTCCCTAAACTTTAGGTCTACTTCTACCATAATAAACAATGAAGATACAAGTAACAACGAGCGAGGTAAAAAGCGAAATATGAAGACTTATCCAGCCTCTTAAAAATGTTGGAAGACATCCAAAAAATACATCTAAAAGATTCAGGAGTTAAGAAACATATGTAAGGGATATGCACATCTCCCAGTTTGGTCGATCAATGTCTCTAGACTCAAGATCCGTGGGGTCTGTATCCCCTAAAGTTACGAATTCTCCAAACCTTATAAATAGGACGGATTCCTTCTAAATGGGAACCTAGCATTTTCCCCTAGGCAAATGGCATGCACCGTGGGTATATTAATCTTGGCTTGGCTCATAATTAATAGTCCTACATAAAGTTAAGGTTAGAGTTGGCCATACTTGAACAGACATTTCATGTGAGGTACAAGAATGATCTCTCAATAAAGACATAAAAGTACATGCATTACTCCCATATTTTTTTTTATAAGGAAATTGTTAGGCTAATACTCTTAATGAGAAAACAAGATGGCATATACCTGGACACACAATACGTTGTAAGGTAAAGCTAATACTCTGAATTCTAACTATGGTGGCCGTTTCCAACCACCATCGTGCGCTGGGCCCATCATGGCCCAACCCAATTTGGCAGGCAGACGTGGCCCTCTCACAAGGCGCCACGACATTTCAAGAGCAGCTTCAAAGTTCCGAGACCGGTTCCTGCATTCGGGTCCCAGCGGGATCCAAAAGACACCTTCGGGTGTCTCGTAGCCTGCTCGGTCAAAGGCCCTTCCTTCCGAGCAGGGTCTGCTCGGCTTATGCTGAAAACTCCTTCGGGATGGACATCACTTCCTTGCATCAGGCATCTGGCAGCGAGCCATGCCTTCGAACATTAGGTGTCGAATAGCGGGCTTGACTACCGAACAGTAGGTCTGGCTCACCGAGCAGGTAGCCTGCTCGGTACCTTTCTCCCAGGAGAATCTGAGTGGCCCTTCATCCCCTCACGGCAGTTACAACGGCTACGCCACGCGCGCCCCACGATCAAGTGGTGCATTAACTGCAGAGCACCTCAACGCGTAACTCCCCCGCTAAGGACGCCAACGGGTGCACCCTTTGCGGCATTGATCAGGGACGTTCCGTCCCTCTCCCTCAGCACTTCTGCCTATAAAAGGTACTGGTAAGCCTCCATGCAGAGGTACGTGATCCAAGGCACCCTTGCTCACATAAGCCCTTGTGCTTCACACACGAGAACCCCCTTCCTCTCACGTCCCTTACTGACTTAGGCATCGGAGGGTTCTCCCAGGTTCTTCAACCGGGCCCCCCTGATCCGCTTCTGGTTTTGCAGGTGATCGTCCGCTACCGGTGACCGTCTTCTTCCCTCTCAAGTGTAGGCCCGCTTGGCTCCGGCCCAAGCAGGAAATAACCTCCACACTTTTGGCGCCGTCTGTGGGAATGAATGAGAGGCCATACGCCCTACCCGAGCGTCTCATCTTCATGAGACTCGCACACCCTTATCCTCACTGGGGGGCTGTGTAGAGGTATTCTTTAGTCCCACATTGAAAGATAGTGAGAACAAGTGTGTGATTATTAGCAAGAGCCTCACCTCTTCTCCCAAGAGGGCCCTTTTAAAGGACAAAACCCCAAGCATGGGGACAATACCTCTTGGGAGGCACACTTAAATCACGTCTCTTCATTGGCGTCGTCTGTGGGAAGGAACAATAGTCATGGCTCGCGGAAGATCCTCGTACCAGAACATAGGGAGCCGTATGACGAGGTCCCGCCAGTCGCAGGCGAACTCCCGTCAACGTGCTCCCCCCGTCGACGTCGTTGTAGCTCCTGCTACCGCGACCGGGGGCATCCCGGCGCCCGCCGCCGTCGTGCCTGCAACCGCCTTGGAGATGGCCGAGCTCCGGAGACAGATGCAGTAGTTGACAGGCATCTATCTGGGCCTCCAGGCCCAACTTGGCGGGCAGCTGGCCCCGGCAGCCTCTGTTCCACAGGAGCGCCAGGCAGAATCGTCTCATCGGCGATCACGCGCGCCTCCTGCCCTAGCGGGGTCGATTCAGGAGCAGCACGCTGATTCGCCGTGGAGGTCGCGCCGCCCTCCGTCTGGTGAGCCAGCCCTGGAGCGCCGCGGCCATTCGCTCCGTCGTTCTGCGGCGGTCTCGTGCCTACCGCGCTCGGTCGTGGGAGCCAACTCCCACAAGTCTGGTCGTGCGGACTCGGCCCACTCCGAACAGGAGTTGGCCAAGCGCTTGCGCCGCGTCGTCGACCTGGAACGTCGTGTGGGCGCGATGGTCCAGCGTGCTGAGGGAAAAGCTCCGGCCGAAGAGGACCTGAACTTCCGCTCCCCATTCATTGCGGAGATCCTGGAGGCTCGGGTCTCTCCCAAGCTCCCTCTACCTACCATCGCGCCGTACGACGGTACTTCTGACCACGCGGATCACATCCACGGGTTTGAGTCGTATATGGTGTTCCACGGAGTATCTGATGCAGCCAAATGCCGGGCCTTTCTGGCCACCTTGAAGGAAACTGCTCGGGCTTGGTTCGAAGCCCTCCCCGCAGGTTCCATCTCATCCTTCCACCAGCTGAAGAAGTCCTTTCGGGACAACTTCCTGGGCGAAAGATCACAACCGCGCACCGCGGCCTCCCTTCTTGCTGTTCGGCAAAAGAAGGGAGAAGCGCTCTGGGACTACTTCAAGAGGTTCCAGACCGAGGCGCTCCTCATCCTGCGCCTCGACGTCCCGTTAGCCACCAGTGCCCTGATTCAGGGTACTCGTGATGGCTTCCTGCAGAGGACGTTGGGAGTGCAGCAGCCTTCCACTCTTGCCGAGCTCCTCTCCACTGCACAACGCCATGCGGCGTGTGAAGAGAGTCTGGCTGCTGGCCGGGCGGAGCACGGAGAATCGACGAACAAGAAGAGGCCTTCCGACAACGGTTCCGACTGCGATTGGAAAAAAGGACGGCACAACGGCAACTCACCACGCCCCTTCACCGACTACACACCACTGACAGTGGCACCCGAACAGATCCTGGCAGAGATCATGGATGAACCATATGTTTAGTGGCCACCAAGGATACGCTCCGATCCCCGGTGGTGCAACCAGGAGAAGTATTGTCGCTTCCACCGCGACCACGGCCACGACACCTCCGAATGCCTCCAGCTTAAAGATGAAATCGAGTCCCTCATTAAGCGCGGCTACCTCGGACGGTTCATGCGCCGAAATGAAGACCGCCCCAGATGCCGAGAGCGGACTCCCGAGCAGCCGATCAACAACGAGCCTAACGGGCAAGAAATCAACGTGATCAAAGGAGGGTTCGGCGCAGGCGGAGAGAGCACTCAGAGCCGACGCAATTACGCAAGGCGAGTGCATGTCGTGGATAGACCGCCGATACCTCGGTCAGCCCCTTATCCCCCTAGTCCCGCGCACGCACAGTTTGAGGGGGCCATAACCTTCTCAGACGAAGATCTTGTAGGGGTTACCACCCTGCACACTAATGCGTTGGTCGTTTCGGCAACCATCAATCATTGTAATGTGCGCAGGATTCTGGTAGATAATGGAAGTGCCCTCGACGTATTGGCTTACGATTGCTATCTCCTTATGGGCCTAAAAACCAACCAGCTCACCCCTGTAGAATCGCCCATGTTCGGCTTCTCGGGGGTGTCGGTTCAGCCTATGGGTAGAGTTCGCCTCCCGATTACCCTCAGGACGGCTCCGAAGTGTGTGACCAAGGTGGTGGATTTCTTGGTCATCAAGAACATGCCTGGATACAATGCGATCCTTGGTAGAGGTCTGATCGGGCGGATCAAGGCGGTGCCTTCGTCCCTCCATCAGAAGATGAAGTTCCCCACCCCATGCGGGGTCAGCGAGGTGCTCGGATGCCAGCGCGAGTCTCGATGGTGTTATGTCCTCTCTCTAAGGGACAAGTAGCCACTCGCGGATCCAACACCTGTTCCTCCACCATCCGACCAGCCTTCCACAAGCTACGGAACTCCTGCCGAGGACCTACTTCCAGTCCAAGTGGATAATGACCCCGAGCACGTCCTATACATTGGCGCGTTACTAGCGGAAGCAGAGCAGCAGCGGTATAGAAGTTTCTTGCTAGCTAATTTAGACGTATTCGCGTGGTCCGACGACGAGTTGCCAGGCATCCCTCCAGAGGTAATGGTGCATCGCCTCCGCCTGGATCCACGGGTCCCACCGGTTCAACAAAGGAGGCGACCCGTCAACCAAGAGCGGCAGACCGTGATCCGTGATCACGTTGTCAAAAGCCGAGCAGTGGGGCTCCTCCGGGAAGCCCAATACCCAAGATGGATCTCCAACGTAGTCCTCGTACGCAAAGCCACTGGTAAATGGCGCATATGTGTGGATTACAAGGACCTCAATAAAGCGACGCCCAAGGATAACTTCCCATTGCCACGCATCGATCAGCTGGTAGACGCTACGTCCGGGCACAAGCTCCTCAGCTTCTTGGATGCCTACTCTGGGTATCACCAGATCAGTATGCATCCTTCGGATCAGGATGCCACCATGTTTGTCACAGATTTGGGGCTATACTGTTTCACCAGGTTGCCATTTAGTCTGAAAAATGTGGGCGCAACATACCAGCGATTGGTCAACAAGATGTTCGAGTAGCAAATTGGGCGCAACATGGAGGTCTACGTCGACGATATGTTGGTCAAAACGCTTCCGAGCACTGACCACATTTCTGACCTCGAGCAGACCTTCGTGACTTTGCGAAGGTACAATATGAAGCTCAACCCAGCTAAGTGTGCGTTTGGAGTACTCTCAGAAAAGTTCCTCGGCTTCCTCGTTTCAAATAGAGGAATAGAGGCCAACCTTGAGAAGATCTAAGCAATACTTGAAATGAGCATCCCAAAAACGGTACGCGACGTCCAACGTTTGACTGGACGGCTAGCCGCACTAAACCGGTTCATGTCCCGAGCAGCAGAGAGGAGCTTCAACTTCTTTAAATTGCTGCGAGGACCCAGAGGCTCTTCACAGTAAGGGGGGCATGTACGGTGGACTGAGGACTGCGAGGCCGCCTTCGCGGAGTTGAAGGCCTATCTCGCAGCCCCACCTGTTCTCTCGAAACCTATGCTCGGGGAGCCCTTGTTCGTATACCTTTCGGTTACCGAGCACTCCGTCAGCGCAGTGTTGATCAGAGAAGAGGGAGCGGCCCAGCGTCCCATTTACTATATCAGCAGGGTCCTTCAAGAAGCTGAAAGACGGTACCCCCGAGTAGAAAAACTCGCCCTTGCTCTGGTTACGGCTGCCTGGAAACTCAGGCCCTACTTTCAGGCCCACTCAATAACGGTTCTTACCGACCAGCCGCTGAAGTCTATTCTACAGCGGCCGGAGGCTTCCGGCCGGCTCATTAAATGGGCCATCGAGCTAGGCGAGTTCGACATCAGCTACCGTCCAAGGACGGCCATTAAAGCACAAGCATTGGCGGACTTCGTCGCGGAATGTACCCTCCCTACCGAGCAGGATCCTCCGCTGGCCGACGAGCCCCCATGGGAGCTCTATGTCAATGGATCCTCGTGTGTCACAGGGAGCGGAGCGGGTCTGGTCCTTACCTCTCCGGAGGGTTTAGTGTTCCAATATGCCCTTCGGTTTCGCTTTGCGGCCTCCAACAATGTGGCCGAATACGAAGCGCTGCTGTCCAGAATCCGAATGGCAAGGCACCTTGGAGCCCTTCGACTCAGGGCCTTCAGTGACTCCCAATTGGTTTTCGGCCAGGTGAACGGACAGTTCGAAGCAAGGGAGCCACGCATGGCTCAGTACCTTCAACAGGTCAAGAGCCGAGCAGAAAGCCTCCTCTACTTCGAAGTCATACACGTTCCACGGGAGCAAAATACGCGAGCCGATGCACTTGCCAAGCTGGCGTCTTCAGGTGACATCCCCCCTTCTCGCTCCGTATTCATTGAAGAGCTCGCTGCACCGAGCACCGAAGTAGATGTAGCAGCCATTGGGTCCGACCCCCCAGCTCCGAACTGGATGGACCCTCTCCTGGCCTATCTGCTTCGAGGAGAGCTTCCCCCTAAGCAGGGCGAAGCTCGGAAGATCAAACTGCGTTCTCAGCGTTTCACCCTCATAGAAGGCAAGCTCTACCGACGGTCCCTTTCAAGACCCCTCTTACGGTGTCTCAGCCCTGAAGAGGCCCTTGCGGCTATCGAAGAGGTTCATGAGGGGTTGTGCGGAAGCCACTTGGGGGGCAGAACGCTGGCACGCAGCATTATCCGAGTAGGATTCTGGTGGCCCTCTCTGCAAAAGGACTGTATGTCTTTTGTCAGAAGGTGCCCGGAATGCCAAAAGTTCGAACAACTCATTAAGCAACCGGCCGAGCAACTTCATACACAGTTTGAGCCTCGCCCTTTCGCTAGATGGGGCATTGATATACTGGGTCCCTTCCCAGAGGCCGAGGGTCGAAAGAAGTTCTTGTTCGTGGCCATCGTCTACTTTACTAAGTGGGTCGAAGCAGAACCCGTTACCACAATCACCGAACAAGCCACGTGGAAGTTCGTTTGGAAGAACCTCCTCTGCAGGTTTGGCATCCCAAGAGTGATTACCTCCGACAACGAGAAGCAGTTCGATAGCACATTCTTCAAGCAGAAGTGCACCGAACTTGGCATCTACAACCACTTCACCTCCGTGGCACATCCTCAGGCTAACGGTCTGGTCGAAAATGCCAACCGTATGTTGCTGCACGGGATCTGCACGTGTCATGTCATAATAAAAAGCTATTTATCGGAAGTGACAGAAAAATAGGTACAAAAGGTAATAATTATTTCTCCATTCACAATGTCATAAGCGGAAGCTTAATTACATAGATACTTCTCATCACACCTAAGAGAGGAGTAGATTAAAACAAACTTAATTTACATAGTTCAGTTCACACTAATAAACAGAAATAGAAACTAATTGGCTTCGCTTGCCACGGTCAGTCCACTCAGCACTCGTACCCTTAAGCGTCATCCCCATCTGGATTTCCTAAAAATGGTAGGAAGTAATGAGCTAACTAGCCCAATAGAATTCAAATCCATAATTCCAAGGGTAAAACATATAATGGTTAAGGTAAGAATAGAACAGATATCGAAGACATGATCAATATCAGGACAATAGACTTAACACAGTGATGAAAGCAAAACACAGGCATGATCAGGTGTATAAACTTCACATTTTTCTCAAGTAGCAATAAGACAATACAGTAGTTACGATGACAATAATTAACAGTAAGTGATGTAATGCCAAACATCCAGTAGCCCTTTATCAATCCGTACGGCCAGTAAAAGAATTCGGGTGCTCCTCCCAGGACTGGACCAACACTATTTGCACAAGCATTTCAGTCATGTGGGGTCCAAGGACCCAATAAATGTCATCATCATTAGTTTATCACATCTCACAAGGTGTTCAAGCTTTTGAACTCTCAAGATATCAAGTAATATGAACTTAGTTGTTGAATACAAGAGAATGGACTCAACGGAGTACCATTCGGAGTTGACGGTTTCAAGGATAATTCAATAATGAGTAAAGTATCCAAAGTGGGTGATCTTTATAGTAGAATGACATTAAATATCAAAGTAAATATGAGGGTAACTTGGTAGGGTAATAGGGTGAAGTTTAAGCAAGGATTTGCACATGAAAAAGTGCTGAAATTCGAATCAGGGTCATAGCTGTCGACATGTGAAAAGGGGCTGTCGACAGATGGCTACAGACAGAACTCAGGTTTGCTGGACTGTGTGTATCTGTCGACAGCAACCAGGGGCCTGTCGACACCTACACACAGTCCCAGTTATCTGGGTTCTGGATAGCATGCGCCTGTCGACAGCTTTGGGCCGGCTGTCGACAGGTAGCTGCAGAACTTCTAGAAGTGCTTTGTAAATCTGTTCTAAAGGCCCTAATTATAAAACTTATAACCCAAGACATGTTTAATATCAAATGGAAGAGTCTAATTGAAGTTCTCACAGTAGTTTATAAGCTAAACAATCGGGATGAAACAAGAGATTAATAATTCGAACTTGGCCGGCTATAAGCTAATGTAGTGTAGTATTGGAAGCATGAACTTGATAGCAATGGTTTATTGGAAAATCCTACAATATGAATACTAAATTACATTGTTTTTCATAGTTCTAAATCAAGACTGGAAGTATATAAAAACTAAATAGAAGTCCCTACATGTTTCTAAAGATGTTAAGACTTCTACACAACTCCATAACATGAACAAGTATCAAAAGTGGAAGAAAGATCTTGATCTCCCAGTGGGAGAAGGATCTTATCCTTTCTAATATGAATGTGTTTATCACAATTGAGGTAGGAACAGGGGAGTTACTGGTATATAACTTGTCCCTTTATCAAGACCTCCTTGTCATGAACGAAAAATAGAACAGAATTAGAGGGAGATGAACCCTACCTTGCTAAGCAGAAGAACTTCCACTTGATTCTTGATTAAAGAGCCTAACCCAGTGAAAGAAACTCCTTTCCAACGTAGATAACTTGCTAGCAATGACAGTAGCTCCAATAGAAGGTTGACTCCAAGATAGCAGTAGCTATAATTGCAGCATGAACAAACCGAAGTAGTTGCAGTAGTAGCAGACACTAGGAACCAGAATTGAGAAAGGATACAAGAATGGGAAGAAGATCTAGCAGATGCCAGGAGGAAAGGCAACAGGAGCAGAAGTGGAAAAAAGGTGCGTATGAAGGGAGATGATTGGCTTTTATAACCCATCGTCCAGTCCATGCATGGTGACACCTACCGTGCGAATGTGTAAACAGTAAAACACCTTAGTTTTTACTGTTTACACCTGGCCCATGCAACCTTCCTCACACTCACACGTCAACCGCCCATGTGTAAGGATTTTAATCCCCAATGACATGGGCTTGCGTAGCCCATGTAACGTCAGCATCTAAAATTCCCCAGAAATGGTTTCCGTAATTGGGCCATAATTCGGCCAGTCCAAAGTTCTTTTGGTAAATGTGTTCAAACGACGTCTGTTTGTCCTAAAATTTTAACCATAGACTAATGTGATGGTTTTACAAATTATGGTGATTTTAGTTTAATTTTTAGAATTTATTTTATAATAGGTGAAAAATCACCCGAAAAATGGTCGCGTCGACTTAATCTTGAAATCCGTACGCTGAAAAATTCAGATAATTACATTTCTGATATCTCCACAATTTTATGAAAATTATGGTGCTCTCGAATTTCTATTTCGTTGTTGTTTTCCAGTGTCGTCCTTTGGAAGCACGCATTTCGATGTACGACACTAGGGTAACGTTCGTTACCATTAATCATACCTAAATATTAATTCTTTCAATTTAATGACAACACTAAGGTATACTAACCATATTCTTCTTATTTTCTTAACACTTTAAATTTCTGAGGCGTTACAACTCTCCCCTACTAAAAAAAAATTTTGGTCCTCCAAATTTAATCACACAAGGATATGGTTACTGACCTGAAAACAAATCTGGATATTTGTTCTTGATGGTCTCTTCCAATTCCCATGTTGCTTCTTCTTGTCCTCGCTTGTTCCACTGAATCTTTAATAAGGGAACTTCCTTGTTCCGAAGTTGCTTGATTTTTCGATCGAGGATTTGCACTGGTCTTTCTTCATATGCCAAATTTCCTTGTACCTCCAGATCTTGGTATCCAATAATATGTTCCGGATCATATACATACTTTCTTAACATTGACACATGAAAGATATCATGTACATTGGACAATTGTGGTGGAAGTGCCAATTGGTATGTCATTTCACCGACTCTTTTCAGTATTTCAAAAGGTCCAATGTATCTTGGACTCAATTTTCCTTTGATACCGAATCTTTTAATTCCTCTTCGGGGTGACACTTTAAGAAATACATGTTCTCCTTGCTGAAATTCTAACTCTCTTCTAGGTCGATCGGCATAACTTTTCTGTCGGTCTTGAGCAGCTTTCATCCGATCTTGTACTAACTTAATAACTTCTGTCGTTTCTTGGATCATTTCTGGTCCAAGAATATGCGTTTCTTTTAGTTCTACCCAACATAATGGTGATCTACATTGCCGTCCATACAAGGCTTCGAAAGGTGCCATTCGAATAGTAGACTGGTAGCTATTATTATATGCAAATTCCATAATTGCTAGATGCTTGTTCCAGTCATTTCCGAACTCTAATACACAAGCACGACACTTATCCTCAACAATTTGATTCACCCGTTCGGTCTGTCCATCTGTTTGAGGGTGAAATGGAGTACTAAATTTTAATTTTGTTCCCAAAGCATCATGTAGTTCTCTCCAAAAATGCGAAGTAAATCTTGCATCTCGGTCAGAAACTATGTTCTTTGGAATTCCATGCAACCGTACAATTTCTTTCATATATAACGCTGCCAAAATATTAACGGACCATCTTGTCTTTATTGCTAAGAAATGAGCTGACTTAGTAAATCTATCAACGATTACCCATATAGCATCAAATCTGCTTCGTGTTTTGGGCAATCCCACAATAAAATCCATACCAATACTGTCCCATTTCCATTCTGGTATCTCAAGTGGTTTCAATTTTCCCGCAGGTTTCTGGTGTTCTGCCTTAATTTTCTGACATGTCAAACATTTTGCAATAAAATCCACAATATCCTTTTTCATGTTGCACCACCAGAAATGCCTCTTTAAGTCCTGATACATCTTGACAGCTCCCGGATGAATAGTATAGTGTGATCGATGAGCTTCTTTCAAAATCGACTTCTTGATTTCAGGGTTATCCGGTACACACAATCTGTCCCAGAATCGGAGATTTCCATGAGAATCTTCATTAAAATCAGGTTTAGAAGTCAATTTTTCTCTAATTTCTGCCAACGTAGGGTCATTGTCCTGTTGCTCACTAATTTGCTTCAGCAAGTCTGACTGCACTATCAAGTTGCTAATTACAATTCTTTCTTCTTGTGTTTCAACTTTCAAGCTCAATGTGAAAAACTCCTCCAACATTTTCCATTCCTTTACTTACAGTCGAAATATCTTTGCTATAGGATTTCTGCTGAGTGCGTCAGCCACTGTATTTCCTTTTCCTGGATGGTATTCAATCTTGAAATCATAGTCTTTGATATATTCCATCCATCTTCTTTGTTTCATGTTCAGTTCTTTTTGTGAAAACAAATACTTGAGACTCTTATGATCGGAGTACACTATAAATTGATTATCATATAAGTAGTGTCTCCAAAGCTTAAGAGCAAAAACTACCGCGGCCAATTCCAAATCATGTACTGGGTAGTTTTTCTCGTAAATCTTCAATTGTCTTGAAGCATAGGCAATAACTCTTCCATCTTGCATTAATATACAACCCAGTCCAATGTTGGAAGCATCAGTGTAAACCTCAAATATTTTTCCTTCCACCGACAAAGCTAGAATTGGTGCAGATGACAGACATTCTTTTAACAATTGGAATGCTTCCTCACAATTCTCATTCCAGATAAAAGTAGTTCATTTTCTAGTCAACCGAGTAAGAGATGAGGCAATTCTAGAAAAATATTTGACAAATCGCCGGTAGTAACTGACCATGCCCAGAAAACTTCTTACTTCAGTGAGATTCTTGGGTTGCTCCCATTTCTGAATGGTTTCAATCTTTGAAGAGTCTACTGATAGACCTTCTTTAGAAATAATGTGTCCTAAGAACATTACTTCTTTCAACCAAAATTCACACTTGCTAAACTTTGCATATAACTTGTTATCTCGTAACAATTGCAAAGTGATCCGTAGATGGGCTTCGTGCTCCTCCATACTTTTGGAGTAGATCAGTATATCATCAATAAATACAACCACAAACTGATCCAAATAAGATTTGAACACATCATTCATCAGACGCATAAATGCAGCTGGTGCATTTGTCAATCCAAACGGCATTACCACAAATTCATAATGTCCATATCTTGTTCGAAAAGTCGTTTTATGAATATCTGATTCTTGGATTTTAAGTTGATGATATCCGGACCTTAAATCAATCTTAGAGAAACACTGAGCTCCAGACAACTGATCAAATAAATCATCAATTCTTGGAAGTGGATACTTATTCTTCATAGTCAATTGATTTAACTGTCGATAATCTATGCATAACCGCATAGATCCATCCTTCTTTTTAACAAACAGTACCGGAGCACCCCAAGGTGAGGTACTGGGTCTAATGAATCCCTTCTCTATCAATTCCAACAATTGTCTTTTCAGTTCTTCTATTGACATTCTGTAGGGTGTTCTAGAAATTGGTGTAGCTCTTAGTACCAACTCAATTGAAAAATTCACCTCTCTATTAGGTGGTACGCCAGGTAGCTCTTCAGGGAAAACATCAAGAAATTCTCTTACTACCGGAATATCTTCCAATCCCGCAATACTCTGATTTAATAGGGTCACGGAAGCCAAATACCCTTGACAACCTTTCTGTACTAATTTACAAGCTTTCACTACTGAAATTATTGGTATTCTTTTGGTTTGGGGTTTATCAAAGGTTATAGAATAAATTTCCTCTCCTAAGAAAGTCACTTGTCTCAATTGGCAATCTAGATTTGCATGGCATTTCGATAGCCAATCAACCCCAAGAATTACATCATAATCCCACATTTCTAAACATATCAGATCACCGGGTAAATCATGTCCTTTGACAATAATCTGGCTAGCGGGGTAATATTCTTTAAGCTTTTTACCTTCACTTAAAGGAGTTGCAACCTCAAGTTGTGTGGTTAATGGAACTGACTTTACATCCAACAATTTAGCAAACTCATAGCTAATGAAAGAGTGTGTAGCTCCAGAATAAAATAATACAAATGCAGATTTTGAGTTTACTAATAAAGTACCTTCAATCAATCCGCCTTCCTACGGAGATTCAGGTTCCACATCCTGAATGGCTTGCAGTCTACCTTGCTTCACTCGGGGGTTTTGATTTGTTGATGCTGACTTGGACATCGGGCAATCCGAAATTCGGTGTTGAGTGCTTCCACAATGGAGGCATGCTCCCAATCGACGCCAACAATTCTCAGTCTTATGGCCAACGAGATGACAATGTTTACAAACATCCTTTCCTCCAACCGGAGTTTTTCCTGCCTTCTTAGCAGTCTGCTGAACCTTCGGGACATTTCCCGACTCATACTTCCTCTTTTTATCTGAAGATCCCTCTCCAGATTTTCCTCTAATCTTGTCCACGACCTCATTCGCAGCTTCCAGTGCCAAAGCTCTCTTAACCATTTCTGAATAGGTAGTAATCAGATGAGGAGTTAGCTGCGTAATAAAATTGGGATGCAATCCATTCATAAACCTCTTAGCCTTTAACTTCTCCGTAGATATAAGATGAGGAGCATATTTTGACAACCGGGCAAATTGAGCCTCATACTCGGATACCGACATTCTTAGCTGCTTTAACCCAGCAAATTCATTCGCTTTCTTCTCCTGAACCACCTCAGAGAAATATTGCTCATTGAACAGTTCCACAAACTCTTCCCAACTAACTTGATTTGAATCTTCCAGGGTAGCTTCCACAGTTTCCCACCAAGCACGGGCATCCCGATCCAACTAGAATGTAGTTAGATGAACCTTTTCTTCTTCTGTACACTTAATCATTCTGAATATCCGTTCAATGTCTTTTAACCAATTCTCAACTTCATCCGGATCCGTACTTCCTGCGAATCTCGGAGGGTCCAGGCTTTAGAAATCCTTGTACAAGCTTGTCCCAGTGTGACTATTATTTTTGGCTACCACCTTCATTACTCGGGTTAGATCATGCATAGAATTCTCCATCTTCCTCCAATTAGCATCACCTCCATCCATTACTAAATGGAGAAAGTAGCTGAAACATCCAATAATACACACATTAATTTTTACAATCATCCCAAGCTTACATCCATCACATACATAATTCAAATTCACAGAACACACCATCTCTATTAACAAGTCAAGTATTTACATGGTAGTACATTTCCATGGATCCACAAAATATCACAACCTTCTCCTACCAAGTTTGCCATAAATACAAACCTCCAACCTCCACTAACCTCTCACTCCACATACATATGGGAGTTACAGATATATAACTAACATTTACACAAAAGGAGAGGTTTACAAAAAGATGAGGGGTCTAAGTCTAATCCTAGTTTTGAGTCAAATCTATAACGGTTTCCATTGGCGGTGCTTGCTGTTCTACTCTGGTCCCATAGTACAATTCTCTTGCTGCATCCGTCAATGTCTCCCAATATCCTGCAAATTGATGAAGCAACATATCGTTCCCCAACTTCAAATTATCCAAACGATTCATGACTTGAGTCATGACATCCAATGACGCACTTAGATTACCAGCAAGGAATGCACCCGCGGTCAAGTTAAGTACTTCTTCCTTAATTTGTACGTGGGCTTCTCGTTGGGATTGAGCATACAATTCTATATCTTGACGTAGCATTTCCATGGCAGCAACCAACCTTTCTTCGGCATTCATGTCCATTCTGAAATAATTAACAGATTAAGCATTTACATGATTACAAAAATCATGCTAACTAACCCCATGTCTCTACCCCAACTCACTGGTTTCCCTAGGTTTATCGAACTAAGGCTCTGATACCAAATTTATCTGTCACGTCCTAATAAAAAGCTATTTATTGGAAGTGACAGAAAAACAGGTACAAAAGGTAATAATTATTTCTCCATTCACAATGTCATAAGGGGAAGCTTAATTACATAGAGACTCCTCATCACAATTAAGAGAGGAGTAGATTAAAACAAACTTAATTTACATAGTTCAGTTCACACTAATAAACAGAAATAGAAACTAGTTGGCTTCGCTTGCCACGGTCAGTCCACTCAGCACTCATACCCTTAAGCGTCATCCCCATATGGATTTCCTAAAAATGGTAGGAAGTAATGAGCTAACTAGCCCAGTAGAATTCAAATCCATAATTCCAAGGGTGAAACATATAATGGTTAAGGTAAGAATAGAACAGATATCGAAGACATGATCAATATCAGGACAATAGACTTAGCACAGTGATGATAGCAAAACACAGGCATGATCAGGTGTATAAACTTCACATTTTTCTCAAGTAGCAATAAGACAGTACAATAGTTACGATGACAGTAATTAACAGTAAGTGATGTAATGCCAAACATCCAGTAGCCCTTTATCAATCCGTACGGCCAGTAAAAGAATTCGGGTGCTCCTCCCAGGACTGGACCAACCCTATTTGCACAAGCATTTCAGTCATGTGGGGTCCAAGGACCCAATAAATGTCATCATCATTAGTTTATCACATCTCACAAGGTGTTCAAGCTTTTGAACTCTCAAGATATCAAGTAATATGAACTTAGTTGCTGAATATAGAAGAATGGACTCAACGGAGTACCATTCGGAGTTGACGGTTTCAAGGATAATTCAATAATGAGTAAGGTATCCAAAGTGGGTGATCTTTATAGTAGAATGACAGTAAATATCAAAGTAAATATGAGGGTAACTTGGTAGGGTAATAGGGTGAAGTTTAAGCAAGGATTTGCACATGAAAAAGTGCTGAAATTCGAATCAGGGTCATAGCTGTCGACATGTGAAAAGGGGCTGTCGACAGATGGCTACAAACAGAACTCAGGTTTGCTGGACTGTGTGTATCTGTCGACAGCAACCAGGGGCCTGTCGACAGCTACACACAGTCCCAGTTATCCGGGTTCTGGATAGCATGCGCCTGTCGACAGCTTTGGGCTAGCTGTCGACAGGTAGCTGCAGAACTTCTAGAAGTGCTTTGTAAATTTATTCTAAAGGCCCTAATTATAAAACTTATAACCCAAGACATGTTTAATATCAAATTGAAGAGTCTAATTGAAGTTCTCACAGTAGTTTATAAGCTAAACAATCGGGATGAAACAAGAGATTAATAATTTGAACTTGGCCGGCTATAATCTAATGTAGTGTAGTATTGGAAGCATGAACTTGATAGCAATGGTTTATTGGAAAATCCTACAATATGAATACTAGATTACATTGTTTTTCATAGTTCTAAATCAAGACTGGAAGTATATAAAAACTAAATAGAAGTCCCTACATGTTTCTAAAGATGTTAAAACTTCTACACAACTCCATAACATGAACAAGTATCAAAAGTGGAAGAAAGATCTTGATCTCCCAGTGGGAGAAGGATCTTATCCTTTCTAATATGAATGTGTTTATCACAATTGAGGTAGGAACATGGGAGTTACTGGTATATAACTTGTCCCTTTATCAAGACCTCCTTGTCATGAATGAAAGATAGAATAGAATTAGAGGGAGATGAACCCTACCTTGCTAAGCAGAAGAACTTCCACTTGATTCTTGATTAAAGAGCCTAACCCAGTGAAAGAAACTCCTTTCCAACGTAGATAACTTGCTAGCAACGACAGTAGCTCCAATAGAAGGTTGACTCCAAGATAGCAGTAGCTATAATTGCAGCATGAACAAACCGAAGTAGTTGCAGCAGTAGCAGACACTAGGAACCAGAATTGAGAAAGGATACAAGAATGGGAAGAAGATCTAGCAGATGCCAGGAGGAAAGGCAACAGGAGCAGAAGTGGAAAAAAGGTGCGTATGAAGGGAGATGATTGGCTTTTATAACCCATCGTCCAGTCCATGCATGGTGACACCTACCGTGCGAATGTGTAAACAGTAAAACACCTTAGTTTTTACTGTTTACACCTGGCCCATGCAACCTTCCTCACACTCACACGTCAACCGCCCATGTGTAAGGATTTTAATCCCCAATGACATGGGCTTGCGTAGCCCATGTAACGTCAGCATCTAAAATTCCCCAGAAATGGTTTCCGTAATTGGGCCATAATTCGGCCAGTCCAAAGTTCTTTAGGTAAATGTGTTCAAACGACATCCGTTTGTCCTAAAATTTTAACCATAGACTAATGTGATGGTTTTACAAATTATGGTGATTTTAGTTTAATTTTTATAATTTATTTTATAGTAGGTGAAAAATCATCCGAAAAATGGTCGCGTCGACTTAATCTTGAAATCCGTACGCTGAAAAATTCAGATAATTACATTTCTGATATCTCCACAATTTTATGAAAATTATGGTGCTCTCATATTTTTATTTCGTTGTTGTTTTCTAGTGTCGTCCTTTGGAAGCACGTATTTCGATGTACGACACTAGGGTAACGTTCGTTACCATTAATCATACCTAAATATTAATTCTTTCAATTTAATGACAACACTAAGGTATACTAACCATATTCTTCTTATTTTCTTAACACTTTAAATTTCTGGGGCGTTACAACTCTCCCCTACTAAAAAAAAAATTTGGTCCTCCAAATTTAATCATACAAGGATATGGTTACTGACCTGTAAACAAATCTGGATATTTGTTCTTGATGGTCTCTTCCAATTCCCATGTTGCTTCTTCTTGTCCTCGCTTGTTCCACTGAATCTTTAATAAGGGAACTTCCTTGTTCCGAAGTTGCTTGATTTTTCGATCGAGGATTTGCACTGGTCTTTCTTCATATGCCAAATTTCTTTGTACCTCCAGATCTTGGTATCCAATAATATGTTCCGGATCATATACATACTTTCTTAACATTGACACATGAAAGATATCATGTACATTGGACAATTGTGGTGGAAGTGCCAATTGGTATGTCATTTCACCGACTCCTTTCAGTATTTCAAAAGATCCATTGTATCTTGGACTCAATTTTTCTTTGATACCGAATCTTTTAATTCCTCTTCGGGGTGACACTTTAAGAAATACATGTTCTCCTTACTGAAATTCTAACTCTCTTCTACGTCGATCGGCATAACTTTTCTGTCGGTCTTGAGCAGCTTTCATCCGATCTTGTACTAACTCAATAACTTCTGTCGTTTCTTGGATCATTTCTGGTCCAAGAATATGCGTTTCTTTTAGTTCTACCCAACATAATGGTGATCTACATTGCCGTCCATACAAGACTTCGAAAGGTGCCATTCGAATAGTAGACTGGTAGCTATTGTTATATGCAAATTCCATAATTGCTAGATGCGTGTTCCAGTCATTTCCGAACTCTAATACACAAGCACGGCACATATCCTCAACAATTTGATTCACCCGTTCGGTCTGTCCATTTGTTTGAGGGTGAAATGGAGTACTAAATTTTAATTTTGTTCCCAAAGCATCCTGTAGTTCTCTCCAAAAATGCGAAGTAAATCTTGCATCTCGGTCAGAAACTATGTTCTTTGGAATTCCATGCAACCGTATAATTTCTTTCATATATAACGCTGCCAAAATATTAATGGACCATCTTGTCTTTATTGCTAAGAAATGAGCTGACTTAGTAAGTCTATCAACGATTACCCATATAGCATCAAATCCGCTTCGTGTTTTGGGCAATCCCACAATAAAATCTATACTAATATTGTCCCATTTCCATTCTGGTATCTCAAGTGGTTTCAATTTTCCCGCAGGTTTCTGGTGTTCTGCCTTAATTTTCTGACATGTCAAACATTTTGCAATAAAATCCACAATATCCTTTTTCATGTTGCACCACCAGAAATGCCTCTTTAAGTCCTGATACATCTTGACAGCTCCCGGATGAATAGTATAGTGTGATCGATGAGCTTCTTTCAAAATCGACTTCCTGATTTCAGGGTTATTCGGTACACACAATCTGTCCCAGAATCGGAGATTTCCATGAGAATCTTCATTAAAATCAGGTTTAGAAGTCAATTTTTCTCTAATTTCTGCCAACGTAGGGTCATTGTCCTGTTGCTCATTAATTTGCTTCAGCAAGTCTGACTGCACTATCAAGTTGCTAATTACAATTCTTTCTTCTTGTGTTTCAACTTTGAAGCTCAATGTGGAAAACTCCTCTAACATTTTCCATTCCTTTACTTACAGTCGAAATATCTTTGCTATAGGATTTCTGCAGAGTGCGTCAGCCACAGTATTTCCTTTTCCTGGATGGCATTCAATCTTGAAATCATAGTCTTTGATATATTCCATCCATCTTCTTTGTCTCATGTTCAGTTCTTTTTGTGAAAACAAATACTTGAGACTCTTATGATCGGAGTACACTATAAATTGATTATCATATAAGTAGTGTCTCCAAAGCTTAAGAGCAAAAACTACCGCGACCAATTCCAAATCATATACTGGGTAGTTTTTCTCGTAAATCTTCAATTGTCTTGAAGCATAGGCAATAACTCTTCCATCTTGCATTAATACACAACCCAGTCTAATGTTGGAAGCATCGGTGTAAACCTCAAATATTTTTCCTTCCACCGGCAAAGCTAGAATTGGTGCAGATGACAGACATTCTTTTAACAATTGGAATGCTTCCTCACAATTCTCATTCCAGATAAAAGTAGTTCATTTTCTAGTCAATCGAGTAAGAGATGAGGCAATTCTAGAAAAATACTTGACAAATCGCCGGTAGTAACTGGCCATGCCCAGAAAACTTCTCACTTCAGTGAGATTCTTGGGTTGCTCCCATTTCTGAATGGTTTCAATCTTTGAAGAGTCTACTGATAGACCTTCTTTAGAAATAATGTGTCCTAAGAACATTACTTCTTTCAACCAAAATTCACACTTGCTAAACTTTGCATATAACTTGTTATGTCGTAACAATTGCAAAGTGATGCATAGATGGGCTTTGTGCTCCTCCATACTTTTGGAGTAGATCAGTATATCATCAATAAATACAACCACAAACTGATCCAAATAAGATTTGAACACATCATTCATCAGACGCATAAATGCAGCTGGTGCATTTGTCAATCCAAACGGCATTACCACAAATTCATAATATCCATATCTTGTTCGAAAAGCCGTTTTATGAATATCTGATTCTTGGATTTTAAGTTGATGATATCCGGACCTTAAATCAATCTTAGAGAAACATTGAGCTCCAGACAACTGATCAAATAAATCATCAATTCTCGGAAGTGGGTACTTATTCTTTATAGTCAATTGATTTAACTGTCGATAATCTATGCATAACCACATAGATCCATCCTTCTTTTTAACAAACAGTACCGGAGCACCCCAAGGTGAGGTACTGGGTCTAATGAATCCCTTCTCTATCAATTCCAACAATTGTCTTTTTAGTTCTTCTATTGACATTCTGTAGGGTGTTCTAGAAATTGGTGTAGCTCTTAGTACCAACTCAATTGAAAAATTCACCTCTCTATTAGGTGGTACGCCAGGTAGCTCTTCAGGGAAAACATCAAGAAATTCTCTTACTACCGGAATATCTTCCAATCCCGCAATACTCTGATTTAATAGGGTCACGGAAGCCAAATACCCTTGACAACCTTTCTGTACTAATTTACAAGCTTTCACTACTGAAATTATTGGTATTCTTTTGGTTTGGGGTTTATCAAAGGTTATGGAATAAATTTCCTCTCCTAAGAAAGTCACTTGTCTCAATTGGCAATCTAGATTTGCATGGTATTTCGATAGCCAATCAACCCCAAGAATTACATCATAATCCCACATTTCTAAACATATCAGATCACCGGGTAAATCATGTCCTTTGACAATAATCTGGCTAGCAGGGTAATATTCTTTAAGCTTTTTACCTTCACTTAAAGGAGTTGCAACCTCAAGTTGTGTGGTTAATGGAACTGACTTTACATCCAACAATTTAGCAAACTCATAGCTAATGAAAGAGTGTGTAGCTCCAGAATCAAATAATACAAATGCAGATTTTGAGTTTACTAATAAAGTACCTTCAATCAATCCGCCTTCCTGCGGGGATTCAGGTTCCACATCCTGAATGGCTTGCAGTCTACCTTGCTTCACTCGAGGGTTCTGATTTGTTGATGCTGACTTGGACATCGGGTAATCCGAAATTCGATGTTGAGTGCTTCCACAATGGAGGCATGCTCCCAATCGACGCCAACAATTCTCAGTCTTATGGCCGACGAGATGACAATGTTTACAAACATCCTTTCCTCCAACCGGAGTTTTTCCTACCTTCTTAGCAGTCTGCTGAACCTTCGGGACATTTCCCGACTCATACTTCCTCTTTTTATCTGAAGATCCCTCTCCAGATTTTCCTCTAATCTTGTCCACGACCTCATTCGCAGCTTCCAGTGCCAAAGCTCTCTTAACCATTTCTGAATAGGTAGTAATCAGATGAGGAGTTAGCTGCATAATAAAATTGGGACGCAATCCATTCATAAACCTCTTAGCCTTTAACTTCTTCGTAGATATAAGATGAGGAGCATATTTTGACAACCGGGCAAATTGAGCCTCATACTCGGATACCGACATTCTTAGCTGCTTTAACCCAGTAAATTCATTCGCTTTCTTCTCCTGAACCACCTCAGAGAAATATTGCTCATTGAATAGTTCCACAAACTCTTCCCAACTAA
Organism: Colocasia esculenta; assembly: GCA_014218235.1. NCBI lineage: Eukaryota > Viridiplantae > Streptophyta > Magnoliopsida > Alismatales > Araceae > Colocasia > Colocasia esculenta. The sequence goes on from JACBKR010000945.1 coordinate 431,150, forward strand.
CTTGATTTGAATCTTCCAGGGTAGCTTCCACAGTTTCCCACCAAGCACGGGCATCTCGATCCAACTGGAATGTAGTTAGACGAACCTTTTCTTCTTCTGTACACTTAATCATTCTGAATATCCGTTCAATGTCTTTTAACCAATTCTCAGCTTCATCCGGATCCGTACTTCATGTGAATCTCGGAGGGTCTAGGCTTCAGAAATCCTTGTACAAGCTTGTCCCAGTGTGACTATTATTTTTGGCTACCACCTTCATTACTCGGGTTAGATCATGCATAGAATTCTCCATCTTCCTCCAATTAGCATCACCTCCGTCCATTACTAAATGGAGAAAGTAGATGAAACATCCAATAATACACACATTAATTTTTACAATCATCCCAAGCTTACATCCATCACATACATAATTCAAATTCACAGAACACACCATCTCTATTAACAAGTCAAGTATTTACATGGTAGTACATTTCCATGGATCCACAAAATATCACAACCTTCTCCTACCAAGTTTTCCATAAATACAAACCTCCAACCTCCACTAACCTCTCACTCCACATACATATGGGAGTTACAGATATATAACTAACATTTACACAAAAGGAGAGGTTTACAAAAAGATGAGGGGTCTAAGTCTAATCCTAGTTTTGAGTCAAATCTATAACGGTTTCCATTGGCGGTGCTTGCTGTTCTACTCTGGTCCCATAGTACAATTCTCTTGCTGCATCCGTCAATGTCTCCCAATATCCTGCAAATTGATGAAGCAACATATCGTGCCCCAACTTCAAATTATCCAAACGATTCATGACTTGAGTCATGACATCCAATGACGCACGTGGATTACCAGCAAGGAATGCACCCGCGGTCAAGTTAAGTACTACTTCCTTAATTTGTATGTGGGCTTCTCGTTGGGATTGAGCATACAATTCTATATCTTGACGTAGCATTTCCATGCCAGCAACCAACCTTTCTTCGGCATTCATGTCCATTCTGAAATAATTAACAGATTAAGCATTTACATGATTACAAAAATCATGCTAACTAACCCCATGTCTCTACCCCAATTCACTGGTTTCCCTAGGTTTATCGAACTAAGGCTCTGATACCAAATTTATCTGTCACGTCCTAATAAAAAGCTATTTATTAGAAGTGACAGAAAAACAGGTACAAAAGGTAATAATTATTTCTCCATTCACAATGTCATAAGCGGGAGCTTAATTACATAGATACTCCTCATCACAACTAAGAGAGGAGTAGATTAAAACAAACTTAATTTACATAGTTCAGTTCACACTAATAAACAGAAATAGAAACTAGTTGGCTTCGCTTGCCACGGTCAGTCCACTCAGCACTCATACCCTTAAGCGTCATCCCCATCTGGATTTCCTAAAAATGGTAGGAAGTAATGAGCTAACTAGCCCAGTAGAATTCAAATCCATAATTCCAAGGGTGAAACATATAATGGTTAAGGTAAGAATAGAACAGGTATCGAAGACATGATCAATATCAGGACAATAGACTTAACACAGTGATGATAGCAAAACACAGGCATGATCAGGTGTATAAACTTCACATTTTTCTCAAGTAGCAATAAGACAGTACAGTAGTTACGATGACAGTAATTAACAGTAAGTGATGTAATGCCAAACATCCAGTAGCCCTTTATCAATCCGTACGGCCAGTAAAAGAATTCGGGTGCTCCTCCCAGGACTGGACCAACCCTATTTGCACAAGCATTTCAGTCATGTGGGGTCCAAGGACCCAATAAATGTCATCATCATTAGTTTATCACATCTCACAAGGTGTTCAAGCTTTTGAACTCTCAAGATATCAAGTAATATGAACTTAGTTGCTGAATACAGAAGAATGGACTCAACGGAGTACCATTCGGAGTTGACGGTTTCAAGGATAATTCAATAATGAGTAAGGTATCCAAAGTGGGTGATCTTTATAGTAGAATGACAGTAAATATCAAAGTAAATATGAGGGTAACTTGGTAGGGTAATAGGGTGAAGTTTAAGCAAGGATTTGCACATGAAAAAGTGCTAAAATTCGAATCAGGGTCATAGCTGTCGACAGGTGAAAAGGGGCTGTCGACAGATGGCTACAGACAGAACTCAGGTTTGCTGGACTGTGTGTATCTGTCGACAGCAACCAGGGGCCTATCGACAGCTACACACAGTCCCAGTTATCTGGGTTCTGGATAGCATGCGCCTGTCGACAGCTTTGGGCCGGCTGTCGACAGGTAGCTGCAGAACTTCTAGAAGTGCTTTGTAAATCTGTTCTAAAGGCCCTAATTATAAAACTTATAACCCAAGACATGTTTAATATCAAATGGAAGAGTCTAATTGAAGTTCTCACAGTAGTTTATAAGCTAAACAATCAGGATGAAACAAGATATTAATAATTCGAACTTGGCCGGCTATAAGCTAATGTAGTGTAGTATTGGAAGCATGAACTTGATAGCAATGGTTTATTGGAAAATCCTACAATATGAATACTAAATTACATTGTTTTTCATAGTTCTAAATCAAGACTGGAAGTATATAAAAACTAAATAGAAGTCCCTACATGTTTCTAAAGATGTTAAGACTTCTACACAACTCCATAACATGAACAAGTATCAAAAGTGGAAGAAAGATCTTGATCTCCCAGTGGGAGAAGGATCTTATCCTTTCTAATATGAATGTGTTTATCACAATTGAGGTAGGAACAGGGGAGTTACTGGTATATAACTTGTCCCTTTATCAAGACCTCCTTGTCATGAACGAAAGATAGAACATAATTAGAGGGAGATGAACCCTACCTTGCTAAGCAGGAGAACTTCCACTTGATTCTTGATTAAAGAGCCTAACCCAGTGAAAGAAACTCCTTTCCAACATAGATAACTTGCTAGCAACGACAGTAGATCCAATAGAAGGTTGATTCCAAGATAGCAGTAGCTATAATTGCAGCATGAACAAACCGAAGTAGTTGCAGCAGTAGCAGACACTAGGAACCAGAATTGAGAAAGGATACAAGAATGGGAAGAAGATCTAGCAGATGCCAGCAGGAAAGGCAACAGATGCATGAGTGGAAAAAAGGTGCGTATGAAGGGAGATGATTGGCTTTTATAACCCATCGTCCAGTCCATGCATGGTGACACCTATCGTGCGAATGTGTAAACAGTAAAACACCTTAGTTTTTACTGTTTACACCTGGACCATGCAACCTTCCTCACACTCACACGTCAACCGCCCATCTGTAAGGATTTTAATCCCCAATGACATGGGCTTACGTAGCCCATGTTACGTCAGCATCTAAAATTCCCCAGAAATGGTTTCCGTAATTGGGCCATAATTCGGTCAGTCCAAAGTTCTTTAGGTAAATGTGTTCAAACGACGTCCCTTTGTCCTAAAATTTTAACCATAGACTAATGTGATGGTTTTACAAATTATGGTGATTTTAGTTTAATTTTTAGAATTTATTTTACAGTAGGTGAAAAATCACCCGAAAAATGGTCGCGTCGACTTAATCTTGAAATCCGTACGCCGAAAAATTCAGATAATTACATTTCTGATATCTCCACAATTTTATGAAAATTATGGTGCTCTCGGATTTTTATTTCGTTGTTATTTTCCAGTGTCGCCCTGTGGAAGCATGCATTTCGATGTACGACACTGGGGTAACGTTCGTTACCATTAATCATACATAAATATTAATTCTTTCAATTTAATGACAACACTAAGGTATACTAACCTTATTCTTCTTTTTTTCTTAACACTTTAAATTTCTGGGGTGTTACAACACGAGAGTCGAAGCTGCTGGTGGATCGTGGATTGATGAGCTCCCTAATGTGTTGTGGTGTCACCGAACAACTGCTCGGGTAGCCACAGGGGAGACCCCTTTCCATTTGGCCTACAGCACAGAGGCCGTTGTACCTCTGGAAGTGGCTCTCCCCACTCTCCGAACAACTCACTTCGACGAGGCCGCTAATAATCGCGTGCTCAGGGAAAACCTAGACATGCTTGGCGAACGCCAAAACGACGCCAACATCAGACTAGTTTCCCACCAATAGCGTCTTGCGCAGTATTATAACTCTCGAGTTTGGGAGAGGTACTTCTTCGAAGGGGACCTCGTTCTTCGCCGCTGCTCGGCATCGGATCCCCAAAGAGCAGCCGGCAAACTCGCATGTATAAACTAGTGGTGGGGCCATACCCAGAACCTGGCATGTATCCAATTTGAAGGCTTACTATTTATAAAAGTCTTCTGTTCGGCATCCTACTTCTCTCCTACCAGTTCTTTTGGCCGGCTAGAGACGAAGTCCAAAACATCCTTATCTTAATTTCTTTAGCTCCCAAGGATGTAACGACATCTCCTAGTATGAAGATGTTCCGCAAGCACCCCAGGTTAGAACACCCGTAGTTCATAACAACCTGTGCGGTAATTGCGAACGCTTCTAAACGACCAACGAATTTCGGTTCGGACAGAACACTTTCAAGGTAAGGAGATAGAAAAAGTGAAGTCATTTTTTGAAAAAAGAAAGGTCTATTCAGATTTTGTACAAAAGCTCGCTTCGGCCGAGCTACAAAAAAAAGGAAGGATATTCAAGGGTCCTGCCTGGAGGGACCGGCGCCGTCACCTACAGGAGGCATTCGCCCTGACTGGAACTGGGTAAAGTGCACTCCGTCCAAACGCACGTCCTAGGTACGACGCCGGCACTCCCCTACAGCAGCCTCGAAGGCTTCTCGGGCACGCTCTGTCCAAGCAAGCTTCTCCCCGAACTCCTTTCCGGCTTCGAGGCTCACCTTGTAACAACGGGCCCCGAACTGCTCCAAGTCCTTTTTGAAGTCAGGACCTTCTTTGTACTCCGCCACTTCTTGGGCCCTGGCTTCGGCTAACACCTTCGCGATTGCCACCTTTTCGGCCCGAGTGACGGTCAAGTTTAGCTCGGATGCTTGGAGGGCATCTTGGAGGCTTTTCACCTCCCTTAGCAGCTCGGCCTCGCGAGCCCGGTGCTTGGTGACCAGATCGTCGCAGAAGGCCATTTCCGCCTCCCACATCTGCCTCTGATTCTGGGCACGCAAGGAGAGCTTCTTCGATAGGACCATCGAGCTCGTGATGCCATCCACCAATGCTCCCACGTCGACATTGTCATCTTCGTCATGTTCGGAGAGGTGCCCTGGGCAGTAGGCCACACTGGAATGCTCGGGGGTCTTCTCCGGGCTCAGGTCTTGACATCGCGCCATCCTATCCAGGTAGGATGCGAACGGGCACGGGGGTAGAACCCTTGAAGCATCGCTCCCAAGCCTTCCCAGCGTGGCTTCTAGCAACGCCTGCGAGGGGAGCTCGGACGACTTCCCCTTCAGTACTGCGGAGAGAGGTCTCCGGTCCTCCCCAGAACTGACGACCTCCTCAGCGGCGTCTGGTCGCTCATTGGAGATTTCCGCCCTCCTGGCGGGCTCAGCAACAACATCAGCAACCTCCCCGCGGCCCTCTGTCGCCAGGGCCATCTCCTTGGTCCCTTGCGTGGCTTTTCCAACCTCAGTGGAGACCAAAGTGGTTGACGGTGTCTCCACTACCGCAACCATTTTTGTGGGGGGCAGGGGGGCCACGACAACTTCGACAACTTCCTTCTGTGGGGCCGACATCTCCCCGGTAGGAGTGGCCCCCGTGGCCGAAGCACCCGCCTCCTCAAGAACATCCTTCTCTAGCACCTCGAGGCGCGGAGAGGTCTCTTCATTACCCTCGCTCCTTCAAGCAAAGGTCTCTGCAGCGTCGCCAGCAACTTCCTGTTCGGCGCCTCCGGTGCTCGATGCCGCTGTTCGAGCAACTTCCTCTTCGTGGCCCTCGCTGGGGCCCGGTGGCGTGGGCACTTCCCTCTGCTCCTCAGCAGAGCTCTCTGACCCGTCGCTTACCACAACGAGCCCGAGCTCGGTCGCCATCCTCTACGCGACCTTAGGACGGACCACGGGGGGCATCCGCGGTGCTTCCTGTTCAGCCGACCCAACGGCCTTGCGCTTCTTGCGCAGTAGCAACTGCGCCTCGTCGGCCTCTTCTTCAGTCCCCTCCTCGCTCTGTTGAGGGGCAGCACGGACCAACCTCTTCTTCTTCTGAGCTCGGAGCTGGTTTGCGTCCTCCGCGCCCTCGTCGAGCAGCATAGGCCTCTTCTTCATAACGGCAAAAGGCCAAGTCGCCCCTTCGCCCTCCTCGAACGAAGGCTGAGCTCCTGCTGAAACCACCTTGATGGTGGCCTTCTTCTTCAAACGAATTTTTTCGGGCCCCTTCTCAGGGACCCATGTGCTTTCCGAGCGTCCCTTGGTAGGTGAAGGCGTCACCAATGCGGTCGTTACCCCAGTACCAACCCTCACAGCATAGGGGACCCAGACAATAGCAGCGACGTCGTCGTCCTCCTATACCATGTGGGCCACAACAAGGATCTGTTCAGCGAAATCCTCATTCGCCTCCTGATCTCTCTCAGCTTCCAACTCCGCAGCGGCTGCAAAAAGGAGGAAGTTGTTAGAACACAGTTACTGAACCGGCGCGCAACAAAACAAGTTGGACTCCATGGTTTGCTCAGACCATGCTGAACAAGCGAAAATTCTGTCAAGTAGCCCTCTCCATTCCTCACGACGGCTCGGAGCAGGCTATCTGAGGCCCTCGCCTCATCTTGAATCAGCTTGGGGAAGCTGTCCTTCTACGCTGATCGGATGACGGTGGGGAACCCCCACTCTGCACCATCCCAAGCCGGACAAAGAACAACCTATCCATCCAACCTTTGTTGTTGGAATATTTGCTGGATAGCTGTATGTGCATCCTGTCCGTTCGGTGCTTTGCGTAGTAGACATCCGCCCCCGACGACCACAAAGCAGAAAGCTTAAAATGTGCTCGGAACACATCCGCCAAGTCTCGGATCTGCTTGATTCTGCAAATGACGCCGAAGATGCAGATATATCTCCAAGTGTTTGGTGTCAGTTGGATCGGCGAAACTCCCCACCGGTTTAACAGTGCCTTCGCCACCTTCGGCAACGGCAGCCGGAGTCCCACTTCCATATGGTCCACGGAGAGGGGAAGGCAACCTGGTTTGTTCACCAGGTACGACTCTCCTTCCTTGGAGTCAATGATCTCATATTCGTCGCCGATGCGAAAGCGCTCCCGGAGCCCGCTGTAGTGGCAGCATCGCGGCCCGCGAGCCGCAGCCACGGTGACTCCACTCGCCCCGGCGACCGTAACCGCCTTCCCCTTGCTTGCCATCGTCGTAAGTTGCAGAAGGGAACAACGAACAGAAGAAGGCGCGAGGAAGAAGACGACTGAGAGCTTGAGGGGGGCACGAAGGTTCTGAAATCAGGAAACTCTGAGAGATTTTGAAGGCGTGGCTCCCTCCTTCGCCCCTCTCCTCCCTTATAAGGAAGTAGGGGTGCGAAATTCGAAATGGACCTGAAGCGGTGTTTCCCCCCGCTCCAAGTCGCTCCTCGGGTGCATCGCTGGTGACCGTTCGAGTGGAGCGCGCGGCGTCCGTGGCTCGATACGACCCCCACACTCATCATAAAAGCTCTGTGTTTGAGGGAAACCCACAAACCATGCCGCCATGTAGCCATTCGGATCTCCGAGGACGATACCGCATTTAATACGGAGATGACATCCAGGCAAGTCGCCGCTCTCAACCGCTTCGGTTCTCGAACCGCTTGAGAGCGTGGGGGGCAAGTGTGGTGGCCATTTCCAGCCACCATCGTGCGCTGGGCCCATCATGGCCCAGCCCAATTTGGCAGGCAGACGTGGCCCTCTCACAAGGCACCACGACATTTCAAGAGCAGCTTCAAGGTTCCGAGACCGGTTCCTGCATTCGGGTCCCAACGGGACCCAAAAGCCGCCTCTGGGCGCCTCGTAGCCTGCTCGGTCAAAGTCCCTTCCTTCCGAGCAGGGTCTGCTCGGCTTGTGCTTAAAACCCCTTCGGGATGGACATGACTTCCTTGCATCAGGCATCTGGCAGCGAGCCATGCCTTCGAACATTAGGTGTCGAACAGCGGGCTTGACTACCAAACAGCAGGTCTGGCTCACCGAGCAGGCTACCTGCTCGGTACCTTCCTCTCAGGAGAATTCGAGCGGCCCTTCATCCCCTCACGGCAATTACAACGGCTACGCCACGCGCGCCCCCATGATCAAGTGGTGCATTAACTGCAGAGCACCTCAACGCGTAACTCCCCCGCTAAGGACGCCAACGGGCGCGCCCTTTGCGGCATTGATCAGGGACGTTCCGTCTCTCTCCCTCAGCACTTCTGCCTATAAAAGGCACTGGTAAGCCTCCATGCAAAGGTACGTGATCCAAGGAACCCTTGCTCACACAAGCCCTTGCGCTTCACACACGAGAACCCCCTTCCTCTCACGTCCCTTACTGACTTAGGCATCCGAGGGTTCTCCCCGGTTCTTCAACCGGGCCCCCCTGATCCGCTTCTGGTTTTACAGGTGATCGTCTGCTACCGGCGACCGTCTTCTTCCCTCTCAAGTGTAGGCTCGTTTGGCTCCGGCCCAAGTAGGAAATAACCTCCACACTAACACTCCCCCTCGAGTTATAAAATATATATGTCAAACATATCCAACTTATTGCAAAAAGCACTAAATAGAGATCCTTCAAGGGTAAATAAATCAGCTAATTGATCATTTGTAGAGTATACTTCTACGACGTAATTGCTGCATCTTTTACAAAATGACAATATACCTCTTTGTGCTTTATCCATTCATAAAACATAGAATTTATAGCAACGTGAAGAGTAGCTTGATTGTCACAGTGCATCTCCATTAGTTCAATAGACTATGGAATCAGATATTAAATTTTGAAATCACGTCATCACACAAACAGTACTCTGAGTCATTGCTCTATACTCTACTTCGGCACCTGATCTAGCCACAACACTTTGTTTCATACTCCTCTTACTACTCCATGTAATCAAATTATCACCAACATATGTACAAAATCCAGAAGTAGACCACCAGTCTACCTAGGATCTTGCATAGTCAAATAAGTGATGGGCTTTAGATAATAGTTTAAACATGAGTTATTGGGCCACAAGTAAAAGCCCAATGATGGATTAGAGATAAATAGACCTAAATTTGTACTTCAATTATTAATAAATAAAAAGGGTCAAGATAATTACTATTATGACTCATAAATATCTTAAATAGAGTCCTAACATTATCCTAACTAGTTGGCAACAGAATTAGAGCCCACCCCAAAACAATAAGAGAGATAAATGCTAGGAAAAAGTTAGATAAATATGTAAAATTCAGAGTTGGAGGAAGAGTAAGAATTTTAGGAGACTTTCCAACCCTAAACATATAAATACACTTCAACCTTATCCCTTGGCCGACCCTATTGATCTCCTAGAACTTGAAGGACGAGGAAGGGAGGTTTTGGACGAGGAAATCAAGGAGAAGGAAGCTTGGGAGGGAGCATCTTCTTGTTCATACCCTCGGATCACAAAGTGCTCAAAGGTATGAAATCTCTCAAGCAAAAGTAAATTAAACTTGATCCTAGATAGTCTATGATCCCAGCATCAAAAGTCTCATGTTTTCCCTAATTTATATCATGCTGTTTATGAGTATTTCATGTCCAAAGATCTGTTGAGGGCATATACTCGACCTTTCATGTTCTCTTTAAATCATAGTTTACACTTTATCTCGTGAAGTGAGATTTTGACTGTATGTTCTACTCGATGTCATGAATCTATTGATACCAATTTTCTCAATTTCTATCATGTATGTTGTATGAATTTATTAATCCATGTCTACTGTGTCAGGTTTTTAGTTCATCGTGAAGTACCATGTTCATAGCATGCTCATAGCATGTTAAAATCTTGATTAGTAATTTTATACTCTTTACCTCCCTAAAAGTTAGATCTAATTCTACCACAATAAACAACAAAAATACAAGAAACAATGAGTGATGATAACAAGGCTGCCTCTACTCTCCATCCCCAGAGACAGAGTTTCCTGTCGTCAGTCACCCCGATGGTTCGTCACTGGACCTCCGATAGAAGTGTCATCGTCGCCTAGGTGGCAAAACCTGGGTGGGGGGATGACGTGGCCCAAAAGGTAGGGGAGTGGCTCGAGCGGCATGATTACACCAAGTCTAGGTGCTGGAGGCAGGTCTAGCAGAGATTTGACAACGATTTTGCACCCTATAGTTAAAAGGTCATAACTTTTAGTAGGATTATCAGAATGACTATTATGACCAGTCGTTGAAATCATCCTCAAAAGAGGCATGCATGCTCGCCTACGATGTTTGTGAGGCCGAAGGTTCAACAAGGTTTCGAGGATAAATTCGATCATCTACCCCTCGGTTAAGGCGGTCAGAGTTGCCTTTTCTACTTTAGGAAAGCTATTTTCCTTATTTTAGGTAGGGTTAGACAAGGATTCTGAGAAAGTGGCAGTTGTGAAATCTCTTCAGAATCACCTAATCTTTTGATTGATTCCAAATTTTAGATCTTTTCCTTTTTCGGTTAAATTTTCTTTTTTTTTTTACAATAATTCCACCTCCTTATATAGAGGCTGATTTTATAATGGAAAGATAGTTTTTGAAGCAACAGAATTTCAGAACAATAAATTTTCAAAGTTTTATCCCCCCCCCTTGTGTATGCTCTTCCTCTCTTGTCTCTGAACCCTAGCAACCACGACTACATGAGGGGAGCAAGTTTTTGGGCCTCCCCCCTACCCGCCCCCGCCCCCTCTCCCTTCCCCCTCTCTTCTTCTTCTTCCCAGATCTGCCTCCTCCGTCCAATCCCTCCTTCTATCCTTTTCTCTTTGCGCCGACCATCATCTTGCCACGTTCGCCATATTGTCCTTCTCGTCCATCACTCCCTTATCCAAAGTGTAACCATCCTCTGTTATCCTCTATAGTAGTTCCCCTCCACCATTGCCTAAGTCTCTTCCCAATCATGTGCGCCCCTTCTTCCTAAACTCAGGTTGTTTGCCTTCTCCCTGTTTCCCCTTTTTCTTCTTCTTTTGCTCCCTTCTTCCTAAACTCGGGTTGTACATACATTGTGGTCTATAACGTATGCACAATCTCTCGTGTGACTAAGGTGAACAGTACTGCATGTCGCAACACAAGGCGCAAAAGAATGGCAAAACACAACACGAGGTGATTAAATTTAAATCTTGGGTCCTGCATCATTAACTTTTAGAAGATGGCCACATTTACACAAGTGGAAGGTATATGAGACGTTCTTGGGTCCCATGGCCATATTCAAGATGCCCTTGTTACTAGACTGTAAAGTCCATTTCGGATGCCAACTCCTTTTGAATGGGGGGTGGGTTGGTCAAGGAATGTTCATCATTCCCTCTTATGAAGATTTTTCTCTGTTGGAATCGAAGTTTTTCTCTTCATATATAGAATAATGTCATGCGCACGCATTGCAACATCTTTCTTTAGGTAGGGCCGGGGCCGGGGCCAGGGGGAGAAAGGCTGTCTGGGGCAGCTCGACCTCTTCTCTGTTTTAATGAGAGATCCTCCTCCCTTGCTACGACTCCTTTGTTCCCAACCATAGGAGCCTTTGTTACGGACCAAGCTGCTGGATGACCAGTCCAAGCTCCATAGCCGCCGTCTGGATCCTTTGCAATCAAGAAGTGAGGAACCGTAGCAAAATAGGGTACCGTTTCCTATCTATTAAAAGAGCTAAAGAAGAAGAATTAGAAGTTTTACTGGAAGAAGAATGGCCTATTCTACAGAAGAATTTAGAGGGTATGCACAGGAAGAAGGTTAGGGGATTTTAGAAGCAGAGAACAAGAGATTGGAGCCAAATCACCATCTGACCTCCTTGGTCTGCTATTGCCATCTATTTATAGGCTATTTACACATAGGGGCTATGCCACATTCGCTTGGCTAGTCACCCATTACAACAACCTTTATCAACTGTCTAACTATCTCTTAACTAACTAGCTAACTAGCTCAACCAACTCTAACAATTACCTACCTCCATATTCCTAACAATCCTCCCTTCCTTCAAAGACCTTGTCCTCAAGGTCTGCATGTAGCTTGGGAATTGGAGAGCCCAAATGAGAAAGCAAGAACTGCCGTAGATGAGCTACTGTTGGCGGTGGCTTTGGTGGCGGTTCCGGTGGTGGACGATATAGCCAACTGAATGCTACAGTAGGGAGATCAGCACTGGAGATAGCACCTCCGACTATGACACATAGCACGCCAATGAGTCTCTGCAGTGCCGGGTTGACAGCCACGACAGGACAACTCATGGTGGATGATGGAAAAGAACCTAGATCAGTGGAATCGGTGTGCTCAGTTGATATGGCGTGGGCATTACAACAAACATGGTTGATGTGGTGTTGAGTAGCTCCTAATTTCATCAAACAGGTTGTACACAGTCGAGCATTCAAATGAAGACCAGTAGCAAATTCAAATATGTTGATGGGTGGCGGTTTTGGTAGTGGTTTGCAGACATATATTTCTTTACATTTGCTCTGTCCTATCTCGATAACTAAAACAAATAAGAGAAAATGCAACACAATCTTCATGAAGCTATGTGAGGTGATGACCCCATCAAGCATTTCATCAAACAACTTACAAACAACGATAAGCAACTCATTTTCTGAAGTGATCTTGGTGAGTTTATCAACAAAACCTGCATGTGCCTGGCTGCTAGCATTGAATAGCTCTTGATCTCTTATGCTAATCACACCAAGATACCTAATTACATGGTAATAGATGGCTGGCATGGTGTTGACCTTGTATTGTATAATTCCAAAATGCCGTTGGCAGTGAGCAATGTTTCTGACTGTTGTTGGACATTTCATCAAACATGTTGCATGCAACTGAAAATTCAAGCAAAAAACTAAAGCAAACAACCATAAGTTGAAGGGTGGCGGCTTGGATGGTGGCCTGTAGACATATAGTCCTGAAAATTTGCTTTGCTCCATATAGATAGTTAACACAATCAAGGGAAAAAATAGCATAACGTTTATGAAGCAACATGAGGTGATGTTCCCCTCAGGCAAATCATCGAATAGCTTGCAAACACCTTTATATAACTCATATGTTGTAGCTATCTTACAGATTTTGTCAACAGAAATTGCACCTGACCCTTTGAGTACTATTTCCATACTCTTGAGCTCCATTGCCTCTGCCCTTATACGAGATTCACCGACAATAGAATGTGCACATGTAAAATGGCAACTATAGGGAAGTCATGGGAACAACTTGGACTGATCTTGGTATTTGTGTTGGGCACTAATTTCTTCTTGATGTCAGAAATCAATTATTCTGTGTCCTTGAAGGATTCTTTTGTGAAAATTTGGCCAGAGACCTTTGCGATGGACCCCATTCTCGCAATGGCAATGGAAATAGAACGGAAATTTGAATCTGAAATCAAAACAGCAACGACAGGGGAAGGAGCTATAACAGTAGATGGAACAGATACAGCAGTCGACTTGGGTTGGGATTCTTGAATGGACTTGACACAAGGATCGATCTGGGTGTAAACCACAGGCTCATGGATATGAATCAAACCAGAAGATGAGATGCTCTCAGAATGCACCCCATGGTATATGAGACATTCTTGGGTCCCATGGCCATATTCAAAATGCCCTTGTTACTAGACTGTAAGGTCCATTTTAGATGCCAACTCCTTTTGAATGGGGGGTGGGTTAGTCAAGGAATGTTCATCATTCCCTCGTATGAAGATTTTTCTCTGTTGGAATCAAAGTTTTTCTCTTCATATATAGAATAATGTCATGTGCACGCATTGCAACATCTTTCTTTGGGTAGGGCCGGGGCCGGGGGGAGAAAGGCTGTTTGGGGTAGCTCGACCTCTTCTCTGTTTTAATGAGAGCTCCTCCTCCCTTGCTACGACTCCTTTGTTCCCAACCACAGGAGCCTTTGTTACCAACCAAGCTGCTGGATGACCACTCCGAGCTCCATAGATGCCGTCTGGATCCTTTGTAATCAAGAAGTGAGGAACCGTAGCAAAATAGGGTACTGTTTCCTATCTATTAGAAGAGCTAAAGAAGAAGAATTAGAAGTTTTACTAGAAGAAGAATGGCCTATTCTACAGAAGAATTTAGAGGGTATGCACAGGAAGAAGGTTAGGGGATTTTAGAAGTAGAGAACAAGAGATTGGAGCCAAATCACCATCTGACCTCCTTGGTCTGCTATTGCCATCTATTTATAGGCTATTTACATGTAGGGGCTATGCCACATTCGCTTGGCTAGTCACCCATTACAACAACCTTTATCATCTGTCTAACTATCTCTCAACTAACTAGCTAACTAGCTCAACCAACTCTAACAACTACCTACCTCCATATTCCTAACAATACTCCCTTCCTTCGAAGACCTTGTCCCAAAGGTCTTGCTGTGAGTTCTATGGCATGGGTAAGGAGCAAGAATCCCCTTTGGATTCGATGGATGTCACCGCACGAAGAATTGGTACAGAGCCTGTCGACACTGTAGAAAGACACGACTATAGCTAGCTGGCCGGTTAGGCCATGAGATCAGAAAAAGGAAGGGGGGCTCCATATATGGCTATTAATTTGCTGCCCTCTTCTGCTCCCGTTTGATTTCCATCTCACTCTCTGTGGATAGGGGTGTAAACGAGTCGATATGTTTGACGAGTAGTTCAAAACTCCACTCGATAAAAATTCGGTTCGATTCATTTATTTAATTAATAAGTCGAGTTTGAACAAAAAAAAAAGTTTGATTCATAAATGAGTCGAGTTTGAACACATATGAACTCAGTTCAATTATACTCGTGAACAGCTCATTTAAGAGCTCGGTTAAATACTTGTTAAGAACTTGTCTAAGTACTCGCTAACACTTCGTTTAAATATTTCTTTAAATATAATAAATATATATTGATATAAAAATATTTATTTATTTTTATATAATTATTATTACAATATAAAATATTTATGAAGACTTAAATGTCATAGACTAAATCCACAGTGTATATGCACAAATTATGCAAATGAGGGTATATACACAAAATCATAAAAATAGGGCATGAACATAAAATTTAGTGTTGCAAGGTCTCCTAGCATATGAAGCATCTTCTTCCTCCCGAGACTAACCTGCGCAGTTGGTGAGCCCCCCGGTGGAGCCGAGGGACGCGTTGTCGGCCACTGGCATCTCCGACAACCACTGTGGACCATCCGTCAGTGGCATACGGTGCAGAAAGGAGGCTCTGGGCGGTGTGCGAAGGGGAGTTATAGCACCGCCCCTACCTTGTCGCGCACCAACCCCCTCCCTTGCAGTGTCTATCTATTAATATCATATTGCTTGTGACAAAATTATGAATATATTTCAAACATTATATTAAAATAATTAAATTAAGTAACTTATCAAAACTATTGAGATATGAGTTTGAAATAAGATAAATTTAGGTCTTATGAACGATCAATTTTTTACTTATAAATTGAATTGGACTTACTTATATATACGAACTCGCAAATTCAATTGAACTCGTTAAGATATTCGTTAATGACTCGAGCTCAAGAGTATTTAAACGAGTCGAATTTGAATAGACATTTTTAATACTCGATATAACTTGAGCTCGGCTCGAACTCGATTAAAAATTAACGAATATAGTTTGAACATTATATTACTCGGCTCGACTCGACTCGTTTACACCCCTATCTGTGAGTGGTTATATATATATATATATACATATATATATATATATTGTTTTCTACAATAGTAGAGATGGTACCGCACAAGTGGCTTAGCAGGAGTAATACTTCATGTATTGGTTCAGACAGCAGATCTACAAAGATTTTCCATAAATTTTTAAAGGCCCAGCTCTCTAATGATAGCAGGTTTATAAAAGATTTTTTAAGATTTTTTTTTAAATATGATATTAAAAGTCCAACTCCATAGTGATAGCAGGTTTATAAAAGAACTTTTAAGAATTTTTTTAAAGATGATTTACAAAGATCAACAAAGATTTTAAAGAAATTTTTTAAAGATGATATTAAAAGTCCAACTCCCTAGTGATAGCAGGTTTATAAAAGAATTTTTAAGAAATTTTTTAAAGATGATATTAAAAGTCCAACTCCGTTGTGATAGCAGGTTTATAAATGAATTTTTAAAATTTTTTTAAAGATGATTTACAAAGATCAACAAAGATTTTAAAGAAAATTTTTAAAGATGATATTAAAAGTCCAACTCCCTAGTGATAGCAGGCTTATAAAAGAACTTTTAAGAAACAATTTAAAGATGATCAATATCAAAAGTTCAACTCTCATCATCGGATGATATAATAAATTAATATTATAATAAAAATATTTTGAAAATAATAATAATAATATAAATGCGAATAAATCTAATTAGATAATTAAGTTAGTGTGAACTCCCATGTACAAGTACCATAAATACTCTCAAGTGTAAAACTCCCATGTGACCACTTTCTAGTAGTATAGAGAAATAGGGAAATGATCTTTATATCAAGAAGGATTTTGACGTAGTAACTCTCATGTGTAAACCCTAAACCCTATCAAGAAGGAAAGAAGAGTTTAGGTAGTAAAAATTTCGATGAAGTAACCCCCACATTCCATGGCCCAATAAAGAATGGACAGGAGAATCATACAAGCTGGCCCGTACTGGAGCCGAAAGCAGTTCAACCCCAGCCCAAACAGCAGACCCAACTTAGCCCAAGCAGCTCAAGCTCGTGCTGAAGCTGAGCTACCATCTACAATCTGACCAGTTAGAGTGGAGTAGACGATCTCAATCCGTAGCATTAAATCTGCTCGGATACAAAAGATTTGGGAGTTAGGAAACACATATATATATATATATATATATATATATATATATATATATGCATAGGTTAATGATAACATAGGTAAATGATATGCACCTTGGGTACATTAACCGTGTCTCGGCTCATAATTGATAGTCCTACATAAAGAAGTTAAGGTTAGACTTAACCAAATTCCAACAGACATTTCATGTGAGGAACAAGAAAAATATCTCAATAAAGACATAAAAGTAGATTAGTCCCATATTTTTTTATTGGGTGATTTTAAACAAAGGTGTGCCCCACTATTAACCACTAAGTTGGGATATGCCCTAGATAACCAACAATACTCTCCACCCCCCACCCCTAGCCCACTTCTGACGTACTTGACCTGCAAACTTCAAAAACTCCCAAATCTACTAGTCCATGTTATACGTATCAAGATAGATCGATAATAGAGTGAGAATATCTTCAAAATTTTAGAGATATTTTCAGTTTATTCTTAATCTATCACAATATCAAATGACCTTTTAAAGTATATATAAAAAAATTAGGGTTCGAAAGATTTGAACCAAAAAGAGGTACCAAATAATAGGTGTTTTGGTAAATTATATGCATTTCTAAAATAAATTATGAGTTGGCTTGATGTGAAGTTATTTTCTTTCCGGAACCAGTCTACAATTACTTTACCTCTTTTTTTGGTTGATTACGCAAATGAGATTTGTCTACCGAGTTAAAGAGAAAGTTAGACCCCGGATTAGGCTCCACGAAGTCAATGACTTCTAGTGTGCACTGCCTAAAACTTCCTTATTTGCTTTACAATTATATACTCCATTCAACCCATTGGGAAGAAGAAAAACAAAACAAAAAAAAATGTTTTCCAGCTTACACATTTGTGATTCTTCACTTCGCCCAACAAATCATTATGGACATATATTAAGAAGTGGTCTAGTGATTAGCTCTCCATGTACTTCAAAAAGAGATCACATGTTTGAATTTTAAGAAGAGAAATGTTTAGTGCCCTCTAAGAAGGCAATAAAAGTTGATGTGGATTGTTCTTTAAATAATTTTATTTTGTTAAAATAGAGAGAGAAAAAAAAAATCTTGTCCAATTTTCAACTGATAAGATTATTCGAAGGGCAATTCATATCACTTTTATTACTTGTTTCGGAGAGCACTAAATATTTCTCTTTTAAGAAAAATATGTTTAAAAAAATTTCTAAAAATATTGTAATAAACTAATTTTTCAACCGGGAAAAAATAAATTAGAAAACCCACGAGTTCTAGCACAAAATTTTATCATTTCTTACAATAGCTTTTAGCGGAGAGTGAGCCAAAGTACTCAAACATAGACTCCTTGCATTATATTTACATAGTAAAGTAAAATATACTTGCTGCACTTAGCGAGTAATATGGCAGGTCTGTGTAGAATTACGGTTAGGTGTTATGTAAGTTGACAAGTTGGGGATCTCATATTAATTTGAACTCATAAATATCATTATTGGACTCAAAATTATAAACTTTAGATTTTAAAATATTATTTTTAGAGTTCAAAAATATTGTCCAGACTTTATAAAAAGCGACTTTAGAATCTGCAACCAGTCACTGTTGCTTGCCAACTCGGAGGATGACGCCCAACATAGTGCTATGCAAATTATCACGTCCAAGCACAACAAATGTATTTGGACAAATACAGTAAATTTAAAGACCGAGTCACAAAATGATGGGTCTGGCACATGGTCATTCACGTCACATGCGGCGGTAGGGTCACTAAAGAGACCACAAAATCGTACTGCCTCCATATTATAAATACAATCTTCGATGTGTGTAGATTTGAAATTTTTCGGTCAAATAGAGTAAAGACAATACGAGTATACAAAAAATAAAAGCTGTCAAGTCCTGACTTTAGAGTTCACGAACACCAATCTATGAGCCCACAAAATCACACGGAACAAAATTTTCTCGTTACAAAAAAAAAAAAAAAACCGATGATGAAACAAATGGCCTTGTCATTTGATTAGGACGCCCCACCTAATCGATCGTTTGGTCCCCATCCTTACGAACAAAGTGTGTAATCTCAAAGCTGGCTATGGGCCAAAAGGAGGAAGAAAAAGGCAAATCGAGAGACTTACTGCTGAGCACAGACGGTCGACATGAACCTTTTTCTCCCTCAGATTAAAAGCGTGCTTTCGACCACGGGTCGATCTATCGATCCACGTGGAAACCCCCATCGATCAAAGTTGTTTCAAATGGCTCGAGTCCAACTGGCTGCCCCCCACTTTGATTGATCTAAAAACATAGGTATCCAACTCCTTGGACGGGTTCTGTTAATCTGATGGGTTGGGATGGGATGGGATGTCTTCACAAAGCCTTTTTCACACCTTTTTTTCTTTTCTTTTTGTCATGTGGACATGTGAATACAGGGTGCGGGGGCAAGTGCAATCATCAACATATGATCTTCTTGCGGGTGTTCTTCAATCTCCACAAGCGCCTAAATAACCGGATAAGATTTTTCTGGTCATCTTTAGTAGGGAATACTAATGAAAAGTATACATGGCTATGAAGATCACGTGTATTTTCTATTGCTGCAAAGTAGAGTTTTTGGGCAAATCCCAAACAAACGCTTATATGCATGTATCACTGTACATATCCAACGAATCACCATGCAACAATCTCCTGCCCTGCTCGGGCAAAAACCAAAACCAATACCAGGTGTGAGGGCTAAAGAGAGGAAAAATGAAAAGAAATCACCTTTCATGCACATGAGTTCTCAGATCTAAGTGTAGATGTCGTTTTGTCACTGCACAGTTAATCCAAAGTGATCAAACAAACCAGTCAGGGAGGGAGCGACCGCCATATTCTCTGCTTCCCAGTTCATGTGATTGCAGGAACTAGAAAGAAGCAGCTTCCCATGCTTCGGCCAACCAGCATGCAGCAGTCACAGTTTCAAGATCTAACGACCTCTTATAACATTTCCTAGCCGTCACTTCCCTTTTGAAAAGAATCGGCTGAAACCTCGTCCATGTTTCTCAGGTGCTGGATTTGATGAGGCACAAGATGAAGATGACAGGGTTGACCTGTGCTTTGAGTGCTTGGAGCCGACTGGCGACCTTGGCATCGGGCCGGCTTCTGTGTGAGGTGGACTGAAGAGGGGGTTAAAACCATCTAATGGAGACTCACATCCCGTTTTCTGGAGGAAAGAAGCAATATTCTCCAGATCAGCATGATCTGAGAGTTGGGTGCTATGCCTGCCTTTCCCATTTGAACCATCCCTATCCAGCATGCCATCGAAGAAATCTTCATTAAGCCTGCTGTTTGAAGAGGAGTCTACTTCTGTTCTAGGGCGCAAGGCTTTCAATTGTTTTCCAAGTAGTAGTATTGTCTCCTGACATTCTGCAAGCTTCTCTGCAGCTGCTGCTATTTCTCTTTCCTGATCAAGCAAAATGGAAGGGCTAAAGAGACTGAGAAAGTTGTCATGAAACATGAAACATTTGCGAGGCAATTCACTTTCGCATGCTGGAGGGGAAACAACAACATTGATAAATCCTGTTGCCATATTCAATAAAGATAAGATCCTCTTTTCTAAGCTAAGGTATATTTACTAAGTTCTTCCTATTAACAAGTATGGTAACTATACATTGGAAGTAGTTGGTTATAATGTAACAAGGAAGAGTTCAGTTGTATTTGTTTAAAAGACCAAGAATGTTTCTTCTAAGAAAGAAAAAGGTTGGAAGTTGGTTTAATAATAGCATAGTTCAGGATATATCCAATAAAGAGCATGGGTACTTAAATGTCCAGTAATTCTGAGGGACCATGTGCACTCTATGAAAGACCGATAATATTTCTTCTAACATGGTTCAGGATATGTAATAAACATCATGGACGTAAAGAAATACACCAAAATCCTATTTACGGTTGTTCAGATATTCTGAGGGACGATATGTGCACTGCACGAAAGTATTGTCAATACTCACCTGCTTTATCTTGGTCTCATTATCAGCACCTGAGGCGTGTACACTTGTTGAGCAACTCTGGTACCTTCACATGGATTAAGAAGTTTCATGCCGCCGGGAAACAGATTATAGATTGTGAAACAGTAAATGTGGATTTACATGCTAACCTTTCTAGCTGCTCCTGAAGATCTTTGCATTTGGCCAAGTCATCCTGGTGACTATGCCTTTCCTGTTGAAGCTCATTATCTAGGCTCTCTGCTTTTGCATTCAGCAGATTTATTTCATTTTCCAACTCTTGAGTACGGGTTTCCAAGGTCTTGTAGGATGCTGCCATACATTTCAGTTGTGTTTCAGCCAAACTATTTGTCTTATGAGATGCAGCAAGTTGTGATTTAAGTTCTGTTAGTTCCTGATCCATCTCAAGCAACTGAGTCTTTGCTTGCTCCAAACTTTCCGCACATCTAGCCAATTCAACTTGTAGGTCATCTCTCTCCAGTTTCAATTGCACTACCTCATTTGTAGAGGAACCATCAATTGTACCTTTAAGCTCAAATCCAGGGCTAGCATCCCCATTCTGGTGATCAGGATAAGACTCAGAGTTAGGAACAAGAGCAGAGTCAATTGAAAACCTCTCTCCCCCTTGTTCAACTTTCTTCTCTAACAGTGTTACCTTGTCTATGTAGTCGGAACTATTGCTTTCTCCTTCATTCTCCCTGCCTCCCAAGATTCTAAAGTTTTCCTTTACTTCACACAATATGCTAGACAGGGCAACAATGAAATTATCAAAACCAATTTCATTGCAGAGAACTTTACTGACACAATCAGAGAACTCTCCAACTTTCTGGCCTACTAGGTTACCATTAGAAGACATGGTCTGGACTTCCCCAGCATCCTTACAAACTGATGTGACAAAGTCATGAATATGAGAAATAGCATTTTTCAGATCCCGGTCCACAGAAGCCCTAGTATCAACACATGCATTCTCAAGGCAAGCTGAAGAAATCCTATTGTCTATGGTGTCCCCCATGTCTTCAGGACAATGCTTATCAAGTGGTGTAATAGACTCCTCAATAGTACAACTGATGTATTGACGAGGCAGCTCCTCTTGAGAGTCAATCAGAATTCCTTTTAAATCCTCAAGAAGTTTTCCAGCATCAAAGTCCTTAGTTGGAGCATCAAGTGCTAAAGCTACTCTCGATTTGAGCTTTAAGAGTAAAACTTCATTTCTCTTAGATGTGACATCCCCAGGAGATTGCCCTCCCTTAGAAGAAATGGGATCCTGTGGTTCATCTAAACCAGGATGTTGTTCCTTGCGGAGGTCCCTATCTTGGTTAGCTTCAATCAAGGTTTTATTTTCAAGATTTTTGTTTCCAGTCTTCCCCATTGTACCATCTGGCCTGGTGAGGGCACCAATAGATTCTGATGATAAACATGCCAGCTTCTCCATCTCCAGGAAATCATCCATAAGATCCAAAGAATTTGACTTCTTAACCTTGTTAGGTTTGCATACATCCTTCTCTTTCTTTATATGTGACAACTCTGACATTAATGCTGTGGCCCAGGAATCACTACAACTTCCTTCATCATCAATTCCATCCTCTGACATGGAAGTCAAACTTGGTGGAGTGCTCACATGTTGGTTCAAAGGACCCTCTATGGGGACATGAAGGTTGGACTTCAAAGGGCTTCTCTGTTGATCCACAGCCAACATATGTACTTCTAAGCTCCTGAGCTTGCTAGATGTTTTAGCACAAACGTTCCTTGAAGCCTGAAGCTCATAATTTCGTTTCGATAATGCCTCCTTTAACATCTTTGTTTCTTCCTCCATTGCCAGTAAACGTGCAGTGAGAAATTCATTCTCTTTGTGACACTGCTGAATGTTTTCAAGGGCAAAATCAGGAACAGGTCCAAGACGTGGGCTAGCACTTGAACGCCGTGATCTGGTGTCCCCATAATCACGACCAAGACTTTCTACTTCCTGTTTCATTTGAGCTAATGCGGCAGGCCCCGGCAACCTTTTGCGTACAAGCCCACGTAACCTTTGGCACTCTGCTTCTAATTTTGTTATTTTCTTGACATCTTCCAGATGCTGCTTGTTAGCAACTTCCGCAGACCTCACACACATGTTCTTTTCTTCATTTCTAATTTCAAGCTCCTTAGTGACTACCTGAACTTCATATTTCAATGAACTTATTTCTCTTTCACATGACTGAATATTAGCCTTTAGAACCTCAATCTCTGCATCAGCCATAGATTTCTCATCACTAAGCTTCATCAACATGTTAGAACGTTCTTGAAGTGATCTGGAAAGGGCAGCGTTTTCAGCTGATGCTCTGAGGAGCTCCTCTTCAAAATCAACTATTCTTGAGTCAAGCTCAAACTTGATCTTTTCCCAATGTTTAGTTTTTGCAAAGACTACATCATGCAGCTTCTGTTCACCCTCTTCCTTCACAGAGCGTATCTGTTTCATGCACTCCTTCAGAGCACCATCAAGGTGGGCTGCTCGTTCTTCAGCAGTTAGTTTCAGCAAGGTAACATCTTCGAGTTGATTTTTCAGTGCCGAAGCTTCAGCTTCAGCTTTTTCCCAACCTAAAATGGACAAAGAAAGCAACAGAATCACTTGTAAAAAGTCTCAGGTATGTCGGTCCTTTGTAATGGTCAAACCAAAGTAAAGAAAATGTGGTGAACAAAATGAAAACAAGAGTTATGTTGCATTACCTGTGACAGCTTCTTCAGCAACTTTTGCATGCTGCTTTACCAAATTGTCTCTAGTTATTAAATCTGCTTGTGCTGTGGACAATTTTTCATTCAAAGCCTTCACATCATCATTCAAAACCTTCACTTGATCCTTGAACTCTGTGAGTTGGTTATATGTTTCCTTGGAAATTTGAATATAATTCACACTTTTGGAGTTATCCTACACAACAAAGTTGAGAAAGGGGAAAATCTGAGGTAAGTATAATCACATAAAATAAAGTCAATCTTCTAGGATATCAGATGCAATGGCGTTAAAATGAAACCTAACATCAAATTCCTCATAAATGTTATGCAACTGACAAATATTGCATCAAATAGATCTCACTTCAAATTTTTATGACGTGCATACAAAAAATCAGGAATATAGAAACTTGAAACCACATCATAACTTCTATTTTATACATGTTCCCAAGATGCTAAAAATGAAGCTGTAGGACTCTTTGGAAATGTTTTAGCAACCCAGATTACCCCGAATCCATGATATATTAAGTTTCTGGCCATTAGGTACATGAAAGAGTTCCTTCTTTAAAACCTAAGGATCCATCTAAAGAATAAAGATGGACACTTTCAGAATGCCACAAATTATTTTGTGAAACGTATTAAACAAAAGCAAGACTTAGAGGACAAAAAGTGCTAGAACTGCTATAGGTGCTATGGTGTGTGAATAGACTGTATGGGGCTAACTGGCTCCTACCAACATCAGCCTCCATCAATGTCTGTTGCAACAAACCCATGCAGATGTAGGATTGTATGGCAGACGTTATTCTTAAAACTGCAAGGCCAAATGGAAGAAATCAAACAAGCAAAATAGTTATGGTACTGACCCTAATTAGCCACCAAAAGGGTTACTTGGATAACAAAGATGCCTAAGAACGGGACCCCAACCGGTATCATGGGATTAAAGGGCTTTCACCAAGACTAGTAGTATTAAAAAAGGAGAATAAATCCTCCAGCTGTCCTTTCAAATAATGCCGGGTAAGATGGGATTGAAGTGAAAATCACAGATTCTGTTTCCTCACTCTCCTCTTTTCTCAACCAAGCAAAATTTAAGATCCCCGAAAAAGCCCAGCAAAAATCTGTTGGACCCCAAATAAGGGGTATTTCATGATGATCAAAGAAATAATTCTAAAATAACAATATAGAGAATATCTGGAAGAAGCCAAATCAATCAACACTGACATGGAATCTATTATTCTATGGACCAAAGCATACACATTCGTGGAATATCAGTGACAACAATCCACATGTTTCAAAATGCTGCCCGAGCATTGTTTGCAAGAGCCAACTCTAATATAAATGAGCATTTAAGACATAGGATTATATTCAAATTAAAAACATATGACCAATCAACAATTGACTGGAAATTCTACAATTAATGATGTGGGTAAAACACCGACTACAGTGGCTTCTACTTCAATTGATCATTGGAGTGTCAGGAGGCCAATTAATTTTAGTGTTACCAGTTGCCCTAACTAGAACTCTTTAAAGCAATGTCCTTTGATTAAAATCTGTCCTAACTATCTCCTAACATTTTTTTCTGTTCTTCCATTGAAAAGCATGACCCTGTTAGGAAGAACCATTCATACTCTATAAAATGCTGTGTGAAGAATTATTTCATAGTCTTTTTGCAGTGATCGCACCCTTAGATTTCTGTTAACATCTGCATTTTATTCCTAACATTTACATTCTTGCGATACTCTACTGCATTTGGCTAGCCTCCGCATTTAACCAGTTTTAATTGTGAATTACATGACTCCCAATCATGCACCCCACTCACACGGATATCTGTCAACCCTGTGAGGCCATAATGCTACTCTGAATAAAATGGTCAAAGAAACAAAAGCATGATGCCCACATTATCCACTTGTTATTGTTTCTGCTGATAACATTAACCTCAATATCACTATATTTATTGTACAATTAGATCATACAACAGAAATCTGTTGCCTTATGTATCTCATGCCATCAATAGTGACTCTTTCATTTTTTTTATTCTTTTGAAGGGCTACAGGTAATTTTATCCATATCGCAATCTGTTTTCTCTTCTAACATATGCTTGCATCAGAATAAAGTTTGTCATGCCAGAAATGAGTCCCTGCAACATCAGGCACTTGTAGAGTGACAACAAAGTAGTAGAAAAAGGAATGGATGAGTGAAACCACAAACCTTATCCCCTTGAGAGCTGGATAAAGATGCAGCAATAGAATCTGTTGCAGCTGCTGTTTTGTCTGATGACTTCTTCTTCCAAGGCCAACTTCGGCGATCCATGTTTGCACTGTCAGCACGGTAGAAGCATAATGTGATAAATACAAAATACGAGAAATGGAGACAACACAGTACAAAACACAGCGAGACCAAATATTCAAACATTTATGTCTGCAATCTGAGATGACAACAATAAAAATAAGGGGGCCACAGTTAGCTTGGAGTATCAAAAGAAGGACTGAGAAAGAAAAAAAGAGTAAACATGTAAATAAATGTGGATAAGAAGGTCTGAATATTCACAGATGATGATTGATGAAAATTCTAAGTCCCAAGGAGTGACAAAGTAGAGGCATGACGAGTGTATATTTGTCAACATGAAGTGCGCCCATTAATGCTGCATTGATTTGAAAATATGCATCCCCCAAATTACGGAAAGTCCCAGGTAGATGGCAGCAGTACGACATATGATCTGCCCTGCTGCCTCCCTAATCAAACCAGTGAAATTGAGGTTTCCAATAGTCTTGAAAAATTGGAATATAGGTCAGCAGATGTAAAGAGACAGAAGTTTGTTTTTGATAGGTTAAACACCCCCACAGGAGCATCTAAATTTTGTAAACCATATGATGCACTATTTAAGATTATTTCAACCAATATTCTTTCGAGATGTATATTAAATTATTTAGTTAAGTGCACTGCTATAGCTCATAAAGATTAGGTACATTACCGTGAAAACAAGCAATATAAAAACAAGAAGAATATAGCTCACAAGGATTGGCAACATTGTCTCAAAAATGAGCAATATAAAGAGAATAAGGATAGATAAGATCTGTCTCTCATTAGAGACAAGCAATAACCAGAATTCTGCACCAGGAGTTTTTACTCTAAGCAATGCCTATAATTGCTTGAAAGCATCCATGTCTCAATCCAAAAGGAAGTGACTAATCAAGATAATGAAACCATTCAAAGCAAATGTCCAACATATATCAATGTCTGAAAATCAAGTAGCACCAAGATGAGGGTGAAGGAAGGAAAAATCTATAGTCAAATAGGCATTGGCATCAAAAAGTACTTTGCATTTGCGACCAAAAATTTTACGAGTTTCCTTTAGAAAGCTATAAAGACAGAACCTACGCAAGAATCAACATGAAAATATAAGTTTTTCCTGGAAGGTGAACATGTAGGTAGAAGTTAAAAAAGGTAACTTCTCTTTGCAGCAACCATAACACGGTTGCAATTCACTTAAAAAAAAAAAAACGAAGCACACCTACACAAAAAAAGAGGCATACCTCAAGAGAAGGGGAATGCCTGATGCAAATCAAACCACAGAAAGCAATTAATCTTTGCTAATAAAGTTGAGGATAATGTAAAAGAAAGGTCAAAACATTCCAAATCAACAAAGGTGATCTTACGCTCCTTGAATCAACATGAAGGGAGAACAGCAGAAAGTCATAGCTGAATAAGAAAACTACGAGTCAAGGAGGGTCTTCTGAACATCTAACGGCTACCCAGAAAATTAAGAACACAACACAAATCTGACAGCATAATTAAAATCGATCCCACTCTTGACCAGCTATCAGCGGCTATCCTCGTCTTGTATAGTTTGGACAAACCCATCCCAATGATCCAGTATGGAAGCCCCCGTCTTTAGCATCGAGAAGGACTCTGACTTCAGTAGATTAATTGAGAAACCAGCAGCGTATCTTTTTGCCAGCAACACTAAATCTGGGAAAGGTGCTTCCTAAAACTAGGACATTAAATGAAATACACCAGATGATCTTACACTAAGTTCGAGAAACCAAAACGCTGGAGAGAGAGAGAGAGAGGATACAGCTCTGGGAGCAGAGATGACAGCCAACAAGGTCAAATACAGGAACAGAATGAGAAAAAGGAATAAGAAGGATCATCCAAGGAACACCGATTTCAAAAGAAACATGATGCATGCTAATCCGAGAACACCGAAGACCACATAAATTGTCTTCCCCCTATAGAATAAGCTCGAGGCTATCAGGATCCACCACAGAGCGAACACGTATTGGAGAAATTGAAAGCATAACAAGGAGAATTCCTTCCTTCAACGACAACCTTCTGCTATCCCCGGAGAACTGCAGCCCTCCTCCAAGCCCAGAAGAGCAGCTTCATGTCCCGACACAGAAGGCGAGCGAGTGGTCAGTATTCAGAGCTCCCCCGGCAAACCGACACTGGAGCCGGTGTCGGCAGCAGTGGCATTGCTTATAGGCCCGGAATCCGCCGTCCCTACGCATCAGAAAAACAAAAAGTGATCAAAAGCAAAAGCAAAGAGAACGTGACCACTGCACTAGAGAACTCGAAAAGTTGATACGGGGGTGAAGTGCACGGTTCTAACTTTTTCTTAATAGGAACTCAAGAGAAGGGGGGAAAAACGGGAAATTGCGACAAGAAAAGGGGGAATCACCTCCTGTTTTAATGGGTATAGACAGATGCTGAAGCAAATGGGGAAAAACAAGATTTTGATACCACTCTTGGATGATAAACAGAGATAGAGGGAGACAGCATATCAACAAATGTGATTAACGGCTTCTATGCATAGAAGCAGAGGTACCCAGATACCGGATACAAAGAGATATAGAAAGAGATGGACAGAGAGAGATACACATAGAGATAGAGAGGGAGACAGAAACAGGTGAAGACGATCAGTATCTGGGACTATTATTGCTGATCCCATTTTTAGACGGTAGAAGCACATGATCACCCAAGAATCCCCGTGCCCGGATGGCATGCACTGACCAACCAGAGGGGGAAGGGGAGGGGGAGGGAGAGAGAAAGGGATAGGCTGTCGGTGCTCACCTCAGCTGATGAAATGCTGGCTACAGGAGTGGCAAACCAGGTGATAGATCTGGGAAGAAGAAGAAGAAAGGTTTTTGCTTTAATGGGTAGTGGATGGTAGAAGATTTCAGGATTAGTGGGGAGGCGGGACGTACGCAGAGATGGATTGAGAGAGGAGGAAGAGGAGTGGAGGTGGAGACATGGAGGAGGCGCAAGGAATTTGATCTTGTTGCTTAATAAGGTAGTTGAAAACTCTTTGTAGGTGCAGACGACAGTGAGAGAGCTGGCATGGGGAGGTAGTTCTCCTGTCTCCTCTCCCCCCGTCTTCTTCCAGACTTTTGAAAGAGGAGAGAGAGAGAGAGATAGAGAGAGAGAGAGAGAGGGATAGATAGAGAAGTAGAGAGAGAGAGAGAGAGAGGTTTGGGGACCTAAGAATGTGCGCGTTAGGTGTCACTTAAAAGCCCGACGTCCGAAAAGATACGAAGACGCCTCATCCCCCTCCCCCCACCCCACATCAAATAAATATTTACATTAAAAAAAGAGAGAGAAAAGATCAAATTTCCCTCAAATCATATAAGGCAAAACTAATCGGCTTAATACCATATTTAATTAATTTGGGTTCTTTCTTGCAATTAACTTCATTGGATGCGGAAATGAAATCTCCATTGGCCCCGTGGTGTGCCTTTACGCCAGGTTAATTAACAAAGGCATAGCCTCCACGTAAGACAGGTCCTCTACGGCAACCGTAGAATCTATCCAAAGTTTAACAAATGGTGGCCGCCTACTAAAAACGTATGCCTTTTCATCACAGGCATTCGAAAGATGGGCTTCACATGACCTGGGATTGGGAGGGCGATGGCAGCACCATCCCATGTAGTTTGCTCAGCGGGGCATCTTTTACACTGAGACAATTCAATTATTCTCAGGGGGGTTTAATTACCTTCCATCAATGATAAGTTAGAGTCTTGCCGTGTCTTAAAAAAGAAGAAATATTAATTAATTTCTTATATATATATTTTCATCATCTTACATAGAAAAAAATTGTGGATGTGTACCCGTCGTCTTAACACTCTTGCAATCATTTTTTTGGGTAAGTAAATAAATAACACTAGCAATTCGTTTAAACCCAGTATGATCAATACATTCGACAAAGTATTATTCTTCAGAACGAGTACACAAGTGGCACGTGGATGAAGAGGCTCCGCAATCTCTCTGTCAAGGTGTTGAAGAAAGCTATAATATCTACTAGTTTAATATGCTGGTCGGACCAGCCCCAAACATGCTGGATTAAGTGATTATCTCGATCGATCATACAGGAAATTTTCATTAATTAGCTGAGATCAATAAAATCCTTCAAAAATAAGCTTTCTTAACCAATAACAATTCATAAAAGCCCACCCCCCCCCCCGCCAATGCTTCCTGACAAGCTGCCAAGCTCTTTTAAACCCCACCGCAGCTGCCATTCCTTGAAATTAGTTTAGTTTAAACTTTAAACCCCATCCTTGATGGCGTTATCTATTTATTATACACCTCTCCCTCCCACGAATCGAGAAGGAAATGACCATACTGGCCCTAGAGTTTCGCTCCCATGCGAGAGCACACACCCCACACACTTATTGGTGTTGTGCAGCTGGAACTGACGTTACGGTGGGACTGGCTACCACATTTACTCGCCTCGGCGCGATGGCGACCGCGGCGGCCGTCGACCAGTGGAGGCGCCTCGCACGACTTCGGACGTACGGCACCGAAGCCCTCCAACACCTGTCAGCCGGATCCCCCACTCTTCATAAGAAGATTTGTATGGCCCTCGTGCGCAGCGCCACCAGACCCGTACGTCTCACGCCAGCCCAACCGCACCATCCTCCCCTCCTTCCGCCCCCAGCAGCAGCTAGGGCACAGATACAGCCAAGGGCGGCGTCCTTGCGCGCCCCAGGCGGAGGACGAGCGGCCAGCTCACGCGACGGCGACCGCCGATGGGCCTCCTTCTGGGGACGTCCGGAAGGAAGCCGGTCGAGGAAAAGCGCTCCTCTGTTCGACCCCCGGCCCTCCATGGCAGGACCAGCAGCTAGACCGCTGCTTATTGTTCTCTCCCACGTAGTAGCAGTGGTACACAAGACACGGGTTCGCCCCCGTGGATGCGGGGCCATTTGGATTCTTGCCCCAGAAGGAAGGAGGTGAAGAGTATAGTCCATTGGGATTTGGGAACAGACGGGAGGTTTGTTTGGCAGCTTATGTCATGGGGCTCGGGGGTCAGAGTACGGTGACCAGGGGTGTGGCAGGATGTGAGACCAAGGCTACGTCGCCATGTCCGGCTCTTGGTAGCTCGAGGAGGGGATGGCCAGTTGGCCGTTCTTCGCTACCGAGGAAAGGAAGCAAGGGGAAGCAGGGGTTGGCCTCGCCGATCCCATAAAACATGGTTGCCAGCTTCCCTCACGGTCTACATGCAAAAGCCGGGAAGCCGGGTGCATGGCGGGCTTGAAAGCGTAATACGACGAATTCCGGGAGGGAGCTATAGGCGCCGGTGGACTGCTTGGACCGGATAATTAAGTGGGATTATCTAAGCTAAGATGCGAAGCCACAGAATCCGCAGTCTTTTTGTTTACTCAAGTCTTTTTATATTCACATGTTCCAAGGGTTTTTTCCCTTTAATTAAGGGAATTGTTTAAACCTAGTTTATTTTCCATCTTGTCTTTACAAAGGCTTCAATAATTCTTTATAACATATAATTTTAAAAAATAAATCTATTTTTTAAATATCGAGAATAAACTCACTTCGCTTACGGACGGGTCCTGCTATTACCCATATGACTGCCTTGTCTTTATGTTCGCAGTAGGAGTTGATGTGTGCGACCACTTTGTTTGCACCGTGAAGCACTTTATCCCTATGACTTACTCAAGTAAATTTATATATTTAATAAAATCTATAAGTATTATCTTCACACACACACACGCGCACACACACACAAACTATACGTGCCAATAAGAAAGAACACGGGAAGTCAATATCCCATTGTCCTTCCACCCAAAAAATTATAATTCATCGTAACTTATAGCCACGTCCATTTTCGTTTTTTTCTTTTTGATGGTTTGTGCATTCTCTTTCCATCTTTCTTAGATCTTGGCAAATGGAACGTCTCCTTCTGCGGACAAAAATCAAAGGAAAAAGATAACCCATCAGGTTGTTCATAGGTCAGTCTTGTGGGGTCTGCTTTAATTTAGCCAGTCTTGATCAAACATAGCTCTTGGCGCTAGCGAAGTCTTCACTTCCCTATATTCCATCAGGGCATTATGTGGGGCCAAACATTATATATATATATATACACACAAATTCTCCGAATACAATTATATACACTTTTTGAACATGTATATATAGTCACCTTACTCAAAATGTTCACGTACTCTTGTTTCCGTTTTTGATTGGTGAACAATGGCACGTGCGCACACAGCCTCTTGGTGCAGATGCTGATCTGCCACCAATTTTTACTGGTGGGAAACTGGCGAACGATGTCCTCAAAAGAAACTTGACAGTCGAAGTACCAAAAGGTGACACCTATCCGCCCTCCCTTTGATCTCGTCCATGATCCAAGTGCTCACACTCTGTACACATGAGTCATTAACACACGAACCCACCGCAGCAAATGATACAGAGAGGACTACTCTCAGAGGAGGGGAAACAACATGCAGCAAACAATAGAGCCGCGTGGACCCATCATGCGCATGCAAGCACACAGTGCCGCGCAGATAGTGGAGGATTAGAAATTTTGTTCACGTACGCGAAGGGTGCGAGCAACAAGGTTAAAGCATCACATATGTACGTGGCTTTTCTCTTTTCTGCAGAAGTCAATTTTGGTGACTTTTACCTTTTTATCTATGGTTCCAAACACCACCAGAGGAAAGACCGGTTGGACTTGGAAATCAGCACTCACTTTCCCTCCATTTCCATTCCCCTCAGCCAACTACGTCCCTTAATATACACTAATTAAGTGGACACGACGATGCCTAATATTTCTCCGTCACTGACAATATGGGGAACGTAAAAAATATTCGCCCTTACTAATAGAACTTCCCTTTCCCAATTAGCTCTGGGCTAAAGGAACAATCGTCGAAGTTTAGTGACCTGTCATGAAAGAGGGGACAACAACTATGTAAGTGTGTGCGTCTATACGAGGAAATTTTTCTCCTGTTAAAATAGTCAAATAATTTTTGATTGATTGTTTGAAGTGTAACATGAATCTTCATAAAAAAATATTTAATATTTATCAGAATCTAATAAAATATATAAGTAAAAATAAATAGGTTTATAAATAAAACAAATAAATAATTAAGTTCAATAAATTTATTTTGTTTCATTTATATAATTATTTGTTCCACTTATTTAACTATTTATTTCACGGATCAAATATATAGATAAGTAGAATAAATAAATACGTAAGTGGAATAAATAAATATGTAACTGAGATAAATAATTCTATTCTATTTATCTATCTATTTGTTTTAATTATTCATCTATTTATTTCACTTATTAGTGGATCAAATAAATAGATAAGTAGAGAAAATAAATATATAAGTGGATTAAATAAATATGTAAGTGGAGTAAATAAATTTATTATATTTAACTATTTATTTATTCTACTTATCTATTTATTATACTCTGATAAATATTTAATATTATTTTTATGAGAACTTGTGCTATAATTCATAACAGTTAATCAGAACTCACTCACTATTCTGAAATGACAAAAAACTTCTTCGTATAATAATTCTCACGTCTATATATACTGATAAATTAATTTACAATATTGAACTCGCAGTGGGACGGCGAGAGGGGAGGAGTAATTAGGGCAGTGGGCTAATGTCGAGTTCCCTATAAATAATAAGAAATACTTAATATTCGGACGTCGGAGTAAATAATTTACCCGAGCGCCCAACTGAGGCAACTTTTATTGGGCAAACGTTCTATTACTTGGGTCCCACGTCCAGATTATTTACATAATTGAATGAGTGTGACAGTCATAAGACCCACAAACGAGTGCTTCCATCTATCTAATATATCTATTGGAATCACAGGCAGGCTCTAGTGAGAGCTCCTGAGGAACGACGGGTGTGAGGGAGATTAATTGGCATTATGTGGAGAGCAAGACAAGAGTGGGCGACGACCGAGGTTGTCAGCAGAACCATTAAACGGACAGAAAAAATCTTCCTCTCACGTTTTACGGACCCCACGTGGGAGAGCGTAATTTACAAGCACATACACGCCATTCTAAATTATATAAGAGTGATACTAGAGTATTAATCATCTTGTATGTTTAATTATAATTAACTAGGACGATAGAGACAAAAATCTATTGACCAGCATACTACGACTTGTTAACAGTAGACTAGTAATTAAAACAACTATGCACGAATTACACATACCACGCTAGTTTATATGAAGAAGAATCTACTATTCAACAAAAAAAAAAACACAATTTTAATATTTATTTAGGACCCAAACATAAATTTAGTTCATCTTAAAATGACAAAGAAACGTATAATAACCAACCAAAAATTTAAAACTATATTTTAACAAATGAAAGTTAAATATAAATAAATGCCAAGCAAGTGGGGGCCCAGTGCTTGCTGCAAGGGTTTCCCGCGCAATTTAAACTAGTGATACAGGTGGACTGCGGGGGCCACATTGGGGGGTGGTTGCCTTCCGCGGAAAGCAAAGGGGACCGCGATCAAGTTTCTGGGTTCGTTCCCTCCGGACCAAGAAAAGATGCCGATTAGCTGGCCGGGGAGGGGAAGACGCTGTTGTTGCGTTGTGTGAAGGACCACGCGGAGCAGGGGAGAGAGAGAGAGAGAGCAAAAAGCAAATAAAGCGTCGGCATTTTGTTGGAATGGGCTGTCCATGTTAACATCATGTACCCACCTTTTATCCTGAGCAGATCTGATGCCAAGGGTTTAGCCTCTCATCAATTAGTTTGCCCTCCTCCATTAATCCCTTTGGCCTCCAGTGATATCCCCACTTCAAATTGTGTCTTAAGCTTGAAGAAGCTCCAGACCACACATTAGTGTTGGCATATTATTGGATAGTGGCAGATGCCTCAGGGGTTGTGGCAGTGACAGATATAGAAATTTTATCTAGCGGGGTCACATAAATTATTTTTTAATATTTATATAAATAATATATTATATATAATATAAATAAATATATTATACGTATGGAGTGACTTCACTGAAACAATTCAGTAGAGTCACCTCTTATATAAAATTTATCAAATTCTCAATTTATAAGATCATTTCACATAAAAAGAAATTTGAGTGGGGTCACAAGACCCCACTCATTACACTCTAGGTTCGTCCATGGATTGTGGGTACTATTCCTTAATCTGATGAGATGGCTTCTAATTTTGTTGGGTGGGGGGTGGGAGACATAGACGGATCTAGAGAACAAACAGTAGGGTCACGTGACCCCATTGAATTTTTTTTTTTTGTTCAAATGACCATGCAAATTTTGTGTTTTGGGGGGATTTTATAGGGGGTGACCCCACTGGAATTTTTTTTTTGGTTCAAATGACCATGTAAATTTTGTGTTTTGGAGGGGTTTTATAGGGGGTGACCCCATTATAAGAAAAGCATTGATTGTAATGAATTGTCTCATTATTATTAAAATATTTCTTTTTTTTTTAAATATTTATTTATATTATTTATAATATATATATATATATAATTATATATATTAAAATATAATTCGATTGACCCCACTGGACAAAATTTCTGCGTCCGTCCCTGGTGGGAGGAGATCATGAAGGAAGGGGTTCACTCAGAGGAATTGCATGTCTTGTTTGAAGTAAGAAGACCAACTAGCTAAAATGAATGTTTTCTCATCCGATAACGAAGAAATTTGCCAGTTGATCGAGCAGTGCTTATGACCTGTTCTTCCCCTCCCCCCCCCCCCCATGTTTTCTTCTGAATTGCCACAGTGTGTAGTCAATTCTCTGTGTTTTCTTTCTAATTTATTGACGTTAATTTCTATTGTAAAGATTAAGAGAGGAAGGGAAAGACAGGAGAAGATGATGCTGTGATTCGTCAAGGATAGTTATGCGGTAGATATATCCTTCGTCATGCCGTCATCAGCTTCTGTGTAGTTTATTAGCCTATGCTGCTCATCACCTATATATATATATATATATATATATATATATATATATATATCCCCTTTATTAATTAAGTACAAGGCGACATGTACTACTCACAATTGCACTCTCAACTATATATAATTAGCACCTTCCCTTGTTGCTTGTCTGATCTGTATCCCATCTGTGGTGGACTCATATGATAGATGGTAAATTCAAGGAATCCAACCCGTGTTAGGTACATTAATGTAAGAAGATACAAGTTTCCTGCATGCAAAAATATATATATATATATATTATTCTTTCAAATGATATTTTGCACCTGGGCATAGTACTGCTTCATCAATCAGGTATTAATCCAAGCATTAATATATTTTGCACCTAGCTAGCTAGCTATAAGCATCAAAACTTTATCCACCATATGATCAAATCAAGAAGCTTAATTTCCCCTTTTCTTTTCCTCTTATCTTTGGCACGGGAACGTAGAATACGAGTATACCACGTCTGGCTGTACAAGGCATGCATGCAGCTAAGTCTTGATCGAGAAAGCCAATCCAAAAACCAAGGGAAAAAAGCACACCACAAATGGTACACCAAGATTCCCCCTAATTAAATCAAGCAAAGTTCCTTGTAAGGGGAGGCAATTAATTGGAAACACCCGGATCCGGTTTTGCCAAATTTGGCCGGCCGACAGTGTTCAGTTCCATGCTTAACTTAATACTCCCAAACTAAGGTGGTGGTTGTTCCTGTGTGCATATATCAAACCCATCTTTTTAATAATTTCTTCCCCCATCTTTTACGAACAACGACCTCCAGCCGACCGTTCCCATTGACAATTACGTGTTGATGAGCCGAGCTACCTAAACATGATTAGGGTTTTAAGACTTTAATTAGAAGGTAGCGCTCTGCGTGCCCCGGGCTTAATTTATTTGATGGTGATGTGCGGCTTTGGATGCGATTGCAACATTCTAACTAGAAGGGCATTTAAAAGTAGTGGAGGGGTCACAACTCACAAGTCACAAGGCAGCTTGAAATCGAGAGGGTTGGTGTTCCTCGGCATTTTCTCATTGGAGATGCTTCACATGCATGGCTCTAGCTAGGGTTTCGACTACATCTGTAGAAGATAAGATTCATGTTTATCCTATCTCTACAAATCATATTACGTACGTGGAGTTTTGGAACTTGTTCTCTTTATACAATTGGGCAAACAATCTTTTCATCTAACTAATCAGGTTTGATAGAATCGATCAATCTTTTCTTGTTGAAAGTTATGTCTTAACCACATAAACACTTGGTGCCATAACTTCAAATAGGTAGGGCAACCGCATCTGTACGTAGCTAGCTTGGGTGATGGGCATGTGCCAAGCGTAGTGGATTTTTTAGGTTTATATATGAGTCTGCTTCCTCAATATATAGGAGGACTGGATTCATTGAGTATTAGAAGAGAAAGTGTTCGGACAGCCTGTATTTTGTAAAAAAATTCAAATCAAGATGTGAAAAAGTTTTGAACTTTTTTTTAGTAAAAATCCCTCTATATATATATATATATATATATATATATATATATAGAATGGGTCTATTAATTAAAAGCTTCTCATGATGATAGGTTGATAATTATATTGATATATGTATGTTCTATGTTAACTGTAAATATATTTAAGATGATTAGCTGTAGAATAAAGTTAAGATGAAAAGCTAACTTAGACTACTCGTAAATCTTAGACCTTAATTAGAGTCGTATGTGATGAGCCATGGTTGTGTAAACAGTTATTGTCATTGTTTTGATGATGACAATGTTTTGATGTTGACTTGACTTAACACTCTCATCTATTATTATTGTCTTCATGATGACCAAACACTTAAGCATGTGTTGGGCGACATGCTACAGAAGATAGCTACGTGCCAAC
Source organism: Colocasia esculenta (assembly GCA_014218235.1). NCBI lineage: Eukaryota > Viridiplantae > Streptophyta > Magnoliopsida > Alismatales > Araceae > Colocasia > Colocasia esculenta. The sequence continues at coordinate 468,603 of JACBKR010000945.1, forward strand.
ATCTCACCTTGAGGTGACCTATGAACAAGGGTGCGATGAATGCCGAGTTGGCTAAGCCGTGCCTAGGTCCAAGTGTGGACCTACTTGTAGGTGTTGCTGAGCGTCCTACAGGGGGACAGTACCCTATGGTTTATAAGGAAGGATGGTATCCTTACACAACAACTCGAGTTTTAATTTAACAACAATACTTGAGATTCTATATACCTGGTGTCAGAGCAGGTCGCGGGTTGGATTCCCAGGGGTGCCACTGGGGGGACATTGTCGGGCTGCATGCTGCTAAAGGCAGCTATGCGCCAGCGTCTCACGCTGGGGCGACCTGAGAACGAGGGTGCGGCGGAGGCCAAGTTTTGGCATAACGACAATGTCCGATTTCTTGATTGTCCCAGTGCCAATCTGTACTGGCTAGGTCGATCGTTCAATTTTGTCAATTCGGTAGTTCGATCTTTTTTTCACCAATCGCAACCTTAGTCATCAATCTATTGGCCTTTTCACCATCAATCGATTGGACTGAATATCAATCGATTGGTCCATAATCGGTCAACCAAAGTCCCTAAATCGGTCGTTTGATCTCTTGATCTGTTGACACCTGCAGAGTATGTGTCGATAACTCTTGATAATCGTTCGACCGATCTACTAAAGTTGGTCGTCTGATTGTGTCAGTTTTGCAGACGTTCTTCTTCCAATCTTGTCTTTTCTTTTTGTCCAAGTCTTGAACTTTGTAATGTCCACTTCAAGTGCGACTTGTGGACACCTTTATTGTAAACTTAACACATAAATTAGAGCCTCAAATCACATGTAAATAATTCAAACACTTGGGTCAAGAACATGAATTATACTTAGTATTTCTGTAATTTTCTTAACATGAATTAAACTTAGTGTTTTTGTGATTATCAAATCTACAGAATATAACAATCTCCCTCTTTTTGATGATGACGAAACACTTGTAGATTTTTCACACAAAACACAACATTCACATTCATATGTCATATGCCAATTTGATTGATGTATTTTTTTATTATTTATTTTTATATGCATGCAAGCATTCAGTCATGCAATATGACTCCCCCTCTCAAGGATACTTCTAACGCTCCCTTTTCTTTTGAACAAACTCTCCCGCAAACCAAAATATGAAATCTTCATATTCTCTCCCCCTTTTTAGCAACATCAAAAAGTGGGTGATATTAGGGATAAGAAATGCAATTGGCATAAATACAGAGTATGTGAAGAGTTCACCAATGGGATGATGATGGGAGTGCATGCTCTAAGAGATATCTATTTTATAGTCCATGCATTTAATTAAGTTCTCAAGACACATTAAGAAATTAAATTCCATTAGATGTGATGTGTGAGACATGATTAAAAGGCATTACACATGATAATAAGAAGAATTTCTAATTAACACTAATGGATACTCTAATCTTATCAATGCATGAAAGACCCTTGATTTTTTGTAGCTATCACTCTGCACCCCCCCCCCCCCCCCCCGCTTTTTTTTTTGAAACAAATGATATCATTCAGTTTTTTTTCTTTCTTTTCTTTCACTTTTGAAGAAATTATTACCGTTTGACACGATACTTTTCACTTGTTCAGTGGAAAAACCCAGTTACTAAGCTCAGTTCCTCTTTTCACTTTTCAATCTTGGACAGATAGATTTTTCCTCAAGAGTTATTACAAGATAGATGGATTTAAACATCACAAGAGTACTAAGAAAAAATTTCCATCGATCGTTAATGTGATATTTGTTAATCATAGTCATGTGCATTCGTGTATTGGTCTCAATTTTAGATGTATTTTGAGAAGCAAGTTAAATACAGAGCTATTTGGCTCCCTTTTAATGTATGCACATACTAAATACAGAAATCTCCCCCTTAGTAGCTGAATTAATACGCACTAAGTCTTAAGCCAACACAATAATTATCAAGGGAGTATTCAGCAATAGAAAGAGTCAAGGAAGTGTTTTTACATATACTTTACATGCAAGCACACAAGGGATGGACATGTAATAGACTCTAAACTCTAAGACTCTTTTTGTGTTTTTATTTTTCTTTTCCTAGACATCTTTTGTTCTGGAGCTTGGACTTCTTTGCCTTGGCTTTGCTCTGCTTTTTTAGAAAGACCCAACATTCAGATCTGATGTGTCTAATGCATTGGCATTCATAGCAGACCAATTTAAAACCCAAACCAGCAACTCAGGTGGCAAGGGATGAGGAAAGGGGAAGAAATGGGAAGAAAGGGGCATCTGCTCATGACACCATGGTATGCAGAGACCCCAAGAGATGCTCTCCCAGTGAGCAGAAAGATGAACCCCAAGAAGAAGTTAGAAATAGTACACATCCATAGTGAGAAAGAAAAGGAAGAGACACCATGAAAGAGACTGGACGGTAAGTAATTTCATGTATTCATATGCACATGCTCACGGGTACACACCTAATGAGTAATGTAAAACATTCATACTACAGAAGATAACAAGAAACAAGCATAAAAAAAAACTCATCAATGGAGAAAGGGGGATTCTGCTACAGAACTCTCATTACTGCACTCACCCTCTCCCTCCTTCCCACGCTCCCCTAGACAAAAGAAGAAAAGAAAAGCCAAAGAACCCTCGCTCCTTAACACCTTCTGTCAAAACCTCCCCTTCTCCTAGGACCAGGGCTCTCCTTTTATAGCCATGGATGTGAGAAGGGGCCTCTTCTTTGAACCGAGGAAGTATGATAATGACGGGGTGTACCCGGCCCGCCATTTCTATTGGTTCTCATATGATAACTGTAGCAACTTGAAAATTTTAAATGTGATAAATAAATTTAAATTAAAAATAAAAGGGGATTAAATTAAAACCCATTAAGTTAAATTAGGTGATGGGTTAACCAATATGGTCCATACATGAATTAATGGGCCCGAAAGTGAAGAGCCCAAGTGGGATTAGAGATAATTAAATCTAATTTCGTGGCTAATTATTTAATAAATTAAAAAGGGCAAGATAATGATTAAAATAGCTTATAATTATTCTAAAAGGAGTCATAGACCTACCCAAACCCTTTGCTCATGAAATTAGACTTCTCCCCAATCCTATTAGGTAGATAAATGCTAGAAATAATGGGATAAATATGGAAATTCAGAGTTTGAGAAAAGGAGGAGTTTTAAGGTGAATAGAGACTATTAATATACAAATACATCTCTACTTCGTCTCTATCTGACCCTGTTGAACCTGTTGGGTTCTCATATTGGAGAATGTTGGGTTACAACAAGTGCTTAAATGTTTTTGATGATGAGCAATACTAATTGATGTTATGAGAAATGTTCACAAATGATATGTTTGTTTTTGATGATGAACATTTCATGAACAAGACAAAATTGATGTGTTATGAATGTGTGAAACATGATGAGAATGACAATTGGATGCAAATGAAACACATGTTTTATATGTTCATTATATCTCACTAATTATGTCTTTGAATGTAGGTGAGATTCCATGCAAGACAAAGCCCAAAATCCAAGTGCAAAAGAACAAGACAAGTTGCTGAAATAGTGCACCTGTCAACAGATGACAGTGCATCTGTCAACAGATGAATAGTGCATCTGATGCATCTGTCGACAGATGATTTTCGCCTGTCGACAGATACACTCAGAAATCTATTTCCAGAAAGCCCAGTCTTCCGGTTCTTGCAAGCCTGTCAGTATCTGTCGACAGCAGCAAGTCGGTTGTCGACAGACGGAGTTTTGGGAAGATCTAATGGCCAGGATATGATCTATATTTTGGTGTTTCCTTTTAGCACGACTCTCTATGCTTGGACACCACTATATATGGATCATATGAGGCTATTTTCGCAGCAAGGAGCCACCATACCAAAATCCTAAGCAAAGGTCAAGATCAAGGCTTTCTTCCTGCTGCCCTGCTTCATCTCTCTGCCCAGAACAAAGAAGAACAACCTTCCAAGCGGAGTTGAAGCCGGTTCGTCCGTGGTTCAAGCTTCTCCATCAACTGATACTTGTCAAGACGAAGCTTGGAGTTTTCTGGACGACCAACGAGAAGAGATCTACATCGGGATTTGATTCTTCATCTCAAACTCTTCTCCTTTCACTACTTTCATATATCTGTGTGTGTGCACTGATTTGAGATCAGTACGTGGATGTTGTGGAAGTGTGGATTGTTGTTCTGATTGCGTGTTTGCATCAGACAACGTGTGTGTGGTGTGTTGGTCAGATCAAGGCTAGAGGATCTGATCTTTTGTGGACTTGATCTAGCGTGTGTGTGTGTGGTTGAGCTGGTGTGCTCGTGTGTGTGTTGTACTCAGTTCTTGAGTAGTGTGTCCTCACTGTGTGGGGGGTGGACGTAGGAGTCACGTGGTGTGATCTTCGAACCACCTAAAAAATCCCTTGTGCACTGTGGTTTGACTTATGGTTTGCACTGTATTGCGCTAGATGCATGCATAGGGATTTCGTCTACACACTAACTGTTAGTTTGCTCACACACATTGCATCAGATCAAAGGGGTTTTAATTGAGTAGATCTTTTAATCCGAAGTAATTTTCATATTGCTTAAGTTTCCGCTGCAAATCTATTCAACCCCCCCTTCTAGCTTTGCCATAACCGAGTATCCGATCCTAACAATTGGTATCAGAGCGGGTTTTCTGTTCATCGGTTGTGATTTGGCATATCCATTTATGTGTGCTTAATTGCTCTGATCGGGTTTATAATTGATTCTGAATTGATCTGATCACTTCGTTGGTTGGTTTATTTATCTACTACATACTCAGAAATATGTCTGAGTTCTCAAGTATCATAAGTAGACCAATGATTATTGAGTTTGATGACAAGGTTCATAAAATGCAGGTCTCCTCTATGAAAACATGCAAGTCTGGAAGGGAAATCAATGAAAAATGCTACATGGCTCATGGAAGCTCAAGAGGCTCTTCTCGTTCAGACGACTCTAGAGGATCACATATGTCAAAGATGTCAAGAAATTCTCAAGAATCAGGTAAATCCAATTCAGACCCATTTGATGCTTCAATATCCAATTCTGATTCAGAGAATGATATATCTTATAATGAATTGATAGCATGCTATGAGCACATGTGCAAACAATTTAAAACTATTAAACATCAAAACAAGAAGCTAAAAGAAAATCTGGAAAAGAATGAAACGATAATTGATAATGCTCAAGCATTCTATGAAGAAAATGAAACATTGAAAATGGAGAATGAAAAATTGGAAAATGAAGTCAAAAACTATGAAATCAAGTTTTCTAAGTTGAAAGAAGATCATGATCATGTGGAATCTGAAAATTCTGATTTGAAAAATCAAAATGAAAAATTGATTGATCATAATGAAAATCTCAAATTTGATAATGATCAATTGATCAAACAAATCTCCAACATGGCTCATGATCATCAAATAAAAGAGAAATGCAACCAATTGATTGAGGAAAATAATCATCTGAAAAAGAAGATTGAATGCATGTATCATGACAGACCATTAAATGATGAATGGAACAATTCTAAGAATAAAATTGTTGATCTGGAACAACAAATTGCTCAATTTGAAAATGAAAAGAACAAAATGAAAAATGGTTTGGATGTCATGCTAAACAAGCTTCAGACTTCAGAAAAAGAAGTTGTTGCATTAAAAGCTGAAAAACAGAAGATTCAAAATGAATTGAAAAACACAAGTCTTGCTTCTGTGAAAAATAAGAAAAATGTTCAAAAACAAAATAAAATTTTGAACAAAAAGGCAGCAATTAAAAGGAATGTAGTTACAACTGAAAATCCGAAAAAGGAAGTGAAAAAGAAAGCAGGATTGTACAATGTTTCAACTCCTCCAACAGCTCAAAAAGCTTCAAGGCAATCTCCAACTCCACATCATGCCAAGAGATACCAAAGGGTACCACCTCCTTCTTCTCAACCCAAGGGTGATCAAAGGTACTCTAAAGGATCTCAGAGATTCCAGCAAATGCAATCACACTATGGTAAGCTCCAGGTAAATGCTCAACCTGTTTGCTACAAATGCAATAAACTTGGTCATCTTGCTAAATTCTGCTGGAAGAAAAATCAACACTCTCATAAAAATCATGATGTTGTGCATGCTTCAAAGCTCCATAATAATCCATGTGTTCATACACACAAGGATAAACATGTTCATAAAGATCAGAAATTTCATGTATCTATGAACAGGAAAACTGCACAAAACAACAAAAATCCAAAAATCAAATCACTTTGGATTTTGAAATCTTTGTTATATCCTAACCTTAATGTCGTTGCAGGACCCAAGCAAGTGTGGGTCCCAAAACAAACTTGATCAACAAGCTGAGATGTCTTGCAGCCAAAAATTAGAAATGGATTCATGACATTGGCTGTGCAAGGCAAGAAATGATGGAGAACAAAGGTAAACTGTTTTTACTATGATTGAAGACTGTTCAGGTAAAATCTCCCTATCACTTCATATATGAACTGCTGAAATTGAAATGGATTCTTACCTTTATCTGAGCAATGCAAAATGTGTCTTAATGCTACCCCACATGACAATGCCTCTTAGCAATTGGAATCATGCCATCTTGCTTACATAACTGTGCACATGACCTCTTGGTATATCAAATGATGACATGTGGAAAAACAAGTTATGCTTGTTTGGAAACTATCATTATGCGTGAGTAAAATACTCCGCCAAGTACCAAAAGTCATGTAATACATAAGGCTAGTTGTGTGCTTAATAACGTGTGAATTGCTTGATACATTTTCTATGCATATGTTATGGGGGAGTAAGTTTGAAAATGCTCATGAATGCTCATGAAATTTGTGTGCAACTGCTTCTGATGAATGTCTAAATCATGATTGAATTGCTTGAATGTTATCTCATCACATGCACACATTATGGGGGAGTAAGTTTAAGGCTAGGTGAGTGAAATTCATAAGGGATACCCTTCATATTCAATGTGTACTTATCCCTCAATCTTATGGTTCAAATCACTCTCAATTCAAAGCCTTAAAGCTGAAGTTTCAAAGCCCCTGTCGACAGCCCCAAACAGCCTGTCGACAGATATGGCCTCACAGAACCAAGAAATTGGACTCTGTGTGCTTCTGTCGACAGAAAAAAATCCTTCTGTCGACAGCTTTACTCAATTCCTGATTTCCCAGAACCCCAACTGCTATGTCTGAGTGCATCTGTCGACAGACACTCCCTTGCTGTCGACAGATACACATTTTCTGTAAATTCTTCATCCTTCTTCATAATTTCTTCATGAGTATGTTCATATCATTGATGCAAGGGGAGAATTGGGTATAAATATTCATTATAACCTTTCATCCTCACATAGTATCAAAGTCATATGGTTAATCACAATGATTTTGAAATAATATTTTGAGATTGAGTCTAGGTTGTATCATCTAGAAAACATTGAACAAGTCTAATGATTTTAACCTAACTCACTTAAATAACTCCCTTGTAGATGATCATGTTCCTATATGGATTGACAAGTAAGAAGGTTTTTGAACTTAATGTCTTTGCATTGGCCTTTGACCTTAATAAACCTTTTGAACTTGATTTTTCAACTTAAAAAAAAAGAGAAAAGCTACCTTGGGAGCTTGGAGCACGAGGAGAAGGAGCTATTGGACATGAAGAGCAAGGAGGAGAGGGCTAGGAACAAGGGGATTTCGTCCTTTTCAACATCTCCAAACCCTAGGATCCATAGCGTTAAAGGTAGGCAATCTCTCAAGTAAAATCTAATTAACTTCGACCCTAAGTAGACCATGATCCCCTCTTATAAAGCCCCATGTTTTCCCCAATTTTCGTCGTGCCATTTAGGAGTATTTCATATTCCAATTCCTGTCTTGAATATGTACTCGAAATGACTTGTTTACCTTAAATCCCTATCCATGCTTGATTTCGTATCATGAAACCTTTACTGTACATGCTACTGGATGTCAGGAATCCAATGACACCATTTTCCCCAATTTCTTTCATGTACCATATTCGAATTTAATTGTTTTCCTCTGTTGTGTCTGATTTTAAGTTCATCATGAAGAACCTATTAATAGCATGACCATACCTTGTCAGAAGTCTAATTACTTCTTACTGTGAATATCCCTACAAGTCTAGTTTCATTTAAAACTAGTTTCGTGATATTTCAATATATCTACGATTTGTTATTGATTTTTGAGGTGCACTATGTCAAGCCTTAGTTGCATGGACCGCAACCCAAGGTGACATGTTCCATCTACCAGAGCTCGGGCCGAGGTTCTGAGAATGTGACAACCCGATTCGTCGCGTTCTCAACCAGGTCACAACAAGGATCCACGTCGCGTCCTTAATGCGACGGTGACTTGCATCGTGATCTCCACGTCAAGTCAGTCCGACCTTAATACGCCGCCCTGACCTGTCGCGACGAGCACCTCGTCGTCGCGTCGATGTCTCATCTGGAACCAAAACGTGTCGGCTCTACACGTTGTGACCTAAATGCGGCGCCAGTCGACGTCGCGACCTGAACAACCCTATCGCGACCTGAACGCGGCACCAGCCGACATCGCGACCTGACTGTTGCAACTGGAACCCAAATTTCCATGCAAACCCTTGTTAATCATGTCATTTAATCATTGTTTAACCCTTAAATTGTACTGTTATGAATAGTAACGACATGTTTAATAATAATGGGTAATATTATCATGATTTTTCATTAAATAAAAGCCATGTGCACAACTATCTCTTGCCATCATGATTTCCTTTCACATGCACACACTTTACATAAATATTTGCTATAAAACCTCACCAAATTTACTCAATAATATATATATGGTAATTAAGTGCAATTATTCATATAATTTTCCTATTATTTAGATGAACTTATCTTCATTGTATTTGCGTGTTTTGTATATCGCTATCGCGTCCGTCTGCCTTCGAGCACTCAAGGCATGACGAACAACCGTTTCTTTACACACTTCTATCTTGGCTTGGACGACCTCTCCGTTGGGAATACTACAGACTGGACCAGGAACTCCTTGTCATGGCCTCCGTTAGTCTCCTTGGCTTTGGCGGATGTCCATTGCCGATGAACGGGTTGTACCATTAATACCTATTATACCCTTAGGGATCAACTTGATCCAACGACCTTGGATTGTTCTCTCGTACCTTGAGATCACGCCGGACCTCTGGCATGTATTCGTAGCATGGCTATTGGGTAGTTGTGACTTCTACCAGACTGTCGGCACACGACCATGTGTGTTGTGCAACGGTTATTATCGTCTATTTATCGTTGTTTTACGAATATGTCTTTGTTCTCATCTTCTAGCTCTACACTCTCATCTGTTCACATTCTCTCTATACTCTCATCTAGTCATCAATTACTCTATTGGCCATCCTGTGATTATCTAAGATAAAAACATGATCAATGCCAGACAAAATTATAAAGGGTCCGATCTGGTCCTGGGAGGTGCGTCTGAAAGGCTATAACTCGCGGGGGTTTAATGATCAGGGTGTCCGGCATGCATCCAACGCATGACTCTCAAGATTTAATCTATGACAATCAATCAATCATTTTACTTGAACTCGTGGTTGAAAGAATATCGACCAACACATGCTATCGCGACTAGTGCGCTGTGTGCAACCCGACTTGCTATCTCCTTATATGGCCAATCCGTTATCATGCTTGTTGTGCTATACTCTCGTGAAATGTGCTATTGTTCTGTCGTTATCATGCAGCATTGCTCTCTAGACTATAGTTGATCGTTCTCTCTAGTTATCCTGCTTGATAAGACATTAATCACTTAAATCATACATGTTTACACGCGATATTAAGTCCTACTGAGCGTTATCGCTCACCCTGTGCTATTTATTTTATGTGTTTCAGGTGAGTTCGATAGAGACTACCACATGAACGAGGCTGGGAATGAGGAAGAGCAAGAGTGACCCCGTTTTATGACAACCAATGCTTTTTTAGTAGTTAGATAGTTGTTAATTAGTCAGTTTGTAATAGTTTGGATTTGAATAAAGTACTATGGGCCCTAGTTATGGCTCTGAATTAGTGATGTAATAGTTGATTTGAGGAATTATTAATGAAGTTAGATTTTATTTGGTGCTATTCCAAATTATGCAATGGTTTGATGTCTATTGTCGCTCTTTACTATTTATTTAACTGTATTATCGCTCCGATATTCCGCGTTGGGGCGTTACAATAACGGCATGGTACATCCACGCCATTTCTCTTGGGTCTCATATTGATACGGCGGGGTGCACTTGGCATGCTGTTTCTGTTGGGTCTCATATGATAACGGCAATGTACATCCACGCCGTTTCTCTTGAGTCTCATGTTGACACGGCGGGATGTACTTGGGCCATCGTTTCTCTTGATACGGCAGGGTGTACTTGGGCCATCGTTTCTCTTGATACAACAGGGTGTACCTAGGCCGCCGTTTCTCTTTGGGTCTCATGTGATATGGCGGGGTGTACTTGGGCTGCCGTTTATGTTGATACGGCAGTGTGTACCTGGGCCGCCGTTTATGTTGATACGACGGGGTGTACTTGGGCCGCCATTTATGTTGATACGACGGGGTGTACCTGGGCCTCCGTTTATGTTGATACGGCAGGGTGTACCTAGACCGTCGTTTATGTTGATATGCGGGGTGTTCCTAGGCCTCTGTTTCTCTTTGAGTTTCATGTGATATGACGGGGTGTACTTGGGCCGTCGTTTCTCTTGGGTCTCATGTTGATAACGGCAGGGTACATCCACGCCGTTTCTGTTGGTTCTTGCATCGACGCACATATGACAATTTGTGTTTGGATGATGTGCTCATCTGGTTCAGCATGGTAGATGAGCTGTCGTTACACTTTTCCTTCGGCCTTATTTGTGATGTTTGATATGACACCTAATGGTGGCGTGCCATTTGTTTTCTTAGTTGACATAGATGATACGACACCAATGTGGTGTGCCACTTCTTGTAACATCCCGATGCAGAATATCGGAGCGGAATTACAGTTATTAAATAGTACTGAGCGAGAATTAAATAACAAACCATTGCATAATTTCAATAAAACCAAACAAACTTCTACTTCATTAATAATTCATCAAACTTCATTACATTCACTAATCAGAGCCAAAACTAGGGCCCAGAGTACTTTATTCAAATCTAAACTATTACATAATGACTAACTAATTAACTGACTCATAACTAAACTAGCTAACTACTAAGCAGTGGTTGACGAAACTGATCACTCTTGCGCATCATCCTCATTCCCCTCCTTGTGAGTGTGGTAATCACCATCCGACTCACCTGAGACACATGAAATAATAATGCAGGATGAGCGAATAACGTCTAGTAGGACTTAATATCTCATGAAAACAAGCACAGTTTAAATGATTAATGTCTTATATGGAAGAGTAATTAGAGAGCATAGTCATGTAGAGTAATGTAACGATACCAAGAGAACGATAGCACTAGTACATGGAAAATAGCACAGCAAGTACGATAAAGGTTTGGCCACATAATGAAATAGCATATAACGACTGGTTGATTATTTTATCGACCAAGAGAGTATAGCATCACACTTGAACAATTGCACTTTGATTGTCATAGATTAAATTGTGATAGTAACAAATGGCACTGGATGCATGCCGTACACATCCTGATCATGTAACCCTCACGAGGAAATGACACTCTTCGGGAGCTCTCCCCAGGACTAGACCGGGCCCTATTACACTGGCATAGTCATGTTTGTTATCTTAGACAATCAATTGTATGGCCAAATAGAGTACCAAGAATAGAGGAGAGAAGTAGATGAAATAGACGAGAGTGTAGAGTGAAAGTGAATAGATGAGAGTACAAGGATAGTAGATGAGATAGGGGTACAATTGTAAAACAACGTTAAACTCTGATAAGAACAGTTGCACAACACTAGGTCGAGTGCCGACAGTCTGGTAGAAGTCACCTCCGCCCACTAGCCGTGCAATGACCATGAGCTAGATGGTCCGGTGTGATCCAAAGGTAAGAAGAAAACACTAAAGCCGTTGGATCATACTGATCCCTAAGGTGTAACAGGTTTTGGGGTACAACTAGTTCGTCGGCAAAGGAGGTGCGCCAAAGCCAAGGAGACTTACGGAGGCCTTGACAAGGAGTCCATGGTCTAGTCAGGAGTATTCCCAATAGAGAGGTGGTCCATGCTAAGAAAAAGTGTGTAACGAAACATTGTTCGTCTTGCCTAGAATCCTCGAAGCAGAGGGATGCGATCACGGTATACAAATCATACGATTAAAATGAAGACAAGTGCCAATAATAAATTAAGGGAATTTTAGTAATTAATTACACTTAAATACCAAATACATTATTGAGTAAATTTAATAAGGTCTCATTACAAACATGTATGTTAGTGTGTGCAAGTGTAAGAAATCATGAGTGCATGAAAGATTGTACACTTGGCTTTTAAACTTATTAGTTTCATGTAAATATTACTCATTAATAGTTAACAGGTCAAAATTATTCATGACAATACTTATTGAAGGCTAAACAAGATTTAAATGGCATAAATAGCAGGGTTATATATGAAATTTTAGGCTCTAGCCATCACAGTCCGATCGTGACGTCGGCTGCTGTCGTGTTCAGTTCGCGACAGGGGTGGCCAACGTGTTGACTGCGACAGATCCTATGCGTTCAGGTACCAGCCGAGATGACGTCGCGATGACGCGTATGCGCGTTGCGACTGGTCGGGGTGGTGCGTCTAGGTCGGGCCAGTCGCGTTCTCAGAGCCTCGGCCCGAGCGCTGGCAGGTGGTGCAGGACCCTTTGGATTTGGTCCATGCCATCTAAACTTGACATAGTGCACTTTAAAAATCCAGAACAAATCGCATACACCATGAAAAATTATGAAATCAGTCTTGAATGAAACTAGACATGTAAATTAATTAGGAAACGGACAAGGGTTGTGCGTGCTTTAACAAGGTTACATTTCGGTGTGAATTAATTCGCAAAGGATATATGATGGAATTTAGGAAAACTAGAGGCGTTTGAAAGCTAAGAGCATGTAATATTTATGAGAATAATATCATGGCATGGGATCGGGTATATGCATGGATTGAAAACAAACTTTAGGGTTTGGGTACATGATGTTAACATGGATTCATGTATTTAATTCTCCCTCATAGAAGAATGAAAAATACTGAAACTATAAGGCTTTCAAAGAGGGGTTCATGGGCTACCTAGGGTTAAAGTTTCACGATTTGTGTTAGAGAGATTGCCTACATTTTCTCGTTAGTAATAGTTCCTAGGGTTGATGACGAAGAACGAGAATCCTCCTTGGTTCCTAGCCTCCTTCCCTTGCTCTCCACGTTCAGAACTCCTTCTCTTCATCCTCCAGAGCTCTAATAACGATCTAGGGTTTGGTTGGTATGAATTGGGAGGTGTATTGATGGGTTAAGAGAGTCCTCTCCTTCTAAAACTCTTCCTTTCCCTTAAATTACGAATTTCCTTATTTATCTCCCAATTTCTCTCCTTTATCTATCTAATAGGATTGTGAGGAGATCTAATTTCGTGGGTAAAGGGTTAGGGTAAGTCTAGGACTCCTTTTTAGGATATATATGGGTTATATAATATTTATCTTAGCCCTTATTCAATTAATTAATATTTAGCTCTGAATTTAGGCTAAATATCTCTCATCCCATGATGAGCTGTTCACATTTGGGCCCATTCTTTCATGCTTGGGCCATTAATACAACCTATTTCTAATTTAACCTAATGGGTATTGATTTAATTCCCTTTAATTCAATTATTTCTTCTTTATTCTAATTAAATTCTATTTATTCACATTTAAAAGATTTTTATTTATTTAAATTTTAAAAATCAAGGTTACTACATCCTCCCCCTCTTAAGAAGAATTTGGTCACCAAATTCATATGATCATAAGAGGAAGAATGACTTACTGAATAACTCCGGATAATTCCGTCGCATGGTTGCTTCGGGTTCTCACGTGGCTTCCTCGACTTCGTGATTTCTCCATAGTATCTTGACCACGGGTATAGATCGATTCCGAAGTTGTTGCTATTTCTTGTCCAATATCTTCACCAGCCTTTCTTCATAGGTCATATTTTTGTTCAAAATAATATCATCATAGCTAATTATGTGTGACAGATCATACACGTACTCCCTTAGCATTGACACATAAAAAATATTGTGTACCGTTGAGAACTTGGGAGGTTGTGCCAAACGATACGCTACCTCACCAACTCTTTCCAATACTTCAAATGGACCTATGAATCTCGGTCTCAACTTGCCTTTCATCCCAAACCTTTGAAAACCTCGGGTCGGGGATACTTTAAGCAGTACATGGTCTCCAGTTTGGAGTTCTAAGTCATGTCTTCTCTTGTCTGCATAGCTCTTCTGCTTGGACTGAGCTATCTTAATCCTGTCCCTGATAACCTGTATATATCTGTTAGTATTTTGTACCACGTCTGGTCCCAGCCATTGCTGTTCACCTACTTCATTCCAACACACTAGCGATCTACAACTTCTGCCGTACAGTGCTTCAAATGGTGCCATCTTAATGTTGGCCTGGTAGCTGTTGTTGTAGGCGAATTCTATCAAGGATAGCTGTTCATTCCAATACCCTTCAATATCAATAGTACAGGCTCGTAGCATATCTTCCACGATCTGATTAGTTTTTTCTGTCTGCCCATCAGTTTGTGGGTGGAATGCAGTGCTAAAGTTAAGTTTGATGCCTAAGGCATATTGAAGTCCCTTCCAGAATCTGGAGATGAATCTGGGATCACGATCTGAGACAATGGATACGGGAACTCCATGTAATCTTACTATCTCTTTTACATACAGGGATACTAATACATCAACACTCCAGATGCTCTTGATTGCTAGGAAATGTGCAGACTTAGTCAATCGGTCCACAATGACCCAAATAGCATCGAGTCCACCACGAGTTCGGGGTAAACCCATGATGAAGTCCATGCCGATACTCTCCCACTTCCATTTAAGGATGTCCAGGGGTCTGAGTACACCCGTAGGACAACGGTACACCCGTAGGACAACGGTGTTCAGCTTTTACCTGCTGACATGTGAGGCAGTACACGGTGTGCTCAGCCACCTCACGCTTCATGTTGGGCCACCAAAATGACATTTTCGTGTCTTGGTACATCTTGGTTGCGCCTGGGTGGATGGTGTACTTAGTCTTGTGGGCTTCATCCATCAGCTTTCTCTTCAGCTCTTTATTATCAGGCACGCATGTCTTGGCTTGGAATAATATTCTCCCATCCTCAGCGATGGAGAAATCAGGTCTGTCTGCTATGGTCTCCTTTACTCGGATTAGGAACAGATCATTTGCCTGTTGCTCTCTGATCTCGACAAAGATGTCGGGTTGAGCTCTAAGGTTGGCCATTATCATCTGGTCACTTCTCTGCTCGATGTTCAAATCTAGACTGTCAAACTGCTCTAATAGTTGCATCTCACCCAAGACTAAACAAGATAAAGACGCGACTGGCTTTCTACTGAGTGCATCAGCTACTGCATTACCCTTGTCTGGGTGGTATTGGATATTGAAATGGAAGTCCTTCAGATATTCCAGCCATCTCCTTTGTCTCAAATTGAGCTCGTTCTGGGAAAACAAGTACATCAGACTCTTGTGGTCGGAGTACACAATAAATTGCTCTCCATACAGGTAATGCCGCGAGATCTTAAGTGCAAATACCACCGCAGCTAGTTCTAAGTCATGGACAGGATAATTAACCTCATGCGGCTTCAACTGTCTTGATGAATATGCTATTACCTTCTCATTCTGCATTAATACGCAGCCTAGACCGATTCCAGATGCATCAGTGTAGACTGAGAGTCCTTTGCCCTCAACTGGTAACGCGAGGATAGGTGCTGATGTCAAACATTGCTTCAGTGTCTGGAAGCTCTTCTCGCACTCCTTGCTCCAGACATATGGGTTTTTCTTTTGCGTAAGGCGAGTAAGAGGTACAACTATCTTGGAGAAGTCTTTTATGAACAGTCTGTAGTAGCCAGCCAGTCCAAGAAAGCTTTTGATCTCAGTGACATTGGTCAGTCTCTCCTAGTTGAGTACAACTTCTACTTTGGAAGGATCGACAGCGATACCATCCTTGGATATAACATGTCCTAGAAATGACACCTCCTCGAGCCATAATTCACACTTGCTCAATTTGGCGTAGAGTTTGTTATCGCGCAAGATCTGCAGAGCGATCCTCAGATGCTCTTCATGCTCTTCCTTGGTCTTTGAGTATATAAGAATATCATCAATAAACACCATGAAAAATTTTTCGAGGTAGGGCCGATAGATGCTGTTCATCAATTGCATAAAAGCTACAAGAGCATTTGTTAGTCCAAAAGGCATGACTACAAATTCATAATGACCATACCTGCTCCTGAAGACTGTCTTGTAAATATCCGCATCTTTAATTCTTATATGATGATATCCCGATCTAAGGTCAATCTTAGAGAAATATTTAGCTCCTGATATTTGATCAAACAGTTCATCGACGCGGGCAGAGGGTATTTGTTCTTGATAGTCAGATGATTCAACTGCCTGTAGTTGATGCATATTCTCATAGATCCATCCTTCTTCTTGACAAACAGAATGGGTGCTCCCCAAGGAGAAGTACTTGGTCTGATAAATCCTTTTTCCAGAAACTCCATCAATTGCTCCTTCAACTCTTTCAATTCAGCGGGGGACATTCTGTAGGGTTGGCGTGATACTGGTGCAGCTCCAGGTATGAGATCAATTGAGAAATTTACATCTCTTTCAGGTGGAATGCCTGGCAGCTCATCGGGAAACACGTCGGGGTATTCTTGCACTATATGGATGTCTGATATCTTAGATGCTTTCTTTTCGACTACGATGGCGGCAAGAAATGCCACACAACCCTTTCTTATCATGCTCTGTGCCTTAATAGCAGAGACGAGAGACAAATGTCTCTTGTGTCTACGTCTTGTGAAAGTCAACTTAGGGAATTCACTAAAGATTATCTTCCCTCTTCTACAATCAACAATGGCCCCATAAGTAGATAGCCAATCAGCTCCCAGAATAATGTCGTAGCCCTCCATGGGCATACAGATCAGGTCAGCTCTAAGATTGAGTTCACCAATCTTCACATCAGCTAATGAAAAGTATTTATTTAATTGAGCATTCTCTCCCAAAGGGGTAGTTGTAGATACCATTTTCGGTCCACAAAGAGGGGGGAATGAATAGTGTTTATGTGTGTGTAGAAGTGTGTGTAGAAGTGTGATATAGTGTGGAAAGCGGAAAGGGCAATAAAATAAAAAGGATCGTGATCGCCAGGCACGCGAGGGTGCCAAAGGGAGATGCACGCGACGGGTGCGGGTGAAGGAAGTGATCGCGAGCGTACCTTTTGGAGCGTGGGGAGATTGCGCGGGGATGATGTGGGCCCTTTCTTCCTCTACGAACACGGCCGGCCGCGGTAGAGGGCGTTTTCCGCGTTGATTACCCTGACAAAGAAAGAGACAAAAAATGAAAAAAAGGGATTAGCCACGTGTGTGTAGTATACAAATTCTAAAAATAAATGAAATAAATGAATGACATGGGAGACGACTTACTGGATGGTGGCTTTTAAACCCCTAGGGAGGATAGGTATGTGTGTGTGTGTGTGCATGCATGTGTGTGTGTTAAAAAAGGTAAAAGGGGCACGTGGGCCCGGAGGAGATAAATGAAGAAAAGGAAAGGGGAAGGGGGAGTGCTTCCCCAAATGTTGGTGATGCGGTGTTGCCGGTTCGGCGACGTAGCGGAGAGGAAGACGAGGAGGAAGACGTCGCTCCCGCCTTGCTCTGGGGTACGTGGGCGATGAAGGAAGAAGGTGCGGATCGGCGTGGAAGGAGGACAGCGCGTGGAAGAAGATCTCCCCGGGTCGGTGGTGGTCGGCTCAGAGTCGAGGCGGAAATCCGGCAGGGCTTCGCCGCTCTGAATGGTCCCCCCTTTGAACAAATGACCCCTCGGGTCATACTTATATGCAACAGATTCTTGAATCGCGTCCAAACAGGAAGCCGCGATTATGGATTAAAACACGTCCAGGTGGCAGGCCGCAATTTAGAAAGTCAAGCTGATGTGACATGCACATGATGGCGTAGCCTGCGACCATGCCTCTGAATCGCATCCGGGCAGGCCGCCGCGACTTGAATCGTGTCCACCTTGCCCGCCGCAATTCAGACTCGCATGGTTTCAAGGCAATCAGCTCATAAATGTGCCTGACGCAGCCGTAGGGGTTAAGTGTTGACTTTATAATCGCGGCATCCTCAGAGGATGCGATTTCAGAATTTTGTCATGATTACGGACATGCGCGATGTCTTGTCGGGCCAGACCTTTTTGACTTTTAAATCGCGTCGTCCTTAGCAGACGCCTTTCTATTTTGAACATGTGACGGAAAAAGGCCCTCAAATGCGTCGGTTTTGACCGCCATGTCAAGGGACCTAAAAAGGCGTCCACTGTAATGGACGCGAATCAATGAAGCTATGCCTTAATCAAATTTACAATCCGCGGCCGACCCCCTTGGGGAAGCACCGAGAAAGAAAGGGTGAGATCCAGAAATATTGGAAAAACACTCTTGCGAGGCAAAATAAGGGCCATTTGTGGCATTACAGTGCAATATGAAATTTGCCCGTGGTGGAGCCAAATTCAGGTGTCTACAGTAGTGACAGGTAATTCAAATTCCATAGAAGCAGGTTTTTCATTTAATGTATCAGCAAATGCTTGAGATATGAACGAATGTGTTGCGTCAGTATCAAACAAAACAAATACTGATTGAGAAAAGACTGGTAGAGCACCTTCAACGACTCCACCCTCCTCGGTGGTTTCTACTTCTTGCAGGGCCTGCAGTCGGCCAGACTTCTTCTATCCCATAGGACGCTTTTCATTTTCTTTCAACAGAGGGCAGTCGGGAATACGGTGCTCTCGACTACCACAGTGTATATAGGCATGCACCAACCTTCCTCCAGCACTCCTTGGTAGTGTGACCCAGCTTATCACAGTGCTTGCATCTGGGCTTGTTCAGGGCAGTAGGGGCAAAGACTTTGGGCTTCCGCTCTTGGCTTGGCCCGTCAGTGATGCTTAACGGCCTTTTCTTGCCGTTGGTGGGCTTGCTTGGTGCTCCAGATGTCTGCTCCTTCTTGACCATTCTTCCTTTGATGCGATCGGTGAGGTCGGTCGTATCCTCCAGTAATTGTGCTTTCTTGACCATCTCCGGATAAGTTTGAATATCTAATGGTGCCTGTTGTGTGATATAAGCGGGTCTGAGCCCGTTAAGGAATCTCTTCACTTTCATTCTCTCAGTACCTACCAGGTGATTGGCATATCATGCCAACCTAGAGAACTGAGCTTCATACTCAGCAACAGTAAGGTTCCGCTGTTTCAATGCAGCAAATTCAGAGGCTTTCCTTTCTTGAACTCGTTCAGAAAAGTACTTGGAGTTGAAGTGCTCCTTAAACTCATTCCCTGTGTGAGTTTATTTTTATCTTATTACCCATGGTTCTACCCATTTCTCACATAGGTATGTAATTATACTCTAAGTCAAGACAGGTTAACCTAGATCATCCTATACTTAAGAATAACCTAGGCTCTGATACCACAAAACTGTAATACCCCGACGCAAAATATCGGAGTGGAATTACAGTTATTAAATAGTACAGAGCGAGAATTAAATAACAAACCATTGCACAATGTCAATAAAACCAAACAAACTTCTACTTCATTAATAATTCATCAAACTTCATTACATTCACTAATCAGAGCTAAAACTAGGGCCCATAGTACTTTATTCAAATCTAAACTATTACATAATGACTAACTAACTAACTGACTCATAACTAAACTAGCTAACTACTAAGCAGTGGTCGACGAAACTGATCACTCTTGCACATCATCTTCATTCCCCTCCTCGTGAGTGTGGTAATCACCATCCGACTCACCTGAGACGTATGAAATAATAACGCAGGATGAGCGAATAACGCCCAGTAGGACTTAATATCTCATGAAAACAAGTATGGTTTAAATGATTAATGTCTTATATGGCAGAGTAACTAGAGAGCATAGTCATGTAGAGTAATGTAACGATAGCAAGAGAACGATAGCACTAGTACATGGAAAATAGCACAACAAGTACGATAAAGATTTGGCCACATAACGAAATAGCATATAACGACTGGTCGATCATTTTATCGACCAAGAGAGTATAACATCACAATTGAACAATTGCACTTTGATTGTCATAGATTAAATTGTGATAGTAACAAATGGCACTGGATGTATGCCGTACACATCCTGATCATGTAACCCTCGTGAGGAAATGACATTCTTCGGGAGCTCGCCCTAGGACCAGACCGGGCCCTATTGCACTGACATAGTCATGTTAGTTATCTTAGACAATCAATTGTATGGGCAAATAGAGTACCAAGAATAGAGGAGAGAAGTAGATGAAATAGACGAGAGTGTAGAGTGAAAGTGAACAAATGAGAGTACAAAGATAGTAGATGAGACAAGAGTACAATCGTAAAACAACGTTAAACACCGATAAGAACAGTTGCACAACACTAGGACAGGTGCCGGCAGTTTGGTAGAAGTCACATCCGCCCACTATCCGTGCCATGACCATGAGCCAGATGGTCCGGTGTGATCCAAAGGTAAGAAGGAAACATTATGGCCGTTGGATCGTACTGATCCCTAAGGTGTAACGGGTTTTGGGGTACAACCAGCTCATCGACAAAGGACGCGCGCCAAAGCCAAGGAGACTTACGGAGGCCTTGATAAGGAGTCCATGGTCCATTCAGGAGTATTCCCAATGGAGAGGTGGTCCATGCTAAGAAAAAGTGTGTAACGAAACATTGTCCGTCTTGCCTCGAGTCTTCGAAGCAGAGGGACGTGATCACGATATACAAATCATACGATTAAAATGAAGACAAGTGTCAATAGTAAATTAAGGGAAATTTAGTAATTAATCATACTTAATTATCAGATATATTATTGAGTAAATTTAATAAGGTCTCATTGCAAACATGTATGTTTAGTGTGTACAAGTGTAGGAAATCATGAGTGCATGAAAGATTGTGCACTTGGCTTTTAAACTTATTAATTTCATGTAAATATTACTCATTAATTGTTAACATGTCAAAATTATTCATGACAATATTTATTGAAAGCTAAACAAGATTTAAATGGCATAAATAGCAGGGTTATATATGAAATTTCAAGTTCTGGCCATCACAGTCAAATCGCGACGTCGGCCGCTGTCACGTTGAATACACGACAGGGCTGGCCGACGTGTTGACTGTGACAGATCCGATGCGTTCAGGTACCAGCCGAGACGCCGTCGCGACGACGTGTATGCGCGTCGTGACAGGTCGGGGTGGTGCATCCAAGTCGGGCCGACCTGTCGAGAAGGGTCGCAATACAGGGTCCCGTTGCGTTCAGAATGCGACGTGACACTCTGTCACGACGAGGTTGAGGACGCGACCTGTCGGTCTGTCACGTTCTCAGAGCCTCGGCCTGAGCGCTGGCAGGTGGTGCAGGACCCTTTAGATCTGGTCCATGCCATCTAAACTTGACACAGTGCACTTTAAAAATCCAGAACAAATCGCATACACTTCAAAAAATCATGACATCAGTCTTGAATGAAAGTAGACATGTAAATCTATCAACAGACATGAGGAATTAGGAAACAGTCAAGGGTTGTGCATGCTTTAAGAAGGTTACATTTTGGTGACCTAAACATGCACAGTTCATTGAAAACGAATTAATTTGCAAAGGATACATTATGGAAATTAGGGAAACTAAAGGCGTTTGAAAGCTTAGAGCATGTAGTATTTATGAGAATAATATCATGGCATGGGATCGGGTATATGCATGGATTGACAACAAACTTTAGGGTTCGGGTACATGATGTTAACAGGGATTCACACATTTAATTCTCCCTCATGGAAGAACGAAAAATAGTGAAACCATAGGGCTTTCAAAGAGGGGTGCATGGGCTACCTAGGGTTAAAGTTTCACGATTTTTGCTTGAAAGATTGCCTATCTTTTCTCGTTAGTAATAGTTCCTAGGGTTGATGACAAAAAACTAGAATCCTCATTGGTTCCTAGCCTCCTTCCCTTGCTCTCCACGTCCAGAACTCCTTCTCTTCATCCTCCAGAGCTCTAACAACGATCTAGAGTTTGGTTGGTACGAATTGGGGGGTGTGTATTGATGGGTTAAGAGAGTCCTCTCCTTTTAAAACTCTTCATTTCCCTTACACTCCGAATTTCCTTATTTATCTCCCAATTTCTCTCCTTTATCTACCTAATAGAATTGGGAGGAGATCTAATTTTGTGGATAAAGGGTTAGGGTAAGTCTAGGGCTCCTTTTTAGGATATATATGGGTTATATAATATTTATCTTAGCCCTTATTCAATTAATTAATATTTAACTCTGAATTTAGGCTAAATATCTCCCATCCCATGATGTGCTCTTTATATTTGGGCCCATTCTTTCATGTTTGGGTCATTAATACAACATATTTCTAATTTAACTTAATGGGTATTGATTTAATTCCCTTTAATTCAATTATTTCTTCTTTATTCTAATTAAATTCTATTTATTCACATTTAAAATATTTTTATTTATTTAAAATTTAAAAATCAAGGTTACTACACTTCTCTTGGTTGATATAGGTGATACGACACGAATGGATGGTGTGCCGTTTCTCTTGGTGATACGACACCAATGGATGGTGTGTTGTTTCTCTTGGCACCAATGTGTGCCTTTTTGCTTTAGTGCGTGTGGACACACTCTCATCGTGTGTCAACACACTTTCTTGGCAGGCCGACTTGATTGTGATGTAGGTCGACCTAGGTCCTTGTGTGGGTTGACTTGGGCACTTCATCCATACTGACTCAAAATCACACGCCCACATCCCCGTACGTGCTGGTTCGGATGAAAGGGTTCTCCGGGGACATGCCACAGGTGTTGGTCTTGACGCTGCACATGCGGGACCTAGCGGCGATGCACTGGGCGGAGCGGCACCGGATGAGGCGGCAGGTGAAGGAGTTGTACCCACATTCGCAATCGACCTCGAGGAAGGCGCCGCCGAGATGGACGACGGCGCTGAGGGAAACGAGCAGGGTGCGCTGGTGGAGGCAGGCGACGTATTGGAGGGTGACGACATCCTTGGCGATGATGAGCACTAGGGCCTTGGGCTGCTGCGCCTCCACAGGGGAAGAGAAAGGGAAGAGTGAGAAGAAGAAGTAGAAGAGGGAGAAGCGAGGATAAGCCATGGGGGCAGCGAGCTTCTTTGGGATTTGAACATGAGCTACCGATGATGTTGATGCCTAGGGGCGGGGCGGGTAGAGAGAAGAAATAGGGAGGGGGCGAGGTGGGTGTAAGAAAAATTTTAGTATTTGTCAACGGCTCTTAAAGCCACTGACAAATATAATATATGTCAACAGCTGCGCCCAACCGTTGATAAATATCAAGAAGGGTGGGAAATTTTCCGCCATTTTTTCATCAATATATGTCAACGGCTATAGATGGTTGTTCACATATGATAAACATATGTCATCGGCTACAAAAGCCGTTGACATATGTTAAGGTTATGTCAACAACTTACTCATTGACATATGTTCAACATATGCCAACGGGCTACTGTAGTCGTTGACATATGTTATCTTATGTCAACGACTTTAGTAGCCGTTGACATATGTTCATCATATGTCAACGGCCTACAGTAGTCATTGACATATATCTTATATATCAACGGCTATTTGTAGCCTCTGACAAAAAGTTGTTGATAAATTACAATTCTCTTGTAGTGTTAGTGCTCTCTGTGTGTCTAGTTATATCTCCAATGTGATAGTATGTGGTTAATCCTCACTATGTGAGAGGTGAATATAAGATGCATTTGGGTGCAATCCAAATCATCTAAAAATCTCATATGCAATGATTTGCTTGTTCTTCTTACTCTAGACTTCACATAGGGGTTTCGACTACACATCTAACTCTCACACATTTCAATCACATAAAATCATTAGATCAAAGAGATTTTAATTGAATAGAATATTAATTTAAAGTAATTTTTAATTACTTAAATTTTTGTTGTAAAAATCTATTCAATCATCCCTTCTAAATTTACCTTGCACCATTATTCTGGGCCAACAATATGGATGATGTTTGCTGTCCATATCATGTGGATAATTGATGGAGTTGTCTACATTAGAACTCGAGCTCGCTAAGTATTTGTTTTTTTATACTGTAGACAAAGAGGTACGTAGGTCGATGGTTATTAGAGTTGGAAAACTTGTGGGAGAAGTTCAGTACTACATGACTAGAGTAAGTCATTAAAAAGGTATTATCATTATTTAAGTTTCATATACTTGTTATTTTGTTGAAATTAACAAAACGTCTTCTGATGTGAACCTCCATTTGCTGTGAACTGATGAAAAAATTATCATTTTTGTCACTTGTGCTAACATATATGTTAGCCCGTATTTCATAGGGAAGTGTGTGATAATTCGAATAGAATCTTGCATGCTATGCCATCATACATTATGTTATATTATCCATTGTCCAACCAAGCAGCTCAAGTTTGTCTCTTTGTATCACTTTATTCCTTAGAGCACCTGAGGACATTTTTCCCGACATCTAGACCAAGTAGGCAGACTTTCTAGCAATTAAGGGAGACATGATATAGAATAATTTACAGCATGTGAATGGATGGTGCAAGGAAGAACAGCCGAAGAATGTAACCATCACCAGGTACTTAAAGCTGCAACGAATAAAAGTTGCTCAGCAATTTTCTGAAGTACTCAGAGACCTTTGAGGGCAGCAAAACATCAGAGAAAAGTTGGGAGATATGTCTCAAAATAATCATGAATGAACTTATCTGTTTCATCAATTCTGTCATCGACAATATCCTTTTAATTTGGCCATTTTTAGATATTGCTCTAAAAAGTATACAAACATGTACATTCTCTTATTTATTTTTTCGTTTAGAATTTAGTACGGTAAGATATCTTAAATTTCTTTAAATTAAGCATATAATAAACACATAAAGTATTAAAAAGAGGGACAACATTGAAACATGACGTTACAGTTAAGAAGAAATACTAATTATATATATGATGTTACATATTTGAGAAATGTTTAGGAAATTAAGTAAAAATATCTGTCTGGTTGCAGATCCTGCACCTCTTTTATAGAATCTTTGTCATCCTTATATTTATTTGTCACCGTTAGTAGATAAATATGACAATTATTATAAAAAGTAACAGTCATAATAAAACTGCCAAATAGGTTTTTTTAGAGATGTAGTATTGGACTGATTTATTTGCCATCTTTATATTTACTTGTCATCCTTAATAAATAAGAGTAAGAAATAAATATAAGAGTGATAAATAAATTTTACATGAACATCATGTTGGGGCCCGCGCCCACTAAACTAGGCTAATATGATGTTGAATGAATATAATCTTTACTTTCCATGCGTTACCTCTTTTTCTCAAAAGTTAGAGCACATTGCAAGCTGTGTATGTGTGAGAGAAAGAAAAAGAGAGGCATCATGATCATGATTGAGTTGGGGAAGAGGAGAGTGAGAGAAAGCGAGAGGGCACCATGTATCATGATTGAGTGGGGGAAACGCGGAACTTGTAACCCACTCACGGATCCCTATGCATGTCTTTATATTGTGGATTGAGTGGATAAATGTGGTGTGGGGGGAGGACATGGAGAGACATGAGGCGCTTGGGTGCTGAAGAGGATAAGAATTCCAAACACTTTTTAAAGTCGGCTGATCAGCTCAATTCATGTAAAGAAGACTTTGTCTCATGTGACAGATCATTTGCACGACTCTCGGCAAAAAACCTCAGGACCCTCGTTGATAGCCTCACCATCAATTTCACTAAAAAGGACACACCAAGGTTTTCTTTTTCCCATGAAAATGTGCTATTGGGACACTAGCTTGTTAGGGCACTGAACGAGGCCACTCGATCGAGTATAGACCAACATTTTCAAGTTGGACTACACATGAGCTGCATCGATCGATCACTTAGTAGTGGAGATCATACATACCTGCCTTAACGTGCAATCTAGCTAGGTTGAAGATTTGCAAATATTGTTTCTCAATGACAAGTAGGTAGTGGTGGGGGTGGGGATAGTTTTCAGTGGATTTAACGTAGTTCCCACACTTTGTATTGATAATTATCTTAATTAAGACGTCTCCTGCATGTTGAACGTCCCCAAGGTCAAAATTACAGGGTTCATCGGTTCACACAAGAGCTTCGAGGGGAAAAACTTAAAAGAGTTTTGTACTATATGTGAATGCCTTACTATAGAACTCAAACTTCTTCATTATTGTATGATGTGAACCAATAGCTTGACCTTCTCCTACTTCTGATCTGGTTTTGATAATGTTGATAATACGTATATATCACTCTTTTAAGAAATCGTTCTATGATTATTATATAGTACTTCACTGTAGATAGCCTTCATGTGTTGAAGAATATAATAAAACTATGACGCAGCCAAATTAATTAGGTAGTGGAGACCAACTGTTAGGTGCAGACGTTTGGAAGTCATGCATGCTCCGTGCTATGATAACAGGGTATAAAATCCAACTGCTTGTGAGTACATGTTATGAAAAGGACTTCCCTTGTGTGTCCAGCGCAAATGCGTACACGGAGCACATGGCATGTAAGCTTGCTTCCTTGTTACTCATCTCCCTTTCCCGATCACACCCCTAATAATCTATCCACCCATCTGACCTTATTGGTTTTTAATCAATTCAGAGCACACCCATTAACCCCACCAAGGCCATGTACAACACTGCAATCTTATTGCCCACCCCGAAGCTGCCAAGAAACAGATGAAAACCCACAAAAGAGAAGCTCCCCCACTTGCCAACGCGCCTTCCCCTATAAAACGCAGAGAGAAGAAATTGCATCTGCCAGCTGCTCTATAAAAGATCTTATGGGCAACGTTACTGTTGATGCAGAGAGAGAGAGAGAGAGAGAAAGAGGAGGTGGGGGGGGGGGAGCGTGGTCAAGGAGAATATTGGGAAGAGCTGTAATCCTCAACTTCCAAAGGACATACCCCACAGATATAAAATTACAGATGGGTCCCTCCGAGGAGAGCCCACATGCGTATATAAATAGCATGCAGGTTGCCGAAGATTTATACTCCGAGGGCCAGCGGGTGGCATCTCGATATACCGTAAACTTGCGCGAGGTGAGAACACTGGCGGCCGGGTCGGCCCTGCCAACCAAAAAGTCTTAAAAGGGTGGGCAGTCCCATTGCACGAGGAGAAGGGGAGGGGGCACCCTGGGAATCTGCACGCTGCTGCCTGCCAGCTCGTGGAGTGCAGCTGCAAGGTGGAGGCGAGATGCTCCCCTCATCCGCCAGTTAAAAAGTTCTCAACTTTAGTACATTATCTCTATAGCCTTTCGGCTTTCAAAGTCTCTCCACAGTTAGTTCAAGGTGGGCAGGGAGGGAATGATTGCCTCACGACCCCCCTGCCTCTCTCTTCCCTATCGCCAACGCTCTCTGTGTGCACTGTAAACAAAAGCAGCACCTCGATCACATTATGCAGTATCTTCCTCTTCGATCTGCTTCCACCTCTCTCTCTCTCTCTCTCTCTCTCTCTCTGCTTTATACGTACGAAATGTGCAGAGAACTGGGGAGAAGAAGGAATCATCATCACTAGGTGGTGGGTGGTCCAGCATAGATAAGAGCCCCACAGGGCATATATTTCACCTAACTTCCGATTTGTGATCACTGACACGGTGCTGCCCTCTGCGCGTGGCAGTCATGGATGCCACTTTCACTTGGGGATTACCTTCCAATCATGCCATCCAGAGGTAGAGGTCTCCTAGGTACTCAGGAGCTCCCCCCTTGTATGAAAATTCTAATGAGAGGATTGGTTAACTAAGGACGACAACAGTGACATCACGCGTTTGTAAATTTTCGCTTGTAATTTTATCTGTAGTATAAGTTTCTGGGAGCTGTTGAGGAGCCTGCCATTTCAATATTTATCAGACAGCAGCCTCCACATCCTAGTCGACAATGTTGAAGTCTCACCAATGGTCAAGCTAGTCAAACTAACTTATTAGCTGCAAACTTTTCGATCCGTTGAAACACCAAGGTCCACATAAAACTTTTTTTTTTTTTTTAAGTGAAAGAGGTCCTCAGGTTCTCGTCTAGGAGAGTGCACCCTTCTTCAGCGGGGAAAAGAAAACCCACTCCACCAGAGAGATCCTGAGCCTGAAATTTATTATAATAAAAGATGGGGTACAAAAAAATGGCAGACCAATTAGAAATATCTCAAGTGATATTACAAGTTCTCATGCACTTCTCTTAGTAACTACTGATATGGAAGCTACAAGTTGGAAGAAATTAAGATTGGCTTAAAATCAAACTGCGGCGAGACAATGGGACACGTCTATATATATATATATATATGAAACATGCAACTAACTAGGCACACAGTTAAGCTAGCTTCTTCTCGCGGTGTTGCATATCAAACAGTCATATATAGTTCAAGCACAAGCACCCACAGAGTAAAGGCTCCTACCAAATCGGAGATCTCGGACCAGGGTTTCACGTAACCCACAACCACAGGCTTCTCAAGTTGTCCCCACTCCCCACAGCAGATCAAGCAGGGCACATCGGTGCAGGTGCCTTCTTGCCGTGGACGAACACGGGTACGTTTCCTGTCATCTTGCGGCAAACAAACAGTACTACACACCCCACATGTGGCAGTGCCTCACCTCCAGGGCGCGTACTGTATGCCGTCCCAGGTGCGGTAGCGCCGCCCCCCCGCCCCTCTTCCACCTAGCTGGGCGGGGTGGGGGTGTTCGGTGGTGGAGAGGGCGTCGGCGCGCGGAACTATGCCCCACAAAAGTGTTTGCATGGGGTGGTTGTGACTGCGCGACTGGGCAGGGCGTCGCGACGCGCCTTCCGCGGGTGTCGGCGATTGCCCCGCCAACCTCCGACAAGGAGGTGCATGGAGAGATCCTCTCACATCCATGGCCAAGAGTGGTAACCTGAGATCCAACGGCGTTCTTATTTACGTATCCGCTTCGGCAATCCTGTTTTTTATGAACAGGATGGGTTTTGGACCACCATGGAACAGCCCAATTAAGCTTCGACTGGGTTGGGCCATGGAGATGAGTTGCAGTATTGATATATATGTTGTGCATGCTTGCTCAAGTTGATGGGGATTCTAGGTTGGAAGTTATTTTTCAGTTGCTGTTTTAACTTTCGGGATGAAAGCGTATAGAACTGGCTGTAGTTTGATGTAGGCGTCAAATAGTTCTAAACAAATTATATATATTTCATAGTTCAAATTCAAATATTTGAGTAATAGTATGCAGTATGCCTATCAATAATTACTTCACATGAAAAGATTCAGGAGGTAAAAAAACTTCATAAAAACAAAAATAATAATATAATTTTATAAGACTTTCTTATCTTCAATTCTTGTGTCAACTATGCAACGTTTTGGCGCAGTGGTTCGCCACCCCTCATTTCGAGGGGATCCTTTTGCGACGGCGTGGATTGAACTCACGTTGTTGTGTTGTTTCTCTCCTTTTCCTGTCTACTTACCTATAAAAAATAATTTATAAAAGTTTACGGTAATATGATTATTCTGGGGATTGAAAAAAACTGAACAAGAAGGTATTAGATGTTACAAATTATTTAAGATTGTAGCTAGTTTAACAGAAGTTAGGTCATTAGACTATAAGGTCAACAGCTAGCTAACCTAAGGGGCCAAGCAAGAAGTTAAATAATATTAGCTACTGTTACGTCCTAATTAAGAGAAAATAATATTTTTTTTGTGAACAAGCTGATAAGCTAGTAACATGATGCTTTCCTATTAATAATACTGTTTATATATCCTTCTAAAGAAATATTGAATCATGGAGAAACGGCCGTGTTACCAAAGTTCAGGTCCAATATTGGATTTTTTCCCTTAAATAATCCATGCAGTGACACGGGCTGCTGCATTTTGGGCTTCATGATTGTTCGGTAGATTTTTGAATTTGAGATGAGAAATATTTGCTACCCCGTAATGTTATATAATAACTATGACTTAGGTTTTGTCATTCAATGAACGAGCACCATCAGATCATCACCACTATATATTAATAATTATTATGATTAGACGTATTTATTGAGCTCAACTCCAGGACATTTAATATGCCTCTAGACACTTTTGATACTCTTAAGAGAATGTGGATATTTTCCTGAATATGTGGACGCTCTCAAAAAATTACATATGCTTCTTAAGAGATGTTCTTTTCAGTATGTGGATGCTTCCAAAAGACTATTATGCGCTTTCCAAGAGATATATATGTTTTACCTTGAATCCTAATCATGCATGCTCCCTAAAGATTAAAGATACTCTCCTGAGGATGTAGATGAGCCTTAAAGACTTCATATGCTCCTCAAGAGAGATATATATTTTTTGTCCTGAATTAATCTAGTCATGCATGCTTCCCAGAAATTAAGAATGTTCTCCTGAAGACGTGAATGCTCCCTAGAGATTATGTGTTCTTCAGAAGATACATATGTTACACTAGACATATATTAAATGTGCTTGAGTTGAACGCAATAAATGAGTCTGAGCGCAATAAATGCACACATAAAGTGTTGATGGCCAGGTGGAGCTCGTCCATTGAATGATGAAATCCAAGTCATACATGCTGAATGATGAAATCCAAGTCATACATGCTGCACAGCAATGCGGTGCAACAAGCATTTCTCATTTGAGATTTTGTGGAGCCCACACTAAGAAATTAAAAGTTTCAGACATAAAAAAAATCAGCTTGCCCTGTCAAGATGCGTACGGGCTCGGCCCAATCAAATCTTGTATCGTATTTGAAAATTTCCATTCCACTTAAAATGACTTCTCTCCATATATGATTGCTTAATTAAACGTTTTCTAAGCTTCTTTGGACTTTCCTAAATTGGCATCATTTTGCTGCTGACTCCATCATATAATTAAATGAGTTTTATCAGAACTTGATTTGTCAATTATTATCAGGATCAAGTTCTTAAAAAATTCCATCTCCTTCCTCCAACCTTAAAGGTAGCTTTCTCTTTTGCCCTTTCCCCTCCATCTCATGTCCATCGGCCCCATGCACGTAGACTAATGAAGTGGAGATTTTGCAAAATTTATTTATCTAAATTCTGGTTTGCAGCAAGTAAATCTTTAAGAAAGTTTGTGATTGCTATATCCAAAGACCTGCTCTATCGACACTGATTTTGATATTAGCATACGTACTTCTCCATCTTGGTTTCTATTCTTCCGCTTTAACTGCCATCCTGGTTATCAAATATTGATATGTCATACTTTAAATAAAATATTAGTATCAAAATTAATACTTTAACCAAATAGGGGATAATGCAAAACTAAGAATTCTCATGTTGAAAAGCCAGTCTACCACTCGATTCTTCTGCCAGAGGGCAGGCGCAGGACATAATGGGCCTTCAGCTTTGATGGGCCACCAGCCTTTCATATGGAAAACAATGGCCCAGTACTTCGATGCACCACACAGAGGATACGAATCACGTTTATTTCATCTAAGATGCACAAGCATTGTCCTCTATTTAGGGTTAAAATACTTCACATGCACAGGAAATTTATTGAATTGGATACTCCATGGCTGTAAACAGGAAAGCTAAAAGTTTCTGTGCATCAATTTATTTATAGTAAGATATTCTAAAATGTCTTGAGACTAGGGACCTTTTTTTAAGAAACCATGGTAACTCAAACAAGATAATTCCATTTTACTCAGCGTCTTTGTTACTCAAACAAGTAATCTACGGATATATGGATGTAAGCATTTGAATTATGAATGTCTTTGATTTTTCCTTTTGTTTTTTACTCCCCTCTATGTGATGTGAACTGACAGATATTTGAAAATATGGGTGGACATCACAGTCAAGTTCTTACATTTATTCGCATATGGGTGGACATCAAGGTGGGAAATTGATATTTGTTCAAATGGGGATAGACAGGGAAGTGAAATTTGATGTTGATATATAATTCACTACTAAAAAAGTAACATACGTAGACGGCTGAAAGCTGTCTACAAAAATTATATAACCGTCTACAAAATCCGTCTACAAAAATTATATAACCGTCTACAAAATATTTTGTAGACGGCTACGCAACTGTCTACACAGTCGTGAACATACGAAAATAGTATAAGTAGACGGCTATGTAGCCGTCTATATACCTAAATAGACGGCTTCTTTCCACGTCTATAAAAATAAGATATCTAGACGGCTATTGTAACCGTCTACAAAAAATATATATATGTAGACGCCTATTGTAACCGTCTATAAAAATAATATATGTAGATGGTTAAATAGGTGTCTACAAACAAATATATGTAGACAGCTACAATGAACATCTATAAAAAAAAAAAATGTCGACTGCTACAACAGCCGTCTACGTATCTTCCATTTTTTTTTTAAATATTTGGTCTCTGCTCCACCAACGGGGTCTCTGCTCCACCAACCCGTTGGTGGAGCAGAGGCTGCAGCTGACCGCCGGAACGCTGGAGAACACAGAAGCTCTCGAAGGCCCATGGGCCACGCTTGCTCGGAGGGTTACGAGCGCCAGCTCGCGAAGCTCATCGCCGACGTGTTGGAGAAGTCCTCTGTGGAGTCGAAGCCAGAGCCCCGGCAAGCTCTGCCATTCATCCATGGCTAGGGCGGGGTTGTGGTGGAAAGAGGAGCAAAGAAGCCGCCGGAGGCTTCCTCTCTGTTGGCTTAGAACAGCATGATGTGGGTCACTGCTTCCTGCGCCCGGCAGTCCCAGAAGAGGTGGCAGACACTCCACAACACGATGACCACGTGCTCCATCGGCGCGGGGGACACCTTCATCATCCGCCCCACGACGATCCTCGCAGATGGCCGCCCACCCCTCCGTGCACGTTGACGCTGCCTTCATCGGCTTCAAGGTCGACCTTCTCCAAGGCTGGGAGCGCCATCAATTGCCGTGCGGGGAGCTTCCTTAGGGCCGAGACAGTGTTGAGGGCCACGATCTGGGGGCGCACTCGACACTGGGTGGCGACCCCGATGAGGGAGGAGAGGGCGGTGTCGACCGCGCTGGCCTTGATCGGTTTCCTGTTGTCGTCGTCGGCCAGAAGATGGATCAGTTCCGCCAGCAACCCCTCCGTCCGCGCGACCAAGAGGTTGATTTTGTTGCCAGCGGAGGTGAATGGCGTCGGAGACCCTCGATTCCAAGTCACCCTCTTTGAGGACGACGAGTAGGGACGACAGGGCCGGGGGTTTCCCCAGTAACCTGTCGATCTCGTAGGCGTT
This sequence comes from Colocasia esculenta, assembly GCA_014218235.1. Classification (NCBI taxonomy): domain Eukaryota; kingdom Viridiplantae; phylum Streptophyta; class Magnoliopsida; order Alismatales; family Araceae; genus Colocasia; species Colocasia esculenta. The sequence continues at coordinate 501,897 of JACBKR010000945.1, forward strand.
CCTCTTCTGGCCCAGAAGCACCGGAGTTAGAACCTTCGCCGCCAACTCCACCTCGTCCAAGACCGGGTCTTTTCCCATCAGGACCCCATTGACGGTAGGGACGCAGTCGGCATTCGCCACCAGCTCGCGGATTCTCTCATTTGGGGAAGAATATGTTGCTGAATGAGCAAAAGAGGGGGATCGGCCGGAGTCGTCCCAGGTGGGCTCCAAAGGCGGCGGCAGGGTGTGGTCGTCGGCACTGCTCCGAGAAGGCTTCAACCTGCAAGAAAGAACCACCGAGTTGCCTCGATGGGTAGGGACTCCGATGCTTAAGTCAGGACGGAGGAGAAGAAGGGGTCCAGAGTTCTAATGCCACGAGTAGCATACCTTGGCCTGAAGCGTCTCCCTTATTTTTATAGGGGGGGGGGGGGGGATTTAGCCAGGCAAGCTTTCCCCCCTGTTTTAGTTAGCCGTGCATATTTCCTGGCGGGACCGGCGCCTCAAGGCAAGGGGCGTGATTATCGGATGTTATCTCTTGGATTGCAGCTGGCGACTGCCAACTGGGGATGGGGGAGCTGTCGCGATCCGGGATCTTAGAGCCCTTCCTTGTTTGGCATGCGGTTTTGGAGAAGGTAACGACAGTTAGGGTTTCCACACATGGGGACGAGAAGATCCTTTTAGCCTAGGGCCTTATCGCCAAATGCCGACGACTTGATCGTCGGTGTTATGATCTTTAGCATAAAGCCTTGTCGTCAATACCGACGACTTGATTATCGGTATTATTCGCGGGCCCTACCCGGGTTCAACGTCGGCGGCGGTTATCAATATCATTGGCCCCCCAGCTTCTTTTCGGATCTACGGGATCTGAGGAGAAGCCCAGCGGAAATAACCCTTCGCCGTTGTTTCTACCGAGAACTCTCTGCACGCATAAGCTGAGAATGGTCTCGTCATTCGCGGGCGACGGCTCTGACAGGAGGCATCGAGAATCGTGTGTATTAATGGATGATTTGAGAGGCCGATCGGCGCGCGATCGCCTCGATCTTTCTGCTAATGATGGTAACCCGAAAGGCGGCAAGCGTTACCGATCCTGGTGAATAGTACTTGACCGTCGGGCTTCTGACACGTGGCGGCTCCTCCTCCATACAATACCTCAAGCCCGCTTATGATCGTTTGATTCCGCTGCGGCTACCGTTCCTATAAATAGCTAGTTTTGTCGCGAGAGAGGGTTTCACCATCTTCTTCTTCCTGGTGATCGTGGAGTGTTCTTCCGACGTCGTGTTCTTTCCTTTCCCGCTTAGAAGCGCGTTGTCGGCTCAACCTTCGCTTGCTCTCCTACGAGGTAAGCAATGAGCCTAACGCCATCTCAGCCTTCTGATGGGGAGTCCTCCTCTAGGACAGATAGCGATGCCCCCTCCAACTACGACCCTAGGACCGACACCTTCATTTATGGTCCGATAGAAGAGGGTTTTGTCTTGAGAGTACGGCCTGGGGGGTATGTCCCTCGTAATCCTTCGGCACATACCTCTGGGGACCGTCGTCTGGTTGATAATGTCGATGATGCTTGGTGCGAGACAACCTCTGAGACTTTTAAGTGGATTAGGAAACGCCTAAGCCCCACGCTCTCCGCCGACGTAGTGTTTTTTGCCAATAAGCAGTTTCGAGCCCACTACGTCCAGGAGGGAGGGGTATGTGTTTACAATGAGGCGGTTCGCGACGGTTTGCGTTTCCCCTTTCATCCTTTTGTCATAGCTCTGCTATTCGAGCTTGGGGCCGCCCCTTCACAGTTGACGCCCAACGCGTGGCGGTCGGTCGTCGGGTTCCTGGCCCTCTGTGTGTCTGCCGCTGTGCCTCCGACGCTCCGCCTCTTCTTCTATTATTTCTCCATGAAACCGTTTGGCGATTGGCTGTATTTTACGGCTCGGTCGAGGTGTCAGCTCCTCAAGAATCTCCCGTCTTCCGTGCATGGGTGGAAGAGGGAATTTGTTTTCATATATTCTCCTTCCGGTTGGCCTTTCCCGACCGAATGGTCCCAGGTCAACGTTCGTCTTAAGGCGTTTGGGCCCCCCAAGCTTAGCAAAGCCGAGCTCGTGGACTTCTCATACCTACGGGAGACGGAGAAACCCGATCTGACCGAACCATCCGACGAGTTGTTGAAGCTAATCGCTGACGGCTCACAAGGTCGTTGCGCACTGTTTTTGCTTTCTCTCATGAATTCTTTGATGTTTTCTGACAGTTTGTTATTTAAATAGTAATGGCTGAGATGACATCCCCGACGCGCAAGGCGAGGGCCGGCCCTTCTTTGGCCGACATGGTGCATGCTCGGAAGGGTCAGCGACGAGTCGAGAAGCGTCCCTTGGAAGATTCTGAGGCTCCCGTCGTCGTCCCTAGAAAGGAGATGGAGGGGAGCTCGGAGGCGATTGCTTCGGCGCAAGCTGTTGAAGGAGCCTACTGGGCCCAAGATAGTCTTTGACCCTGTCACTTGGGGGCAAACGTCGGTCCCCGTTGAGCTAAAAACGGAAACCTTAGCGAACTCGCCTCGGAGGCTGGTCGGTGAGTTTTATGCTACGGTCATGGCGCAAATGGCGAACTACGATGCTTTCGTTTATCGAGCCGAGGTGAAGACCAAATCTCTGAGCAAGCATGTCGCCGAGGTTGAGGTGGCGGTTGCTTCTGAGAAGGCCCTTCGCCAGAAGGATGCTGAGGAAGCGAAGAAGACCGAGGATGAGATCAGGGCGCAGCTTGATTTTGCGAACAAGGCCCTCAGCGCCGAGAAGGAGGCGCTTCAGACGGTGAAGTTGAACCTTGCTGCGGAGATTAAGTCGTTCGAGGTTTACCGCGAGAGGACCACATAGCTCGTGTCGGATGAGCGAGACGTAGCGATACAGGAGCATCGTTCTTCCGAGGAGCTTGCCGAGGAGATAAGCGGCCTATACCACGAGGGCTATAATGACTGCCTAGCTCGCGTTGCTGAGCTCTTTCCCCATCCTGACCTCTCGGCTTCTCGTGAGGCTAAGGAGGATAAAGACGAGGCAGCCGCCGCGGTGGACGAGGTCATGACTAAGGCGGCCGAGGAAATATATGTTGAGGTGGCCGAGAAAGTAGTGACCGAAGGTTTGTAATATACTTGATATATCGACCGTTTTGTTGACCTACGCTCGAGGTGTTTTTCATGGTCTTGAACGTAAGCGAAATGACCGATCCGTAGGTTCTTGATTGTCTATGCATAATCGTTCCTGAGTGTCGGAATGACTTCGATCTGCGAGTTTGAGTGCCGAAGCGACCTCGTTCCGTGAGTTAGAGTGCCGAAGCGACCTCGTTCCGTGAGTTGGAGTGCCGAAGCGACCTCGTTCCGTGAGTTAGAGTGCCGAAGCGACCTCGTTCCGAGTTAGAGTGCCGAAGCGACCTCGTTCCGAGTTAGAGTGCCGAAGCGACGAGTGCCGAAGCGACCTCGTTCTGAGTTAGAGTGCCGAAGCGACCTCGTTCTGAGTTAGAGTGCCGAAGCGACCTCATTCCGTAAGTTAGACGGATCGACACGATTGCCCGGTACCCTGGTTAGGCATAATATTTCCGCAGGTGCTCTACATTCCATGTCCTCGGAATGGCAGATCCTCCAAGGTTTTCGAGCCTATAGGCGCCTTGGCCGAGGTTTTCCGTTACGCGATAGGGTCCTTCCCAGGTGGCCGACAGTTTCCCGTCGGCTGACCTCCGGTCCGAGATCGAAAGCTTTCTCAACACCAAGCTTCCGACGCTGAAGCTTCTTTCTTTGACGCTCCTGTCAAAGCTTCTCTTCACTCTTCTACAATATGCCTCCATTCTTGCCGACGCCTTTCCTCGTTTCTCTTCGATCAAGTCAAGCTCGGATCGAAGCGAGGATTCATTCAGGTCGTGGTTGAAGCCGATGACTCTTCACGAGGGGGCGAGCATCTCTACTGGCATCACGGCTTCTACTCCGAAGGCGAGGGCGTAAGGAGACTCTTGGGTTGCTTCTCGTGGTGTTGTGCGGTATGCCCACAAGACGTGGAGGGGTTCTTCAGCCCATCGACCCTTGTGGTCTTCTAATCTTCGCTTTATTCCGTCCAGAATTGTTCGGTTCGTCACCTCGGCGAGCCCGTTGGATTGTGGGTGTGCCACCGAGGAGAACCGGTGGTCTATTCCCAGGGCTGAGCAGTTTCTGTGGAAGCGAGCGTTGTCGAACTGCCTGCCGTTGTCGGTGACGATCGTCTTGGGGAGGCCAAACCTGCATATGACATTCTTCCAAACGAAACCCCAGGCGTTGGTGTCGGTGATTTTCGCCAGTGATTCGGCTTCTACCCACTTAGTGAAATAGTCTACAGCCACTATAACGAATTTCCTTTGGCCGGTGGTTGGCGGGAATGGGCCGAGGATGTCCATACCCCACTGAGCGAAAGGCCAGGGTGAGACGAGCTGGGTGAGTTCTGCTGGGGGTTGTCGGTGAAACTTGCCGAAGAGTTGGCATTGATGACATTTTTGGACATACCCCTCGGCATCTTTCAACATGGTGGGCCACCAAAAGCCATGCCTCGTGATCCTTCTAACGAGGGAGCGCGCCCCCGCTTGGCTTCCGCAAGTTCCTTCGTGTACTTCTCGTATGATCTTCTCGGCCAGACTGGCGGAGATGCATCGGAGATGTGGGTAGCTAAACCCTCTCCTGTATAAATCTTCACCGACGAGGAAGAATCTAGCTACCTGCCTCCTCGTCTTATCGGCTTCTAATTTATCATCGGGGAGGAGGCCGCTTTTGATGAATTCTATCAAGGGAGTCATCCATGTCGTCGGGGTGCTGGCGAACATAACCTCCTTAGCCGATGTGGACGACTCGACGAGCTGTTCGATAAGCATGGAAGATCGTCCTTTTGATGACGAAGCGAGCTTGGACAGTGCGTCAGCCTGTGAGTTTTCTACTCGCGGGATCTTTATTAGCTCGGCTGATTCGAATTCAGCGAGAAATCGGTTGACCTCGGTCTGGTATGAGGCTAGCTTTGCCTCTTTTGCCTCGAACTCGTTCGCCACTTGACTTACAACCAGCTGAGAGTCGCTGAAAATGGAGACTCTCTCCGCTCCGAGGGACTTCACCCTTTTTAGACCTGAGATTACAGCTTCATATTCGGCCACGTTGTTAGAAGCCTCGAAACCGAAACGAACAACGTACCTTAGGGTTAGCCCGTCTGAGGAGTGGAGAACTACTCCTACGCCGCTTCCTTGGGCATTTGATGCTCTGTCGATGAAAATTTTTCAGCGACTGTTGTCTTTTTCCTCTTCTTCCTCGGGCCCCCTCGCCGTTCCTTCGGAGATGAAGTCCGCCAGAGCCTGTGCCTTTATCGCGACCCGAGGTTTGTATTCGATGTCGAACTCACCGAGCTCTATAGCCCACTTCGCCAACCTTCCCGAGACCTCGGGTCGGGTGAGGATCTGCTTGATTGGGACGTCGGTGAGGATGACGACTTTGTGTGCTTGAAAATATGGACGTAGCCTTCTCGCTGCCATCACGAGAGCGTACGCGATCCTTTCGATGTTGGTATAGCGCTGCTCGGCTCCGCGCAGTGCTTTGCTGGTGTAATATACTGGAAGGTGGTGGCTATTTTCATCTCGTACGAGCACCGAGCTGATAGAGTGTGTTGTTGCTGAGAGGTATAATAACAGTTCTTCTCCGGAAATAGGCTTACTTAGTGTCGGCACATGTGCCAGGTGTGCTTTCAGGTCGTTGAAAGCCTGCTCGCACTCCTCGGTCCATTCGAACCGTCCTTTACGTAGTACCTCGAAGAAGGGTCTGCACCGCTCCGCTGACCTGGACATGAATCTACTCAGAGCAGTGATACGACCATTGAGACGTTGTACCTCTTTAATTGTCCTCGGTGGCGTCATGTTCAAGATAGCTTGTATCTTGTCGAGGTTGACGTCGATTCCTCTGTTGGAGACGAGGTAGCCTAGGAATTTTCCCGCGCGTACGCCGAAGACGCATTTCTCGGGGTTGAGCTTCATCCCGAATTGCCGAAGCACCTTGAATGTCTCGGCTAGGTCTTGGACGTGGTCCTCGGCGCGTCGACTTTTTACCAACAAATCGTCGATATAGATTTCCATCGTCTTCCCGATCTGTTCTTTGAACATTGTGTTGACGAGTCACTGGTATGTTGCCCCTGCATTTTTCAATCCAAACGGCATGCGAGTGAAGTAGTACAAACCTTTTTCCATGATAAATGAGGTCTTCTCTTCATCGTCGGGTGCCATCCTGATTTGATGATACCCTGAGTAAGCGTCGAGGAAGCTGAGGAGTTCGTGTCCTGCCGTGGAGTCGACGAGTTGATCGATTCTGGGCAGGGGGTAGCTGTCCTTAGGGCAAGCCTTGTTCAGGTCGGTGAAATCCACGCACATCCTCCATTTCCCGTTGGCTTTGCGTACGAGGACGACGTTAGCGACCCGTTCGGGGCAGAACGTGTTTCTTATAGTCCCTGCGCGTAGATATTTCGCGAGGTTGTCGTCAGCAGCCTTTTGTCGGTCTCCTGAGAGTGGCCTCTTCTTCTGACGGATTGGCCTCGCCTCGGCGCTAACGCTCAAGTGGTGCTGGATGATGTTGGGGTCGATGCCGGTGAGGTCGTCGTCCGTCCAAGCGAAGACATCGGTGTTCTTTTCGAGGAAGTCGACGATTTCCTCATTTAGGTCCCCAAGTTCGCAACCGACCACCAGGCTCCCGTTGGCGAAGGTTATGAGTTTGGTTTGCTCGGCTGGTTCGTGCCTTGAAACATTTTCATCAGAAGGAGGTAAGTACTCAGAATCAGCTATTGCTTTTGCTTTTATTGAATTGACATAACATCGCCTGGCTTCGGTTTGGTTTCCCAGGACCTCGCCTATCCCTCCCGGGGTTGGGAATTTCATTTTTTGATGGTAGGTCGATGGGATGCCACCTAACTTTCCCAAAAGGCCCCGGCCAAAGATAGCGTTATACGCTGACTTTACCTTCACAACAAGGAAGTCAACCTCGACTGTTACATGGCAAGGTGGGGTGCCCAGGGTGACTTTCAATTTTATCGACCCTTCGACGTTGACGGGTGTCCCGTTAAAACCGTACAGGGGGGTCGCGACCGGTTTGAGCTCGGCGCTCAGATTAGTCATTCTGACAAAGCAGTCATAAAATAAGATGTCCGGGGCTGCTCCATTATCAACAAGGATACGATGTACATTATACCCGTCGACGTCGGCCTGTATTACCAACGCGTCGTCGTGGGGAAAGGTGACCCCGATTGTAACGTCGCTTATTTTTGGATCCTTTTTGGATCGTGTGTGTTGTGGTTGTGATGGCTGTTGTAAGGCCAGTGTGGTGTAGACGCGTGGTGTGTGTAGGTGTGGTGCAGGTTAGGTCCCGAAATGAAATAGGACTTGCTGCAGTTGAGTAGGAGTTGGCGGCCAGGGGTGGTCATTGACTTGTTGGCGTCCAGGTAGGTTGCCGTTGACTGCATGATCTTGGCGGCATTAGATGTGGACGTTTAGGGTGGCGGTTGTCTTTGGCGGCAGAGGGGTTGACGCCAACCTGAGAATTCTGCAGGTTATAGGGTCACCCGAGAGCAGGTTTCCCACCTGTCTCTCTCTTCCCCTTGCCCTAGCTTCGTGTCCCCGTGTTTCTAAAGCTTCCAGCTGGTACTGAAGGGTGGTTGGAGGATCGTGGAGCGTGTGGCGTTGTCAAATCAGACGAGGAAACTCTGTGGCATGGTGCAATTCCCGTGGGAACTCGCGGAGGGTTCGGTGTGAACCGGGAGAATTCGGAGGGTTTGAGCGTGTTCTGAGGTAGGGAATGACCCTTGTAGTTCTTGTAGGTCATGTTAATGTAATTAGATAACATGAATCTGCATGAAAATGGTGATTTCGGGTCATGGTACCCATGCGGGGATAATAGGTGGTTTGATGATTTTATGTAGTAAAGCATGCTGTTTTAGTTTAATTATAATGCATGGGAGTTAGAGGAACTGTTTCCTCCTATTTTCTTAATGGTTTCGGGATTAGGAATGCATGTGGGATCGGTTAGGATTTCTGCAGGAGTAGAAGCTGAAGATCTTGGCGTCAACATCGTTGGTCGCCAGGTTCATCAGCCGGGATATAGACGGCCAGATCCATTGCCGTCTACTTCCTATAAGCGGCAGTCGATGTTGCCGCCAACTTGTGCATGTATTCATGCAGTGTGGTTTACGTAGCTTTTCTGGTTATGAATATTGCATGTTTGTGTGTGCATGGCGATGACCGGTGTGAGCCAGTGCATTTGATATGCTCTTGGAGCATACTGCTCATGTAATGGGCATGTTTTACGTGAATGATGTGTGATGTACGTAATTGCTTTACGCAGTATGTGTGGTGCGTTGACACCAGTGCCACTCTTGGAGTGCGTTGTCCATGTGTTGGACATGTGGTTCACGTGGTAGACGTGTGGTACACCAACCAGGGTGTAATATACACGTGTTGTCTACGTGGTTTGAGTGTGTGTATACTACACACTTTGTTGTAATGTAATTCTTATGATTTGTCGTAGTAACTGGGCAGTGAGGTTCCTGTGTGAGCCTAGCCATGACCTTGTGGTGTTTGGGCAGTGAAGGTCCATACCGACCTAGCCCTGGTCTGTTGTTGTCTTTCGAATAATATTATATGGATTTATGTATTAAGTGGTGTGTGTGTTGCCACAGAGGTCACCTCATGACCAATGATAGGCAAGTTTGTGGTTCAGGTATGTGTTGGTGTGGGATAGCTTTGGGGTCATATGCTGACCGATGTTAAGCTAATCCTAACACTTGTATATCGTAAATTATAAGTAAAGGCTATATGTGTAAGTATCGTGGTTTGTGCTAGCCGAGTGTGGTGGTCCGGCGCCTATTCCGGAATGCCTCTCTAGTCGGGTACCCCAGGTTCTTTGTGAGCCAGGCACGTGTGTTTGTTGTGCTCGGGGTTTTGTCCCGGTACTGGTGTTGTACCGTCGAGGTCTGTGTCATCTTCCTGGACACCCTCACTCCTGAGTTTGAGTTGTACGTCCGGCTGAGGGAAAGACGGCAGTGGGGCAGCGACTTCCCAGAGTTTGTTCTTGTGTCGCTTGTAGCGCGCTCGTAGTTGGGGGTACGGACACCAGTAGTCGACACTGGTCCCCAGCTAGTCCTATTTTCCAGTGCCTCACTTTAGGGTGCTCCGGCCAGAGACCCTAGAGGTGCCAGACATGGGCCTGCAGTTGTGTGTCTGCAGGTGTGGTGTTGGTTGGTCTCCACAGTTGTTTGACTTCATCCTTGTGGAGCGGCAGTTGGACCTTTCGTCTGTGACTGTGAGGCTGAGAGGTTGTTCTTGTGTTGTGTTGTCCGGGTTGGATACTGGCCTGATCAGCTAGTAGTCTGTTCCCGTGTGGTGGCGTTGTTCTTTCTGACTCGTGCTTTGCTTATTTTGGCTGTGGTTTGTGAGTTTATAACTCGTGGTCGAGGTTTGACCAGTTCGAGGTGTGCCCTGGTGTTGGCACAGCTGTGACTGAGTTGTGGTTTGTGTGACTCGTCGATTAAGGTTTCACTTGTAATGTTGTGTCTAAGTGAGGGCACAATATAATCGTGGTTCAGTGTGGTGTTTATCACCTACTTATATCCTTGTTCGGGTGTTTGTGTTGTGGTACCTCTGAGTAGCAGGTACCTATTTCCTTTGTGGGTTACTTTGTAGTTTTGTGATGGTACATTGTGTACCAACCTTTCCGGGTACTTGTGTGTTGTGGAGGTCTTGTGGTTTGGCCTGCCACTTGTTGTATCCTAACTGTTTTAAGTAGATCTTTGTTTATATTTTATTGTGAATTAGTTAGTGATTATTAATTATGTTACCTTTGTGGGTATTTTGCCGATGAGGCTTGTAGCTTAGGCATATTGTGGTTTAGTAGAGCTATGCTCCGTGGAGGCCGTGTGAGACCTTCCACTTGTTGAGTTTTACCCTTCTTGGGCATGGTTCCGATTATGGATTTAGTGTGTGATGGACTAGCTAGCTGTAGCCAGTCCTACCATATATGTGTGACTTCTCGACGTAGTGTGATTTGGAGTATAAAGGACCAGCTCTTTGTTAGCAGTCCTGTTACTTAAGTGTTCGAGATTTGCTTGTGAAGCTTGTAGCCTGGGCAGTGACTTGTCTGTGTGGCTTATAGTTTAGGCAACCAGTTGTTGTAGCAGTGTGCCAGTGAGACTGTGGTTTAGGCACTTTAGTAGTTGGGCTGACTAATGATTTTATGTTAGTCCTGTAGCCCTACTTTCCTTCTGATGACTTTGTGTTTATTATCATGAGTATGTTTAATTGTTATTTATTGTCATGATGTGAGCATGAAATGGTTTGGCCATTGATGTTGCCAGTGAGACCCATTGGGGTTGAGGTGTTTGTGGTTACGTTGTTGTTTTGGGTAGCCCCTACTGAGCCAGTGACTTGTTGAGGCTCACTCCCCTACAGTTCTTTTCAGGGCTTGCCGTGTGTTTGGCTTGCAGCGGCGTTGTGTCAGACTTGTACCACCAGTAGTTGTTTAGTAGTTAGTGTTGTGTGAGCTTGTGCTCCCTCGGGGTATGCCCCAGGTAGTTGTACTCTTTTAATTGGACATGTATTAATGTAATGGGACAGTTGTACAAATCAGTGAATAGATATGAGCACATTTACTTTCTTGTGTCTTATATTCTTGTGGTTTGTCTTTTTTACTCTTACTGGACACATGTGTGAGATATCCCTTGCGAGACTTCGGTCCGTTCGCGGGAGGCGGATCTGGATATGGAGCCTTATTGGGCATAAATACCCCGGTCCGTCACACCGATGATGTCCGTGTCGGAGAATGTGATGACGCCTCCTTCTTTGCGGTTGGGCTGGCTTGCTGTACCACCTGCGGCTGCAGCGTACGCCTTCCTCTTTCTTCCGCTATCACCACCGCCCGCCGGGCCTCCGGATAGGACCAAGACGGCCCCTTTGCCTATGTGCGCTTCTCGATCATCTTCGGGAGTGCGCTCCTTCGTACGTCCGTCGACGACGTCTTTGCCGATAAGCCCCCTTTTGAGCATCTCGGCGATCTCCATTTTTAAGCTCCTGCATTGGTCAGTGAGGTGTCCAAAGCCTTTGTGGTACTCACAATACAGGTCGATTCCTCGGCTCGTTGGCGGTCTCGTCAGTGGTTCTGGCCGTCTGAATTCTGGAAGCCTTTTGATGACTTAGAGGATCTCGGAGGGCGATCTTCCGAAGCGCGGAAGATCCCTGACGCGTCGATATTCGTCGGGGCGACGGTCTGCCTCTGCGCGTCGGTCTCCCTCTCGTCGGTCTGCATCTCGACGCTTCTCGCCACGGGCTTCCTCCCTTTTCGCTTTCTTCGAAATATATTCTGAACTCGTAGTTCCATGCTTGGATGGCCGACCGAGCCGTCCTGCCACTCCAAGTGTCGATTCCAACCGCACGTACTTCCGCATTCTGGAGAGCAGGTCGGATAGGCTCACCGGGGGCTTTTTGGCGATGGAAGCTATGAACGGGGCATTCGAACACACCCTCGTCAGAATATTGACCGCGGTCCTCAGGTCCAAGTCTACCACCTTCTAATTTCAAGTTGAAATCTTTTCGCAAAATCTCGGAACATCTCCCCCTCTTTTTGCGCAATGAGCCAGAGGTCGTCGGTACAAAGGGAGTGCTGCACTGTGTTGTAAAAGTGATCCAGGAACCATTGCGCCAGGTCGGCGAAGTCAGCTACCGACCGGGGGGCGAGCGACTTGAACCACTGCAAAGCTGCATCATCCAGAGTAGACATAAAGGCACGACATTTTAGGGCATCATTGATATTTACCATCTCCATCTGCCCTTGGAAGTGGTCTAGGTGATAGACGGGGTTCGTCGTCCCATTATATCGCCTGAATTTTGGTAGTTGCAATTTGTCGGGTACGGTCGCCGACGTGATTTCCTCGACAAATGGGGAGGTAGCTAAGAGCGTGGCCACTGAAGGAGCGCGTGTTCCTCGCTGCAACGCCTCGATTTTCCTGTTCATTTCTTGGAGGTCATCTTTCCATCGAGGGTCGACCGCAGGGTTGGACTCTGTCGAGAAGTGATCGATGACGGCATCGATTCTTGCGGAAAGCTCTATTTGCACCGCTGGGATGGTAGGTGGTGGGGAGTCGACCTGGATGGGTCCCTGCATTAAAGGAACAGAAGGGGGGCGCTAATCGTCGGCGCGGCTGACCGACGCCGCGGGAGGAACTTGATTGGGGCGAGTATCTGCCGCCTGAGTGGCTGGCTCCCGATGCTCCGGTGGTACCTGCCGCTCTTGCTCCAGCCTTAGTAGTACTTGCTGAACATTTGCCAAGATTTGCTCTACGCGTTCCAGGCGCGAGGATGTAGTTGAATCTTGCTCTCCTGCTCCTGAGTTGTCCCCAGCCACCTCATCTACTACAGTGGCGGGACGTATTTCATCGCCGGACGAGCGAACGACTGCCTTCGCCTTTGGTGCCATGAGGAGTGGCTTTTTGCTCGAAGCAAATTCCCACAGATGGCGCCAAATGTTGCTGAATTAGCAAAAGAGGGGGATCGGCCGGAGTCGTCCCAGGTGGGCTGTAGCACCCTTGATTTTTAAAAATCAAGAAAAATAAAATTTTATTTTTTTTATTATAAATGAGATAAATCGATTTAATTATAATAAATGGAGAATACATGGAATAAAGGGGAATTAATGTAATACCCATTAAACTAAATTATTAGTGGGTTACTCTAATAACCCAAACTCAATAGAATGGGCCCAAATAAGGATAGCCCATCATGGGATGAGAGGTAAATAACTAAATTCGTATCTAATTAATTAAATAAATAGTAAATAGTTAAGATAAATATTAAATAACCCATATATATCCTAAAAAGGTGTCCTACCCATATCCTAACCCTTGACCACGAAATTAGCTCTCTTCCCTATCCATTAGGAGGATAAATGGTGAAAAATAGGTATTTAATATGAATTTTCGTAATTTAAGGAGGAGAGAAGAGTTTGGAGTTGAATGGACTCTAATAACAAGCTTAAACACCTCAAACTCCATCCCTAGCAACCCATTTTCGTGGCTAGCACTCTGGAGACGAAGAGAAGGAGAGCTGGACGTGGAGAGCAAGGAGGAGGAGGCTAGAACAAGGGGGAATTTCAGATTTTCGTCATCCCAAACTAGGGTTTTCTTCCTTCACGAAAAAGGTAGGCAATCTCTCAAGCACAAATCGTAAAATAATTACCCTAGGTAGAGTTCCTGTACCTCTTCAAAAGCCCTCTAGTTTCGTGGTATTTCGTTCACCCATTTGAGCGAATTTAATTCGTGAAGTCCTGCTGTCACCATGAACCCGAATCTCATGTTTTCACTAATACCTTGCATGTACTTGTTCCCATGCTATGATAAAATTCTCATTGATACTACCATGTAATAGCTTTCAAACGCCCCTGGTCTTGCTTGATTTCAATCTCCCATGAGGGAGAATAAAATCTTTGAATATCTATCAGACCTGTGCACTCGACCCTCCTTGTTTCCTTTTTAACCTTGTGTAAACTTGACATCATTCTATTATAAAATTATCATAAATACTACTACATGTTATCTTTCAAAAGCCACTAGTTTCAGAATTGTTCATCATGGATACATCTCTAATTAATTCATTGAACTCTAACTGCGCATGTTTAGGTCACCGAAAAGTAACCTGATCAATGCATGTCTAAACCTTGTCTATTTTCAAATTAATCATGCATGTTGATAGATATACATGGTTACTTTCGTTTAAAACTGGTTTCATACTTTTTGGACCACCGTACTATTTTATATAGAATTTAGAACGTCCCTGTATCATAGAGGACCCGCCCAGAGAAAAAGGGAAAAACCAGGACCGCCCCTGTTATCGCGGCGGCGCGATACGCCGCGATAAGAGGAGTGTCGCGGTCGGCCTTCAGGCCGCGTCATGAACGTGACTGGCCTCGCCGCCGCGTTCCCAACCCCGAACCGGGCCAGGCCGGCCGGTTCGCTTGTCGCGCCAGGCCGCACCACCGCTACCTGAACCGCGACAGGATACCCCGTCGCGACACTATGAGTAACGCGTCCATGCACCCCGTCGCCTTCTTAAAGTTTCGGCCAGAACCTTATATTATGCATATACCCCTGTCTTATTGTCATATGACCCTTATACAAGTTAAACCACGTATTGTTAAGCTTAATAATCGACCTGAATATTTTTATTTAAATAATTCTTGTTAATTTAAAAGCCGTGAGCACGACTTGTCATATCCTCAAGATTTCTTTACACTTGCACACACATAACATTGTAAATTGACATTTGACCTTGATAAATTATGCAATAATGTATTCGGTAAATTATCGAAATAAATGACTAAATTACCATATTTTGTTAAATACAATTGTTTTCGTTTTATACGCGCATTTTAAATACCGTTACCGTTTTCCCTCGGCCTTCGAGCACTTGAGGCACGACGGACCTGTTTTCTACACACTTTCCCTTGACTTGGACCACCTCTCCACCGGGAATACTCTCGATTGGACTAGGGACTCCTTGTCAAGACCTCCGTAAGTCTTCTTGGCTTTGGCGCACGTCCTTAGTCAACGAGCTGGTTGTACCCTAAAACCCGTTACACCTTAAGGATCAGTACGATCCATGGCCTTAGTGTTCTCTCCTTATCTTGCAATCACGCTGGACCATCTAGCCTGTGTTCATAGCACGGCTAGTGGGCAGTTGTGACTTCCACCAGACTACCGGTACCTGACTTGGTGCCGTGCAACCGTTACTATCGTGTGTTTCTCGTCATTTTACACATATGTCCCTATCTCATCTGATATCTCGTTACTCTCATCTATTCACGTTCTCTCTACACTCTCGTCTAGTTCATCTACTACTCTCATCTATTCTTGGTACTCTCTTGGCCATTTGTGATTGTCTAAGATAACAAACATGACTATGCTAGGCAACATTATAAGGGCCCGATCTGGTCCTTGGGAGGAGCACCTGAAAGGCTATAACTCGCGGGGGTCTAATGATCAGGTGATGGCATACACCAAACGCATGACTCTCAAGATTTAATCTAAGACAATTCACAAACATTCCTGTACATGATACTTGACTTGTGGTTGATAAAATGATCGACCAAACACATGTTACTTGCTTTACTTGCTATCGTGACTTGTGCACTGTTGTGCAATTACTTGTTAACTTGAAATATGGCCAAATCTTTTGTGCTTGTTACCTATGAAGGTATTCTTGTCTTGTGAACTTACTGGCACGACTATACCTGATCGTTCTCGTACTTGCTCGTTCCTATTAGTTGTCCTGCATGATAAAAAGGTTAAACACTTTAAGCCTGCTTATTTACATGAGATATTAAGTCCTACTGAGCGTTATTCGCTCATCCTGTATTTTTATTTAATGTGTTTCAGGCGAGTATGACGATGACCACACTCACGAGGACGGGACTGAGGATGATGCTCAGGAGTGACCCTTTTTCAGCAACCAAGGCTTTCTAGTAGTAGTCAGTTAGTATAGTTATGAGTTAGTGAGTCAGCTAGTCATTTATGTAATAGTTGATTTTGAATAAAGTACTCTGGGCCCTAGTTTTGGCTCTGATACGTTGATGTATTAGTCAGTTAATGAGTTATTAGTGAATGTAATGGAGGTTGTTGGATTAGTAATGAAATTGGAGTTTAATTGGTGTTATCCAACTGTGCAATGGTTTGTTATTTATTTCTCGCTCTGTACTATTTAATAACTGTAATCCCGCTCCGATATTCCGCGTCGGGGCGTTACATGGGCTCCAAAGGCGGCGGTAGGGTGTGGTCGTTGGCGCTGCTCCGAGAAGGCTTCAACCTGCAAGAAAGAACCACCGAGTTGCCTCGATGGGTAGGGACTCCGATGCTTAAGTCAGGACGGAGGAGAAGAAGGGGTCCAGAGTTCTAATGCCACGAGTAGCATACCTTGGCCTGAAGCGTCTCCCTTGTTTTTATAGGGGGGGATTTAGCCAAGCAAGCTTTCCCCCCTGTTTTAGTTAGCCGTGCATATTTCCTGGCGGGACCGGCACCTCAAGGCAAGGGGCGTGATTATCGGATGTTATCTCTTGGATTGCAGCTGGCGACTGCCAACTGGGGATGGGGGAGCTGTCGCGATCCGGGATTTTAGAGCCCTTCCTTGTTTGGCATGCGGTTTTGGAGAAGGTAACGACAGTTAGGGTTTCCACACATGGGGACGAGAAGATCCTTTTAGCCTAGGGCCTTATCGCCAAATGCCGACGACTTGATCGTCGGTGTTATGATCTTTAGCCTAAAGCCTTGTCGTCAATACCGATGACTTGATTATCTGTATTATTCGCGGGCCCTACCCGGGTTCAACGTCGGCGGCGGTTATCAGTATCAGAATACATGTGGATTTGATGCCGGGGGAGGGGGGTTCTAATTTTAAAGGGGAGAACCGGTGGAGAGGATGGCGGGAAATAATTTTTTTGGGGGGATTTGAAGAAGAGGATGACCGGGAAATGATTTTTTTTTTAGGCGCGCCATTTTTTTTTGGCAAAAGCTAACGGGTAGTGCTGTTCCAGTCCACTAATGCCTATGTAAATATATATAATTATTATATATTGAATTATTGTGTATATATTTAGTAACAATTAATTATATTTATTTATTTTCTCTATATATACATATATACAACATATATATATACATCTACATATATAAAGATAGATATATAGATACATAGAATATATATAGATATAGATCTATGAGAGAGCGGGATAATAAATTTTTTAGGCAAAAACCGGCGTAGAGGATGGCGGGAAATAAAATTTGTTGCTGGGGTTTCGAGAAGAGGATGGCAGAGAAATAAAATTTTTAGCCTATGTAAATGTATATAATTATTATATATTTATTTCTTTTGTATATATTTAGTAAAAATTAATTATATAGATATTATACATAGAAATATAGATGTATAGATACATAGATTATATATAAACAAAAAAGAGAAATATTTATATATAGAGATAGATATACAAACATATATATATATATATATATATATGTATATATATATATATATATAGATAGATATATAGATATTATACATATATATGAGGATGAATGCTGACTTGGGAGAGGGCTTGGGAGATAGCCTGCGAGAGGGCCTGGGAGAGCTGGGCTTGGACAGCGTCGGACACATACATTTGCATCGTCTGGGCCAGACAAGACTCCAAACTAGAGATCTCATCTCGAATGAAGCCCGTTTTTTTCTTGTAGTGTATATAGATATATACATAGATATATAGATATATATATATATTATATAAAAATATATATAGATATAGATAGATACTTAGACTATAGTAAGTTGTATACATCAGATTAATAGTATTTATTATTAATATAATAATTTTAATAAAAAGAATGATTCAAAAACATGTAATGTCTTTTTATTTTTATTTTACAAATAAAGAGAAGGTGTTTTGATGAATAGAGTAAAATGCGAAAGAGTTTTGAGTAAGGATGTAAGTTTTTAAAAAATGTGAGATGTTTAATAAATGTTTTAATGGGAAAGAAATTATATTAGCAAGTTTTTATATTTGTAAATATGGCTAGAAAAAAATCATCCTAGTGCTGCCACGTGGCACCACTAAGACTGAGAAATATTATATTAGTCTATGTAGTTATAGATACTATATATATAAATATATATTCATATCTATATAGATATCGATATAGATGTATATATATATATATAGGTATATATACTATATATATAAGGGAGAAAAATTTTATCTCATAAAATTTTATTTTAAAAAATTAAATTAAAATTATCATAAAATGAGCAATCATCTAATTAACTTGTGTTTAAAATGTCATCTTAATTGAACATTATTTAAATATAAAATTAAAAATTTACAAAAATTTAAATATAATTTGATTTCGTAACATATGTAGATGGTTTAAAAGCCGTCTACAAAGATAGATATATAGACAGTTTCTAGTATTCTTCTACATATAAAATATATGTAGACGACTATGGTAAGCCGTTTACATATGTAACATTTGTAGACGGCTAATAGGGTGTTTGGTTGTAATTTTTTTCCCTCTTTTTTCACTAAAATTTAAAAAAAAGAGAACAAGTCTCAACCTATTTTTATTTTAAAACCACACTGGCTCTCTCTCAAAATCTCCCCCCTCCCCTCCCCTGGTGGCTCCCCCCCGCCCCGGCCAGCCCCCTCCCCCCACCCGGCGACCCCCCCCCCCCAGCCCCGCCGGCGCCCTCTCCGGCGCCCCCTGCGCGCCCTCCTCCTCCTCCCCCCTCCCCTCCCAACCGTCGGTGCCCTCCCCACCCTCCTTGCGCGCCCTCCACCTCCCCCTCCCCCCACCAAGAAGCAGCAGCCAGCACCGCCAGTAGAGTGGACATGGGAGCTCGAGAGACATTGGAGAAGAAGAAGAAGAGCGGGCGACCACTGCGCTCGCCAAACACATAAAATAACTTTTTTATAATTTTAAAATTTTAGTAGAAAATAGAGACATCATTATAATTTTTAGATAGAAAGAGTATTTTAAAAAAAGTTACTTCCAAACACCGTATAATGTAACCCGTCTACATATGTTATGTAGACGGTTTAAAAATACTGTCTAAAAATATTTCATATGTAGACGGCTTAAGGAAGCCGTCTACATTAAAAACACCGTCTAAAAATATTTCATATGTAGACGGCTTACCATAGCTGTCTACATATCTAATATTTGTAGACGGCTTCCTTAAGCCGTCTACATAACCTATGTAGACGATTCCAATTAGCCGTCTAGAAATGTTGCATATGTAGACGGCTTACCATAGCCGTCTACATATCAAATATAAATAGACGATTTAAAAAAGCAGTCTAGAAATGTTACTTTTTGTAAACGGCTGCGAATTACAGCCGTCTACATATACCATATTTCTTGTAGTGATATATGTGCATGCATGGGAGAGATGTAATTAATACAGAACGCATTCAATAGACACCTTAATCCACATTAGATATAAAGCTCTTTGTTACTGAAGAAAGTTATTTATCTATGGAAAATAGTTTAGTAACACCATTTGATAACATATTAAAGTAATACACCAATTAAAATGCACCACAACCTCATCATTTATGAGGTGTTTTTAACTTTTTTATTTCAATTACTGATGTGGCACAATTTTAATGATGATGTTACCAAATGATGTTACAAATGGTGTTACAAATGTGGCACAGTTTTAACTTTTTTAACGCACGTACTATGACTATCTAGTCTATGAAGGACCATAATCTCTCCTTAATTGAAAATGTGGATATTGGATGCAGGTGAAATATATCCTTTCTTAGTAGACATCGGTGTGGTTGAGTTGGAATACATATATTTATGTATAACAGTAGAGAAACACTTATTGCAAAAATAATTTTACAATAATAAAAATAACTTATTTTTGACAATAGAATTGCTTTTCTATATTCCACATCATTATTATTGCAAGATTGCCCTTGAAATAAGTATTTCTCAAAAGAGTAAGTAATACTTGTTTTACTTAGGGCCCAGGTTGGGACCCAGCTAAACACTTGAAAGCCTGGCCCATAGCACCTCTTTATCGGAAGTGTTAATAAATGGGAAAGAAACCCAAAGAGGATAGTTTTGTCAAATCTATATTTAACCCGCTTTAAGTCACGGAAAAGGAATAATAACCTTATTAATTTGGAAGTATCCAAGAGTTATTTCGATAAGTTAACAAAGTTAAAAGTAGATATACACCTGATCAAGGGTTATTATATATGTTAAAAGATTCCCCAAAATAATTTCTAATGAAGTGTGAGTGCCTGCATGCGCTGTGCACCTAATTCGTCGCCCAAAACAACATTTGGGAGGATAATGGGCAAAAGGGTGGGTAACATGGTGGGGCATCCAGTTGAGGAGACCAGAAGGCCGTGGAGTTCTGGATATTAAAAAGGGCTCAAGAGTGCACCTTTACACTGTGGCCGAAAGTTCTGAAATGATGCGAGATTTGTGATTGTTGATTGATGGAAAGCGATATTTAAGATTGATTTGATTGTATGTAAAATAATTTAATAGGAAAATAAATTTTATATGAAAATAAAATTATAATTATTTATTTGATTGTCAAATAAATATTTTTATTGGTTATTTATGTAAATAGAGAAAAAAAAGTTGAAATGTCAATAACATTAAATGTAATGTTTTATTATAAAGTTGTATGGAGGGGTATGAGATCTTATGATCTACTCAAATGAGAGAGAGTCATGTACTCCTTGTAGGGGTGTTCAAAATATGGTCCAAAACGGTCCGATTTCACGAATCTCATAGTTCAGTTCAGTTTCAGATTAGAAAATCGAAATAAATCGAATATGTATATATATATAATTAATAATATATTTATATAGAAAAATACTTGTAGTGTAGTGGTTGCAAGAGTTAGCGTGACCTCCACGTACAGGTCGTGAGATCAAATCCCGCTTAAAGCATTCTTTTTATGCATATTTTGAATTGAGTATATATATATATATATATATATATAGGTAAATGCTGGGGTGCGGCGGTGCGGCCCCGCCGCACCCCAGCGCAGTCGCTGGATCATGATCCAGCGGCTGCTAAAAAAAATTAAAAAAAAAACAAAAAAAAAACCGGGGGCAGCGCTGTCGCTGGATGGTGATCCAGCGGCAGCGGCTGGGGTACGGCGGGGCCGCACCGCCGTACCCCAGCATCCCTCTATATATATATATATATATATATATATGAGCACTTGTAGAGCAGTGGTTGGGACGCTTTGTGTCTCCTCCATGCGGAGGTCGCGAGATCGATCGCCGCTTAAAACCTGTTTCTTTTTTGCCATATTTCGGTTTGAATTGAACCGGTTCGATTTGGTTCACTGTAGCATTTTGGGTCGGTTCGATTCCCCTAAAAATAAGGGTGAACCGGACCGAACCGACTCGTTTTCACCCCTAACTCTTTGTGTACTAACACTATTATCAAAAATTTTATTTTATTTTATTTTTATTTTTAATATTTTTTTAAAATAAAAAATTTAGATAACTAATGAAAAACAAGTAACTTTGACAAAGACAATTTAAAGTAAGAGAAATAAAATAAAAACACAATTTGAATGAATAGTATTCTACATATATTTTAATAAAAAAAATAAAAATCAAATTAACTAATAACAATAATTAAATTTGACAAAGACTAATTAAATGAGTGGGAAAAAAATAAAAATGTAACTTGAATGAATAGTGCCTAAATATTCACTGTAGAAACTATAGAACCTGCAGCCTAGAAAATGCCGTGGATGCCAAAATCCGGGATTTCTTAGATATAACTTTTCATATTTTATTTTTCAAGAATACCAAATAATCAATAAAATAAAATTTTCCCTGACAACTTTTCCTAATAGAGTTTTAGGTTAAAACAAATGGACCCTTAGTCTCCTTTACTCTACTGTGATTTGTGTTTTAACTTTTGAGAAAGACTGAAGATTAGTCTTCCAATAAAAATAACATAATCTCAAGGAAAGTAATTCCATTGGTGGGGAAAGAGAGAGAAAAAACTAATAAGATTATATTTTCTTTTTGCAATTCATATCAATTTTATTTGCAAGAATAGATTCACAATAAATATTTCTCTTAATTACTTACATTATTACTTTAATCTTGATAGTAACCAAGAAATATGCTCATCTTTGGGATAACCATTAGGATGCGCAGAGCGCATTAATTAGAGCTTTGCGATAATTTATGAGATTTGAGACAGTTTTTAATTTAACTCTCATCTTATCCTTGTTTTATCTCCGTCTGATGACATTTTGGAATCTTGGGTTAGTGCAATTCTCCGGGTCCGAGCATAAGCAGATGTTACAACTGCTCCACACACAGTGTTCCTAATCACCCCCACTAGGTCCTTTAATTTCTACCATATTTTCTTAAACACTATTGTTCAGAATCTCCCATATCAGATCAACAGTGTTATATCATAATCAAGTTGAAAATTACTAGAGTTTTCTCCCTCCCTTTTTCATATGTATACAATGCCCAACAGATTACTGGCTCATCCGATTTTTAAATCTCAGTAACTCCATATGCATAGTGAATTATGAACAGGTTTAACATATCCTTATTTATAATTTGGTCCTCATATTCTTTAGCCTTTGAAAAATATTTATTTGATACGTATTAAGTTGGTACACCCGTGCCATGTGAAAACCTGGGTTAGTTTGTAATATCTCCGCCATCTCACTTTTTTTAAGCCGCTCCATTACACAATTTTAATGGATATATCTATTTTTGGGCACAATATTTTAGGGTTCTTTTGGTTGTTTATAAAATATATTTATAGAGAATTTTTTTTTCAAAGATTAATTTTATAAAAAATAAAAAATATAATTATCTATTTTGTACCCATGTAAATATTTTTGATGTTTATTTTTTTAAAAATATTTATTAGTTTTTTTTAAAAAATAATTTAAAATATTTAAAAAAATAAAAATATATTCTATATATCGACCACCTAATCGTTGATTGTTTGACGCCGATCGTAAAATTTCAAACATCGGATATTAAGAATGAGATTAAAGATTGTAATCATACAAATAAAAATCTTACGTGAAAGAGAAATTCAAAAAATAATATACAAGTCTTATAAAAAATTCATGAATTAACTTTTCAGTTATACCTAATAATTTATTATATGAAAATTTTCCAAATTTTTTTATCTTACATAACATTTTACGCTGAATCAAACAAACTTTGTGTATGTGCAATCCCCTTTTATGTTCTTTTGCTGCGTTTAAAAACCACACGGCCAAGGATGACCATGGATTCTTTAAACTACAAAATGACCTCTACATTCTTACACGAGTCAGCTCTCTCTCTCTCTCTCTCTCTCTCTCTCTCTCTCTCTCTATATGTACACGTTTATTATGTATATGAGCTTAATATTCTTATAATTAAGTAACATATGAAGACGAGAAAATTACGGCATAAATAATGTCGTAGTCATGATGTCAGAAGAGAGAGTTTGGAGAGGGAGAGTAGTGTGGGAGAGCACAACCGCACAAGGATGGGAGGGAGCAAGTGGGAGGTCCGTAGTGCAGCTAGAAGCGATGTGGATGTGATGCTTGACAGAGAGCAAGTCTATACTCTATCCCTACCTTATAATGACGGAATGTCTCAAAAGAGTAATCGCATACAATGATACGATTAAAGAGCACACGGCCGGAGGTCCCGAGCTATATTAATTGGAAGAGTTATCCTATGAATAAGAAGAAGGAGAAGAATCTCTCTCTCTCTCTCTCTTTCTCTTTGAAAAGGCAAAACAAAAAAAAAACTAGAAAAGGAAACAAAGAAACCTCAATTCTATATTTGTAAATATAGTTTTTTTAGATAATATGAACATCGAGATTTGAACTTCGTTCACTAAAATATATCGTAGAAGACTTTAATTATTGATCCACTTCTCATGCACTTGTATGCATAATTGGATACATCAGTTTTCCTGAACGATTTTTTTATTCGCTCAAATATTCATCTCCTAGAAGTGAGATACTGACTGTCATTTTGATCATACTGTCATGATAATTAAGTTGCATAAATTTAAGCATCCATCTTAAAGTTAAAAGTCATAGCTACTAAGGTGTGGGCGCGGTTTCAACTAACGTTTGGGTACATCCGAAGGCCATACACCATCATCATACATGGATGGGAGTGTGGCCAAAAAAAAAAAAATTTATTGGGCCTTCAAGCCCCGACGTCTAGGTCTACATGGTGGGGAAGGATTCACACACATGTGCCCACTGCGTCAAATCTGTCCGCAATAATGTCAGGCACGTGTCACACTGCACGTGCACCGGCATGATGGCCACATATGTATGGTTACAACTTACAAACTTAAAGTCTGCCATATGGAAGCCGTATTGATACACGACAAAATTTTTTTTTTTTGACATGGCACATGTTGTGCTCCTTACATACGGGCTGGATCACGTTCGTACTAAATATTTATTTATTTATTTTATATAGAATGAATTCGAATTCAAAAAATCTTAATCCATAACATGACGACTGCACGACATTGGTTGTCCTGATCATTAATTCCAGTGATACTTTGGCAGTTTTTTGCAATTTTTTGAATTTACTTGTAGAATTTGTTTCCTTATTTTCATATTACTGTTTATAAACATATTCTAAATTATATACATCGAGAAGCACTTGTAAAATACTCTTGCAGGATCTTAAAATAATCTGCTGCCATTTTATAAAAATTAATCACATCCAATACCTCCGCCCTCTAATAGTGTACAGCTAGGTCGTCAACATTAATTTGTTCTCCGTCCTCTCATGTCCTCAATTGTCAAATCTTTGGCCTATATATATATATATATATATATATATATATGGATCGATAAATAGTAGGGCTGCAAACGGGTCAGGTTCGGAACCGAAAACACAGATTTCGATTCCGATAACCGAAATATGGTTTCGATTCCGATTCCGATAAAATCAAAATGGTTAATTTCGATTCCGTTCCGATTCCGATAATATTACTGGAACCGAAATTCTGATAAATTAATGTGTTTACCATAATTTTACCTTTTGAGTTTATGATAATTTATCGGAATAACTGATACCGATTCCGATAGCTTATCGGAATATCCGATATCGATTCCGATAAACTATTGGTATCATTTTTCGATTTTAAAACTGATAATTTTTATCGAAATCGAGTCGGAATATCAGAATATCGGGTTCCGTTTACACCCCTAATAGATAGACAGACTTCCTCTTGATTAAGACCAAGTGCTCTAGCTTGCAACCTTTCCTGTTCCAAATGACTTGGACATGTTGTATGTTCCCTTTCCACATTTCATGTCTCTCTTTACATTAAATCTCCCAACCTGATCTTCGTCCCTTGCTGTAACTGGGCCACATTCTCCTCTGTGTGTGGGGAGTGCTTTTTCCAATGTGTTTCTATGAGGAGCTAGCTAGCTAGTTTATCTATTTAATTCAAAAAATACCTACCTACATTGTCTATATATATATATATATATATATATATATATATATATATATATATATATATATATATATATATATATATATATATATATATCTCACGGCATATCAGTACGTAGATATGCCGCCGGTTATCACCCCCGAACCTCATGTGTCGACGTCCAGGGAGATATGAAAAGGATTCACACACATGCAGGCCTACAAGATCAACCCGACTACCCAATTTGATCGTGAGCACGTGCCAAGTGGCAGCCCGCACGTGCCCTGCATGTCGTGGCCACATAGAAGGCCGCTGCCTAGGGCTGCAAACGGGTCTGGTTCGAAATCGGAAACACAGATTTCGATTCCGATTCTGATAACTGAAATATGGTTCCGATTCTGATTCCGATAATATCGGAATGGTTAATTCCGATTCCATTCCGATTCCGATAACATTACCGGAACTGAAATTCCTATAAGGTGTTTACCATAGTTTTTTCTTTTAATTTTATAGATAATTTATCGGAATAACCGATACTGATTCCGATTATTTTTCAATTCTGATTCCGATAGCTTATCGGAATATTCGATACCGATTCCGATAAGCTATCGATATCAATTTTCAATTCCAAAACTGATAATTTTTATCAGAATCGGGTCAGAATATCAGGTTATCGGGTTCCGTTTACACCCATATCGTTGCCTGCCTCCGATTTATTTGTATGGGCCTTTTTCTCCTAGGGTAAATATTTCTTGACAGGTCACACATATGATGTGCTGATTACATAGGGGGTCAATATTGATTCCTTTATTTTTTTTGACCAGTGAGATAGTATTTATATTATATTACTAAGAGAAGTACAAAGAGAACAAAGAAAACAGACATAGTAAGTACATCTGCCCATCCCCTATAGTCAGGGAAGGTGGCCACAGACTACCCATACCTACAACCATAACCCATGCAAAAAACATTAGGAAATAGAACAAGTGGGTTAAACACAAGTAGGGTTGTTCATAATATGGTCCAAATCGTAAAACTGAACCGAACTGACCGGTTCGGTTCGGTTTCATGGGCCAAGTGGTTCAGTTCGGTTTCAGGCTAGGAAACCGAAATGAACTGAATATAGATATATAATTATATAAATAATAAATTTTTACAAAAAAAAATGGTAGCGCAGTGGAGGACGCCGTCGCGCGCCCTCTTCGCGCGTGGTGGTCGCGAGTTCGAAACTAGTGACCACCGGAAAAGGGATGGTTTTGTTTTTGTTTTTTTTTAAACGCCAAAAAATGCCAGAAAACACCAAAAAAATGCCAAAAGATTGGATTTCGGTTTGAACTGAACCGGTTCGGTTTCAGGCTAGAAAATCGAAATGAATCGAATATAGATATATAATTATATAAATAATAAAGTTTTACAAAAAAAAAATAGTAGCGCAGTGGAGGGCGCCGTCGCGCGCCCTCTTTGCGCGTGGTGGTCGCGAGTTCGAAACTCGTGACCATCGGAAAAGGGATGGTTTTGTTTTGTTTTTTTTTTAAACGCCAAAAAATGCCAGAAAACACGAGAAAAATGCCAAAAGATTGGATTTTGGTTTGAACCGAACCGGTTCGGTTCGGTTCGTCGAATGAGTTCGATTCGGTTTCCTCAAAAAATGGAGGAAATCGAACCGAACCGAACCGTGTACACCCCTAAACACAAGGGAGAACACCAACCTACAAACATACGATCTCCAAACAAGAGGCAAATGTTATGCTCGGATAAACAAAACAGTAACCAAAGTGAAGAGAGCAGCAAGTCTTGACTAACGTCCACTCCAGAGAAGAACGACTGCATCATACAAGCGCAGCTGACGATATGCTCGGAAGACGCACTCACAAACATGATGTGCGAATGAAGCCTTGATCACGAGTAGAACCTTTCAAACCCCAACGTTGAGGGGATAAGAAAAGGAGTCGTAGAGGAGCTTGAGACTTTGATGCTTCTTTCAACTTCCATTGATCCGAACCTCAAGAATGCGCCAAGAAGAGTCGCAGCCGGACCTCCAGTCGAAACCACCTGGCCGACCTGAGAAAGGATTCTTCGACAAAGGGGGAATCCCTAAATCGCCGGAGCCAAAACCTCCTTCGGTGAAGGAGAAACCAAAACCTTACCACTGGAGGGGAGGAGGGGTTCCGACGAGGGTCGGAGAACCTCCTCTCCGCTGAATGGAGCCCTAAAGGGAGAGGAGCACGACTGGAGACGAAAAGGGGAAAAACCTTGAACTATCGATGTTGCCGGAGAAGAAGCCCTCCACGGAGACGGGTCCACTGCAACGGCGACGGGGCGAGGGGGGGGGGGGGGGGGACTCCACCCGAACAAGATCGGCGGTGGCGCCGAAAGTGGAGACGGAGACGAAGACGGGGGGGGGGGGGGGGGTACGGGCACTACAAGAAAAAACGCTTATAGAGACCGAAAATTTGGGTCACAAAATAGTGACCGAATTGTGACTAAACTTAATCAGTCGCTAAATAAAAGTTTTAGAGACCGATTCAGAATCAGTCACTATTCAGTCACTATTTTGTGACCAAATAGTGACCGAAATTTTCGATCTATATATTTTGTGACCGATTAGATTCGGTCACAATTCGGTCCCAAAATTGGGACCGAATAGTGACCGAAATTTTCGGTCTCTATATTTTGGGACCGATTAGATTCGATCACTATTCGGTCCCAAAAATAGGGACCAAATAGTGACCAAAAATTTCGGTCTCTATATTTTTGGGACCAATTAATTTTGGTCACTATTCGGTCACTATTTTATGACCGAACAGTGACTGAAATTTTCGGTCTCTATACTTTGGGACCGATTAAATTCGGTCACAAAATAGTGACTGAATAGTGACCGAAATTTGTCAGTCTTTATATTTTGGGACCGATTAAATTTGGTCACAATTCGGTCACTATTTTGTGACCGAATAGTGACCAAAATTTTCGGTCTCTATATTTTGGGACCGATTAAATTCAGTCACAATTTGGTCCCTAAATCGGGACCGAATAGTGACTGAAATAAATTAGTCTCTATTTTAGGGACCGAATGGTGACTGATTTTATTTCAGTCACAAATTCTCAAAGATGGGAGAAAATTTTGTGACCGATTTTGTGATGCCTCAAATTAATACCAAGTATGAAGTTATAAGCCTAGCATACTTGCACCAGAAAATCACTTAAAGATTTACATTGTTTCATGTCGGTACCATTTCCGGACAAATGTACACCGACAAGGTGTCACTGGATTTTGGTAACGAAATTTAGTTTGAAATTACCATAATTATCAAAAAAAATATGTTGATACAAAAAATGTGGATATTGAGAATTTTTGATGCACGGTTAATGAGGTAAATATGATTTATCTACTTTTCGGACAATTTGTACTTGATAAATATTTATTCAGAAAAAATAAAATAAAAATTACCATAAACTTACCACGTTGTAATTAGACAGTGGTTGAAGTTTTATTTTATTTGGATGCATTTACATGTTAAATTAAGGTTCCAAAGATACCTAAATGAATAGTAATCTAGTTACGTAACTTGTTTACGTAAGATTTAACCTGCATCTAAATGTGAACATGTGTAGATAGTGGTAGGTATATGTGTAAAAGTGTATATATTTATTAGTATAAAAATATATATCTATGTGTATTAAAAGAAATGATAAAATAATGTCAAAGAAAGGGATAAACTTCCTGCATGCCACATATATACGTTAGTTTAGTTTAAAAATGAAAAACTTAGGTTTGTGGGTCCAAAATTAGAAATACTCATCCGATTGGCCTTAGGTTTATTTCAGTACGGTCGGGGCGATGAGTGTGACTTGTGGAAACTGACGGAGTTCAATTCAGACTCCCGGTTTAAGCTCGATGCTCAAAGTCATAATAAACAAGTTAGTTTAGTTTAAAAATGAAAAACTTAGGTTTGTGGGTCCAAAATTAGAAATACTCATCCGATTGGCCTCCAGTTTGTTCCAACACGGTCGGTGTAGCACCCTTGATTTTTAAAATCAAGAAAAATAAAATTTTATTATTTAATAAATGAGATAAATTGATTTAATTATATTAAAGGGAGAATACATGGAATAAAAGGGAATTAATGCAATTCTCATTAAGCTAAATTATTAATGGGTTACTCTAATAACCCAAACCAAATAGATTGGGCCCAATTAGTGATAACCCATCTTGGGAGGAGATGTAATTAAGTGAATTTCGTATCTAATTAATTAATAAATAGTAAAAGACTAAGATAAACACTAAATAAGTCATGTTTATCTCAAATAAGAGTCTCTAACCCATCCTAACCCCATTGGCCACGAAATTAGGTCTCTCCCTATCTTATTAGATGGATAATAGCAAGAAAAATAGGTGATAATTATGGAAATTCGTAATTAAAGGAGGAGGAAAGAGTTTTAGGTGATTTAGAACTCTACAAGCCATCAAAACACCCCCCATTTGACCCTAGCACCCCATAGCTCATGGCTGGAACTCAGGGGGACGAAGTGGAGGAGTCTTGGACGTGGGAGCTCGGAGGAGAAGGCTAGAGCAATGGTTTTTCTCTTCTTTTCTTCGTCACCGAACCCTAGCTTTTCTTGTTAGCACTAAAATGTTGGTAATCTCTCAAGCTAAAATCGTGAAATAATTACCCTAGGTATAGTTCATGTACCTCTTCAAAAGCCCTATCGTTTCGTGGTATTCTGTTCATCCATTTGGGCAAATTTAATTCGTAAAATCCTGCTGTACCATGAACCCGAAATCTCGTGTTTTCTCTAATTTCATGCATGTACTTGTTCCCATGCCATGATAAAATTATCAGTTATATTACATCATACTAGCTTCCAAACGCCCCTAATCTTGCTCTATTTCGACCTCCCATGAGGGAGAATTAAATCTTTGAATCTCTGTCTGTTGCATGTACCTGAGTCTTCAAGTTTACCTTTAAACTTCGTGCATACTTGATATCTTGCTATGAGAAAATTATCTGAAATACTACATTGTGTTAGCTTTCAACGCCCCTTTTTTTGTAATTTTTCATCATGTATTCATTTCAAATTAATTCATGGAACCCTGACTACGCCTTTTTAGGTTACCGAAAAGTAACCCGATCAATTCATATCTAAAGCTTGTCTATTTTCAAATTAATTGTCATGTTGATAGATATACATGTCTATTTTCGCTTGAAACTGGTTTCGTACTTTTTGGATCACCGTACTATTTTATATGGAATTTAGAACGTCCCTGTATCACAGAAGACTCGCCCTAGGAAAAAGGGGAAAACCCAGACCGCCCCTGATATCGCGGCAGCGCGATACGCCGCGATAACAAGAGGGCGGCGGTCGGCCTCCACGTCGCGTCATGAACATGACTGGCCTTGCCGCTGCTTTCCCAACCCGAACCGGGCCAGGCCAGGCCGGTTCTCCCGTCACGCCAGGCCACCCCGTCGCGACCTGGATCGCAACGGGAAACCCCGTCGTGATACTGGGATTAACGCGACCTAGCGCCCTGTCGCGACTTGATCGTGATAGGTCACCTTGTCGCCTCTTGAAAATTTCGGCCAGAACCTTATATTATGCATATACCCCTATTTTATTTGTCATATAACCCTTATACAAGTTAAACCATGCACTGTTTAGCTTAATAATCGACCTGAATATTTTTATTTAATAATATTTAAATAATTCTTGTTAATTTAAAAGCCGTGAGCACGACTTGTCATATCCTCAAGATTTCTTTACACTTGCACACACATAACATTATAAATTGCCATTTGACCTTGATAAATTATGCAATAATGTATTCTGTAAATTATCGAAATAAATGACTAAATTTCCCTATTTTGTTAAATATAATTGTTTCCATTTTTACTCGCGCATTTTATCTACCGTTACCGTTTTCCCTCGGCCTTCGAGCACTCGAGGCACGACGGACCCATTTTCTACACACTTTCTCTTGACTTGGACCACCTCTCCACCGGGAATACTCTCGACTGGACTAGGGAATTCTTGTCAAGACCTCCGTAAGTCTTCTTGGCTTTGGCGCACGTCCTTATTAGTCAACGAGCTGGTTGTACCCCAAAATCCGTTACACCTTAGGGATCAGTACGATCCATGCCTTAGTGTATTCCTTCTTGTCTTGGGTTCACGCCGGACTACCTGACCCGTGTACATGGAACGGCTAAGGGGACGGTTGTGACTTCTATCAGACTGCCGGTACCCGACCTGGTGCTGTGCAACCGTTACTATCGTGTGTTTCTCGTCATTTTACGGAAATGTCCCTATCTCATCTACTATCTCGATACTCTCATATGTTCACGTTTTCTCTACACTCTCGTCTAGTTCATCTACTACTCTCATCTATTCTTGGTACTCTCTTGGCCATTTTGTGATTGTCTAAGATAACAAACATGACTATGCTAGGCAACATAATAAGGGCCCGATCTGGTCCTTGGGAGGAGCACCTGAAAGGCTATAACTCGCGGGAGTCTAATGATCAGGTGATGGCATACACCAAACGCATGACTATCATGATTTAATCAAAGACAATTCACAAACATTCCTGTACATGATACTTGATTTGTGGTTGATAAGATGATCGACCAAACGCATGCATGTTACTTGTTTTACTTGCTATCGTGACTTGTGCACTGCTGTGCAATTACTTGTTAACTTGAATATGGCCAGATCTTTTGATGTACTTGTTACCTATGAAGGTATTCTTGTCTCGTAATCTTACTATCGTGACTATACTTGATCGTTCTCGTACTTGCTCGTTCCTGTTAGTTATCCTGCTTGATAAAAGGTTAAACACTTAAAGCCTGCTTGTTTACATGAGATATTAAGTCCTACTGGGCGTTATTCGCTCATCCTGCATTTTTATTTAATGTGTTTCTGGCGAGTATGACGATGACCACACTCACGAGGACGGGACTGAGGATTCTCATGAGTGATCATTTTTACGCAACCAGTGCTATCTAGTAGTAGTTAGTTAGTATAGTTATGAGTCAGTTAGTCATGATGTAATAGTTTGATTTTGAATAAAGTACTCAGGGCCCTAGTTTTGGCTTTGATGTGTTGATGTAATAGTTAGATGATGATATATTAATGAAGTTGGAGTTTATTGGATCATTATTCCAATTGTGCAATGGTTTGCCTTTTATTTCCCGCTCTGTACTATTTAATAACTGTAATCCCGCTCCGATATTCCGCATCGGGGCGTTACAGTCGGGGCGATGAGTGTGACTTGTGGAAACTGACGGAGTTCAATTCGAACTCCCGGTTTGAGCTCGACGCTCAAATTCATCTTAAGTGTGACCAAAATATTGACCGAAAGTGAGTGAATAAAAATATATAAATTTAAATAATTTATTGCTTATAATAGTATTTAATTTATGCTTCTAAAATAAGTTATTGCTTATAATAGTATTTAATTTTAACTTATTATTGTTATATATGTATTGTAGGTTCCTTCATCGGGTGGCGTGGGAGGAGACGAGCATGAGGATAAACACGAGGACGAGAATTCATGATTTTCATTTCATTATTATTATTGTTGTAGACATTTTTATTATTGTTGTTGGCATTTTATTATTGTGATGTTGTGGATATTTTTATTATTGTTATGGACATTTTATTATTGTGATGTTGTGGACATTTTTATTATTGTTGTCGATATTTTATTATTGTTGTGGACATTTTATTATTGTTGTGTTGTAGATATTTTTATTATTGTTGTGTTGTAGACATTTTAATTATTTTTATCTTGTGGATATTTATTATTGTTGTGGATAATTTTATTATTGTGATGTTGTGGACATTTTTATTATTGTTGTCGATATTTTATTATTGTTGTGGACATTTTATTATTATTGTGTTGTGGATATTTTTATTATTGTTGTGTTGTAGACATTTTTCTTGTGGACAATTATTATTGTGGACATTGTTATTTATTTTACACAGGTTATTTTTCTAAAAATGTATATATTTTAAAAAAATATTAAAAAAATAGAGACCGATTAGTAACCGAAGAAATTTGGTCACTATTCGGTCCCTAAAATAGGGACCGAATAGTGACTGATTTTAATCGGTCACTGATAGTGACCGAAAATTCGGTCACTGTTCAGTCCCTATTTTAGGGACCGAATAGTGACCGATATCAATCGGTCACTGATAGTGACCGATTTCATTCGGTCACTGTTCGGTCCCTATTTTAGGGACCGAATAGTGACTGAATTTCTTCGGTTACTGATTGTGACCGAAAAAATTCGGTCACTATTCAATCCCTAAATTGGGGACTGAACAGTGACCGAATTTTTCAGTCACTATCAGTGACCGATTTCGTTCGGTCACTGTTCCGTCCCTATGTTGGGGACTGAATAGTGACCGATTGAAATCGGTCACTATTCGGTCCCTATT
The DNA here is from genome assembly GCA_014218235.1 of Colocasia esculenta. Lineage (NCBI taxonomy): Eukaryota > Viridiplantae > Streptophyta > Magnoliopsida > Alismatales > Araceae > Colocasia > Colocasia esculenta. Next base: position 535,340 of record JACBKR010000945.1, read on the forward strand.
TTAGCGGCCGAACACTACAAGAAAATGCGCTATTTCCGACGGACTGAATCCGTCTGAAATCCTTCGGTATTCCGTCGGAAAAGGCGCCTTCCGACCGCTTTCTGTCCAAAGCTCGTCGGAAACCTTCCGTCGGAAATACTTGGTCAGAAATTTCCGACGGATGGCAATTCCGTCGGAATTCGGTCGAAACCTCCGATAGATATAATCCGTCGGTAAAGCCGTCAGTATTTTCCGACGGAATTGCCGACGGTATTTAGCCGTCGGTAATTTATCAGTTCCGACGGATACTTATCCGTCGGCCAGTCCGTCAGTATTTTCCGACGGGATTACCGACGGTCCTTTTCCGTCGGTAATTTATATGTTCCGACGGATACTTATCCGTCGGAAAATCCGTCGGAAAATACACATATTTTTTTTAAATAGACAAATAAAAATGATTTGTCAACATTGCTACAATGTCAAACCTGCTACAATATTCATAAATTTAACAAATACTAACAATCAACATAAAATCATAAAATACAATAAATATAAAATCATATAGAATAATGAATAAGAAAATCAACATAGATCTACTGGATCGTCTGCTGTCCCTGCCTCGTCATCGTCTGGAGCTGGATCCTATATTAAAACAAATTAAAATGAGAAACATTAATAATAAATAAAATATATACAGTATTTTCAAAAATGAAATTTAAAACATGTGATTATTTCTCAAGCTTAATATAATACTATTTTTAGATCCATCATTTTCTTGGGTGTTTTTAGATCCGTCCTTTGAATGCCCAACCCAATCCGGAGATCTAAATTGGATTCCGTCAGTTCCCACACGTCACTTTAACCCACCCGGTCGTGTTGGAGAAAACGACACGTCGATCGGATCCCTATTTGGGATTTTAGACCCCCGGGTTGCGTCTTTTAACCATTTATATATTCTTGGCCGTGTTTCTAGATCCGTCCTTTGAATGTCCAACCCAATCCGGGGATCCAAATTGGATTCCGTCAGTTTCTACACGTCACTTTAACCCACCCGGTCGTGTCGGAGAAAACGGCACGTCGATCGGATCCCTATTTGGGATTTTAGACCCCCGGGTTGTGTGTTTTGACCCTTTATATATACTTGGGTGTTTTTTAGATCCATCATTTGAATGCCCAACCCAATCCGGAGATCCAAATTGGATTCCGTCAGTTCCCACACGTCACTTTAACCCACCCGGTCGTGTCGGAGAAAACGGCACGCCGATCCGATCCCTATTTGGGATTTTGGACCCCCGGGTTGCGTGTTTTAACCATTTATATATGGTTGACCGTGTTTGTAGATCCGTCCTTTGAATGCCCAACCCAATCCGGGGATCTAAATTGGATTCCGTCATTTTCTACACGTCACTTTAACCCACCCGGTCGTGTCGGAGAAAACGACACGTCGATTGGATCCCTATTTGGGATTTTGGACCCCCGGGTTGCGTGTTTTAACCATTTATATATGGTTGACCGTGTTTTTAGATCCGTCCTTTGAATGACCAACCCAATCCGGGGATCCAAATTGGATTCCGTCAATTTCTACACGTCACTTTAACCCACCCGGTCGTGTCGGAGAAAACGGCACGTCGATCGGATCCCTATTTGGGATTTTAGACCCCCGGGTTGCGTCTTTTAACCATTTATATATGCTTGGTCGTGTTTTTAGATCCGTCCTTTGAATGCCCAACCCAATCCGGGGATCCAAATTGGATTCCGTCAGTTTCTACACGTCACTTTAACCCACCCGGTCGTGTCGGAGAAAACGGCACGCCGATCCGATCCCTATTTGGGATTTTGGACCCCCGGGTTGTGTGTTTTGACCATTTATATAAATACTTGGGTGTTTTTTAGATCCGTCAATTGAACGCCCGACCCAATCCGGAGATCCAAATTGGATTCCGTCAGTTCCCACACGCCACTTTAACCCACCTGGTCGTGTCGGAGAAAACGGCATGCCGATCCAATCCCTATTTGGGATTTTGGACCCCCGGGTTGCGTGTTTTAACCATTTATATATGGTTGACCGTGTTTTTAGATCCGTCCTTTGAATGCCCAACCCAATCCGGGGATCCAAATTGGATTCCGTCAGTTTCTACAAGTCACTTTAACCCACCCGGTCGTGTCGGAGAAAACGACACGTCGATTGGATCCCTATTTGGGATTTTGGACCCCCGGATTGCGTGTTTTAACCATTTATATATGGTTGACCGTGTTTTTAGATCCGTCCTTTGAATGTCCAACCCAATCCGGGGATCCAAATTGGATTCTGTCAGTTTCTACACGTCACTTTAACCCACCCGGTCGTGTCGGAGAAAACGGCACGTCGATCGGATCCCTATTTGGGATTTTAGACCCCCGGGTTGTGTGTTTTGACCCTTTATATATACTTGAGTGTTTTTTAGATCCGTCATTTGAATGCCCAACCCAATCCGGAGATCCAAATTGGATTCCGTCAGTTTCCACACGTCACTTTAACCCACCCGGTCGTGTCAGAGAAAACGGCACGCCGATCCGATCCCTATTTGGGATTTTGGACCCCCGGGTTGTGTGTTTTGACCCTTTATATATATACTTGGGTGTTTTTTAGATTCGTCAATTGAACGCCCGACCCAATTCGGAGATCCAAATTGGATTCCATTAGTTCCCACACGTCACTTTAACCCACCTGGTCGTGTCGGAGAAAACGGCACGCCGATCCGATCCCTATTTGGTATTTTGGACCCCCGGGTTGCGTGTTTTAACCATTTATATATGGTTGACCGTGTTTTTAGATCCGTCCTTTGAATGTCCAACCCAATCCGGGGATCTAAATTGGATTCCGTCAGTTTCTACACGTCACTTTAACCCACCTGGTCGTGTCGGAGAAAACGGCACGTTGATCGGATCCCTATTTGGGATTTTAGACCCACGGATTGTGTGTTTTGACCCTTTATATATACTTGAGTGTTTTTTAGATCCGTCATTTGAATGCCCAACCCAATCCGGAGATCCAAATTGGATTCCGTCAGTTCTCACACGTCACTTTAACCCACCCGGTCGTGTCGGAGAAAACGGCACGCCGATCCGATCCCTATTTGGGATTTTGGAACCCCGGGTTGTGTGTTTTAACCCTTTATATATATACTTGGGTATTTTTTAGATCCGTCAATTGAACGCCCGACCCAATCCTAAGTATATGAAATTAATACTAATACTGACCTGAGCTGCTGGCTGTGTGGGGCGTACTCCCTGCATTATTGACATGAACTGCTGAACCATATTGCTGAACTGCGTCTGTAGCTGTACCCGCTGCGTCTCTATCTCTACCCGCTGCGCCCCTAGCTCTACCCGCTGCGTCTGTAGCTCTTCCCGCTGCGTCTGTAGCTCTGTACGTAGCTCCTCCCGAATGATGCCTCTAATGTCCTCTACACCACTGACGAGCGGCACAGAAGATGAACTCGCGTGTGCCGGAGGAGCGATCGAACTGGCATATGAGGACAACACTCGATGAGTATCCAGGCTGTCCCCAAAGCCGTACACTCGACCCTTCCTCGGCACTCCCGCTGCCTCGACCCAAGCGTCCGCATCCAAATCTGGCTGGGGAGTGCCCTCTGTGTAGCGCTCCGCCATCGTCCTGTCGTACGTCTCCTGTAAAATAATTTAAAATTAAATTATTGAAAACAAATTAATTTAATATCATAATTGAATTCATAATTTAAAGCTTGACTTACAGCAATCGTGCGGGCACTCTCGGTAACATAGTCATCCGTCCCCTTCCGCTTATGAGTCCGGTCAAATAACTCGCAGAAAGTAGGGGCACGCTCCAGGTCGTGATGCTTAAAATTCAACAAAATTAGTTAGTTTCACAATAATAATCCATATGTATATATGAATCGAACAATAAAATACTTACCAATTTTTGACTGTGGGTCGCATAAAATACGGATCCACTAGTATGAACATTCTTCTCCGGTTGAGTTGCTCTGTTGCGTATTGCCGCCTGTGACCGCTGCTGCCATGGTCCAGCAGCCTAACGCTCGCAAAGGGACTCCCAATAGTCCCTCCGCAGCCAAACAGGGCCGTAATCCACCCAAGCCATAGGATCCCGGTTGCCTGTGGTCTTCATTGCCTTGTCCCGGGCCTCCCACATCGACTTTCTTAAATTAGTCTGGGCAGTAGACTCCCAGACGGCTCGAGCTCGAGGGAGATCCTCAGGTCTCGTGAACGCGAACCTCCGCTGTAAAGAAATAAAATTAATCAACGTTCTGCAATAAACCCAAATTAATAATAATTGAATAAATGACTTCAACTCTTCTAAAAATAAAAATACCGTAAACATGTCAAATAATAAATCCCGGACTGGCACCGGGAAGTCTCTCCATGCATCCACTGGTCCTGGAATATGTGCGTGGACCAGCGTCGTAATATAGCGGGAAGCAGGACTGGGATCTATCTTCCCCCTGCAATTCCACATTAATTTTCTACATGAAATGTATATCCTAAATAACAAATACAGTAAAACTGAGATGATGAACTTTACCCTGAGATCCAGCATAGTTGTCATCCTGGTAGCTGAGGCCCCTCCTCAGCTGCTGGATGCTGGCTCTCCACCTCTGTTGAAAACAATTTAGTATACTTTTATTGTATAAATTGCAAGAGACCAAACATACTAATCTATTGAAACATATGTTTACCTTGTGCTGAGGAAGAAGACGAAGGTGGCACTGCTCGGATGGTCGATAGGGAGGCAAAATTTCATACACATTAGAAATTATGAATTTCAAATGAACAAGAATATAGAAATTTACCTGTCGCTGGGACGACGGGCGTGGACGGGGAGGCAGTCCCTGCAAAATTTCATACACATTAGAAATTATGAATTTCAAATGAACAAGAATATAGAAATTTACCTATCGCGGGGACGACGGGCGTGGACGGGGAGGCAGTCCCTGCAAAATTTCATACACATTAAAAATTATGAATTTCAAATGAACAAGAATATAGAAATTTACCTGTCGCTGGGACGACGGGCGCGGACGGGGAGGCAATCCCTGCAAAATTTCATACACATTAGAAATTATGAATTTCAAATGAACAAGAATATAGAAATTTACCTGTCGCTGGGACGACGGGCGTGGACGGAGAGGCAGTCCCTGCAAAATTTCATACACATTAGAAATTATGAATTTCAAATAAACAACAATGTAGAAAATTACCTGTCGCTGGGACGACGGGCGTGGACGGGGAGGCAGTCCCTGCAAAATTTCATACACATTAGAAATTATGAATTTCAAATAAACAACAATATAGAAATTTACCTGTCGCTGAGAAGACGGGAGTGGACGGGGAGGCAGCCCATGTAAAATTGTATGTACGTTAGTTCTCGTGAAATCAATATAAACAATAATACCCATATGGTTTTTTGTGTACATATGCATATACCTGTCGCGGACCTGGAGGCAGGCGTGGACGGGGAGGCAGTCCCTCTGCCAACGGACGTGGCAACCGTCCGACTGCGTCCTCCACGTACCATATCTCTATTGATACAAATAAAGATATAGCAAGTCATCAGCACTCAATTTGAAGTAGCAATTTATTATGAACATGTAATTAACAACAACATCAATTTCTTACAAAATATGCAGTATATTATCTATATTCATCATCAGATGCTGAAGACATGTTTAATTCAACATCATCTTCATCACCATCCTGGAATTCATCCTCATCATCTTGGGAGTCTTCCTCCACATCAGACTCCACCTCCCGCTCAGCGACATTTGGGTCAACTTCTTCTTGTTCGTTATCCTTATGTAAGCAAATTGTTTCATTTATATCATGAACATTGTACTGCGTAGAAGCTGCCAACTCTCGTGCGTCACTTCGATCTGATTGGAAAAAGTTGTCATTAACACCTTCGAGCTCATCATCAGTCGGGAGAAGCTCATACTCAGGGAATAGTCTTGATTTCACTCTACATGCAGCCCACCAATCTCTTAATTTGAGGGATGTATAATTTGAATAATAAACTTGTTGGGCTTGTGCCGCCAGGATGAATGGCTCATATGTACTCAATTTGGACTTATGCTTCACATCGATTAATCCATATGTTGTGTCATGACGAATAGATGTCGGGTCAAACCAATGACACTTGAACAGAAATACATTGTTGTCTTGTCCCAAAAATTACAGTTCAATGACTTCTTCGAGAATGCCATAATAGTCAATTTCATTATCATTGTAGGCACTTCCCTTCACACATACACCGCTGTTCATTGTAGACTTATTCCGTCCATAATCTCTTGTGTGAAATCTGTATCCATTTACAATGTAGCCTGGATAGACACGTACAATCTTCGAGGGGCCAAAACTGATCTGTTGTACTCTTGAATCGGGAATGAAGCCTTGTTCAACATATTATGAGATAAATAGACAAACATTGAATAAATGACTTCAACTCAGTCTGCATAAAAACATAACACTTATGTTTCAAAATAATTAGACACATACTCGAGATCTTAACCAAGTAAGAAAAGACTTCTCCCGTTCCTTTTCAACCTGCACGTCAGTTAGACGTGGATTCCGTCGCAATATGACCGATTCAAACTCTCTGCAATGTAAATGTCACACAACCGTTAGGTTCTGCAGCAATGTACGCAAATGATGATGAATAAGCGTGGAGAGCTTACTGAATGTAGGGTTCTAGTTCTTCGCAATTCATAAACACGTAGATCTTCGCAGCTACCAACTCTCTGTCTTGGAGTGCGCGAGTAGATGAAGATCCGAACGCCCGTCCGGGACACTTGAATACAGAGAGTCGGTCTGACACCTCGGAATCTCCACCATCATCATTACGTGGAGGTTGAGTGCGTCGGGTTCGTATTTCCGTGTCAAAGTACATCGAACAGAAGTTCGATATCTCCTCTATGAGGTACGCCTGAGTAATGGAGCCCTCAACTTGTGCTTTGTTGCGGACTTTCATCTTAAGATCGTGCATGCACCTACGACAATAATTCAAATGCATACATAAGTAATATAAAAGATCGTCGTAATGGCAATAAATTGAGATGTAGAAATATACCTCTCAAACGGATACATCCATCGAAATTGTACTGGTCCTCCGACCCTTGCCTCATATGGTAAATGGATGATCAGGTGCTCCATTGAATCAAAGAATGCTGGAGGAAATATCTTCTCTAATTTGCAGACTGTCTGAATTATATTTTGCTCTATATTTTGCAAGTCATGAATTTTGAGTTCTGATGTAGATAAAATCCTGAAGAATTGACTTAGCTCAGTCATTGCTCCCCATATTTGTTTCGGCAACAACTCACGAAAAGCAAGAGGCATCAGTCTTTGCATGAAAACATGGCAGTCATGACTCTTCATTCCGTATATTTTTCCCTCGTTGACATTTACACAACGCGTAATATTCGAGACATATCCATCCGGAAATCTCAATTGCTTTAACCATTGCAACACTTCCTTAATCTGTCTGGCCCCAAGCACATATGCAGCTTTAGGTTGCACCACTTTTCCTTGAACATGCTGTAGCTCTAGTTCTGGACGTTTGCAAAGTACTTTCAAATCGAAACGTGTTTTGACGTTATCCTTCGTTTTACCTTTGACGTCCATAACTGTGTTGAACACATTATCAAAAACATTCTTCTCTATATGCATGACGTCTAGGTTATGACGTATCAAAAGTGTTGACCAATAAGGCAATTCCCAAAAAATGCTTTGCTTCACCCAATTGTGATCCTTCCCAAAGCCAGGGATTTGTCGGGTACTACCAGCCAGTTGTGTTACAGTCGGTAAGTTCTGGACCCGCCTCGCCATGTTTCCACCAGACACCCGTTCCATATCTACCTCCTCCATCACAGTTGTATTTTTCATAAAAGAATCTTTTTGCTTTCGGAAAGGATGGTCACTGGGTAGAAACCGCCGATGACAATCGAACCAACAAGATTTTCCCCCAGATTTCAACACAAATGATTTAGAATCCTCCATGCAATAAGGACATGCCAACCTCCTATGTGTGCTCCAGCCAGATAACATGCCGTAGGCTGGAAAGTCACTTATTGTCCACATTAATGCAGCCTTCAGATTGAAATTCTGTTTTCTGGATGCATCATAAGACTGCACACCATCTGACCATAACAATTTCATCTCATCAATCAACGGTCTGAGATATATGTCTATATTCTTTCCTGGACTTTTTGGACCCGGAATCAGCAATGAAAGGAACAGATTCTCACGCTTCATGCACATGCCTGGCGGAAGGTTATACGGTGTTAGGAATACTGGCCAACATGAGTAAGATGCCACCGAGCCTCCGAAAGGATTGAAACCATCTGTGCATAAACCAACCGTACGTTGCGTGGATCCCTTGAGAAGTAAGGATGAGTACGGCTAAAATGAGCCCAAGCTTCACCACGGCAGGATGACTCATTTCACCTTCGTCGCGACGGACTCTTTCCGCATGCCATGTCATATGTCCAGCTGTCCTCGAGGACATGAACAATTGCTGCAATCTGGGTGTGATAGGAAAGTACCGCAATGACTTATACGGAACATCCTTCTGCTTTGACTTGTCCCCTCTCTTGGGCTTGAACCTATCATGCTTACAAATACAGCATGATGTCTTATCTGCATCCTCTTTGTAGTACAACATACAGTGATTCGGACATGCATCAATTTTCATAAAACCAAGCCCCAAATCATTCACCATCTTCTTCGCACGGTAAAAGTCAGCAGGTAACCTCTCTGATTGAGGAAGCATGCTCTTGACCAGTAAGAGAAGCCGGTCAAAACAACTCTCGCTCATATGAAATTCAGATTTCAAATTCAATAGCCTGGACACTGCAGACAACCGTGTATGCTTCTCACAACCATCCCATAATGGCTCATCAGCATCTCGAAGTAATTGATAAAATCTCTGAGCTGTATCATTCGGCACTTCTTTATTTGTTTGATCTTCATGAATATTGAACTCCGGACCAGCAGCATCGACAACCATGTCTACGTACGTACTTATGGAGGCAAAGTAATTAGCTGGTGCAGACGACTGAATATTCAACTCACCATGACACGACCATAACTCATAATGGCCAACAAATCCTCTCGTATACAGATGATGTTGCACATCCCATGTCGATATCCACTTTCTGTTCTTACAAGCCGAACATGGACATCGGATGTTACCCATCGGATCAACTGCTACTGATGAATTACTCAATGCAAACTCAATAAAACTGTCAACTCCGTCTTTAAACTCCTCGGTCACAACTCCATTCACTATTCCACAGTACATCCATGACCGATTCTCATAAGACATTTTTCCTACAGATTAAATGTCATGTCCCGAGTTAAAATCCAACACACCCTCACATCATTCAAGTACCATACATATGATACATACGTTATATGGAGAGTCCCAGAGCTAATGGGTAAATAAAGCGTTGACGTAAAGATAAATGAAGAGTAAACATACATGAATATCAAATAAATTTGAGCACTATATAAATACTTAATGGTATTGAACATTAAAAACAACACAAACCGTGATGTCTTCATATTAGGCCACCACCACTTGATCGACTCTTTATTCACCAGCTTCTCAGTAGATTTCCTAGGGAGTGAACTAACCACTGATATCCCTAAATATAGTTTGCCAAATACATCTCTTCGTACATAATGGGAAGACATAACTTTGAGAATGTCAAGTTCTTTGACACAATTATTTTTCACAAATTTACACCAGTCTTTTCCAATAAACATGTACATACTACCACACCAACTACGTCGTAAGATTACAGAATATCGCACTCCTTTTTCATCTTGAACAATAACAGATAATCCACTTTTATTTTTTAAACTTTGTCTTTCTTCTTTCCGAATAATCTTTATGATTTTTGTCATCTTCTCTTTCACCAAAAGTAAACCATCATGCAATCTTCGAATATCGAGCGAAAATATTTTACGTTCAAACAAACAAGTACTTTGATACATTGGACATTTGTTCTTCTTTGAGTCTAATTTCCAATCGCGAACTCTCATCACTAATTAGAAAAAAAAATTATAACATTTTATTCATGAGTAATTTAAAATATGAAATTAAATCATAATATGGTAAATATGAAAAAATCTCTCAAATGGCTACAAATAAACATACGAATGTTGAATGATTAACTTGCAGTGTGAAATTTGTGAAAGCAAACAATATGTTTAACAAAGAAAGTCATTGCATTGTTTATTTTCATGTCAAGCGTAAAAAAATAACAGCGAGCAAGATAAATAAAAAATAACTTAATTTATCAAAAGCTTTGAATATAAGCAATTAGGAGATGATGTCCACAGGTTCTCCTTGTTTCCTCTACAACCCAGCCACCTCAGCAACGTTTAGAAATGTGCTAGGGTTGGCCAAGATGAGAATTAGATGGTGTATTTAAAGATGAAAAGGCAAAATCGATAACTTTCCAAACTGTGCAATTGGGTCTACAATTTGGGTTGCTTCTACTGGCGGGATTGCCATCTTTAAATCCCAATTTGAGGGGGTGTATGACAGCAAATTTGTGCTCCCGCTTATATCATGGCACGCATGACTTACTTTTAAGTTGATTTGATCCATGTTCTTAAATAAGGGTATTTAGATATTTTGAATTTTAAAGATTAATTGCCTTTTTTAGGCTTTTCTTTGTACCATAACACCTTTGAGAAATCTTTGTTCGTTACAGGGGAGGGGGGTCTTCACAGGTGGAGGGGGGTGGGGGCCGGGTGTTTGGAAGATCAGTAGAATCTTCGCGTGTTGACTACATTGGATGACCGGGACCATCTCCCAGTCGGCCGGTCGGCAAGAACTTTATTTTAATTGGAGATTGCAGTATAAGTATCAAGCAATCGAGCGTAGTTTATCAATTGTGAACTTTCAATATTCTAAGATCAATATACTTTGGCTTTAATCATGGCAGGAGAAAGTTACAGGGTTATGAAAAGGAGAGATCAGGAGAGAAGAAACCAGTTGGGTACGTAGCAACTTCCCTTTTCCCTGTCACCGATCGATGGATCGATCTTAATTTGTCCTGTGAATATAGTAGGGGGAGGAGGACAAATTTTCAGTAGCAATGGTAGAACGTGTTTGTGGGATTATTGCATCTCTGAGATAATTCTGATAAGGTTACTGATGCGCGCCAGCAGATCAGATCCTTACACTAGACAACGATAGAAATCCAAATGCTAATTATCTGAACAGACGGACTCCCTGATCAAGAAATGGCCCATAGTTCACAAATTCTCATTAAACAGGAAGCGCCACTTAATTCAATAATTAACTAGCAGATCGGCTAGGCCAAAAAATTAACTCAATTAGGTTTAGTATTCAATGGAGCACAAACCTTGCTCAATATTAAGAACTTGAGAGAATTAAAATCTGCTACCAGGGCAATGTAAGGGCAAGACATATGCTGAAATTATAAGGAAGCCTCCTAATTAGATTAACATGTGCAATTCAAGTTCCGTAAGAAAGGTTAATTTTTGTGCAGGCTTATATTTATAAATTAGATGTTTAATGGGATAAGAGTACTCTATGATGATATAAACTAGTGGTTGTTTTCCCGAACTATATATTTAGTTGAAAGTACCCCCAACAACTTTCAGAATATTTATTTAATATCTGATTTAAAACTAATTAATTAGGTTGCAATAAATAATTAATAGATGTGCTCTTGCCTGTTACAATAAAGTCTTTTGAGGTGGGTTAGGGGAGAGGGTGGGGGGCCGGGTTAGGGGAGGGGGTGGGGGCCGGGTGGGTTAGGGGGGGGGGGCCTTCACAGGTGGAGGGGGGTGGGGGCCGGGTGGGTTAGGGGAGAGGGTGGGGGGCCGGGTGGGTTAGGGGAGGGGGGCCTTCACAGGGGAGGGGGTGGGGGCCGGGTGGGTTAGGGGAGGGGGGCCTTCACAGGTGGAGGGGGGTGGGGGCCGGGTGGGTTAGGGGAGAGGGTGGGGGCCGCAGGAGGGGGAAGGGGGCCGCATTTAGCGGAGGGGGCCTGGCACGAGGAGGGGGATGGAAATGAAGGGGGAGGGGGGCGCGACAGGGAGGTGGAGGGGACGGGGAGGGGGACTGGGACTGGGACGGGGAGGGGCCTTCACAGGGGAGGGGGTGGGGGCCGGGTGGGTTAGGGGAGGGGGGCCTTCACAGGTGGAGGGGGTGGGGCTGGGTGGGTTAGGGGAGAGGGTGGGGGCCGCAGAAGGGGGAAGGGGGTCGTATTTAGGGGAGGGGGCCTGGCACGGGGACGGGGAAGGAAATGGAGGGGGAGGGGGGCGCGACAGGGAGGTGGAGGGGACTGGGACGGGGAGGGGGACTGGGACGGGGAGGGGGACTGGGATGGGGAGGGGGAAGGAAATGGAGGGGAGGGGGGCGCGACAGGGAGGTGGAGGGGACGGGGAGGGGGACTGGGATGGGGAGACGAGGAGGGGGACTGGGACGGGGAGGGGGGGCGTGACAGGAAAGGGGAGGGGGGCGCTGGGACGTGGAGGAGGGGAATGGAGGGGCGCTGGGACGGGGAGGTGGAGGGGAATGGAGGGGGAGGGGGGGCGACAGGAAAGGGAGGGGGGGCTCGGACGGGGAGTGGGAGGGGAAAAGAGGGGAGGGGGGGTGCGACGGGGTACCTGCGCCGGCGGGGGCGGCGGCGGGACCTCGAGGCGACGGCGGGCCGGCGTCTCGACGGCGGCGTGAGGGAGCGGCGGTGGCGGGAGCTTGGGGCGACGGCGACATCTCCACGGCGGCGAGCTGCAGGCGGCGAGAGAGAGAGAGAGAGAGAGAGAGAGAGAGAGAGAGAGAGAGAGAGAGAGAGAGAGAGAGAGAGAGAGAGAGAGAGAGAGGGAGGGGAAGAAGGGGGGTTTCGCGGGATTGGGATCATAGCGGTATTACCGACGGATATTTCGACGGTATTATTTCCGTCGGAATATCTGTCGGTATTATCTTAGTTCCGACTGATATTTCCGACGGATAATTTCCGTCGGAATATTCCGACGGATTTTCCGACCAATATGTTTTAGTCGGTAATTCCGACGGAATTACCGACGGACAATAATCCGTCGGAAATATCCGTCGGTAATCCCGCAAATTCTTGTGGTGGAATAGTGACTGAACGAAATCGGTCACTGATAGTGACCGATTGAAATCGGTCACTATTCGGTCCCTAAATAGTGACCGATTAGTGACCGAAACCCTTCAGTCACAGATTTGTGACTAGAAATTCTTCACCGACGAATTCAGTCACTATTCGGTCTCTAAGTCTTTTAGTGACCGATTAGTGACCGAATAGAGACCGAAAATTTCGGTCTCTAAATGCGCATTTTCTTGTAGTGGGGGAAGACGAAGAAATAAGGCAAGCCCTAAAAAATCCCAGAGTTTCTCTCTCTAGAAAAGTCTAGAGAGAGAAGCTACCGATCTATGACAAGCTTTCTTCGGATCTCCAAACAATATTGATTTCTTTAGCATCTATCTGGGCTCAGCCTGTTTAATTTCTTCATCTTAGAATCTTCTGCCTTGACATGGTCCATTGAAGCATAGATTTGACATAATTTGACCAACTTCCATTCACGTGAAGCATTAAAACATACGAGAAGAGTGGATTGTGGCATTCAAACAACACTTGTCCTAATTCACTAGTTTTATTGGCATCTGGTATTGGTAGTCTCATCACTATAAGGGAAAAGACATATGTCAGTGGTTATAAGTCATTGACAAAAGAAGAAAAGTCGTTGACATATATATATTTATGTCAGCAATTTTTATAGCCGTTGATAAATAAGTCGTCGACTTATATTTTTCAATGACTAATGCAAAACGTCAACATATGAGATATATGTCAGCGGTTAATAACCGCTTACATAAATTAAATATATCAACGGATGCTAACTGCATACATATATTTTATATGTCAGCGGTTAAATGTTGCTGACTTATGGAGAATATGTCAGCGACTTCTATAGTCGTTGACAAAATTATTCTTATTATTTTTTAAAACAAAGCTTTTTGAACAGGATCCCTGCCCATGCGACTGCAGAGGTCATTCGTAGGGAGGCCGGTGGTGGGGTCGCAGGAGCAACAACAGCAACATCGACGACATATGACCGTGGTGATCCAGGTGGGGGTCGGCAGGACAACGATGATGCCGCAGAGGACGGCGGGGATCACGAAGAGGGAAGGGGAGGGACGAGAGGTGGGGAGGGCGACACTGGTGCTGGTGAACATGGCGGGGATCATGGAGCGGGCGGATGAGGCGCTGCTGTCGGTGGTGTAGCAGGAGGTGGGGGCGGCACTAGGGACGACCCCGGTGGGGTTGGGATCTCTCACCCTATTCCACTCCGTCGTGTAGTCCTCCTACTACTCGCTCGCCGCCTACATGGCTGTCCGCTACAACCACGCCTATGTCATCGCCCATGCCTACATGTTCGTTCACTGCAACCGCCTACATGGCCGTCCACTACAATCACTATTTAGTGTAGTTGTCCTGCTACCGGGATCATTAGGGCACACAATCCACCCATCCTTTCCATAAAAAAAAAAAATCAAAACAACACAATCTGTTCTTACAGGTGCTTGTGCGACAGAGCTCGACAGTAGGTGCACAACAGGTCGGTTGGGCTGTTGGGAAGAGCCGACGGTGATCACAAGAGATGAGGGCTAGAGCGAAGTTGGTAGGTGATCGGCTGATGAGGAGAAAGAATATGAAGGGGGGGGGGAGTTTTCGAGGCTTGCCATCGCTGCGTAGAGAGCAAGGAGGGGGTTGGGGTCTTTTAAATATTTTTTTTTATGAAAAGTGTCGTATGTCAATGGCTAAGAAAAGTTGTTGGCGTATATCAAAAGTGCCCGAAAAATTACCCACTAGTTTTTTCAGAACATATGTCAACAGTTAAGAGAAGATGTTGACATACTAAATATTTGTCAACAACTACTGTAGCCGTTGATAAAAAATTAATCATAGATCAACAACTACATGAAGCCATTGATAAATGTGAGGCATATGTCAACGGCTAACACTAGCATCTGACATATGATAAATATTGTCAACGACTACCCATAACTATTGACAATGTTTAACTTTTGTCAACAACTACAAATAATAAGCATTCGTCAACGGTTTCTCTTAACCGTTGATAAATGGTAAACATATGTCAACAGTTATATTGTAACGACCCAAGAATCTGATACCTAGAACCCTCCAAGTACCTGACCCTTGGACCACCACCTACGGATCCGAAGACCCGGAAGGGTTAAAAATATATGTCTAGTGAGATATACAACAAGTTACAATAGCTAAACAATTAAAGAAGTGTAACAGCAGAATAGAAAATGTACATAATGTCCCAGATAATAATTCAAGTGCGAGAAGGAAATACTAACCACTGCTAATGCTACTGACCACAAGCGGTACGACCCTGACCATCCGAACACGAGTGCCAGCTCCCGCGAACTCAAACCTGGAAGGAAGTAAGGGGGGGATGAGCTTCACGAATGAAGCCCAGTAGGGAACCCAACCCCTCACCGGTTCGACAGCGGAAACAAGAGCAACACAGCTAAACTAGGCAGGAAGAACAGTGGTACTAAAGTAAACAAGCTAACTACACCAAGCGGAAAGGCGGTGGTAACTCAAGTAACAAGACTAGTAACTGAGCAGGTAATATAATAAAATAATAACACAATTCAACAAGTACTGAAATAAATAAATGGAAAGTACTCAAGTCCACAAGTACCGCCAATACGTCACAACAATGCACAGTCTCAACCTCGGTAAATGTGCTCCGAGCACGCCACTAAACTGCATAAGCAGACGGTAAAACCCTCGTCTAGACAACACACACTAGCCACAACCCAGCCTCTACTAGTTAGTGGTCAGGTGTGCCCACTGGCATCTTACCGCTCGACCACGAGTCCAAGTCTCCCCTCCCGTCGTAGTGAGATGAGTGGACAAACACAACCACAAGCTGTAGTCTATCCGAACTACAATCACATGCATGTCCTCCCGACACGGCTATGGAACAGTGTAAGGCGAGGCAGTGAGAACGGACTAGCTGGCACGTACCGCGACACTCCAAACTCCACAGGACCCGGACCAACTAAGTGAGCTCAACAAACGACTCAACGCCGCTGTCCAACACTATTTTTCCCTTCGTCCGGAGAAACGCTCGACAGACGCACTCGTGGCTCAGAGACCACCCTCAACGGGCCCACGAGGACGGGGGTCCCGGGGAATGGTAACAACCCAAAAGCGCACCGTGCGCTGGGAGAGGCCCTCAAGTGTCACAACACCGGGCGAAGACTAGTAAGGCGCAGTGCTAGGAAGTCAGCATAGGCGTCACGGATACGGTACGAAAACGCAATGCGGAAACGGACCCGCTAAGGTACCCAACTGACGGTCAACCTCAAAAATCCTATATTACCACCTCAGATAGTTGGTCGGCCCTCGAAACTCACCCCACGGATGTCGAAAATCCCAGCACGACTGTCTAGGTCAATTGGTCAAATGGCCCTGTCGGAGCCAACTCGGGCAGACCCAAAAATCGAGGAACCCAGCACGGCGACTTGAAAGACATATATTACCACCTTGGATAGCCTGTCGGCCCTCGGAACCCACCATGTGGGTGCTGGAAACCCCAGCACGACTGTCCGGGTCAACCGGTCAAACGGCTCTTTCGACCCGATCAGAGCCAACCCGGGCGGACCCAAAAATCGAGGAATCCGGCACAGTAGTCGTCAACCCCGGACTGGCCCACTAGCGTAGTCGGGATGACCCCAACGCCGAAAACAGCTCGAAAAACGAACTCCGGAAGGCCCAAAATGGCCCAAAACCCTACATGGCGCAATGTGCCACAGACCCAAGGCCACACAGCCTCGACGCACTGTGCCAGGCAGACCACGGCTGGCGCAGTGCGCTAGTAGGGCCAAGCGCTGGCGCACTGCGCTAGCACCCCATCGCATCCCAATCCCGATCCCCTGTCACCGTGACAGGGAAGGGAGGAGGGGAAGGGGAAGGGAAGGGCTGCCGGCCACCGCCGGCACGGCCAGTCGGCACCGGGGGAGGGACGCCGGTCGCCGCCGGCCTCTCCCTGGCGGTCGCCGACGCCATGAGAGAGAAAGGGTGACAGAGAGAGAGAGAGAGAGAGAGCAGGGTCGGAGAGAGGGGGGAAAAGACCGCGGCAACAGGGGCAGGGGTTTCAGCCGATGCCGGAGAGGGGGGAGGACCCCTAGCTACCTCAGCGGTAGGACCCACCGTTGTCGCCCATGTTGGCGGCGGTGCTCCCCTCAAGTGGCAGCGACAGCTGGCTCCGACGGCAATGGTGACACGGTGACAACCACCTTCTCCACGATGTAGGCGCTGGCGAGAGAAATAGAGGGAGCAGAGAGAGTGGAGAGCTCAGGGGAAGAAGGAACCTAGAAGAAGAGAAGGAGAGGAGGAAGGGAAGCAGTGGCTTGCGGAAGGGGAAGAAGAAGGGAAGGAGGGGGGTTTGCCCCTTCCGAAAATAGGCCAGGAGGCCTTTTTCGGAGCCCCTGCACATGATGTGCAAGGGGGAAAGGGGGGACCACTCCCCCTCCCCTCTAGGGCCTCACATATATGGAGCCATTGACAGGATGGAGAGGCGTTTGTGTGATGATCCAAGAGATAAGGCTGCCGCCTGTCTTTATATATATATCAAGGACACAGTTAACTGCCAGTTTCACTCTTTTCTTTCATGTTCGACATCACTCATAATTAGATCAGTATAGGGATCAGTGAGTTTGTACAAGTGTTGTATAAATACCCTCAAAACTCAGTTTATAAGTTAGAGACACCATATATATATATATATATATATATATATATATATATATATATATAATCTCATTGAAGATATAAACATAGTTAATGAATTATATGATATTGTAACTGGTTCTCATATTACTGAAAATGATATAGATCTATATGACTATGAAATAGAAAGTGTGATAGCAGAAACTGATATAAATGGAAATCCTTTAGAAGATTTTGAATTTGAAGAACCATATACATCAGTATATTCTGTTGAAAAACAGCAAGAATATTTAGATCAAAGTAGAAAATGGCTTTTAGAAATGGAAGATACTAATTATAATTATGAATATGAAAATACAGATTTAGAATACAATATTAATGATGATGATTTCATATACTATGTAAACATGGTTACAGATACAAACCATACAAATACAAATAAAGAATTAGAAAACTTATCCATACATGAAGAAGATACAGATGACTCTAATAAACAACTAGTAATTTTTGATGAATCATTATATAATAAAATTCAAAACTCTTCCTGGTTAATAGAAAAAAATAAGGTCTATAATTTTAAATGGAATTTTCTTAGACAAAATAAATTCTTTATAGAAAGATTTGAACGAGTCACAGACTCTGAAGAAACTAATAGCAATATAACAAAAATTCAGGTTATTAATAATGATCAAATAAAACGAGTACTGAATAGTATCAATGATAAGAAAAAACAAAAGATGAAATATCTTCATCTTGGTTGTATAGATATAACTATTAAGGCAAATTTTAGAAAATGTATCAACGCCCCTTCAACAATTATCATATCAGATAATAGACTCCTTACTCCTTCTCAATCTATTATAGGTATGATACAAAGTAATTTGATTTATCAATATTTAAAGTTTAGAATTTTCCCTCAATATGCTATAAGTCTTAATGATAAAAACTTAGATCAAAGTTTATATATATATCACGAATTATCTGGAATACAAATGCAAAAAGGAAGCAAACCTTTAACAATAACTACAAACTTATTAGCCTCTTTATCAGAAAATAATGATATCCCTACAAAATCCTTACCAGAAAATATTATTATGTTAGAAGATCAACTGAGTTATTCTGAGATAATAGAACCTAGACAAGAAACAATAACTCTACCACAAAATTGGTATATATCTATAGAAAAACTTCGAGAAAAACAACTAAATACTAAACAGAAATTAGTAATAGAAGATGATAAAATTAAAATCAAAAGATCATTAACCTTGCCAAGACAATTACAAATTAAAGATTTAGATGCTTTAAGTAACTCAGGAGAATCCTCTAATAATTTTCAATCAGCCAGAAAATCCTTTAGCTTACAAAGATATTTAGAACATGATCTTCCAAAAGAAGAACATGTTAGGATAATCAGTAAATATGCCAATTTAGTTACAATTCTCGTAACTGTAACTTATGGAATAGAAAATAAACAAAAGACAGTGAATGCTCTGATAGATTCAGGTGCTTCAATGTCCCATATTAATACTAATATTATCGAAAATCAAATCAAACCTGCTAAAGAACGAATGCAATATATCACCTTTGAAAATAAAATAGTAGAAGTTCAATATGAAGGATGTGTTTCTCACCTATCTCTATTAGATGTAAATAATGTCCCTCATTTTATACTCTTTGATCAGTTATATGCAAACCCACAAGATTCAATTGCATTATTAATAGGAAATGATATCTTAGAAAAACTTCAGCCCATTACCATAAATCCTAATACGATTACATTTACCTTTAATCAAAAACCAATATACAGTAAATAGAACTATAGAACCTTATAGTCACATTAGAATGGAAATAGCCTTTCCTAAAAGAGTATACTTTCATAAAAATCAATCATTATTTATCATCAAGTATGATTCTAATGCTTTATGGCCAGAAAAGTCTGAAATAGGATTTACTATTTTTAGTAATGAAACAATCACTATAGCTCCTTATGAAAGAGTAATTCTTTCAACTGGAATAGGATTTCAATTTCCTCCCGCATATTTTGGTATAATAAAAGGAAAAAATGGATGGCTCAAAAATGTAGATTTAGATATCATAGAAGGTGTAATAAAACCATCTTACTCAGGAGAAATAAAGGTCATAATTAGAAATTGCGAATCAGATGCAATTATCAAAATAATTAATAAAATGAAATTAGTTGATATAATAATACACAAACAGATGGAATGGAATTGTCCAAACAGACAAATCGGATTATAATAAATATAAAAGAACCAAATAATAAACTTCATATGTTAATTCCTATCATAGATACAGGTGCAACAAAGTCTATTACAGACAATGTTCCTTGGCTTGATAAATATAAGCAACAACTAGTTGAACCAAAGTTCTTCTCTGGAATCGTAGGAGAAATCTCCTCTACACATGTAGCTAGAGAAGTACCTATATATATACTAGATAAAAATGATATAGAAGAAGAATTCATTATCCCAGAATTATATCTTATTAACCAGTCTATCGAAAAAATGATTCTTGTTAATAATTTCATTAATAAATATTCTCCGATTACAATTGATAGACTATATAATATTTTTACTAAAGACAAAAAACAAATCATTATACCCAGATATTTTATGCTGAAACAAAAACATACAATTAGAACATTTTCAGAAACCTTTGAATCACAGTTCATGAATAGTTTAGCAGAACTCTTTTCTGATAACCCATTAAAATTATTTGATAGAAGTCATAGATTCTGTAAGTTAGAACTTCTTCCTGAAAGTAAAGGGAAGAATATAAGAACTAAACCACTTGTATACTCAAAACAAGATACTGATGAGTTTAAAACTCAGCTTACAGAATTAAAAGCTATCCCGTTAGTACAAAATAGTTCTAGTCCACATACTTCTCCTGCCTTTATGGTCAGGAACTACTCTGAACAAAAGCGTGGTAAAGCTCGTATGGTTATAAATTACAAACGCATCAACAAAAATATCAAATTTGATAGATTTCGTATTCCAAGTTGTGAAAGCATCATTAAAAAATTGCAAAATAAACAATGGTTTAGTAAGTTTGATGCTAAATCGGGTTTTTGGCAAATAAAACTTGCTGATAAAGAAACAAAAGAACTCTGCGCTTTCTCTACTCCATATGAACACCTAGAATGGTTAATAATGCCTTTTGGAATAAAGAATGCTCCACAAGTATTTCAGAAATGGATGAATTCTTTGTTTAAAGATTATGATCATTTCATTACTGTTTATATCGATGATATTCTAGTTTTTTCCGATACATATGAACAACATGTTCAACATCTTAACATAGCAAGAAGCATCTTAATTAAACATGGCGTTATACTCTCTCCAAAGAAAATAGAATTATGTAAACAACAGATAGAATACCTAGGAAAAATTATCACTAAGGGACAGATAGAGTTACAAACTCATATTATTACTAAAATAAAAGATTTTTCAGATACGTTTACTACACTCAAGCAATTACAAAGTTTTTTGGGAATACTTAACTATGGTAGAAGATATATTCCATGATTAAGTGAAATAACTCAATCCTTACAAAATAAAATTAATTTAGAAAATAAGAAGTATAAAAAAGATAATAACAAGATAGCCTCTAGATGGGATACAGATAAAATCAAATTGGTTCTTACAGAAGAAGAGAATCAAGAAATTAAGTATCTAAAATCAATCATGACCAAAATCCCAAAAACTCAAATACCTACACAATCCGATAAATTAACAGTCTCTACAGATGCAAGTCAATGTTATTGGGCTGGTGTCGTCTCTATTGAAACCTCAAAAGATATAGTTGGATATACTTCAGGAAAATTTAGTAAGGCTGAAATCAATTATTCTACTTATGAAAAAGAATTTTTAGCGGTATTAAAAACTATAAAGAGTTTTAAACACTGGTTATTACCTTCAGAATTTAATATCAAAACAGATAACAAAGGTCTATACCATTATTTCAAAAATAGAAAAGAAGATCAAAATAGTCGCAGAATTAGATGGTTTATGCAATTAGAAGATTTCACTTATACTATATCTTTTGTGCATGGATATCAAAATATTATTGCTGACTTTCTATCTCGTCCTTTGCAGCATGAACCCACAGAGAGATAATTTTCCATTTTTAAGAGCAGTCAATAATAGTCCTCGTCCCACAGCTCAAATACCCAGAAGTAGTCCAATAATAACCTTGGCTTTTGCCGAAGGATCTGTCAAAATAGATATGTCCAATACTCATAATCAACAAATAATTCATAGCCTTGCTCAAGGAAGAACCACATATAGATGTCAGAATAATCTCACAAGATATGCTTTTGATATAATAAATAATCTTTGGAAGAATACTGGTGGACTTCAGAGTAGTCCAGAATATCTTTCTAGCATAAGAAAACTAGATGAATGCCTTTCCTCTTTAGAAGGATTCATTCATACTTTCCACCAAGAGAGACATATTAGAGAAGCAAAAATATTCGAAT
This sequence comes from Colocasia esculenta, assembly GCA_014218235.1. Lineage (NCBI taxonomy): Eukaryota > Viridiplantae > Streptophyta > Magnoliopsida > Alismatales > Araceae > Colocasia > Colocasia esculenta. The sequence continues at coordinate 557,633 of JACBKR010000945.1, forward strand.
ATGAAAAAGAATTAGCAATAGTTCAGACTTCATATAAAGATTTGCTTATCAATAATATAGTCCCATTCTTAGAAAATTGGATGGAAGGGACTTCGGTTGTTGAACAACTTGATATTCTAGATAATCTGTTCAGCAAAGAGATAAGATCTGCCAAGTTGGAAACTCTCAAAAGAAAGGCTTTATATAAATATTGCAAAATGCATATGCCAATAGATGTGTTTAATATTGTGGATAAATATGTTTGGTATGATCCAATTCCGGATCTATATCAAGAATATTCCCAGAATATCATAAGCATTTGGCACATGAAAAGAATAGCCCTGACATTTGATATGGTTGATAATAGGGCCATATACGCCACAGAACAAGGTTTGGTCCAGTGCTTAATAGTCTCCAGAAGTCAGGTCATAAATATGAACTTTCCCATGATAATAAAAACAATAATCAGTTGGCTTCCAGAGCTTATCCAAATAATTGAATTTTCTATAAGATCATCCTTCCCCGAACCAACTATTGGAAGGACACATCCTGCTTTACAAATATGGGAAATATCTCCACAAAGCTCATATCTGCTCTACTACGAGAAGCAACCTCCAGCAACTTTTGATTGGCACAAGGAACAAAAGAAGAATTTGTGTTTAATCAAGAACTATAACAAGTTTCCAGCATCAGCAACTTCTTGGTGTGACGGACGTATATTAGTCATTGACAAATTCAAGATCATAGCTCATCATTCGGAGAACAATATTCCATTCGAGACCTCATTACTGGGACCCGCTAGTCAGAAGATATTTGCAGAAATTCCTCAAGATAATTCTCAGAATGATAACTATGAAGAAGATGATACATTCGACATGGACATAAATCCAGAAGACATCTAGATTGACAAGACATCTAGATAAGGAAGAATCAAATGCGGTGGCCAAGATAAAGAAGATATGAAGAGATGTGACTCAACGATAGGAGATAAGAAGTGATGTGACACAAAGTTAGATGATCTACAATAATGAAGCTCAATAATTGTACCTCTTAATAGCAAGATGATAACATCAAATTCAAAATCTTCTAAAGGATTTCCATTTATATCAGTTTCTGCTATCACACTTTCTATTTCATAATCATATAGATCTATATCATTTTCAGTAATATGAGAACCAGTTACAATATCATATAATTCATTAACTATGTTTATATCTTCAATGAGATTATATATATATATATATATATATATATATGGTGTCTCTAACTTATAAACTGAGTTTTGAGGGTATTTATACAACACTTGTACAAACTCACTGATCCCTATACTGATCTAATTATGAGTGATGTCGAACATGAAAGAAAAGAGTGAAACTGGCAGTTAACTGTGTCCTTGATATATATATAAAGACAGGCGGCAGCCTTATCTCTTGGATCATCACACAAACGCCTCTCCATCCTCACCTGGCCCAACTGATTTGGACATCGAGATTCCTCGTTCAATCATGCTGCTGCAACTGTTCAAGTGTCTCAATTTGGGCCATGGACTTCGGTCCTTTGGATCTGTATGACCATGTTATGCTACGACTCCACACCCTCCACCACCAGGGTCTTCCGCACCATCCCCGGCCCTCTTGTCATGTCAGAGACTCAGAATCTTTGCTACTGATGTAGGGTCATGTCTGCATGGCCTCCGCCTCAGCCACTAATCATAAAACGCTACTTTCCAACACACAGCTTCTGTTCCGATGTAAGGGCCTCCTCTCGTTGCTTCCAGCTAGTTTGACATGATAAGGTGCTGATAAACCTGAGCGAAATGGACCGGAGAGGAACATGAGAAATTCTTAACTCTTTACACACGCGCACACACCCCGACACACTAATTTGTAATTTAACGTGATTTCTCTTTTTTATTTTGTGTACTCGCTTTTATCATCTTTTCAACCAATGTAGATATTGGGTGTGTACATGTATATATTGGAGTGCATGGGTGATCCACTGCCATTCCAATGTGAAGGTACTCATACCCCATTTTGATAGCCCTTGTAGTCCCCCCCAATTTGAGCTGACAAAGGTATACATGGTGAGGCATCGGAGGTGCCTTTTGTCCCGGCCCAATGCTGACGATTGCCGCAAGTATCCTAGTTCAGTGACTTTTTTTTTTTAGATTTCACTGCTGTACTTGGACAGTTCTAGAATGTCCCCGTGGATTTGTTCTTTAGTAGTTTCAAGCTGAACACTGGAATTCGTCAGGAAAAGGTGACGGCATTATTGCATTCCGAACACAAGAGAGGACTCCGGCCTGTTAGACGTCCCATTAACAGGACTTTGTAGAGTTCCGAACAATATAGTTATAGATGACAAGCCCAAATTAGTAGGGCTGCCAGAAAAATGGGTCTTGGAAGCCCCTACAGCACAAGGCCTAATTAGTAGAAGACTCGTACTCCCCGTTCACTGACCCACTCCCATTTTTATGACATTACCCAAAAATCCTTTTGAATTTAAGCATAGAGATAAAGTTCTCAATTTTATGAGCCTAATAAATAGTTTTGTTGATGGGCCCATTCCAAAGATCAATTTTTTGTTCTTGCAGACCTGGTCCAAGCCACAACCCACTAGTATCCATCTACCTGAAAGAAAAAGTTATATTAAACCTATTTTCGGTACAGGTCTATCCATATACCTTACTCAAGGTTTAAAACACTTGGATGCTTTTGGGTAGTAATTAATGGTAAGGGTTCCCAATAAGAGAGACTAAGGTAATTTCCATGTTTCATCACTATAACTTGCTAGTGGGGTGTGTGTGTCTATTCAAATGGAGTGGGCAATAATTATATAATTCCCTCGAGTCGGCAAAATAAAGCAGTGGTCATGTTACTTCGAAATTGTAAACGAAAAGGATCCCTGCCTTGTCGAACGAACGTCCGAATCGTGTGTTGGTTGGGCTCTCATCTTGTGTGCATGGGTATCTTCCCAAAATCACGACACTCAACAAGATTTGCCCACAAAAAAAATTGTTCCGGCATGTCAAATTAATATGAAATTCCCAGAAAGATGAGGTGGTAAAACATTATCCATATCATTTGATTACAAGTTCTTAACACGGAAGAGATTCTTCTCTCTCAGTGGGCCAGCTACAACTAAAACCCACTGTGGCCCATGCACACCCACCTCCACCGGAGTGCCTCACTGGCTCACGCAATTAAATAAAGTTGAAACTGACCAATACACACCAACCAAGATTCTCATCATAACCAAAAACTTGGATGGATGGATCCCCTCAAAAAACTAAAAAATACACAATCATCACTAACCCACTTCTTCTTCGTATTCTTCTTACTTTTTTTCGTTACTTGCGTATACATATATGAAGAGTTTTAATCACTTAGCTACTCAAAAGGTGACCAAGGCAACGTGCGGGCCATCTCTGTCCGTCTCTCTCTCCGAGAGGTGGCGCGGTCTTTAGACTCGCTCACATGGAGGCGCATCAGTTGGGAACTTGGAACCCCACCACCCACGCGACGTGCTCCAACCTTTGTTCGAACATTTCACTATGCAAGAACTCGATCGGCCCAAGACAAACAAATGGAGAATAATAATAATTTGAACTCAGGCCAACAATGCCATGCCATGATTATTTACAGAGATGAACAACGCCTCATATTTTTAAAACAAAACCAAAAAAAAAAGTTGATTTAAAGGGATGACCCTGCCTAAGAAGGAAATGAACCGAGAGCAAGAAAGGAGAGACCAGTAGAACTCTCCGCTCTCCCATCTGTTGTTGCGCTCTCTTCTGCTTTAACCCCCCCATGGCCATCTCTCTTCACAATCCCCCTCAGGTTTGGGCGCAGTCAAATTCGTACACGTATCCACACCTCTTCCTTCCAGGATGGACCCCACAGGGCTTGACCTTTTTTACAGTTTCCCCCCTCCTTAACTGAAAATTACTATGGATTAAAATTTTTATATAATTGTAGATATGGGGTTGAGAGGGAGGAGAAGCCTGCCGGGCATGGCTTTTCTGAAATGGCCGCCGGCCAGCACGCAGAGTTACCAAGCCAGCCCGCCGCCGCCGCCGGCTTCCTCTCCGGGCCCCGATCGATCAGATCACATTAGTTTCCCGCCTCGGACGCCATCTGCGGTGGCCGCCGCTCCGTTCACCAGACCGAGGACTTCTCCGGCAATCCCCGCAGCAGCGGGAGGGACTCGTGCCAGCTGGTGCCCCGGGCGCCGGCGTGGTGGCAGCGCGAGGGCGACGAGGAGGCGAGCTTCCGCTGGAAGTCCTCGAGGCTGGCGAACCGCGCCGACCCGGTGGAGGCGTTGAGGTGGCGGAGGATCTCCTCGAAGAGGGCCTCGTCGCAAGGGAGGGAGAGCGGGCCCGACTGGGCGAAGCCGTACTCCTCCTCGGCCTGGACCAGCAGCTTACGGAACACCGGGTGGTTCAGGTGCGCCGCCCGCACCACGAACCGCCGGGCGTTGGGGCCCACGCACACGGCCAGGTGCCCCGCGGGCACGTCCGACGGGATCCGCCGCGACCTGGCGGCGGGGACGGGGAAGGCGGCGGCCGATGCCGTCGCCCGGGCGCGCCACCTGCGCACCATCTGGCGGAGCCTCACAATGCACCGGATCTTGCTGCATTTCCCGGATCCCCCTGCCATTGCAACCCTGCAACCCTCCTCTTCAACCCGCCTGGTTCTGCTGGGTAGAGCTAGATAGAGAGAGAAAGAGAGAGAGAGAGCGAGAGCGAGAGCTGCGGTGGGCAAGGAGCACCGAAAACAGAGACCGGGGTAGGGGAAGGATGGAACGAGAGAAGGGGGGGCATTAAAACGAAGGGGTTTGCGAGGATCTTATAGACCTGACATTTCCAAAGTACCCTCAGTTTGTCCCATAATTACGCAAAGACCTAGCATCCATCCCGAGCCCCCCCCCCCCCCCCCGGGTCGGATCGTATGACCCCACAAGGGTGAACAAGTTATGCCGCCCTTCGCTCTGGATTTGTCGATTAAAAGAAAGGGGTTTCACCATTGAGTGTCCTTACCGCCCTCCGACTTCTGACATTTGAACTGTCCGTTTGGCCAACACAGTTAGGGCTATAAACGGATCGGATACGGAGAATATCTGAGTTTTCTATTTTCAATCTAATTAGTTAATCAGATTATTCGTATTCAGTTCGTTTAAGATTCAGATACGGAGCGAATATTTTAATCGGATGATATTCGGATACGGAGTGAATACAGATATTATTTGCTTCAAAATTATAAATTGTAATAAAATTATTAAGTGATCTAAAAAATCTATAAAAATCTTTAAAAAATTAATCTTTAAAATAAAAAATTTCTCAAACAATATTCAAATTGCGGGCGGCGGCGACGGATGTGAGGGGAAGGCGCTAGGGGTGGACAGAGGGGAGGAGGTGGCGAGGGGAGGCACGACAGACAGTGGGAGGGTGGGGCTGCCTGTAGAGGCGAGGGGCGCGGCGGGCGACAGGGCCGGGCGAGGGGCGGGGCGGTCGGCAGGGGGCGAGGGCCAAGGTGGCGCTGAGGGGAGGGCAGGGCTACTGGTAGGAGCGAGGGGCGGAGCGGCCGACAAGGGTGAGGGATGGGGCGGCGCTGGTGGGAGGATGGGGAGGTCCGCTGGGGCGAGGGGCTGAGCCGGTGGGAGGGCGGGGCTGGTGGGAGGTCGGGGCTGCCTGCAGAGGTGAGGGGCGCGGTGCCGGTGGGAGGGTGGGGCTGCCTGCAGAGGCGAGGGGTGCGGCGGGCGACAGGGGCGAGGGGCGGGGCGGTCGGGACTTGGCAGGGGGCGAGGGCCAGGGCGGCGCAGGGGTGAGGGGCGGAGCGGCCGGCTGGAGCGAGGGATGGGGCGGCGCTGGTGGGAGGGCGGGGAGGTCTGCTGGGGCGAGGGGCTGAGCCGCCGACGGGTGCAAGGGTGATCGGTGGGAGAGATTTGGCGAAGGGGAGATAAGATTTTTAATTTAGGGTTATTATTTATATATTACATATATACCATTAGATCTAAGATCTAATGGTCAGAATTAACTCAATTTTGAATCGGATCTTAAACGAAGCGGATCTCCTATTTTCGCGTCCGCTCCGTTTATTATTCGATTATCTGTATTTGAATTCCCTCCGTCGAATATCTTTTAAACGAATACGAATATACTTAATCGAATACGAATTTGAATAAGATTCGGATAATATCCGAATCCGTTTACAATCATAAACACAGTAGGTTGTAGACAAACAAAATGTAAATGCCTTGGGTGGTGAGTTTATCGCCTTCCGGGAAGCCAGCATGCGGGTGAAAGGAGTACGGTTCGTATACCGTGTCGGGTGGAGGAGTGGAGGTGGAGCCCGGTTGGGTGAACGGGAAGGGACGTTAATGGAGGCGAATTAGTATTAATTTTTGCAATAATCTCGGCGGCCGAGGTCGAGTCTTAGTATTAAGTAACGTTACCCTTCCTGAAAAGGTACTAATTAAACATTTGCCTGGCAGCACTTAGGCATATGCACCGTGATGCCCCCCAATGGGACAAGTATTTGATTATCTTAGTTCCTAATTAATCAGGGCTTATTGTGCATGGTTGGGGTATCTTCTCTCGGGATGATGGTCCCCATTTGGTTTTTGTGGGGTGTCTTTCCTATTCGGTGATGAACCGAGTAGACCTTCCACGAGAGGAGAAAGAATATCTACAGGTGTGGACGGAAATTTGCAAGATAAAACAACGTCAAAAGAAGTCTAGTAGTCTGAATCAGAGAAAAATTCTCTGATATATGTCAGAGATGATTGTGGAAATGAAGCGTTCAAGGAGAAGAGTCTTTAGTTGTGTGGTTTCATGCGTATGTAATTGTGAGGATAGAGTTGCACATACCTTTGGATGAAAGCTTGGGTTCCCTTTTGGCGAGAGACCTATAAGGAGTTGGAATGCACCCAACGGTTGGCGTCGTTTGGAGACGCCGTTGGGAGGTTCGGAATGGGAAGCGCCTGGTGGGGGCGTCCCCGGTGCCTGCGTGGCAACCGTTCGAATCGTGGGTAGGTGAACCGTGCAACATTGAAGGAACTTGAATGCCATCGGAACCAAACGAGGCTAACGAAAAGTCACCAGCTAGAGGAGTCGAACAGACGTCTTGGGGGTTGTTTGGTAGAGCTTTAGAATCACCAACCGAGCAGTCCATGCTCGATGGTCTTCGTCTGCTTGGTGTTGCTCAGGAAGTTCTAAGAGGCTGTTGAACGTCTTCGCAGTGCCAGGGGGACACGCATAAGGCAAAGCTTGTTCAAATTCCATTATGTGTTCGAGAACACGTGGCCGAATTGCCTACTCGAGGTTATTCAGTGGCAACTCCCTATCTTCTCGATGCCCGAAGACATGCGTCGAGGGAGGCGTATTCGGAAGCCTTGCGGCATCCAAGGACGCATGGCAGTCAGGACTTGCTTGCTAATCGATGACGGGTCGTGATGGACCAGTGAGTCTAGGAGCTAGAAATGACTTTCACAATTTTAAAATAGTCTGAATATATACAAGGTAATTGTAAAACATATGAATAGAAGATAGTTACTTTTTCTCACATCTTCTATCTTATGTTTGTGAAATTAAATATATCCACGTTCTAGATCATTTTAACTTGTTCTCCCATGAAAGAAAGTGGAAATTAAATTGACTCCAAAAGGATTATTCTATAACATGTCTAAGATTCCTTAATTACGTCTAGAAAATATCTGAATTACGAGTTTGATGTCATAATTAGTACCTAGACATGTCTAGGATATATAATTTACATACTGACAAAGAGTTAATTAAGCACATATATATGAGCATTAATTACCTAACATGTTTCCAGATAACATTTCGACTGAACAGTGGATTCAAGACATAAGAAAAATGCGTCACCTTGGATAAGGATGTGATATTTAGATGATAAGTACTGGGACGTTTTAATCTTCACTAAAAGACTGAGTTAAGCATGCATGTTCAAGAGGCCCCAAGATATCTTGTATGAATGTGATTCTTATGCTTCTTTTTCACCTTGTTGCCATCCTTTGACATCTTAAAAGAAAACAGTACAAATGCATGGATAATACAGATTGTCTTCTAATTCGCATATACATTTATATAGGGGTCCCATTATTCCACACTGCAATTATTTAGAGCCCAACAAGTGGCCAAAGTACTCTTTGCCTTGTGTGCTCAGGATATGTACCCCAAAACCAAGTTGCTTCTCTCTTTCAACCCCATTAAGGCATGCATAGTCCTGTCAAGTCCCTTTTTTCTTGTCAATCTCCATCCTACAAATCAGCTAAATCTCATGCCCAATCTTCCTCTATCCTTGGGAAGTAAAGAAAACCCAGCATCATACTTAACCATCTAAATGAAGGTTCCGATAGTACTTTGTACGAATGACACAAATCTTCCCCACAACTCGATCCGGTGATCGCACGGATTGAAGACATCTCATTGGACGTACGACAATTGCTCAAATCAATTTACACCCCGAGCAATTCCCGGATCAAACATTTATAGCCCGCTCACTTTCCAACGCACAAATCGGTCAAATTAACAATCCTCATGATACAAGATCAAAGACCCACATCAATATTTTGGAAAATAAGCTAACTCAGACGATTAAGAAAGGGTGTAGATGCATGGGCATAGGGGTAGTGGTGATGTACGAGGAGCACATGGTCTGCATAGTAACATGCCTCTACTCCCATTGGTTGTTAGAGAAAAGTTAGCCAGGTTTCTGTTTTCCTCATACTCTTTTGTTAATGTTAAGTTGCAGGGGGAGGGAGGGAATAGGTAGGTGTTGCGTAAGATGCTCTTCTTGGATGTATAACATTAGATAGGGTGTATTAAAATATATGTTTGGAAAAGGGGGGGGGGGCGGGGGGGGGGTCCTCCATGTGCAACTGAGCCTTTCTCCAATATTGTTCTTTTATTTTAATCGGGCGCCCTCCCTGCTCTTTTGTTCTTTTCAGAAATGTCGAACTACCATAACGCCCAAACTACATGATATCCGCATCTAACCCCTGTTGGACTGATGTGGGTATTATCAGGGTTTGGAGATTTCTTATACATTCAAGTTTACATCTATTCAGTCAGACACGGTCAATGCTCGAATAAATGTCATAGTGATTAAGATATTGCGGTGATCTTGCCGTGAAAAACACCCATTAATTATATATATGCATTTGTTCTTATATACTACTCACTTTCTATATAAAAATCCCTTTAATCTTGAAGCTTTGCGATCAATTGTAGAGTGTGTCAAAAAGGAAAACAAATTTATGTCTGGAGCAAAATTACAACAGGAGACATTTGACAAAGAATTAGAAGGTGAGGAAGATGGGCGTTGTTCTTGACGTCCGGATTTTTATTCTTGAGGTGTTCTTCGTCATACTTACTTTTGGGACCAGTCAGTCCACGAAGTTTTAAGAGCACTTTCTTCAATATCAAAAGTTTCTAGTATCTGTCTTACCTTTTCGTTCCCTTTCAAGGTTTTTTTGTTTGGCTTTGCCAACCAGTTTAATTTGTACATAGATTTTGCCCCCCTTTATATTTTCATTATAATAAAATGGCCTAATTTAAGCCTAAAAAAAAAACCGTCTAATCTACACCTTAAGGCTTAAATTTAATCCCTATCTTCACACGTACCTATAAAAAAATGAATCTTTCTTTTTTATTTTTAGCTTTTACTTTATTTTGTTCTCTCTCTTTTGAGTTAGACTATCCCAAAAGAAAAAGAGAAAAGAACAGAACAGCGGAATCCACTTTGCTACATAACCTCATTTCGGTGGCATTCTCTTGAAACCTCTAGCCCCCGTCAAAAAACGTATGATTTGTGCATGCCCAAACACAAACTCATGAATTAACATGTGGTTTCTCCCGCAAGAACACCTTCATAAACACCCCAAATATATAGATAATGGCTTGGTTGTTGTATCACGAGATCCGTGGAATTAACTCCTGAAACAGTGCGACTAATTAAACCTAGCTACTTTTTCCTTGACTTCGTCCTGAGCCCACATTTTTTTGTGTTTACATCCAATTGGCCAGATAGACTAGGAGTGGCCATATAAAATAAATGCACGGCATCTTATCATGATTAATACCGCCATCATAGACCAAATTGCATCAAGTACCCAATATTTAATTTATGTTAATAAAAGCATATTTTTTATGCAAAGGAGTCTTCAAATTAAATGAAGATACCCCAACGTTATCGGGAAAGAAAAGTATGTACTAACTATTATGCCATCTTTTCTCTAACAATATATGCAACGTCAATGCGCACTTTGAGACGTTGTTGCCAATGGACTGCAGGTTTCAGGTGATTAGATGATCAAGTGTATAATGTTCCACAATGTATACAAATATTTGTAACAAACAAAACGTGATGGATCGTAGCAGAAGAATTAATGAACAAGAAGGAAAAGACCTGCGAGGTTATGTAATATCTAGATTGGGGTATGCATATATATGATGATCCACGGGGCAGTGCACGAGCAAAAGGTGGTACGCACCACTTGCAGCAGCGTTCTGATCAGATGAACAGGGCATAGCAGCATGTGCATGCCCATCTCCCCCCATTGCCAGTAGCTTGTACTTTGTCTTGTCCAATCGGCCTTCATTATATATGTTTGTTTAATTGATGAACAACTTTTAGAGATAGAGAAAGCAATTATGTCCATTTTAAAGTACTTTATCGATCCTATTTATTCTAGGGACTGGCGTTCTGAGTTTAAGGCAAATCCCTCCTCAATTCTTGTGGTAGAAAGAAGATGTACTAGTTGGTGTGGATATTCTCGGCCAGACTCGTGAGCAGGTGACGACGTAGATCTAGGAGGTTACTGAACCTTCTCTAGCTAGCTAGCGGCACCAGGGCCTTCAAATTAATTAAGAGCTCGTATTTGGGGACTGTATATGGGACTTGTACACTTCTAATGCTTGTCTAGATCTCAATTAAATCCTCATACTTGAAGGTAAGGATGACGTATCTGTGGCGCATGGGGCCTTCAAATTAAGTTGTCTTGGGACATAATTGTGGAGCATGCCAAAGCGCGAAAAGGTAGTGTTCGGATCGGACAACCAGTGGTTGGAGAGGGACATCCGCACGAGTTCATGTTTGGGAAGTTGATGCATATACACATATATGGACGAGCCATGTATATACGGTTTGGTATTAGAGGCCAAAGACCATGATATTATTCCCACTAGCTCCGCCTAAGGGAACCACCTGGCGGGCTTCCTGATCCGATCCGGCCAAAACACTGTCCGTCCACCACTTGCAGTTGGCAAACTTAACCTGGAAAAATAAACGAGATCACCCGCACTTTTGGCCTCGATCGTAGTTTTGGGTACGTGTGTGGTCTAAGGCCGGAACAGAACTATAGTTCAAACTCGGACCCTACATAAAAAGGAAGAGAACATATATATGAAGATGGTGCCATCTTCAGATACCCAATTTCCGAATAATGTATAGAGGGGGACGTCACTAGGGAACATCATCATTGCAGTGCACTGCATCTTGTACAACTTCTGAGCATTGGGCCATTTTCACCAGCCTGTGGTGGTGTTGCATGAGGATAATCAGCAGACATGATCAGCGTCACCCTAATCTTTAACGTCGCGGCTGATTTTGATGCAGTGCTCCCCGGCGAAGCTCTTTCGGTAATCTCACGGCATTAACATACTATTTTATCCTACTTGATCTGGCTAAACCCAAGTCACGACTCATGTAATTAATCTACGAAGACACAACACGAGCATCCCGCTCCAAATTCCGGCTGTGGGTGTCCCCCAACAAACGGGCACATCATCTCCTAATCTCTGTCCTTGTTCACCAAACTGCTTAGAAGTCCACCTCAAATGTGGAGTTTGAAAAGCTACAGTTGGCAAACAAGAACAGAGGTCTTCTGTTTGCGCATCGTGCATGCATGTTTAAAGCAACGCAGGTGGGTGAGTTCCCTAACTATTTATCTAATATCTGGAGAGGACCATCCATTACTGAAATAAACTCTTGATGACAGCAAAAATATGACTGCTTAGGCTCCCTAGATTTTGTGTCGACACCCCCCCATCATCACATCAGTACATTAGCATGTGATTGCACAGTTGGAGACTAATGTTTGCCAAACACCAAGCTGGAAGTCCTCAACAAGTAATAAGCTAGGGAGGGAACCTATACATGGTAACTCTCGCGTTGCCAATGACATGTCCGGCTATAAATTTGAAGCTCTTGGTGCATATATATATAGGGGACAACGCCACCGCTGTGCTTGTTCAATTGGTTACTTCAATCCCTTGAAGGATGAGAACAGATCGGGCTAACCAGGTCATTCACAGCCCTAATTACTAGCTAGCTAGTAGGACTGTTACCTTTCTCTGAGAATGGATGTGCATATATCTTATATATGCAAAATTGATAGTTAGAAGAAAGTGCTGTACTGGCATCGCTTATCTCGTAAATGAGTGTAACACTCTAACATTCTACTAGATTATATACGAATCCAACATAGAGTCAAGCCGATGATATTCGCCGGTTAAAAAATGGAACACAGTCACTTCTCTAGAAAGAGAGCTTTTCAGACCTCTCACGTACGGCGATGTGGCGACCAGGTGCAACGCTTGCTGCGAGCAGTTGCTTTTAACTTTCCCTCTTTCAATCATTTTTGCCTTCAACAGGCGGAAATCTCAGACACTGTTGGGGGTAAAGAGACGAGAGACATGGGAACTATGCAACGTATCGCAGCTTTAATAATAATGCTCGGTATAGATGATGCTTTTTACCGCAGAGACAACTTAACTACTCCGGACTTGCTCGTTTTGTTGCTGCCCCGTGATGTCCTTTGAGAGGTTGTCTCCATCACAGTCTCCGCTCTGCCATGGGAAGTGTGGATTTGTTGGCGGCGGGGAGTGGTTTTTGCAGGACCCAAAGCAAACTAAAGCGCGGGCTTGCCATCCAAGGGTATAAATATCTCACTTTTCCTCCCAGTTCATGGCACCACGGCCGCCACGTTTGTGAGGGACGCTGTGGCAGCCCTCACCGTTGTCCGTGTGTTTGGGAAAAAGGGACCCAATTAAGTCCGCTAGAAACGGGTCCCTTCCTCGCCAGCAGGGACGAGAAATCTACTCGCGGGTTCCAAGCTTCGATCGCCCACAGAATCGCCCCCGCGCCGCAGAATCTAATTGAAACGTGACTAGTAATTAGTCCGCTTCTGCTGCATCGATCGTATTTATTATGACAGGCGAGAGAGGTCCTGATTGATCTCGTTACTCGTTGAGAATTTAGAACCAATCACGACAGAGACGGGTCTTCATCTGGATCATCTCACGACCACAAAAGAAGAGTCCGTGTGGCATCCTGTTGCTCTCTCTATCTCTCTAGATCACTCTCATGCTAGCTAGCTATCGTTGTTGTCTTCATAACAATACCCACCACAGAGCTGACGAACTTCTTTGCTAACCCCATCGTTTTATTCGGTTTATGGTTTAGCGTAAAACACTTGCAATTTAATTCATCAGTTTGGCAAATCTCCTCCAGAAGTACAGGACCAGGGACGTATAGGTTGCATCGGAGGCTGACAGCTAGCTGCATGATAAGATCGCAGGTCACCTTTTCGATATCAATACATATGCGGTGATTGGAAAGTGATCAGTAGCATGTATGGAAAAGAGACATATGCTGCATGCAGAATTCTGTATTCTACGTTCAAACCGACCTTAACTTCATAAAATGCCAGAAGCATGGCGTGGAATATTTCTAGCGCTCGGCTCGGGTTCTGCAATGCGCATGGACCATGTACAGTGCACATGCCGTGGATCGAATTAACTTTTCGCCTAACAGAGCATGCCGCAAATGGGTTGAAGAACAACGGCAGAGGAGAGCTCAAACAGGGTCCCCAGCACCGTTTTTTCCTTTTATAAAATGATTTTTCACTCTCATTTTTATAATATTTTAATAATTTTTGTAGCAAAAAAGAGTCAACATCGGTCCTATATATATATGTTTGACCGTTGTTCAAGGTGCACAAACATTTTATGTCATATGTGAAGTTAAAATTGTTTTACTAGAATACTCATATGAAAATAATTCTTTTAATGGGCAGATTGCCGAAGAGAGAGAGAGAAAAATGATAGTCACTAGAGAGAAAATTTTTGAGAGATTAGATAGATTTAGGTTTCTTTAAATTTATTTTAAGAATTACTATTATTATATGAGAACTTTTGATAGAATTACAATAGATGGTGATGGTTTTATAAGGACATATTTTACAAGTATTATAATGGACTAAAAATATTAAAAACGACATGGCAATAAGGACATTAATAATCCTAAAAGTAAATTATTATGGAGAGTTGATTTACAAAAATATGTGTTGTTGTTTCCTCTATTTTTTGGCTCTATTTTACTTCCCTGCCAGAAAGAGAAATCTACCGATGTCCATACGTACGTGAATGGGGGAGAGAGACCTCGTGCAGAAAGAGAAGACTCTCACTTTTAAATGGAAAATGGTTTAGTGCCTTAGTGACACCATCTCAATCTAACATATTGAGATGACAATGTCATATTGTAACGTCCCGACGCAGAATATCGGAGCGGTAATACAATTATATAAATAGTATAGAGCGAGAAATAACTTCAAACCATTACACAATTGGAATAACACCAAATAAAATCTAACTTCATTAATAATTCCTCAATCAACTAGTACATCACTAAATTAGAGCCATAACTAGAGCCCAGAGTACTTTATTCAAATCTAAATTGTTACAAACTGACTAACTAATGACTAACTAACTACTAAAAAGCCATGGTTGTCATAAAACGGGTCACTCCTACTCTTCCTCATTCTCAGCCTCGTTCGTGTGGTAGTCTCCATCGGACTCACATGAAATAAATAGCGTAGGGTGAGCGATAACGCCCAGTAGGACTTAATACTCATGTAAACAAACATGTTTTAAGTGATTAATATCTTATCAAGCAGGATAACTAGAGAGAACGATCAAGTATAGTCTAGAGACCAATGTCGCATGATAACGAGAAATAATAGCACATTTCACGAGAGTATAGCACAACAAGCATGATAACGGATTGGCCATATAATGAAATAGCAAGTAAAGTTGCATAACAGTGCACTAGTCACGATAGCATGTGTTGGTCGATATTCTTTCAACCATCAGTTCAAGTAAAATATTTCATGAATGATTGTCTTAGATTAAATATTGAGATTCCTACGTTGGATGCATGCCTAACACCCTAATCATTAAACCCCCACGAGTTATAGCCTTTCGGGCGCACCTCCTAGGACCAGATCGGGCCCCTTATAATGTTGCCTGACATTGATTATGTTTTTATCTTAGACAATCAAGTGGATGGCCAAATAGAGTACCAAGAATAGATGAGTGTAATTGATGAATAGATGAGAGTCTAGAGAGAACGTGAACAGATAAGAGTACAAGAGTATAGATGAGAACTAGGGTCGTATTCATAAATGAACGATAAACAGGTGATAGTAACAGTTGCACAGCACGGTCGTGCGCTGGCAGTCTGGTAGAAGTCACAATCGCCCAATACCCGTGCTACGAACACAGGCTAGAGGTCTGGCGTGATCTCAAGGTAAGAGAAAATAAACTAAGGCTGTTGGATCATTGTGGAAATGGATTTTTTTAAAATCTTTTTAAGTTCTCTTTATCATGTTTTCTCATATTTCTCATGGATGCGTATTGCTAATCCAAGTCCTGTCGGATGCTGCTTGAGCAAGGGTGACATGAGATGAATCGGCAGATTGCATAGCACATGCGTTTAGGTCTGTTGTGCGCAGCATTTGACTTTGTCAAACGATTGTGAAGATCAGGTCGAGACCAAGATCCCGCCGTTGCCTGAACGCAATAACGTTAATTACATCTCTTTAAAAGAGAAAACCCTTGATTAATCACCAGAATAGAAGGTCTTATGGCTTAAGTCGGGACATCCGATAAAAGATGCATAATGAAACCACAAAAAAGTAGTTAAGATTGTGAGAGAGTTGAATGTGTGTGCACCTGTGTGCTCTTCATCTTTTAACAGTCAATTTGCATGCTCATTTATTTATTCTTTTATTTATTACACAATTTTTTATTTGGTAATGCAAGAAGTTTGACATGCTTTGATTGTCATTGTTCTTTTCATGATTTGAAGTCATTTGGTCATTTGCATACTCAAGCATCATCATGCACAACCCATTTGATTCGGTAGACAAAGCGATTCAGCAGGCAAAACGATACGGCAAGGCCCAATCAGCAAGGGTACTGTTCAAGTGATACGGCAAGGGTACTATTCAAATGAATCGGCAGGGAACCCTGTCGGATCGGTCCTGTCGGATCGGTCCTGCCGTATCATCATAGTTTTCGGGCCTAAGCGCTTCGACAGCCCTTTTTACACATAATTCTTGAAATCCGCGAAGAATCATAGCATCCAAATTGGGGTATAGAGTATTTAAAACATGAAGAATCAATTCATGGACTTGAACCAAGCCCAGAGGTTGGTTATCCGGCCCTTCGTGTTCAAAGCCGCACGGAAAAGCGATACGGCGAGCCTATTCGGGCTTGGTTCTCGAAATCCGTGAAGGGTCTTAGCAACAACTTTGGGGGACAGGACCCTCAGGATATGAGAAACCAACATATGAACTTGAGCCGGGCCCAGATATTGGCGATCTGGCCCTTCATGTTCAAAGCCGTGCGGAAAAGCGATACGGCAAGCCTTTTGGGACTCAGTTCTCGAAATCCGTGAAGGGTCTGAGCCTCAAATTTGGGGGACAGAGTCCTTGGGATATGAGGAACCAACTTATGAACTTGAGCCAGGCCCAGATATTGGCGATCCGACCCTTCATGTTCAAAGCCGTCCTGAAAAACCATACAGCAAGTCTTTTGGGACTCGGTTCTTGAAATCCGTGAGGGGTCTGAGCACCAAATTTGGGCGACAGAGCCTTTAGGATATGAGGAACCATTTCATGAACTTAGACCAGGCCCAGATATTGGCGATCTGACCCTTCATGTTCAAAGCCGTCCTGAAAAACCATACGACAAGCCTTTCAGGACCCAGTTCTCACAGCACGAGCACAATCCGGGGGTCCGGTCGGAGACGCAAAACCCTTGACACGAGATGAATCTTTTCATGAACAGAAACCGGATCCAGATGCTTGCTACCTAACCTTTGCCGTTCAACTGCTTATGAAAAAGCGATACGACAGGGTGTGAGACAGTGAAATAGAGCAGCAACAATATGGTATTTGAACAGTGTTTTGACTGTTCTTGGGCTCAAGAAGGGTGGCACACATATGGTCCTACATAACCTCCTTGCATCGGGCTCCCAGTCTCCATAGTGAGGGTGCAAAAACCAAGGTAAAACACACCAAAAATAGGAGGACTGTTTGCAAAAACTTGAAGTATGGTTGTGGGCAATCCTTTATTGGGTGCTCTTGGGGAGTAAAGAGGATGCCCACTGCTTCCCTTAATGCCTCAAACAAGATAAAACATCGAGACTATAAATAAGAAGAAAGCAAATAGAAAACATAAGGAACAAACACATCATAATCCATGCTCATAGAGAGGCTTTGATCTCATGTAAACAAGGCAGACAAGGGGATAGAAGGGCCCTCTAAAACCACTTCTACACACCCATGCTTTAGCCAAAACCAACGATGTGCAATAGAAGGATGCACTACAAGAAAAAGCGGGATTACCGACGGAAATTTCCGACGGATTAGTTTCCGTCGGTAAGTCCGTCGGATATTCCGACGGCAATATGTCAGTCGGAATATCCGTCGGTAGTTCCGACGGAAATATTTCCGTCGGAAATTTCCGTCGGTAATGAAAACATACCGACGGATATGCCGACAGACATATGTCCGTCGGAATATCCGTCGGTAACTCTACTATACCTTGTCCCGCGAAACCCCCCTCTTTCCCTCTCCCGCTCTCTCTCTCTCTCTCTCTCTCTCTCTCTCTCTCTCTCTCTCTCGTCGCCGCGACCGTCGCCGCTCGCCGCCTGCCGCGCCGCCGCCGGCCCTCCGCCCCGACCGGCCCCGCCGCCGCCGCCGTGCTCTGCCACCGCCAGTATGTACACACCCTCGCCCCCACCGCCACCGCCCTCCCCCCCTTCCTATGCGCCCCTACCGCCACCGCCCTCCCCCCCTTCCTGTGCAAGCCCCCCCCCCCACTCCGCCACTACCCCTCCCCCTCCTGCGCCCCTACCGCCACCGCCCTCCCCCCCTTCCTGTGCAAGCCCCCCCCCACTCCGCCACTACCCCTCCCCCTCCTGCGCCCCTACCGCCACCGCCCTCCCCCCCTTCCTGTGCAAGCCCCCCCCCCCCACTCCGCCACTACCCCTCCCCCTCCTGCGCCCCTACCGCCACCGCCCTCCCCCCCTTCCTGTGCAACCCCCACCCACCCCGCCACTACCGCTCCCCCTCCTACCCCCCACAGCCACCACCCTCCCTCCCTTCCTGTGCAACCCCCCCCCCCCCCCCCACCCTGCCACTACCCCTCTCCCTTCTGCGCCCCCACCGCCACCGCCCTCCCCCCCTTCCTGTGCAACCCCCCACCCGGTGATCCCCTCCACCTATCCACACAAGAGTTTGCACATGATCGACCTGTCTTGGATGCATATGAGCTCCAGGGAGGAAGACATGACTCGATGTGGACCATGTGGCTGCAGGTTCTCTCGGGCGCCCTTTTCCCCTTGCCACTGGCCATCTATCTATCTATCTATCTATTTATGTATATACATGTATGTATAGATGTAGATAAAGTTAATTGATTGAAGCGTATATACATCGATCACAATATTTTTAGTTAGGAGAACAATTAATATATAGGTGAGTTGCATTGTAATTTTTTTCCCAAAATAAATTTCTCGACTTCATAATTGGATCTACTAGTGAAACAGCTCCTCTTCAGATTTGGCCATTTGTTTAGTGTACTGATGCAAAACCGTGTTAAGCACCAAAAAATACCGACTTATATAAATATGTTCATCCAATACTTGGAGATCCTCGTGCTAATTACATAGAGGGCCATTCTCCCACCACTGCGATGTGCTCAGTAGCTTTAATTTAGGGTCCATTTAATTGCATGTAAAATATTTTCATTGAAAAATAGTTTTCTATGAAATAATTTTTATGTAAAAATAAAAATCGTAATTACCCATTTGGTTCTTAAGTAAATATTTTGCGGAGAACATTGGTGCATACGTCTTATTTAAATCTAAATATGTTTAATATTACATCATAAAATATAGTATATAATATTAATAGACTCTACATGATGACAAAAACTTTTAAAATATTGAGATAATAATTTCACAATATAATATTACATTAACTATCCAGAAGCTATTATCACCAACTTTAATGCCTCACTTTAGTTGATGGGGAATGCCACACTTTAGCTTATGGTTTTGAAGCAGCTAATATGGAGGGAGAGTTTTGATGAGTGCCTCTAATATGGGGAATGCCATACTTTATCTGTTGCAAGTAACCAAGAGTATAATAGGTTAAAGTACTGAACTAAAGAAATTGTAAGGAAACGGAAAAGGAAACGGAAACGGAAAAGGAAACGGGAAAAAAAGGGTTAAAGAAGGATTTTTTAGTATCCTTTAATCTCTCTCTCTGTCTCTCTCTCTCACACACACGTGTACACACACACATTCCCTTAGGCGCATGGGATGCCTTTAGATCAGACCAAGAGTTCAAACGTAGTAAAAGTAAATGTTCTTCCTCCAAATTCTGAGAACAACTTACTGCATTTGCAAAATTATCTATCTTATGTCTGCGCAGATACAAAATGCATGAGGGGGCTGCAACATCTATTATATTGTATCTTGTGTCGACCGACGTGCTAATTGCAAGTGCAACAAGTTAATTTAGTTCGAAAGTTTTTGAGCAGCACCCAACTTTTCCATAGGGAAGTTGTCAGGAGAACCCCGGGCCCTTTTGCCAGTGTGACTTGTCTGGGGGCATAAAAGACCAGTGAAACGAAGAGAAGAGAAAGTAGAACAGATGGTCGTAGTCAAAAGGAAAAGGGAGAGAAAAACACAGACCACTGCAAAACGAAAGGACGCAAAGGAGAGAGGGAGAGAGAGAGAGAGAGAGAGAGAGAGGAGGGGGGGGGCAGGGGTGTCTCCCAAAGTGCTCATCGTCTATTGGCTCCGTAGAGATGGCCAGTGGCAAGGGAAACCCAATTCCTATCTACCTCTACATCTATACATACATGTATATACATAAATAGATAGATAGATAGATAGATAGATAGATAGATAGATGGCCAGTGGCAAGGGAAACTCAGAATTTAATAGGAATTAAAGTTGTAGTAGGAATTGGAAACACTAGAGGCTTACATACACCCTAACCTCTTCATGGCCGACCCTAATGCGTTGCTGAGGCTTGCTGGATGTGGAGGAGAGGCTAAAGGAAGGGAGAATTTGTCACGTCCTAATAAAAGGCTATTTATCGGGAGTGACAGAAAAACAGGCACAACAGGTAATATTTACTTATCCATTCATATCGTCATAACGCGGAAGTTTAATTACATAGATACTCCTCATAACAACTAAGTGAGGAGTAGATCAAAATAAACTTAATTTACACATCCCAATTTAGGAAAAAAAATAGTACAAACTCTTCCTTCTAGATATTAGTTTCTTTTATGTTTAATTGTTCACTTTCAGTTTAATGATTAGTATTACACATCTTATTTTAATGTATTTCTTTAGTATTGCACATGTTTATATGTAATTCATGTACATGTATGTATGAATTTGGTTTATTATTGCACTTGTTCACATGTATGATTTTGTTATCATATTCCTTTCATATTTATTTGGGTTTTAAATTTGATCTATGCATGTATAGTAATTTTTCACTGCACACACATCACGAGAGCGTGTTAAGCCCGTGTCAATGAACATTCCCGTTCAAGACTTTGAGATTGATGTGCACGAGTCTTATTTTCAATAATGAGAACGTGTATATCTAACTCAAAGTCTTGAATTGTCCCGTTTTGGACAGTCTGTGAATGTTTGATCGGAGTTAGGTGGTCATTTATTATGTGATTGTATTATTTGTTGAAAATTTCGGGTGCGTCTACTCACTCCTCTCTGATATACCTTTATTGATTTAGAATATTTTCTTAACCACTTATTAGTAAGTGTTTAAGAAAATATCTAAATCAATAAAATTTTTTGGTATATCGGAGAGGTGTGAGGAGATGCTGCCGAAATTTTCAGCAAATAATACAAACACATAGTAAATGGTCATCTGAGTGCGATCAAATATTCACAGATGGGTAAAAAGTGATAATCTTAATAATATATCCTACCTATTCATTTTGACTTACTCGAACGATGTGAGGGTCTGTTGGATTTTAACTTGTGACATGACATTTAATCTGTGTAGGAACAATGTCTTATGAGAATCGGTCATGGATGTACCGTGGAATGGTGAATGGAGTTGTCACCGAGGAGTTTAAAGACGGAGTTGACAGTTTTATTCAGTTTGCATTGAGTAATTCCTCAGTAGCAGTCGATCCGATGGGTAACATTCGATGTCCGTGTTCGGCTTGTAAGAACAGAAAGTGGATATCGACATGGGATGTGCAGCATCATCTGTATACGAGAGGATTTGTTGGCCATTATGAGTTATGGTCGTGTCATGGTGAGTTGAATATTCAGTCGTCTGCACCAGCTAATTACTTTGCCTCCACAAGTACGTACGTAGACATGGTTGTCGATGCTGCTGGTCCGGAGTTCAATATTCATGAAGATCAAACAAATGAAGAAGTGCCGAATGATACAGCTCAGAGATTTTATCAGTTACTTCGAGATGCTGATGAGCCATTATGGGATGGTTGTGAGAAGCATACACGGTTGTCTGCAGTGTCGCAGCTATTGAATTTGAAATCTGAATTTCATATGAGCGAGAGTTGTTTTGACCGACTTCTCTTACTGGTCAAGAGCATGCTTCCTCAATCAGAGAGGTTACCTGCTGACTTTTACCGTGCGAAGAAGATGGTGAATGATTTGGGGCTTGGTTTTATGAAAATTGATGCATGTCCGAATCACTGTATGCTGTACTACAAAGAGGATGCAGATAAGACATCATGCTGTATTTGTAAGCATGATAGGTTCAAGCCCAAGAGAGGGGACAAGTCAAAGCAGAAGGATGTTCCGTATAAGTCATTGCGGTACTTTCCTATCACACCCAGATTGCAGCGATTGTTCATGTCCTCGAGGACAGCTGGACATATGACATGGCATGCGGAAAGAGTCCGTCGCGACGAAGGTGAAATGAGTCATCCTGCCGATGGTGAAGCTTGGGCTCATTTTAGCCGTACTCATCCTTACTTCTCAAGGGATCCACGCAACGTACGGCTTGGTTTATGCACAGATGGTTTCAATCCTTTCGGAGGCTCGGTGGCATCTTACTCATGTTGGCCAGTATTCTTAACACCGTATAACCTTCCGCCAGGCATGTGCATGAAGCGTGAGAATCTGTTCCTTTCATTGCTGATTCTGGGTCCAAAAAGTCCAGGAAAGAATATAGACATATATCTCAGACCGTTGATTGATGAGATGAAATTGTTATGGTCAGATGGTGTGCAGTCTTATGATGCATCCAGAAAACAGAATTTCAATCTGAAGGCTGCATTAATGTGGACAATAAGTGACTTTCCAGCCTACGGCATGTTATCTGGCTGGAGCACACATGGGAGGTTGGCATGTCCTTATTGCATGGAGGATTCTAAATCATTTGTGTTGAAATCTGGGGGAAAATCTTGTTGGTTCGATTGTCATCGGCGGTTTCTACCCAGTGACCATCCTTTCCGAAAGCAAAAGGATTCTTTTATTAAAAATACAACTGTGATGGAGGACGTAGATATGGAACGGGTGTCTGGTGGAAATATGGCGAGGCGGGTCCAGAACTTACCGACTGTAACACAACTGGCTGGTAGTACCCGACAAATCCCTGGCTTTGGGAAGGATCACAATTGGGTGAAGCAAAGCATTTTTTGGGAATTGCCTTATTGGTCAACACTTTTGATACGTCATAACCTAGACGTCATGCATATAGAGAAGAATGTTTTTGATAATGTGTTCAACACAGTTATGGACGTCAAAGGTAAAACGAAGGATAACGTCAAGGCACGGGTTGATTTGAAAGTACTTTGCAAACGTCCAGAACTAGAGCTACAGCATGTTCAAGGAAAAGTGGTGCAACCTAAAGCTGCATATGTGCTTGGGGCCAGACAGATTAAGGAAGTGTTGCAATGGTTAAAGCAATTGAGATTTCCGGATGGATATGTCTCGAATATTGCGCGTTGTGTAAATGTCAACGAGGGAAAAATATACGGAATGAAGAGTCATGACTGCCATGTTTTCATGCAAAGACTGATGCCTCTTGCTTTTCGTGAGTTGTTGCCGAAACAAATATGGGGAGCAATGACTGAGCTGAGTCAATTCTTCAGGATTTTATTTGCATCAGAACTCAAAATTCATGACTTGCAAAATATAGAGCAAAATATAATTCAGACAGTCTGCAAATTAGAGAAGATATTTCCTCCAGCATTCTTTGATTCAATGGAGCACCTGATCATCCATTTACCATATGAGGCAAGGGTCGGAGGACCAGTACAATTTCGATGGATGTATCCGTTTGAGAGGTATATTTCTACATCTCAATTTATTGCCATTACGACGATCTTTTATATTACTTATGTATGCATTTGAATTATTGTCGTAGGTGCATGCACGATCTTAAGATGAAAGTCCGTAACAAAGCACAAGTTGAGGGCTCCATTACTCAGGCGTACCTCATTGAGGAGATATCGAACTTCTGTTCGATGTACTTTGACACGGAAATACGAACCCGAAGAACTCAACCTCCACGTAATGATGATGGTGGAGATTCCGACGTGTCAGACCAACTCTCTGTATTCAAGTGTGCCGGACGGGCGTTCGGATCTTCATCTACTCGCGCACTCCAAGACAGAGAGTTGGTAGCTGCGGAGATCTACGTGTTCATGAATTGCGAAGAACTAGACCCTTACATTCAGTAAGCTCTCCACGCTTATTCGTCATCATTTGCGTGCATTGCTGCAGAACCTAACGGTTGTGTGACATTTACATTGCAGAGAGTTTGACTCGGTCATTCAGCGACAGAATCCACGTCTAACTGACGTGCAGGTTGAAAAGGAACGGGAGAAGTCTTTTCCTACTTGGTTAAGATCTCGAGTATGTGTCTAATTATTTTGAAACATAAGTGTTATGTTTTTATGCAGACTGAGTTGAAGTCATTTATTCAATGTTTGTCTATTTATCTCATAATAGGTTGAACAAGGCTTCATTCCCGATTCTAGAGTACAACAGATTAGTTTTGGCCCCTCGAAGATTGTACGTGTCTATCCAGGCTACATTGTGAATGGATACAGATTTCACACGAGAGATTATGGACGGAATAAGTCTACGATGAACAGCGGCGTATGTGTGAAGGGAAGTGCCTATAATGAAAATGAAATTGACTATTATGGCATTCTCGAAGAAGTCATTGAACTGCAATTTTTGGGACAAGACAACAATGTATTTCTGTTCAAGTGTCATTGGTTTGACCCGACATCTATTCGTCATGACACAACATATGGATTAATCGATGTGAAGCATAAGTCCAAATTGAGTACATATGAGCCATCATCCTGGCGGCACAAGCCCAACAAGTTTATTATTCAAATTATACATCCCTCAAATTAAGAGATTGGTGGGCTGCATGTAGAGTGAAATCAAGACTATTCCCTGAGTATGAGCTTCTCCCGACTGATGATGAGCTCGAAGGTGTTAATGACAACTTTTTCCAATCAGATCGGAGTGACGCACGAGAGTTGGCAGCTTCTACGCAGTACAATGTTCATGATATAAATGAAACAATTTCCTTACATAAGGATAACGAACAAGAAGAAGTTGACCCAAATGTCGCTGAGCGGGAGGTGGAGTCTGATGTGGAGGAAGACTCCCAAGATGATGAGGATGAATTCCAGGATGATGATGAAGATGATGCTGAATTAAACATGTCTTCAGCATCTGATGATGAATATAGATAATATACTGCATATTTTGTAAGAAATTGGTGTTGTTGTTCATTACATGTTCAAAATAAATTGCTACTTCAAATTGAGTGCTGATGACTTGCTATATCTTTATTTGTATCAATAGAGATATGGTACGTGGAGGACGCAGTCGGAGGGTTGCCACGTCCGTTGGCAGAGGGACTGCCTCTGCGTCCACGTCTGCCTCCAGGTCCGCGACAGGTATATGCATATGTACACAAAAAACCATATGGGTTATATTGTTTATATTGATTTCACGAGAACTAACGTACATACAATTTTACAGGGACTGCCTCCCCGTCCACGCCCGTCGTCCCAGCAACAGGTAATTTTCTACATTGTTGTTTATTTGAAATTCATAATTTCTAATGTGTATGAAATTTTGCAGGGACTGCCTCCCCGTCCACGCCCGTCGTCCCAGCGACAGGTAAATTTCTATATTGTTGT
Source organism: Colocasia esculenta (assembly GCA_014218235.1). Lineage (NCBI taxonomy): Eukaryota > Viridiplantae > Streptophyta > Magnoliopsida > Alismatales > Araceae > Colocasia > Colocasia esculenta. Next base: position 583,185 of record JACBKR010000945.1, read on the forward strand.
TTATTTGAAATTCATAATTTCTAATGTGTATGAAATTTTGCAGGGACTGCCTCCCCGTCCACGCCCGTCGTCCCAGCGACAGGTAAATTTCTATATTGTTGTTTTTTTGAAATTCATAATTTCTAATGTGTATGAAATTTTGCAGGGAATGCCTCCCCGTCCACGCCCGTCGTCCCAGCGACAGGTAATTTTCTACATTGTTGTTTATTTGAAATTCATAATTTCTAATGTGTATGAAATTTTGCAGGGAATGCCTCCCCGTCCACGCTACCTTCGTCTTCTTCCTCACCACAAGGTAAACATATGTTTCAATAGATTAGTATGTTTGGTCTCTTGCAATTTATACAATAAAAGTGTACTAAATTGTTTTCAACAGAGGTGGAGAGCCAGCATCCAGCAGCTGAGGAGGGGCCTCAGCTACCAGGACGACAACCATGCTGGATCTCAGGGTAAAGTTCATCATCTCAATGTTACTGTATTTGTTATTTAGGATATACATTTCATGTAGAAAATTAATGTGGAATTGCAGGGGGAAGATAGATCCCAGTCCTGCTTCCCGCTATATTACGACGTTGATCCACGCATATATTCCAGGACCAGTGGATGCATGGAGAGAATTCCCGGTGCCAGTCCGGGATTTATTATTTGACATGTTTACGGTATTTTTATTTTTTAGAAGAGTTGAAGTCATTTATTCAATATTATTAATTTAGGTTTATTGCAGAACGTTGATTAATTTTATTTCTTTACAGCGGAGGTTCGCGTTCACGAGACCCGAGGATCTCCCTCGGGCTCGAGCCGTCTGGGAGATTACGGCCCAGACTAATTTAAGAAAGTCGATGTGGGAGGCACGGGACAAGGCAATCAAGACCACAGGGAACCGGGATCCTATGGCTTGGGTGGATTACGGCCCTGTTTGGCTGCGGACGGACTATTGGGAGTCCCTTTGCGCGCGTTGGGCTGCTGGACCATGGCAGCAGCGGTCACAGGCGGCAATACGCAACAGAGCAACTCAACCGGAGAAGAATGTGCATACTAGTGGATCCGTATCTTATGCGACCCACAGTCAAAAATTGGTAAGTATTTTATTGTTCGATTCATATATACATATGGATTATTATTGTGAGACTAACTAATTTTGTTGAATTCTAAGCATCACGACCTGGAGCGTGCCCCTACTTTCCGCGAGTTATTTGACTGGACTCATAAGCGGAAGGGGACGGATGACTATGTTACCGAGAGTGCCCGCACGATTGCTGTAAGTCAAGCTTTAAATTATGAATTAAATTATGATATTAAAGTAATTTGTTTTCAATAATTTAATTTTAAATTATTTTACAGGAGACGTACGACAAGACGATGGCGGAGTGCTACACAGAGGGCACTCCCCAGCCAGATTTGGATGCGGACGCTTGGGTCGAGGCAGCGGGAGTGCCGAGGAAGGGTCGAGTGTACGGCTTTGGGGACAGCCTGGATACTCATCGAGTGTTGTCCTCATATGCCAGTTCGATCGCTTCTCCGGCACACGCGAGTTCATCTTCTGCGCCGCCCGTCAGTGGTGTAGAGGACATTAGAGGCATCATTCGGGAGGAGCTACGTACAGAGCTACAGACGCAGCGGGAAGAGCTACAGACGCAGCGGGTACAGCTACAGGCGCAGCAAGTACAGATAGAGACGCAGCGGCTACAGCTACAGACGCAGTTCAGCGATATGGTTCAGCAGTTCATGTCAATAATGCAGGGAGTACGCCCCACACAGCCAGCAGCTCAGGTCAGTATTAGTATTAATTTCATATACTTAGGATTGGGCCGGGCGTCCAACACGATTGGGTCGGACGTTCAATTGACGGATCTAAAAAACACCCAAGTATATTTAAAGCGTGAAAACACAACCCGGGGGTCCAAAATCCCAAATAGGGATCGGATCGACGTGCCGTTTTCTCCGACACGACCGGGTGGGTTAAAGTGACGTGTGGGAACTGACGGAATCCAATTGGGATCCCCGGATTGGGTCGGACGTTCAATTGACGGATCTAAAAAACACCCAAGTATATTTAAAGCGTCAAAACACAACCCGGGGGTCCAAAATCCCAAATAGGGATCGGATCGACGTGCCGTTTTCTCCGACACGACCGGGTGGGTTAAAGTGACGTGTGGGAACTGACGGAATCCAATTTGGATCCCCGGATTGGGTCGGACGTTCAATTGACGGATCTAAAAAACACCCAAGTATATTTAAAGCGTCAAAACACAACCCGGGGGTCCAAATTCCCAAATAGGGATCGGATCGACGTGCCGTTTTCTCCGACACGACCGGGTGGGTTAAAGTGACGTGTGGGAACTGACGGAATCCAATTTGGATCCCCGGATTGGGTCGGACGTTCAATTGACGGATCTAAAAAACACCCAAGTATATTTAAAGCGTCAAAACACAACCCGGGGGTCCAAAATCCCAAATAGGGATCGGATCGGCGTGCCGTTTTCTCCGACACGACCGGGTGGGTTAAAGTGACGTGTGGGAACTGACGGAATCCAATTTGGATCCCCGGATTGGGTCGGACGTTCAATTGACGGATCTAAAAAACACCCAAGTATATTTAAAGCGTCAAAACACAACCCGGGGGTCCAAAATCCCAAATAGGGATCGGATCGACGTGCCGTTTTCTCCGACACGACCGGGTGGGTTAAAGTGACGTGTGGGAACTGACGGAATCCAATTTGGATCTCCGGATTGGGTTGGGTATTCAAAGGACGGATCTAAAAACACCCAAGTATATATAAAAAGTTAAAACACACAACCTGGGGGTCCAAAATCCCAAATAGAGATCGGATCGACGTGTCGTTTTCTCCGACACGACCAGGTGGGTTAAAGTGACGTGTAGAAACTGACGGAATCCAATTTGGATCCCCGGATTGGGTTGGGCATTCAAAGGACGGATCTAAAAACACCCAAGAAAATGATGGATCTAAAAATATTATTGTATTAAGTTAGAGAAATAATCACATGTTTTAAATTTCATTTTTGAAAATACTGTATTTCTTTTATTTATTATTAATGTTTCTCATTTTAATTTGTTTTAATATAGGATCCAGCTCCAGACGATGACGAGGCAGGGACAGCAGACGATCCAGCAGATCTATGTTGATTTTTGTATTCATTATGCTATATGATTTATATTTATTGTATCTTATGATTTTATGTTGATTTTTAGTATTTGTTAAATTTATGAATATTGTAGCAGGTTTGACATTGTAGCAATGTATTTTACTTTATGTATTTTAAAAAAAATATGTGTATTTTCCGACGGATTTTCCGACGGCTACATTTCCGTCGGAAAGTATATATTACCGACGGAAAAATACCGTCGGTAATGCAGTCGGACAATACTGACGGATTCGCCGACGGATATAAGTCCGTCGGAACTGATAAATTACCGACGGAAATATACCGTCGGCATAATACTGACGGATTGGCCGACGGATAGTATCCGTCGGAAAATATACATTACCGACAGTTAAGGACCGTCGGTACTTCGGTCGGAAAATACTGACGCCTTTACCGACGGATTAATTCTGTCGGAGGTTTCGACCGAATGCCGATGGAATTTTCATCCGTCGGAAAGTTCTGACCAATCATTTCCGACAGAAAGTTTCCGACGAGTATTGGACGGAAAGCGGTCGGAAGGTGCATTTTCTGACGGAATACCGACGGATTACCGACGGATTCAGTCCGTCGGTAATCCCGCTTTTTCTTGTAGTGATGGGAAATAAGGTTCTATTCACTGTTTTGGGGGGAAGAAGGATTACATGGATGAAGAAGGAAAAGAAAAGAAAACAATGAAAAATGGGGCCTGCCACGGCAGACCCCCTCACTCCCCTTTAACCCTCCTGCTCACCCTCTTATCTCTTTCTCTTGGCTTTCTTCTTCCTCTTGTAACCGAGTAGCAGCCAGAACCCTCCCTCCTCTTCCTTTGTTCTTGTTCACGTTCCCAGCAGCCCCCTTCTTTCCTCAGCGCAGCCAGCGATCAGCAGCCACGGGAGGAAGAAAGGAAGGTAGCCCAGCCCTTCTCTTCACAACAGCCCCAAGAGAACCAGTCCTGCTCTCTTCTCAACCTCCAGCGACCGAGGATGCAAGCTTCAACCACCAGAGATCTTCTGCTTGTAGCCAACAGGATGGGATCCTCTAAAGAGAAGCCCAGCTCTTCCCCCAGCCTCTTCACGCAGCAAGAACCCCAGGGAATGCTCTGTGTTCTTCCCTTCCAAAAGAATCCCCAGCTCCCTCTCCTTTTTCGTGGATGGCAAAAAGATGGGATAAAAGCAGGACAGCCAGCCGCCTACCCCCTGCTGCTGCAGCAACTTTTGTAGCTGTAGTGGAGAGGTGAAGAGTAGCTTAGGGTGACCTCCTAGCATGGGGTAGATGGGCCATTGGGTCATGGGCCTTGTGGAGTGGTCATTTAGTTTTTTTTAATGGGTCTTTTGCTTGGAGAAACTGGGCCAACGGGTGGAAAGCCCATTGCAATTTTTTTTAGGTGCCCACAATCATGTTGATCCCTAAGGGTAAAATAGGAAACACGCTCGTCGGCAATGGACGTCCGCCAAAGCCAAGGAGACTTATGGAGGCCTTGACAAGGAGTTCCTGGTCCAGTCAATAGTATTCCCAATGGAGAGGTCGTCCAAGCCAGGATAGAAGTGTGTAATAAAATATTGTTCGTCTTGCCTCGAGAGCTCGAAGGCAGAGGGATGCAAAAGCAGTATACAAACATGCGGATAAAATGAAGACAAGTTCATTTAAGATAATAGAGAATTTACATAAATAATTACACTTAATTACCAGATATATTATTGACTTATTTGACAAGGTTTCATAGTAAACATTTATGCATAGTGTGTGCAAGTGTAAGATAATCATGATAGCAAGAAGTAGTTGTGCACATGGCTTTTATTTAATGGGAAATCATGATAATATTACCCATTTTTATTAAATAGGTCGTTAATGTTCATAACAGTACAATTTAAGGGGCAAACAATGATTACATGACATAATTAACACAGATTACATGAACATTTAGGGTTCTATCCGACACAGTATGAACGAGACGGGGGTGCCTGTCGCGATTCAAATCGCGACGAGTAGGCCACTCACGTTTACATGAACTCAGTCAGGCAATCGATTCATGCGGTAATCGTGACGGAGTGTCCGGTCGCGATTAGGACAATCGATCCAGAATGCGACGTCAGGGTCTGACGCATTCTGGGCAATCGGTATAGGGAGGAAGAACACGACGTGTCGAGCCGTCACGTTCATTTCGTGACGGGACTCTCTGTCGCGACCTTTTGAGAATCGCGACGGGTCGGGCCGTCGCGTTCTCAGAGGGTCTGGCCGAGCCCCAAAGGTGAACCAGTTCACCTTGGACTTCGGTCCAGTCTTCCATGGCTTGACATAGGGCCATTCAAAATTCAATATAAAATCGTATACATCTCTCAAACTGAAACCATTTTTAAACGAAAATAGACAAGCAGATGTATCAACGATAACGAGTAATTTGAAAATAGATATGGTATGGACATGCTATGAATATGTTACATATCGGTGACCTAAAATCATACACAGTGATTGAATCTGATTTAATTCGGAGATGTTACATAATAAAAATTGGGGAAAATAGGATCATTCGGATCCTAACATCATGGAGCATGTATGATAAAAATTGCAAGGCCCAAGACCAAGTGTATGCATGGATTGAAGGTAACTATGTTGGTTCGGGCACATGTTCATGACAGGAATTGGAGCATGAAATACTCCCAAATGACACGGTAAAATTGAGGAAAATATGGGGCTTTGTAAGAGGGGATCATGGTCTACCTAGAGTCGCAGTTAATTAGGTTTTCCTTGAGAGATTGCCTATCTTTCATGCTGTAAAAATCCTAGGGCTAATCAAAAGTTGAAGAACTTGGTGAAGCTCTTCATTCTTAGCCTTCTCTCCCTTGATTCTCTCGTCCAAAAGCTCCTTCTTCTCATGCTCCAAGCTCCATAGGTTGTCTAAGGTCGGCTAGAGAGGAAAATAGAGTGTATTTGTGGGTTGTAAGACTCCAAAATACTTAAAACTCTTCCCTCTCATACAACTCCGAATTTCACACATTTATCTCATTATTTTCTAACATTTATCCATCCAATTTATATAGGGTGGGCTCTAGATCCGTGGCCAAGGGATTTGGGTAGGTCTAGGACTCTTTTTTAGGTTAATTATGAGTTAAATAGTGATTATCTTATCCCTTTTATATTTGTTAATAATTTAGCTACGAAATTAAGCTCAATTATCTCTAATCCAACTTGGGCTCTTCACTTTTGGGCCCATCAATTCATGTATGGACTATATTGATTAACCCATAGCTTATTTTTACTTAATAGATTTTTATTATTCACATTTTATTCTAATTTAATTTATTGCAAAAAAAATTTTGAGATAGAAAAAGTATGGCGTAATTAGAAATTGGAATGAAGTTGAAAATTTTTCTTCCTCATAAGAGCATGTGATTTGAGCAATTACCATATGAAATGACATTTTCATCTCAAAGTATTAGATTGATGAGATGATCATGAAGCGGTGTTTCTAAATCTCTTTTAAATATATACTACTATTTTCGTCAGGTTGACAGCATGCAGTTATCATGACCAGCTGACACAAACACATGCAGCATCTCAGGATTAACCCACTTCCATTTACCTAATGCGCCCCTAATGACGCCAAGCATGACTGTTGTCCGGGCACACTTCGATATATCGATATCCCAAGAAACCACCATACGTGTAGACTCATGGCTACGAGAAGAAGAGGTTCTAGGGTCCCTTCTTTTGTTTTCCTATGTGGTACTGTTACCAGCCTGTCGGAGGATTAACTTATTCACAACAGTACTATTGCAGATGGACAGACGACATATATACCAAATAATTCGTATATATATATATATATATATATATATATATATATAGAGAGAGAGAGAGAGAGAGAGAGAGAGAGAGAGAGAGAGAGAGAGAGTGCCCTAGAGTGGAGCTAGATTCGTCCAGCTAAGACTCTAAAACCATCCAAACATATATCTCCACGTCTGATCACCATGCACTTCATATATACTTCTAACATGTACGAATGATGAGAACAAATATGTGTAGTACTAATTAGCGCCGCGGCTGCCAGCATGAATAGCACAGATGGCCACAAGGTATTTTATGGCCGGCCGTCCACCCGAAGTGAATGGGGGTTTTCTAAATACACCGCAAAACTGAGTCATGTCATACAAGAGGGGTGAGATAGAATTTTGTGTTTCAATTTCTGTGAAAAATATAAAAAAATTTACACTACATGTAAAATTCTAATATATATCTCTCTCCTTTTATATTGATAGTACTCAATTCTACAGTATATATATTTAGAAGATCCACATTAATTCCCTATAAGTTAATTTTGCATGCACAGGTTTCAGTGTGTGGGTTTCCTCATGAGATGGAAGAGTTCTTACTACTCCACGAGTTTTGATCCCACGTCTTATCTCTGTGTGTATTTTTTTTTTTGGGGGGGGGGGGGGGGGGGGGGGGACAAGCTCTATATATATCTGTACATAACACGCGCAGCCTCCATAGCCTTTGTGATTGGCGATCGATGAAAGCGTCCTATCATTGCCAAGCTTTGCTCCTGTTTTCTCCATGGCCAACCTTCTGCGAACGCTGGTACTAATTTAAACTTGGGGCTTAGCGTTAATGACAAGGACATGCGTCCCCAACCCGTACGAGCCGCGGCCTTTTGCGTGGGTTCTCAAAAGCGGACGTAATTATATGTTAGAAGGCTTGGTGTACTACATAAACCAGATGCCCACTTGCGTTTATTTGTTCCAGCCAACCTCGCTAGCTGCTGCCTCCCCCACTCCACATCACGGAGGATATGGAGCGGATCATGTAATGATCTACACTCACTCCGAATAATTATTTAGATAATCCGTATTCATTTTAGATAGAAATCGAATATATGAAGCGGATCTTTTTAAACACATCTCTTTCAGATATGGAACCAATAAGTATAGTATTCTGATATATTTGAAAATAGTAATCTAATAAACTTAGGTATTATTTTAATATAAGACAAAGATAATTTTTTTAATAAATATCATAAATTAAATATTAATTAAAGAATCACAAAATAAATTCAACCCTTAGATCAAAACAAATTCATTTCTTAGATCTAAGATCCAATAATTTAAACGAAGCAGAGTTTTAAACAAAACGCAATCGGGTGATTCTCGAACCGCTTCATTTATTAAACGAATCTTAAATAGACATCCATTTAAGATATGTCAAATATTATAAACGGATAAGTATCTAGAGATCTGAATACGGATTCAAAACAAACATGAATTTTATCTAGAGCCTTTTGCAACCCTACCTTCAGCAGCAGTGATCCTGGTTTTTCAGCAAGGGCAACTATTCCTAATGGATCGATTTGAAGTTTAAATAACATGGGTTGTACAAATTACTATCTTGTTTATATAGAAAAATGTTAACATCTGTCACAAGGGTATAAGAGAACCCGATGAAATGGGAAGCGAGCCGTAAAAGTTCACCGAAAAAAATTCATACAATAATCTGTTTGGTATCACTAAAAAGTTAATCTATAAAAATATTTTACCTAAAATTATGAATTTTCACATCTTTGATAAGACTTCGTGAATTATTTTTCTGAATTTCTCCTTCGTATAGAATTTTCATGAGTATGACTATAATCTCCACTGTAATTTTTAGTGTTCGATGTTTAAAACTCGACGATCGGTGATAGGAGCTTGATGCCCGACACCTGGCATTCGGCGCTCGGCTATCTGCATCCAGCATGCATCCGGTGCTCGGTGTTCGACGTCTGGCGGAAGGCGTCCGCCGTTCGGGGTCCAGCACCCAACATCCGACATCCAGCGCTGTCAGCGTCCGACGTCCGGCACCCAGCGCCCGGCGGTCGACACCTGACGACCGACGTCCAAATCAGAAAATATTTTACTAAAAAATCAACAATAGAAAATATTTTCAGAAAAAAATATTTACGTGGATACCAAATAGACAATTATGTTTTTTGTTTTCTTGTAAAAGTTAATCTTTGAAAAAAAACTATGAATTTATTTTATAAATAACCAAACGGTCCCAAGCTAGCTATTACCCACAGTTTGATCATGGGGTTGACATGCATCATCCTATATATAGTAAATCTAAGTAACTGTTTAGATGGTTTAATTCATGTCACCAACAATGGAACAACAAATTAACTGTGACTAGTGGCAGATCCAGAATTTTATTTCAGTGGGGTTCTAATGGTGCACCCATTAAATTTAGTAAGGTCACCCATGGTGAAAAATTGTCCCCCCAATATAATTTTTTTTATCCAGTGCAGTCACAGGACCCCACTACACATATATATGCTAGATCCGCCCCTGACAGCTGTGACTATATATGTACATCGATATTCCTAGTTCAATATTATAGATGGCAGTGGGTCAAGTCAAATATCAGAAATTTGTGAACATTACTTCATAGGACTCAATCAATTATGGATTCACATCAGAATTGACACGGGGAGTTCTCACTGGTCGGTTGGATCCTCGACTTGACCTACCTCCAAGAGTACTAGAGCCGACGTGTTGACGTCGCTTTGATAAGAGATCCTTGCGTCGTCTTGGCCGACGACTCAAGTCGGCTGGACCAATCTCTTTACACTCGACCAAGGATGAGGCTTATCCAGCTCAACCGTAATCGACACGAAGCACGATGTGTCTGCAGGATTCTTGAGAACGTGACTCGCATAACGACAGGAGCTGTAACCGACAAGGTAATGGCTGAGGATCGTGCGCCTGGTAATTGCGGCCATTAAGACCACGATTTGGCATGGCAATTATGACCACGATCCGGCAACAATCACGGACGTCCGCCATGGGATTTGCGGGGTCATCCAACTATTACACGGGTAACATAACCCTATAAAAGAGGAAGACACTCTATAGACGCAAGTATGCTATTTTGCTCCTTTGGCTACGTCATTCTGCTTGGCTAGCTACTAACTTGAGTGTCAGAGTGTCTCTCCTTCAAGATCTCTGTAGGTTCTCAGACGTCGAGACATGGAGCACTCATCGCCGGGTCTCTCATCTCGGCTTTCCATTCCTCGGGGAGAAGCTCGGGGCAAGCGACTCTAGTCGACTTGGCCTCCTCACTGAGAAGCTTGGAGCAAGCATCCCAGGTCGGCCAAGTGGATCTCCTCTAGTCATCTCAGCTTGAGCCAACCTTAAAGTTACAAACAATAACATTTGTCGTTGTCTGTGGAAAATGCTACTAAAAGTTAGTATGGCTCTCCTTACTTTCTCCTTCGATTGATATCATGCCTCATGAAAGTAGACATGAGGGGCCAAGTCACGGAGGTCATCCATGGCCTATGTGGAGGCTTGTCCTAGAAGCTCATCATGGACGTAGATGTCACAGATCTCGAGAGAATCAGTGAGGTGGTCGCTTCGGAGCTCATGGCTGCCCCGACCCCGTGAGCGGACGGAGAATGGCTCTTCTCGTCCCACTGTTTGAAATGTCAATGGACACATCGCGAGGTGGTTGCTTCGGCGTTTGAGCGGACGGAGAATGGCTCTTCTCATTCCACGGTCTGAAGTGTCAGTGGACACAGTGCGAGGTGGTCGTTTCGCCGCTCTCGGTTACGTCGACCCGTAAGAAGATGGAGAATGGCCCTTCTTATTCCACGGTCGGAAGTGCGAGGAGGTCGATCTGGCGCTCTCGAATGCCCCAACCCCATCAACAGACGGAGGGGCCCAATTTATCAAGGATGTACAAGGTCTCTTTGGCACTCATAACGAACGTGGATGTCGAAGTATAGTCCACAGGACGATGTCACTTCGGCACTCGTCAAGGATACTGATACCGACATTCGAAGTCAACGAACGTGAATGTCAAAGTAGTCTACTGGACGAGGTCGCTTCGGCACTCATCAAGGACATGGATATTAACGTCCAACGTATAGAAAGCACGAAGGACAAGGTTGTTTCGGCACTCGTGATGAAGGCGAGGTCACTTTGGCACTCGTGAAGAAGATGAGGTCGCGTCGGTACTCGTAACAAACATGGATGTCAGAGTATTCCACAGGACGAGGTTGCTTCAGCACTCGTCAAGGATCCAGATACCAGTGTCCGAATAGTCCACTCGACAAGGTCACTTTGGCACTTGTCAAGGACGTAGATATCAACGTTCGATGTATAGAAAGCATGAAGGATGAGGTCACTTTGGCACTCGTGATGTCACATCCCGAAGCAAAATATCGAAATGTGAGGCAGTTGCAAGTAAGCGAGTATAGAGCGTAGAATAGACATCAAACCATTGAACAATTTAATAATATGAAATCAAATGACTTTCATTGAATAATCAACTATTGTCTATTACATTCTCTAATGCAGAGCCATAACATAGGGCCCAATTGACTCTAATACATAAAAAGGAAATAAAAGACTAACTAAGACAATCTAGGATAACATGGTGACGATATTGCACTCGTGGATCACTCCTGGTCCTCCCCATCCTCAAGAGTCACTATAAGATAAAGCGCGGATAGCGACCGACCTGTTCGGTCGCAATTCAGTCTCTACAACATCCAGCAATCGATTTGCAACTATTTTGCGACCGAACATTTCGGTCGCTATAATTTGGTCGTTGTACAGCGACCGAACAAAATCGATCGCAGATTCAGTCTCTAATAGTGACCGACCGTCAACGGTTGCAATATCCGTCGCCACTAGCGACCGGCCCTAGTAGTCGCTGATCGGTCGCTGTTAGGCTCATAGTGACCGATACAACGTCGGTCGCTAACAGCGACCGATGCATGCGATCGCTATATCGGTTCCTAATGTAGAGACTAATTAGCGACCAATATGACTGTCGTCGCTATGTGAGTAGCGACCAACAATAGCGACGGACATTGTATTCCATCGCTAACTTTACATTATTTTTATTTATAAATTAACATAAATGATAATAAATCACCTGATAAATAACAATAACATAAAATCATAATAAATCAACTACACAAATCACAATATCTCCACGAATCACAAACTCAACACATAAAGTACAACAAACACACAAATCAATCATACATCCATAATAAAAATACAACATCCACACAACTAATATGAAATCACAAATCCTCTGCATATGTGTCATTCTGATCGTCGTCTCGCCCAACATCTCGCGACGGATGATCCTGTATATCATTTATAAAAAAAATTAAAATCAAATACTTAATAAATAAGTCAATTTTTCTAGAAAATTAAAAGCAAGATGTTTTTCATTTAACTGAATTTGACGAATGATAGTTTTGAACGTTTTGCTTAAATCGAGAGTCCAATTTGGACTCCGTCAGTTTCTACAAGTCACTCTCACCTTTCCGGTTGTGTTGGAGTCATTGACAAATCAATCAGACTTATATTTTTATTTTTGACCCTCTTAAACCCATATTTATTGACAAGAAAGTAAGTTCTTTTAAGGAAATGTAAATTTGAGCATCGAGCTCAAATTTGGAGTTCAATTTGAACTTCGGTAGTTTCTACGGGTTACTTTCACCCCCCCCCCATGTCATGTTGGAACAATCAATAGATTGATTGGACCTCTCTTTTCAATTTTGGACCCTCAAACCTAAGTTCATATATTTGAAACTAAACTAGTTAAGAAAATACAAAATTGTTTGCCCATGCCATATCGAGAGTCCAATTTGGACTCCGTCAGTTTCTACAAGTCACTCTCACCTTCCTGGTCATGTTGGAGTCATTGACAAATTAATCGGACCTATATTTTTATTTTTGACCCTCTTAAACCCATGTTTATTGACATGAAAGTAAGTTCTTTTTAGGAAATGTAAATTTGAGCATCGAGTTCAAATTTGGAGTCAAATTTGAACTCCGTCAGTTTCTACGGGTTACTTTCACCCCCCATGTCGTGTTGGAACAATCGATAGACTGATTGAACCTCTCTTTTCAATTTTGGTCCCTCAAACCCAAGTTCATAGATTTGAAACAAAACTAGTTAAGAAAATGCAAAATTGTTTGCCCGGGCCATATCGGGAGTCCAATTTGGACTCCGTCAGTTTCTACAAGTCACTCTCACCTTCCTGGTTGTGTTGGAGCCATTGACAAATTAATCGGACCTATATTTTTAATTTTGACCCTCTTAAACCCATATTTATTGACATGAAAGTAAGTTCTTTTAAGGAAATGTAAATTTGAGCGTCGAGCTCAAATTTTGAGTTCAATTTGAACTTCGTTAGTTTCTACGGGTTACTTTCACCCCCCATGTCACGTTCTAGCAAAACTACATTTACCGAATATGACAAATTTTATACACGACGAGTAACACACGGTTCATTCATACCAACTAAGTTTGCGGAAATTATTACATGATACTCCTCATTTTAGTCTATGTTCTTCACTATAGTTCTTATGAGGAGCAGACAAAATAAACCTATTCTATTACATATGCTATTCACAATACTACAGAAGAATAAACTAGATGGCTTCTGGTTGACGCGTAGATCACTCAGCACACTTCCCCTTAAACATTCGTTCCACCCGGATTACCTGAAAAGGTAGAATTATGTGAGCTAACTAGCTCAGTAGGATTCAACTTTTCCAAAAGGATTCAGACATAAATATATCCAAGGTAGAATGAGTAAAGATCGTTAGCATGGTGTGTTCCAATGACGAAAACACGAGATCATTCAATAACATGTGTTGAATAAGCACACTGTTGGAATTAGAATCAATAATTCAGGATGATACTAGAGTTCATAATCAAATACAATATCACACACACAAGCATGACATGATGACCAATCAAGCACGAATTGATGCATGCCAACATCCATGACGTCCTTATCGCCCCCGCAGGGCCACTAACGAATTCAGGTGCTCTCCCCAGGACTGAACCAGCCCTTATTTGCCAGGCATTTTTCTCGAATGAGTCCCAAGACTCACAAAGTGTTATCATCACACACTTATCCTTGTAATGAATCAAGGTATACAAAGATTCACTCATGAATCACACACAAGAATTAAGGAACTTTGTTCCTTCACTAATTTCAGAATTTACGAATCTCACAAGAGCAACTTTGTTCAAAACTTTGAAGAAATGGTTCCCATTGAAAGAGAGGTAACATGACTAATTTTTGTAAGGGTTTAGGTAATAAAAACTACCAAATTTAAGTGTTCTAGTGGTTGGAACAATTTGGTAAGATTTACAACAAGAAACGGAGTAAAACAAGTGCTAGAAACAGCTTCCTGTCAATGCCTGTCGACAGGTAGAAGGGTGATGTCGACAGGGGCTGGAAACCAATGACAGAACTGGAATGGTACTAACAACCTCCTCTATCATTCCTAATATGATTAGGACTTAATCCAAACATAATTTTAGCCTCAAACATGAAGCTATCATGACAAGAGAATGAAAGATAAAAACATGTAATCTTGTTCATATGGTTGATCTTTCAAGAAGACAAACTAAAAGGAGAGTTCAAGGAAAATGGATTGGAAAGTCTTTCTCTTAAACTCTCTTCTCTTTTTCACTAAACACTTGTCAGGTTCACACACTTAAGACCTCCATGACCTTTCAATAAATCAATTTCACAACAAGAAAGAACCATCATGGTTCTGTCTACATTACTCAAGAGTACTGATAAAACTTCAGATTTTTAGATCAAGTTAAGAAAGGAAGGAACAATCTATGAACTCTCATGGATTAAAACTAACTAAAACATGTTGGAGAATATAGTTCTATCATGAACATATTCTCAGAATTTACAAAGTAATAGACATAAAGTAGATTCATTTCAAACAATGAACCCAAAGGTGAAAAGTAAGAGAATTAAGAATTGAATCCTACCTTTATGACTAGCACAATCTTCTCCTGATGTTAAATTCCCAAAAACCCAATGTATAGTAGTTGAGGGAGTAGCCAACAATGAAGAAAGAGTAGCCAAATAGCTGAGTCCTCCCAGGTTTGCTTCACCAGCTTTCACCACATCCCCTGCAGTAGTTCTAACGCCAGCTAGAGTAAGGACAAGGGTGCAATCGCAGAGATAATGGCTCCAGCTGTGAAGTCTACTCAACAATCTTGTAACAAAGCAGCAGCATAATGGAAGGGAGTTCCAGAAAACTGGTTACAAAGCAGGTTGGAGGATATTTATAGCCCCAAAGACTTCCATGCACAACGACAGATCGATGGCTAATGTGTCACGGTAAGAATCTTTTAACTCTTACCCCAACACGTAGCCCATGCAGCTTTTGCCTTGGCTACACGCATGCAATAGCAATAATAACCCATTTACCAAGTGTGGTGGCTCTTTAAGAGCCTTACACGTACGCATGCAGATAAATCCCAGAAAATCCCAATCGTAAATAACCCATAATTCAGGTGGTTCAATGATTACTATGCAAACACATCTAAATGGTGTCCATTTGAGTTCAAATTTCAACCATAACCTAATGTGATGGTTTTACAAATTGTAGTAATTTTATTTTAATTTTTAGATTTTATTTTATAGTAGGTGAAAAATCACCCGAAAAATAGTCGCGTCGACTTAATCTCGAAATCCGTATGTCGAAAAATTCGGATAATTACATTTTTGACTTCTCTATACTTTTCTAGAAATTATGGTGTTCTCAGATTTTTATTTCGTTGTCGTTTTCTAGTGTCGCCCTGTGGGAGCGCGAACTTCAATGTACGACACTGGGGTAACGTTCGTTACCACTAATTATACACAAATATTATTTTTTTAAATTTATGACTATTACTTAAGTCTAATAACTTTAGTACACATAGTTTTTCAATAAATAATAATTCTGGGGTGTTACATCCCATGTCGTGTTGGAACAATCGATAGATTGATTGGACCTCTCTTTTAAATTTTGGACCCTGAAATCCAAGTTCATAGATTTAAAACAAAACTAGTTAATAAAATGTAAAATTGTTTGCCCAGGCCATATCGGGAGTCCAATTTAGACTCCGTCAGTTTCTACAAGTCACTCTCACCTTCCCGGTTGTGTTGGAGTCATTGACAAATTAATCGGACCTATATTTTTATTTTTGACCCTCTTAAACCCATATTTATTGACATGAAAGTAAGTTCTTGTAAGGAAATATAAATTTGAGCATCGAGTTCAAATTTGGAGTTCAATTTGGACCCTCAAATCCAAGTTCATAGATTTTGTAAGATGATATTTAGAGTTAACAAATAGAAAATCAATCAAATAAAATACTTACCGGAGGATGCTATGCAAGAGGTGCTCTATTCTGAGAGACGCTCTCGTTGACGATCTCCCTAAACAGATCCGGAGTCATGATCGAGGCGGCACTGGAAGAACCACCGGGGGCTGCTGGTGTGGTAAATGGAGAGGTCGCATGTGAGACAGAGCTTGAGCATGATGATATCACCCTGGCCATGCCCAAGCTATGTCCAAAACCATAGACATGGCCTTTCTTGGGTGCCCCAGATGTTGCAACCCAAATGTCAGGATCCAACTCTAGATACTGACTGTCATCCCCGTACCTCTCATCCATTCCTCTAATATATGACTCCGGCAAAAAAAAAAAAAAAATCTACATTTTAATTTTAAATGAAAACTATTCGTGTATACACTTACCGCTACCTCCCGAGCTTTCTCACTAATGTAATCATTCGTCCCTTTCTTCTTATGAGTTTCATCAAAAAGTTCTTGAAATTGAGGTGGCCGCTTGAGCTGTACTTCCTGTTTTTCAAATAAATCACACTTTATTATTAGATTAAAAAAAATTCACAAATGTAGAAGTGTACTTACCAATCGTGCTTTATGCGTTGCAAAAGAGACAGAGCCACTCGTGTGTACATTCGCTTCAGGATGCGCTGCTCTGTTTTGCTTTGCTTTAGCTGAATTTTCATTCTATTTCTCTGCTCCCCAAACGTCGCACAGCTCAATCTAATACTCCTTTCTCATCCACACAGGCCCATGCTTCTTCCATTGGTTCTTATTTGTGCTTGCACATGCTCTTTCTGCATTTCTTCGAACATTGTACATAAGATGTTTGAAATTTGCTCTTGCAGTGGTTGTCCATGCAGATCTAGCACATAACCCATCTGAATGCTCTGTGAATCGATGATTCCTATGCATATCAACAAAAAAATAAATTATATATTACATAACAATTAGTGTGTTAAACTAAGAATTGAAAATGACTTAATATGATAAAATAAGATACATACTATGAACATAGAGAATAATAAATCCTGAACATCCATCAGAAAATCAGAAAAGCGATGGATAGAGCCAGGAAAATGTGGTTGAAGTGTCTTTGTAATAAATTGTGATGCCTGGGCTGGCTCTATTTTATTCCTGAAATTGAAAATATTAATACCACAATGACGAATATATAACAAAAATAATGCATTACACACCCTTCATTTATCCACACTGCCTGCATCGTCTCATTATAACTGCCCTCCCCCACGTGATGACTCGTCTCGTCATCAGCATGTACTATACGAATTAATTAGCATAAATAAAACAAACTATAAAAAAAAATTACAAATGTGAATGAACATACCTGGCTCAGATGGAACAGGCCGTGTAGATCCACTGGCCATGTGTGATGGAGATGTAGAGGCCGTCAATCTACCTACTGCCGGTGGTAAAGGTGCAGAGGTTGTGGGTTCTGTAAGGATAAGAATAAGATACCACAAAAACATAAATAATTATATTAAACAAATACTACAATGCATTATACATGACATATATACCTGCTGTCGGCAGTAGCGGTGCAGAGGTCGTGGGTCCTGTGAAGATAAGAATAAGATACCACAAAAATATAAAGAATTATATTAAACAAGTACTACAATGCATACTAATCATGACATATGTACCTACTAACGATGGTAGCGGTGCAGAGGTCATGGGTCCTGTGAAAATAAGAATAAGTTACCACAATAACATAAAGAATTATATTAAATAAATACCGCAATGCATACAAATCAAAGTATACATACCTCCTGTCGGTGGTAGAGGTGTAGAAAAAGAAGTAAATCTCCTCCCACTACCCTCTCCCCTCCCACCTGAAGAAGTCCCACGTCGTCCTCGAAGCATATCTTCAACTGGTAATAAAATACATACATATTCATCAAATAGTGGGAGAAAGAAAGTTGCAGAATATTAGAATTTCTGGTAAAATTGTCTACCATTAATCAAACATTCTCCATGTCATCTTCAGATGTTGGGGATATATCAAATTCAGCATTGACATCTTCATTATTAGATATATTTTGATTACTAATATATTCCTCCTCATTGGAGTCCCCCAACTGTATTTCAGGTTGTTCTAGATCGACTTCTTCCATTTCATTCTATTTAGATAAAGACAGCGCCTCCACAGATTCATCACTAGAAGCAGGCAACTCTACATCATCACCCAAGTTTGATTGAAAGAATTCGACATTCACATCCAACTCTACTGTTTTAGTCAAATCCAACTCATAATCAGGGAAAAGCCTTGTCTTAACCTTGCAAACTGCCCACCAATTATTTCTTTCTTTATTTTTAGACGATGGATACTTTGTATAATAGTCCTGCTGGTCTTGTGCAGCCAAAATGAATGGATCATAAGTATTAAATTTGGACTTATGTCTGATATCGACAATCCCATATGTTGTGTCATTTCGAATAAAATTAGGATCAAACCAATGACACTTGAACAAAAATGTATGGTTGTCATCTCCGAGATATTGCAATTCTAAGATCTCCTTAATAATACCATAATAATCACATTCATTTTCATTATATGTACTTCCTTTCACACATACCCCGCTGTTCATTGTTGACTTATTCTGCCCATATTGTCTAGTGTGAAATCTATACCCATTCACAATAAATGCTGGATATGTACGTGCAACTTTCGATGGGCCATAACTGATCTCTCGAATTCTTTGATCAGTAATAAAACCATTTTCAACCTACATATGGAGAGCACACTAGTCAGAATTTGTCATTGGCCTAACAAGAAGAAAGAGTAGTAATAATGCTTACACGATATTTCAGTCAAGAAGCTAATAATTTCTCTCGTTCTTTTTCAACCTCCATGTCAGTGAGATATGGACATCTTTGGATTAATTCTGAGTCAAATTGTCTGTATTACGAACATTAGAGTATTATAGATGGAATGAAAAATAACAAGTTATGGACATAACGTAATGTGAGTAGACTTATAGATCTCTAGCCATGAGGTCTTAATCAGTTAAGTGTTTGGATCTAGCGGAATACCTTCGAAGGTGATTGTGTGGTCAATATGGGATCGCTAGCTCTCGGTAATAGGAGAGTGAATGCTCTACGGAAGGATGCCTGATAGTCCCTGGCCAAGGCAAGACTACTTATCAGAAAAGGAGTTTTCTGATATAGTTATGCGGCATCTAAACCAAGTGAGTACACACATTAGGGTTTGACAGTTGACCATACCCTAAGTGCACTCGGGAGCATTGTACGAGCGAAGGATTATAGTCACGTGGTAACTGATGATACAAAAGGTTCCTTGAATGGGTTGCTGAACCCCAATGCTTTCCAGGATCAAGTGGTGTTGCTTGGCACCCAACTTGATTGGAAGCCCGGTCAATTATCGTGAGACAATAATTGATTGTGTAATTAATTAATATGAGATGTTAATTAATTACCATAAGTCAATAAAGAGTTATTGAGCTTAATGGGCTGAAAACTGGACTAGCAGTTGGGCCTAGAGGGTCACACGCATAAGAGTTCCGAACAGACTGGGCAAGGTGTTCTTTATAGACAATGACTGAGTTTTTATGAAAAACCGCAGTGTCTATAAATATACGCTGAGAGTTAAACCCTAGGCCAAGCTCCAGGCTTAACCCTGGCCGCCCCCCTCCTCTCTCTCTCCCAGGGCACCCCCCACCCTCTCTCTCCTCTCTCCAGCACATGGTGGAGCTGAGATCCGGGAGACACGTGGAGAACGAGGAGATCCCATCTGCGTCCGGAGCTCGCGTGGATACGTCTAGAGGCCGGACACTTGAACGGCTTGAAGCACCGGCGCCTCCTGCGCCACCTCCTCCCCGGATACGGGAGTTACGCAACCCCGCAAAGGTAAAGATGAGATCTGCCTGTGCGAGGTTTACCATTTTGTATTCGATCCGACCGCCGGCAACGATATCTATCTGTGGAAATCGCGTTTCCGCTGCACCCCGATCGTTTCCTTACAGATATATCACTGGGAGTTTCTAGTTTAAAGGAGTATTTGGTTTGGGGATTTGGTTTTTGGCATTTCAGATTAAAAGAATCTGGGGGTATTTGAAAATTTTGGGTACTTCAGATTTAAAGGACTTAGGGTATTAAAGGGGCTGAACGGGGTTAAAGGAGAATTGGGGCCGGACAAGCTCCTTGGGGGGGTTTTATGGGGCTGTTAAAGGATTTAACATGGGTTTAATGGGATTTTTGTTTATTTTCAGTTTAGTGATTATTATTGTACTTCTTACTTTAATGTAATTCATTTACATGTATGTGTGAATTTGGTTTAACACTACAAGAAAAAGTGCATATAGAGATCGATTTAGAGACCGAAATTTTCGGTCCCTATTCGGTCCCAAAATAGGGACCGAATAGAGACTGAAAATTTCAGTCCCAAATATAGAGACCGAATAATTTCGGTCCCTATTCAGTCCCTGAATAGGGACCGATGTAGAGATCGAATAATTTCGGTCCCTATTCAGGATGAATAGGGACCGAAATTATTCGGTCTCTACATTGGGGACCGAATAATTTCGGTCCCTATTCGGTCCCTGAATAGGGACCGAATTCAGACTGAAAAATTCGGTCTCTATATTTGGGATCGAATAGTGACTGAACTATTTCGGTCACTAAATATATGAACTGGCGGGCTTAAGAGTGAAATTTTGTGACCGAATATTTCAGTCTCAGATCTGAGACCGAATTGGGACCGACTGGCGGTCAGTCACAAATTTTAGGCGGGTTTAGAGACCGCATAGAGACCAAAATATTTCAGTCTCAATGCGGTCTCTAAATTCTTTTTTATTCCACCGCCGTTGGCACCCCTCCTGTCTTCTCTCTCCCTCTCTCTCGTCGACGACGACATCGTGGCATCGTCGCCGCCACCCGCTCCGTCGCCTCTCCTCTTTTCTCCCTCTCTCTCTTGTTCGCCCCAACCGGGGGCCGCTGTCGTAACCCTCACCACCGAACATCGCCAGCGTCGCCCCGACTGCGCCAAGTCCCCGCCGTTGCCCCGACTGCGCCGAGGATCGTGGTCTTTACCCCCGGCTGCGACCAGTCCCCGCCACCGCCCCCTCTGCGGCCAAGTAGCCGTCGTCATCGGACCCCGTTGCCATCTCCATCGTCGATAAGTTGTCTCTCTCTCTCTGTCTATGGCCTCTCTCTCCTCTCTCTCTCTCTCTCTCTCTCTCTCTCTCTCTCTCTCTCTCTCTCTCTCTCTCTCTCTCTCTCTCTCTCTCTCTCTCTCTCTGTCTATATTTGTGTGTGTGTGTGTATGTGTGAGATGTCGGAGGGGGTGCTCCCCCTTTTCTGTCTATGTTTGTGTCTATATGTGTGCGTATGTGTGTGTGTGTACGGCAGGGGCCGGTCTCTCTGTGTATGGGTGGGGCTGAGGGTAGCCGGCTGTAGGAGGGGGGAGGGAGGTGGGGTGCAGTGAGGTGGGGGTTTAGGGGCAGTGAGGGCCGGGGGGTGGTGCAGTGGGGTGGGGGTTTAGGGGCAGTGGGGGTCGGAGGGTGGGGTGCAGTGGGATGGGGTTTAGGGGCAGTGGGGGTGGGGGCAGTGGGTGGTGGTTTAGGGGGTAGTGGGGGCAGTGGGGTGGTGGTTGAGGGGTTGGTAGGGTGGGGGTTTAGGGGGTGGTGTGTGGGTGGGGCTGAGGGTAGCCGGCTGTAGGAGGGGGGTGGGAGGTGGGGTGCAGTGGGGTGGGGGTTTAGGGGCAGTGGGGCCGGGGGGTGGGGTGCAGTGGGGTGGGGTTTAGGGGCAGTGGGGGCCGGGGGGTGGGGGGCAGTGGGGTGGCGGTTTAGGGGGCAGTGTGGTGGGGGGCAGTGGGGTGGTGGTTGAGGGGTTGGTAGGGTGGGGGTTTAGGGGTACTGTGTGGGTGGGGCTGAGGGTAGCCGGTTGTAAGAGGGGGGAGGGAGGTGGGGTGCAGTGGGGTGGGGGTTTAGGCAGGGAGACTATGCATATATCGATCAACAGGGATAGAGAGGTGATGGCTTGAAGGTCATGGCAGGGAGACTATGCCAACTTTCAAATTTTAGGTAGATGGCAATTTAGGCCAACGCAGTACATATGCTATCAAAAGTTTCTATGCTGAACTAATGTTAAGTTCAAAAATGGAGAAGATTTGCTTGTGATTTTTGTTGGTTGCCTCGCTTCCATCTTGAGTTGTACCAACTGGGTCTGGTTCACAATTACAAAGATGTGTGTCCTTGGAAAAGCTGGGGACCAAAGAGAGGACTGAGTACCTGGGTCATCATCTCACCTCTCACGCCTTTACACTCTCTCTCTCTATATTCTCACATCAGAGGGTCTCTGTATTGTCCTTCCCTTCCTGCTGAATTTGGAGTCTAAATTTGATCTCCTTGCCACACTGAGATCAATGTGGATGTGAATCTTAGCAAATCTCCATTATGTGAGCATCTCTCAGGCTATGGGTTTATCCATCTTCCCTGTCCCATGGGATGGAAAATTTAGGCGGATTTTGCTGATTGGTAATGCCTGCATCTACTGGTTCAGCAGACGACATTTCACTGTGATAAGTTGGTTGTAGCTTTTCTCTCTCCTTTGTGTAGACTGCCCACATCCTCTGTGGAGACTCGTTGTGTCTATTCTCTTCTCTTCTTTTGTCCCAATCAAGGGAAAGATGTGATGTAGCAGGGGTATTTTGACGTGAAGCCTACGTCCAAGTACAGTTGTGTTTTGATAACACCTTGTCCAACACTATATCTGCCAGATTATAGAAGCTCTATGGCCCCTTTTATAACCAGCTATAGAGTAGACTCGGATAAGGTAATTTAGTTTTAGTATTTTTCTCTTTTGATGTGAAAGTTACTAACCTAATAGAATACCTGAACCCATAGATATAGGTTAAGGGTTATTCTGGATGAGAGTGCCTTTATCTGAACTTATCCATCCAAGTTACTAAATGGCTTCTAAACCAAGAAAAAAAAGAGCAAAACATCACATCTTAAAATTAGATGGATACACTTCCCCTTCCCTTCACTATTTCTTTGTCATGATTTTATGGAAGTAATAATGAAAGTTGATGCTGAAACAGATTTAAAATGAGAGAGACTACAATTTATCTCATGAAGTCTAGGCCATGAAGATTTAGTATCATTCTCCAGATTGTGGTCGGGCATAAAAAAGAAGCAAGATAAGAGTCCCATTTTTGGCATCAACATGTAGGAGCGGATTTAGAGTCTGCAAAAAATACTATTATATAGTTGAAAGATCCCTAATAAAGATATTCGGGCATATTTTTTCACTATACCAAATGTAAAAATAAGATTGAAGCCATTGATCCAAAAGATGCAGAAAAAGTTAGGGATATCAAAGGCAAAAAAAAAAATTGAGATTTGACTTTCAAGCCTATATATTGTAAAGGCACATTTCAGAAAATTGTTAGATAAAGACGCCGAGAATTGTCAGTGAAGATAAGAAACCCAATCTTAAGTAAGGTGTGTTGCAAGTGTTATTCATTCATGCAAATCCCAGTATTCTAAAGGACCCGTTACTTTGACAAGTTATTTCTGCATGAATTTCTGTAATATTTCTGAATGGCACTAGCTATCATTTCCTCACCAGCTACTTGCGTTCACCAGGTAGAACCATGGATGGCATAGTCGGGTTTATTATTGCACTTGTTTATATGTATGATATTGTTTTCATTTTCTTTCATATTTATGTGGTTTATTTATTGTACTTGTTATATGTATTGCACTTATTACTATAATGCAATTCATTTACAAGGTATGCTTTAGTTATTTTTTTTTAACACTGCACACACTTCACGAGAGCGTGTTAAGCCCGTGTCAATGAACCTCCCGTTCAAGACTTTGGGATTGATGTGCACGAGTTTTATTTTCAAAGATGAGAACGTGTATATCTAACTCAAAGTCCTGAATTGTCCCGTTTTGGACAGTCTGTGAATGTTTGATCGCAGTTAGGTGGTCATTTACTATGTGCTTGTATTATTTGTTGAAAATTTCGGGTGTGTCTACTCACTCCTCTCTGATATACCTTTATTGATTTAGAATATTTTCTTAACCACTTATTAGTAAGTGTTTAAGAAAATATCTTAATCAATAAATATTTTTGGTATATCAGAGAGGTGTGGGGAGATGCTGCCGAAATTTTCAGCAAATAATACAATCACATAGTAAATGGTCATCTGAGTGCGATCAAATATTCACAGATGGGTAAAAAGTGATAATCTAAATAATAAATCCTTCCTATTCATTTCGGTTGCGTCGAAGGATGTGTGATTTAGAATTTTAAAGTTATTTGTCTATTGATATTGTTTGGGCGTAGGACAGCAATGGCTTCAGACCGTTCATGGATGTATCGCAGAATAGTTGATCATGTGGTGTCCCAGGAGTTTAGGGTCGGAGTTGAGAATTTCGTTCAGTTTGCATTGGGGAATCCAAATGCAGAAGTAGACAGGCAAGGTGGCATCCGATGTCCTTGTATGATTTGTAAAAATTTGAAGTGGAATTCCCCATGGGAAGTTCAACGCCATTTATACAGAAAAGGGTTTGTTGAAGGTTATATGAATTGGACATGTCATGGTGAGGACTTCTGGTCGCACGAGCCTAGTAATGTGGAAGGCACAAGTACGTACGTGGATATGGTTGTAGATGCTGCTGGTCCGGCATTCAGTGTACATGTGGATCCTGTATACGCTGAAGACGTGCCGAATAAGGGAGCCGAAAGATTCTATCAGTTACTTAAGGATGCTGATGAGCCATTGTGGGATGGTTGTCAAAAGCACACTCGGTTGTCAGCGGTGTCACAGTTGTTGAACTTGAAATCTGAATTTCATATTTCTGAGAATTGCTTTGATCGTCTCCTCCTCATCATCAAGAGCATGTTACCTCCAGATGAAAAGCTGCCTCCAAATTTTTATCGTGCCAAGAAGATGGTGAATGATTTAGGACTTGGATATGTGAAAATAGATGCATGTCCTAATCATTGTATGTTGTATGACAAAGAGAATGCAGATATGGTATCCTGTTCAGTTTGCCGTCATGATAGATTTAACCTAAAAGAGGGGTCAATTCTAGGGAAAGGATATACCTTATGCGTCATTGCGATATTTCCCCTTACACCCAGGCTGCAGTGGATGTATATGTCTTCAAAGACAGCTGGACATATGAGGTGGCATGCAGAAAGAGTACGTCGGGACATGGATATTATGACTCATCCTGCAGATGGCGAAGCTTGGATTCATTTCAACCATGTTTATCCTATCTTCTCAAGGGAGTCACGTAATGTGAGGCTTGGTTTATGCACTGACGGATTTAATCCATTTGGAGGTTCAGTGGCTTCCTACTCCAGCTGGCCAGTGTTCGTGACACCATACAACCTTCCTCCGAGCATGTGCATGAAGCGAGAGAATTTGTTCCTGTCCTTATTGATTCCTGGTCCGAAAAGTCCTACAAAAAATATAGACATCTATCTAAGACCGTTGATTGATGAATTGAAATTATTATGGACTGAGGGGGTCAATACTTATGATGCATCTAGAAAGCAAAATTTCACCATGAGGGCGGCATTGATGTGGACTATAAGTGATTTTCCTGCATATGGAATGCTATCTGGTTGGAGCACACATGGGAGGCTAGCATGTCCGTATTGTATGGATAATACCAAATCGTTTGTACTTAAACATGGTGGGAAGTCCTGCTGGTTTGATTGCCATCGTCAGTTTTTACCAGCTGATCACCCTTTTAGAAGACAAAAAGATGCATTCCTAAAGAACAGAAAGGAACGAGATGAAGTTATATTCGAGAGGTTGTCCGGTCATGATATGGCAGCACATGTTGAAAATTTGCCAGATATCACACAACAGATGGGCAGTACCCGACACCTTTCAGGTTTTGGGAAGGAGCACAACTGGGTGAAGAAAAGCATTTTCTGGGAGCTACCTTATTGGTCGACTCTTCTTGTGCGGCACAATCTAGACGTGATGCATATCGAGAAAAATGTCTTTGATAATGTATTCAACACAGTTATGGATATCAAAGGTAAAACAAAGGACAATGTGAATGCACGCTTGGACTTGTCCATGCTCTGTAAACGTCCAGAGTTAGAAATTGTTGAAGTAAATGGGAAATCAAGTAAACCAAAAGCAGTTTATGTGCTTGGAGGAGGACAAGTAAAGCAAGTGTGTCAGTGGCTGAAACAACTGAGATTTCCTGACGGTTATGTGTCAAATATTGCTCGTTCTGTCAACGTCAGTGAGGGAAAGATATATGGAATGAAGAGTCACGACTGCCATGTATTCATGCAAAGGTTGCTACCTATTGCATTTCGTGATATCTTGCCGAAGCAGCTATGGGGAGCGTTATCTGAGTTGAGTCATTTTTCACGATTCTATCTGCATCAGAACTCAGGCTTCAGGATGTGCAAACTATCGAACAGAATGTGGTCACCACTGTATGCAAGTTGGAGAAGATATTTCCACCTGGTTTCTTCGATTCAATGGAGCATTTACTCGTACATCTACCATATGAAGCAAAGGTCGGAGGGCCAGTACAATATAGATGGATGTATCCATTTGAGAGGTATATGCAAATATGAACTATTTCCTTCGTACGATTGCACCTTACGTAAGTGATAGCTTTTCTAATTGTCTCTTACATTGTGGATGTAGGTGTATGCATGACCTTAAAATGAAAGTCCGAAAATAAAGCAAAAGTGGAGGGTTCTATTGCTGAGGCATACATTATGGAGGAAATCTCTAACTTTTGTGCAATGTACTTTGAAGCAGACATTCAAACACGTCGGACACAACCTTCACGTAATGATGATGGGGGGGAATCTGTCGTTCAAATCGACTCTCAATATTTACTCATCCTGAACGTGCCTTCGGACGTTCTTCAACTCGAATGCTGGATGACAGAGAGTTATGTGCGGCAGAGATATATATTCTTTTAAATTGTTCTGAGCTAGAATGTTATGTTGAGTAAGTACTAATCTCACAATTTAAATTTATATGTAAGTTTTTTGCCTTTATTCTACCTATTCAATTTGATCTGCTATTCATATTGCAGACAATTTGATTCAAAATTAATACAAAAAAATCCACAACTCACTGATTTTGAGGTTGAAAAAGAACGAGAGAAGTCATTGGCCTTATGGCTAAGAGAATGCGTAAGTGTACACCGTCAAAGAGTATTCAACAAAATTCATTTCACTTTATAACTAGCCTTTTCTACACGCAGGTGCAAGAAGGTTTAATTACTGATGAAAGAGTTCGTCAGGTAGCCTACGACCCATCCAAAATTGCACAGAATTATCCTGGATTTATTGTCAATGGGTATAGGTTTCATACGAAAGACTATGGGCAGAATAAATCTACCATGAAGTGGCGTATGTGTAAAAGGAAGTACATACAATGAAAGTGAGTATGACTACTATGGTATTGTAGAGGAGATCCTACAATTGCAATATCTAGGACAAGACAATCATATATTCTTGTTCAAGTGTCATTGGTTTGATCCGAATTCCATTCGAAATGACACAACACATGGGATTGTCGAGCTTAAGCATAAGTCAAAATTGAATACTTATGAGCCATTCATCTTAGCCACACAAGCCCAGCAAGTGTATTATACAAGCTATCCTTCATGTACAAACAAAGAACGAAATGATTGGTGGGTAGTTTGCAGAGTTAAGTCAAGACTATTCTCTGATTATGAATTGGACATGACTGATCAGACAGCTGAAGAGATCAACGCAGAATTCTTTCAAGAAGACTTTGTTGAAGATGTAGAGTTGACAACTCATATTGGAGAAGACGAATCCGAAGCACCAATGTCCTTGTCTCACGGAAATGAGGTCGAAGAAGTCGATCCACGTGAAATGAAAGACAGTAGTGCTCGTCGTACAGATATTGAATATGAAATTTCTGGTGAGGAAGAGGAATATACCAGTGATGAATGTGAAGATGATGATGAAGATGGGGTTGAATTAGACATATCGTCATCATCTGAGGAGGAAATGGATATCAATTAAACTATGGTAGAATTTTTTCACACTTGTAGAGTATATTTAAAGTAGCTCACTTTCAATATAAACAATTGACTAGTAAACGTTATGATTTTATGTTCTCTATGAAGATATGGTGCGTGGAGGAAGATCTGGTAGCAGTTCTACGAGGGGCATTCGTGGGAGGGCTTTGTTCCTCGCATCTGGTATGTATATTTTTTTAATATAGTCATCAGCTGTGTATTTTTCTCTTTATATTATTTATGTGTACTTGTGTAGTGTTAATGCCATTAAAATTGTTACAGTTTCTGTTTCTCCTTCGAGTGAGCGGACACCTCCTCTACCTAGCGGACTAGGTTTGTATATTTCAATTTTCAAGTATTTTTTTAGTCATTATTTACACATATTATTAATGTTATTAGAATTGTTACAGTTGCTGGTCCTTCTTCTGCATCTCCTAGCGTGCCTGCAGGTATGTATATTTCAATTTCCAAGTATTTTTGTAGTGGCTTTATATACATATTATTAATGTTATTAGAATTGCTACAGTTGTTAGTCCTTCTGCTCCTCCTACCGTGCCCGCAGGTATGTATAATATTTGCAGATGTACTTTTATTGTGCATTCATCTTCCTCATTACTTATGAGTTCAATTCTAGTTACATCTGTTGGTGCATCCTTCGAGTCTCCTCCTGTAGCAGCTGGTATGTATATTTAAAGTTATACTTTCATGTACGCATTAATTCTGATGCCATTAAAATGTCACATGCTCAGGTCACTCTACACATTCTGCAGATGCACCATTAGGTTTGTATATTTCAATTTTAGGATATTTCTGTAGTCATTATTTAGTATTTTTATACATTACTCATGTTGTTCTTCAATTTTTTCCATAATGTGCCAGAGGATGCTGTGAGTCTGCAGGAGGGCGGAGGTAGTTTTTATGAGAGCACTCTGCGGGAGGTCTGGATTAATGGGTACGTAATCAACGTGTATGTATTTCTTACGGGCAATGAGGTGAATTTAGTTCATAATTTGACATTATGCAGTTACATCATTGCAGTGATAAAATAGAGCCTGCTCAAGCTTCTCAATTTATCACAAGAACATTACAAGCACACTTTCCTGGACCTATTCATAGATTCAATGATTTCCCGATGGAGGTCCAAGAGCACTTGTATCAGATGTTCATGGTATGTAATTTTGCATTGTAATTTAATTCTTATCGTATTCATACATGCAGTTAACTAACTCTTATGTATATAGAGCCAGCATCGATTCACGCATCGTCCAGACGAGGCGCGGTCTCGATTTGTATGGGCGATGACCGCAAGATCAAATTTCAAGCATTTGTTATTGCCGCGGTCCAAGGGTTTTTTGCTGGTTTCAGTCTCCCTCGTGGGTTATCGTCCTCCATTATTACTCTGATTCCCAAAACAGATGAACCTAAAACATTCGGTGATTTTAGGCCAATTACCTTGTGTAACTTTGTCTATAAGATCATTACTAGGATTTTTTGTGAGAGACATGCTCCTATTCTGCCTATGATAATTTCTGATGAACAAAGTGCCTTTGTCAAAGGAAGGTTTATTCTGGATAACATCTCTCTTGCTCGGCATTTGCTTAGAGACATTAATCGTAAAGTGAGGGGGCACAATGTCCTTTTTAAATTGGATATGGCTAAAGCTTATGACCGAATGGAGTGGGATTTCATCTTGCAGGTCATGAACAAGTTCGGGTTCTCTACCCGGCTTACTTCTTACATTGGTATGATTTTATCTAATTGCTGGTCCTCTATTAATTTCAATGGCTCTCTTGCTGGTTTTTTCAAGTCCACCAGAGGTATTCGGCAGGGAGATCCGCTTGCACCCGTCCTGTTTATTATCGCCTCTGAAGTGCTTAGTAGAGGGTTGAGAACTCTTTTTAACTCTGGTCAGATTCAATATTATAGCAGCCCCAGGGGATGTATGCAGGTTACCCATCTTTTATATGCCGATGATACTCTCATCTTCATGAATGCGGGGATCAGAAATGTCAAAATGCTGTTATCCTTTCTTCAGGCTTATGGAATGAGCTCGGGTCAGCAGGTTAATCCAGGTAAGAGCTGCTTTCAACTCCCAGCCAAAGCGCCCCACGTTCTGGCTCAAAGGATTACTCACATCACTGGCTATAGGCATCATCATGGCAGTATGACCTATCTGGGTATTCCTTTGAAAGCTAACAGGCTCAAGATTCAAGACTTTAAATTTCTGGTTGAGAAAGTGACCCGCAAGATGGCGGGTTGGAGGGCCAAGACTTTATCTCAAGCTGGTCGAGCGGTACTTATCAGGTCAGTTCTACTGAGTCTCCCTGTCTACATGGCCAGCTCTCTCTCTATTCCCAAGTCCATCTGCCACCAGATCAACAGGATTTGTGCCAATTTTTTTTGGCAAGGAGCAGATGGCCTTCAGCGGCGACACTGGGTGGGTTGGCATCGTTTACAAAAACCTTTTGTTGAGGGCGGTCTTAATTTTAGAAATATTGAAACCCTTCAAGTGGCCATGGCTGCTAAACAGTTATGGACTATTTTACATGGGGATTCCCTTTGGTCTACTTATGCCAAAACCAGGTTTATACATGGTGTTCATATTCGGGATATTAACATCCCTTTTCCTTATGGCGTTTCTATGAAAAACTACTTGCTGGCCAGGGATTTAGTGCTGGAGAACACCAGGTGGCTGGAAGGAGATGGATTGACCGTGGACTTCTTCCGAGATAAATGGATTGGCGAGTGTACAATCTTGCATGGCTTGAGAAACTCGAATAATCAAACTCAGCAATGGCCTTATATTTCGGTTAGGGATATGACTATGACACCTCACAATATCATTTGAAGGAGTCTGAGTACTACTCCGCTTCAGGTTCAGTCCTTGTTGACAGTGACACCAGACACTTTTATCTGGGAAGGTAATGCTAATGGTGAATTTTCTGTCAAATCAGCATACTCCCTGGCTTCTAATCGGGGTATCAGTCGTGGGGCTTTGGTTAAAATTTGGCATCATGCTATCCCTCCTCGCTCAGCTATGTTTATGTGGAAGATCCTCCATAGGGCTGTGCAAGTTGATTCTCGGATTATGGAATGTGGTATCCCAGTTGTGTCCAAATGTGTTTGTTGTGCTAACCACCAATAGGAATCTCTTGATCATCTTTTTATTTCTAGTGATGTTGCTACGGAGCTTTGGTTATGGTTGGCGCCCCTGCTTCATAATAAAGTTAATTGGAATGCGCATATAACCACTAGATGTTGGAGTATTATTGCTCACTCAAACATGTCTTCTGCTTCTCATTACGATGGTTTGCTGACTTGCTTTCTCATGCTTTGGGAAATCTGGAAGTTCAGGTGTACTGCTAGAATGGATGGCATCCGGCGGACTGTGGAAGACATTAAGCGTTCCATTCTATTTAATGTTCACAGGACTATGGACACTATCAGGTTTACTCGGCCTATATCCTCATATCAGGCAGATTCTCTTCAGCGATTTAACATCAATCCTGTGGTTAACATCAAAGCGCCTAAGGTGGTTAAATGGCTGCGCCCCCCGGTAAACTATTGTCTCAATGTTGACGGGGCCTCCAAAGGTAATCCTGGTGTCTGTGGTGGTGGGGGTTGTTTCAGGGACTTTAATGGTGATTTCACTTGCGGTTTTGCTTTCTACTATGGTATTGGTAACAGTTTGCTGGCTGAGACGAGAGCGATGCATGATGGCCTGAAATTGGCTGTGGAAAGACGGCTTAATGTGTCCATTCTTCATTCGGATTCTGCCCTCCTAGTTGGCGCTATAAATTCAGGTCGTTGTGCCCATTGGTCGGTTTTCCCTTGGTGGAAGGGAATTTGCCGGATGATATATCTTTTAAAGCCCAAGATCCAGCATTCATACAGGGAAGGTAATCAGGTTGCGGATGCGCTGGCCAACCATGCTTGTTCCCACGAGGAGAGTAGTGTTTATTTAGACCGCAGATGTATTCCTCCCGGTGTTAAGGGTGTGCTTCTAGTGGATAAGGCAGGTCTACCCAGCTTTCGATTTCCATAGAGGATTTGTTTACCTCTCCTTTTCCTGGGCGTTTTCCCTTTTGGTTGTTTGGTTTGTATGCGGTGGGAGATCTTTTTGGAGTCGGGTGTATCTTGTACTGAACATTTCATTCCAACTTTAATAAAACTTTAGGCAATGGGTTGATCGCCTGGGGGGGTGATTCCATTTTCCTCCTCTGGAGGGAAATGCACCCGATCAGTCGCTGACCCTGTTGTCCTGTTTATTTAAAAAAAAAGAGAGAAAAAATGCAGAGAAACATTCTCAGAGTGCAGACCCGACTCTTTGGAAGGAGCGGGCACCCAGTTGGATGAGGGGAGAATATTGGGAAACTCTTTGCGACATCTGGGCTGCAGAGAAATGGCAACAGACATCCTCAATAATGAAAGTTAATCGGGCTGCCAATCCAGAAGCAAACATGCATAGTAGTGGGTCTATCTCTTTTCCGACCCATCAGTCCAGATTGGTAAGTAATTTGTCCATTTCTGGTCTCTTTTATTTATAAAGGTACTCATTTATGTCATGTTTTTTCTGTGAAATAGGAGAAGGAGCTAAAAAGGCAGCCGACATTTTCGGAGGTGTTCGATAGAACACACAAGAAAAAAGAAACGGATGCATACATTAGCGATAGAGCCCGCGTGGTTGCAGTAAGTATTTAGAAGATATTCATTATTTAATTTTTCACATTAATATGAATATTAACTACTATCATTTTTTTTGTTTTCTTGCAGGAGTCATACAGAGAACAAATGACGGAGAAGTATGCCGGGGAGGACGAGCAGCCGCCGTTAGATCATGAGGTATGGGTTGCGGCAGCTGGGGCCCCAAAGAAAGGCCATGTGTATGGTTTTGGGCACAGCATCGACACGAGCCGGGTGTTATCTGGAGGATCCAGCTCAGGGTCACAGACCAGTGCATTCCACGCAGGAGTTGGTACTCCAGGTACTTCTTCAGGACAGCTGATGGGCTTCATTGACAGTAGGATATCGGGCTTAGAGTCTCGTCTGGCGGATTCGATGGAGACTCGTCTGGCCCAGATGCAGATGCAGGTGACTGACGCACTACAGGCCCAGCTCTCCCAGACCCTCTCCCAAGTTATCGCCCATGCCTTCTCACAGGCAGCACCTCCTCCGCCACAGGCAGCACCTCCTCCACAGGCAAGTCATTTTAACTTTCATTTGGGTTGATTGACACACAATTTTTTGTTAAGCAAGACAGTTTGGATTAAAAATGAAGAACTTAGGTAGGTTTCGAAGTTCAAAATTAGAAATACTCATCCGATTGGCCTCCGATTTTTCCAGCACGGCCAGGGCGATGAATGTGACTTGTGGAAACTTACGGAGTTCAATTCGGACTCCCGGTTTGAGGTCGACGCCTCAAACTTGCATTCGACAAGTCAGTTTACATTAAAGATGAAGAACTTACGTTTAGGGGTTCAAAATTAGAAATACTCATCTAATTGGCCTCCGGTTTTTTCCAGCACGGCCACGGCGATGAATGTGACTTGTGGAAACTGACGGAGTTCAATTCGGACTCCCGGTTTTAGCTCGACGCCTCAAACTTGCATTCGACAAGTCAGTTTACATTAAAGATGAAGAATTTAGGTAGGTTTCGGGGTTCAAAATTAGAAATACTCATCTGATTGGCCTCCGATTTTTTCCAGCACGGCCAGGGCGATGAATGTGACTTGTGGAAACTGACGGAGTTCAATTCGGACTCCCGGTTTGAGGTCGACGCCTCAAACTTGCATTCGACAAGTCAGTTTAGATTAAAGATGAATAACTTACGTTTAGGGGTTCAAAATTAGAAATATTAATCTGATTGGCCTCCGGTTTTTTCCAGCACGGCCACGGCGATGAATGTGACTTGTGGAAACTGACGGAGTTCAATTCGGACTCCCGATTTTAGCTGGACGCCTCAAACTTACAATCAACAAGTCAGTTTACATTAAAAATGATTAACTTATGTTTAAGGGTTTAAAATTAGAAATACTCATCCGATTGGCCTCCGGTTTTTTTGTAAATTTAAATATTTTATTGTTTCTAATAATATTCAATTTTAACTTATTATTGTTATATATGTATTGTAGGTTCCTTCAGCGAGTGGCGTGGGAGGAGACGAGCACGAGGACGAGAAGGATGATGTTGGCCCTTTTGGTACGGCAGCAAGCTAACCTAGAGGGGGTGAATAGGTTTTTCTGAAATCTGAAATATAAACTTAAACACAGAAATTAACACTCGAAGGTTTGGTTAGTTTAGTGTGATAAAGAGTAGTAGTGCGGAAGCAAATAAACAATCAGACAAAAGACACAAGGAATTTATCCTGGTTCGGCCCTTCCCACATGGAAGTCCTACGTCCAGTCCCCAAGCAACCTCTTGGGATTTCACTAACCAAGGGTACAGTCCCCCTTAAGGACACTACAACACCCAGCACCCCAGCTGGTCTTCTTCTCTTTCCCGGGCAAGAAGGCAGCCCACTTCTCTTACAGGTAAAGAAGCCAACCTCCTGGTACAAACCCCATTGCGGTTCTGCTAGACACAAACCCCTAGCTGGGTTACACACTGTATACAGTCCTACAGCTGGACAGAAGTCTTTCTTAGAAAAGAAAGAACAAAGCTGAGAGTTAGAACAAATAAAAACCAACTACAAGAACTCTCAGCAAAAGACTCTCTCCCCCAGATTTACAAGATGCAGAGAGAGAGAGAGAGAAGAGAGGAGAAGGAGCTTGAATGCTTCAGATGCTTGAACACTTCTTCTTGGGCTCAGGCTCTTTCTCTCTTTTTCTTTGAGTGTATTTGGAGTTCAGGTTCCTC
This sequence comes from Colocasia esculenta, assembly GCA_014218235.1. NCBI lineage: Eukaryota > Viridiplantae > Streptophyta > Magnoliopsida > Alismatales > Araceae > Colocasia > Colocasia esculenta. The sequence continues at coordinate 618,376 of JACBKR010000945.1, forward strand.
ACTGGTTGTACACTCATTCAAAAGATCTTCAGGAAAAGCTCTTTGTTCTTCTTCAGCCTTGCTTCATCTTTTATATGAGCAATTTGAATAAATCCGTTGGAGTTCTAGCCGTTGCTCATCTTCTCTTTCTTCTGATAATTTGTGGTCTACGAGGTCTGCAAGCATAGAAGAAAGTGTTTAGATAAAAGAGTGTTTCTGTCAAAAAGGCTCATACATCTATGTTTCCTGTTGCCACCCAGAAGTGGTAAGTAATCTCTCTTTTGTTGGCAGGAGAGAAGAGATCTAGAAAGTTAATAGGGTGTTTGGTTACAATTTTTTACCTATTTTTTCTCTAAATTTTAAAAAAGAGAGAAGACAGATATAGTAAGGTGTTTGGCAGACTGTTTTTTACTGTTTTTTATTTTTAGGAAGGGAATCCAGCAACACCTCCATCTCTTCCACAAAAAAAAAACAAGTATCGACTTGTTATTTTTTTCAAAGAGGAGAATCCCGTGCCCTGCCCCGGCGCCCCCCCCCCCCCTGTGCCCTCCCTGGTGCCCCCCTCCCCGGCCCACCCCCCCCCCCCCAGCCCGTGCCCTGCCCCGGCGCCCCCCCTGCCGCACCCCCCCCAGCCCGGCCCCTGCCTTCCCCCCAAGCCCGGCGGCCCCCTGCCGCCCCCCCCCCCCCAGCCTGCCCCCCCTGCCGCACCCCCCCCCAGCCCGACGGCCCCCTGCCGCCCCCCCAGCCTGCCCCCCCTGCCTTCCCCCCCACCACCCAGCCCGGCCCCTGCCTTCCCCCCCCCCCCAAGCCCGGCGGCCCCCTGCCGCCCCCCCCCCCCCACCCCAGCCCGGTGGGCGGCCCCCTGCCTCCCCTACCCACCCACCCAGCCTCGCCGGAACCCCCCTGGAACCAACCCCACTTCCGGCCGAACACCACCCATCCACCGCCCCAAATCCAAACATATCAACATAATTTTTGAAATTTTAGATGTTTTTACCAAACATAAGACACAACCTTGTCATAATTTTAAATTTAAAATTAAAAACGAATTTAACATAATTTTTTAAGTAGAAATAGTTTTTTATTTTAAATTACTCCCAAACACCCCATAAGCAAAAAGATCTCCTGTCAGAAAGATAAAGGATTACGCAAATCAAGAATATTTGACTTTTTCACTAGATGCCAAAAAACATTTTGAAATATAAAATAAATCTATGTTTAAGTGAAATCCATATTTTACAAAGGAATCGATGAGAGAGTTACAAAGGAATCCTTATGAGAGTTACAAAGGAATCCATGTGAGAGTTACAAAGGAATCCTTATGAGAGTTACAAAGGAATCCTTATGAGAGTTACAAAGGAATCCATGTGAGAGTTACAAAGGAATCCTTATGAGAGTTACAAAGGAATCCTTATGAGAGTTACAAAGGAATCCATGTGAGAGTTACAAAGGAATCCTTATGAGAGTTACAAAGGAATCCTTATGAGAGTTATAAAGGAATCCATGTGAGAGTTACAAAGGAATCCTTATGAGAGTTACAAAGGAATCCATGTGAGAGTTACAAAGGAATCCTTATGAGAGTTACAAAGGAATCCATGTGAGAGTTACAAAGGAATCCTTATGAGAGTTACAAAGGAATCCATGTGAGAGTTACAAAGGAATCCTTATGAGATCGATTCCTTAAGAGAGCGAATCCTTGAGAGCGAATCCTTATGAGATCGATTCCTTAAGAGAGCGAATCCTTGAGAGCGAATCCTTATGAGATCGATTCCTTAAGAGAGCGAATCCTTATGAGATCGATTCCTTAAGAGAGCGAATCCTTGAGAGTGAATCCTTATAAGATCGATTCCTTAAGAGAGCGAATCCTTATGAGATCGATTCCTTAAGAGAGTGAATTCTTATGAGTTACAAAGGAGTCTGTGTGAGTTACAAAGGAATCCTTATGAGTTACAAAGGAGTCTGTGTGAGTTACAAAGGAATCCTTATGAGTTTCAAAGGAGTCTGTGTGAGTACAAAGGAATCCTTATGAGTTACAAAGGAGTCTGTGTGAGTATAAAGGAATCCTTATGAGTTACAAAGGAGTCTGTGTGAGTACAAAGGAATCCTTATGAGAGCAAATCGATGTGGCACTTTGAACTGAAATCGATATATATTGAATGGACATCGATTTATGTGTTTAGTGCAAATCATTACGGTAATAATGTCATAAAATTATATTTATTAGAAAATCATGATATTTAATTTATTATTAGAAAAATCATGGTAATAAATATATTTAATATTCAATTAATCATGTAAATTTATATTTATTAAGAAAAACATGATATTAAATATTTTTAATAATAATTAATTAAATATAAATTTTATTATCACCAAAATAAAAGGGTAAAATATAGGAGTGGTTCAACAGATGATTCATGATTTCCATTTCACTATTATTCTTATTGTTATTGACATTTGTATTGTTGTTGTGGATAGTTTATTATTATGATGTTGTGTATATTTTTATTGTTCATGTGGACTTTATATTATTATTGTGGACTTTATATTATTATTTTGTTGTGGACATTTTTATTTTATTATTGTATTGTGGATATTTTTATTATTGTTGTTTGTGGTCATTTACTGTGTTGTATTGTGGATATTTATTATTGTTGTGGACGTTGTTTTATTTACACAGGTTATTTTGCTAAAAATTTACAAATTAAAAAAAAATTTACAAAACAGAGACCGATTAGTGACTGAAAAAATCAGTCACAATTCGGTCCCTGATATAGCGACCGAATTGAGACCGAAATTATTCGTTCTCAAATAGAGACCGAATGCATCAGTCTCTATTCGGTCCCTATATTGGGGACCGAATTGTGACTGATTTGATCGGTCTCTATTAGTGACCGATTTATTTCAGTCTCAATTTGGTCGCTATATCAGGGACCGAATTGTGACCGATGTTTCGGTCTCTATTTGAGACCGAATAATTTCGGTCTCAATTCGGTCGCTATATCAGGGACCGAATTGTGACCAAAATTATTCAGTCTCTGATGTGCACTTTTAGCGACTAAAGTTCTTCGGTGACTATTCGGTCACTAATTAGTGACCGAATAGTGACCGAACTGTTTCGGTCACAGATTTGTGACCAGAAATTGTTCACCGACAAGTTCGGTCTCTATTCGGTCTCTGAACTGTTTAGAGACCGAATAGAGACCGAATATTTCGGTCTCTATTTCCGTTTTTTCTTGTACTGTAATATTACACTTGTTCACATGTATGATTTTGTTTTCTTTCATGTTTATGTGGTTTTTAAATTTGATCTATGCATACATAAAAATTTAACATTGCACACACTTCACGAGAGCGTGTTAAACCCGTGTCAATGAATCACCCGTTCAAGACTTTGGGATTGATGTGCACGAGTCTTATTTTCAAAGATGAGAACGTGTATATCTAACTCAAAGTCTTGAATTGTCCCGTTTTGGACAGTCTGTGAATGTTTGATCGCAGTTAGGTGGTCATTTACTATGTTTAATCAAGTTAGTTTAATTTAAAAATTAAAAACTTAGGTTTGGGGGTCCAAAACTAGAAATATTCATCCGATTGGCCTCTGATTTTTTCCAGCACGGCCAAGGCGATGATTGTGACTTGTGGAAATTGACGGAGTTCAATTCTGACTCCCGGTTTGAGCTCGACGCTAAAATTTACATTAAGCAAGTTAGTTTAGTTTAAAAATGAAGAACTTATATTTGGAAGTTCAAAATTAGAAATACTCATCCGATTAGCCTCCGGTTTTTTCCAGCACGGCCAGGGCAATGATTGTGACTTGTGAAAATTGACGGAGTTCAATTTCGACTCCCAGTTTGAGCTCGACGCTCAAAATTTACATTAAGCAAGTTAGTTTAGTTTAAAAATAAAGAAATTAAGTTTGAGGGTCCAAAATTAGAAATACTAATCCGATCAACCTCTGATTTGTTCCGCCACGGTCGGGGCGATGAGTGTGACTTGTGGAAATTGACAGGGTTCAATTCGGACTCCCGATTTGAGCTCGACGCTCAAATTCACATTAAGCAAGTTAGTTTAGTTTAGAAATGAAGAACTTAGCTAGGTTTTGGGGATCTAAAATTAGAAATACTAATCCAATCAGCCTCTGATTTGTTCCAGCACGGTCGGGGCGATGAGTGTGACTTGTGAAAATTGACGGGGTTCAATTCGGACTCCCGGTTTGAGCTCGACGCTCAAATTCACATTAAGCAAGTTAGTTTAGTTTAGAAATGAAGAACTTGGCTAGGTTTTGGGGATCTAAAATTAGAAATACTAATCCAATCGGCCTCCGATTTATTCCAACACGGTCGGGGTGATGAGTGTGACTTGTGAAAACTGACGGGGTTCAATTCCGACTCCCGGTTTGAGCTCCACGCTCAAAATCGCATTAATCAAGTTAGTTTAATCTAAATATGAAAAACTTAGGTTTGAGGGTCCAAAACTAGAAATACTCATCCGATTGACCTCTAGCTTTTTCCAGCATGGCCAGGGCGATGATTGTGACTTGTGAAAATTGACAGAGTTCAATTTCGACTCCCGGTTTGAGCTCGACGCTCAAATTTACATTAAGCAAGTTAGTTTAGTTTAAAAATGAAGAACTTAGGTTTGAGGGTCCAAAATTAGAAATACTAATCCGATCGACCTCCGGTTTGTTCCGCCACGGTCGGGGCGATGAGTGTGACTTGTAGAAATTGACGGGGTTCAATTTGGACTCCCGGTTTGAGCTCGACGCTCAAATTCACATTAAGCAAGTTAGTTTAGTTTAGAAATGAATAACCTAGCTAGGTTTTCGGGATCTAAAATTAGAAATACTAATCCAATCAGGCTCCGATTTGTTCCAGCACAGTCGGGGCGATGAGTGTGACTTGTGAAAATTGACGGAGTTCAATTCGGATTCCCGGTTTGAGCTCGACGCTCAAATTCACATTAAGCAAGTTAGTTTAGTTTAGAAATGAAGAACTTAGCTAGGTTTTGGGGATCTAAAATTAGAAATACTAATCCAATCAGCCTCCGATTTGTTCCAGCACGGTCGGGGCGATGAGTGTGACTTGTGAAAATTGACGGAGTTCAATTCGGATTCCCGGTTTGAGCTCGACGCTCAAATTCACATTAAGCAAGTTAGTTTAGTTTAGAAATGAAGAACTTAGCTAGGTTTTGGGGATCTAAAATTAGAAATACTAATCCAATCGGCCTCCAATTTATTCCAGCACGATCGGGGTGATGAGTGTGACTTGTGAAAACTGACGGGGTTCAATTCCGACTCCCGGTTTGAACTCCACGCTCAAAATCGCATTAATCAAGTTAGTTTAATTTAAAAATGAAAAACTTAGGTTTGAGGGTCCAAAACTAGAAATACTCATCCGATTGACCTCTGGCTTTTTCCAGCACGGCCAGTGCGATGATTGTGACTTGTGGAAATTGACGGAGTTCAATTCCGACTCCCGGTTTGAGCTCGACGCTCAAATTTACATTAAGCAAGTTACTTTAGTTTAAAAATGAAGAACTTAGGTTTGAGGGTCCAAAATTAGAAATACTAATCTGATCGACCTCCGGTTTGTTCCGCCACAATCGGGGCGATGAGTGTGACTTGTAGAAATTGACGGGGTTCAATTCGGACTCCCAGTTTGAGCTCGACGCTCAAATTCACATTAAGCAAGTTAGTTTAGTTTAGAAATGAAGAACTTAGCTAGGTTTTGGGGATCTAAAATTAGAAATACTAATCGAATCGGCCTCCGATTTATTCCAGCACGGTCGGGGTGATGAGTGTGACTTGTGAAAACTAACGGGGTTCAATTCTGACTCCCGGTTTGAGCTCGACGCTCAAAATCGCATTAATCAAGTTAGTTTAATTTAAAAATGAAAAACTTAGGTTTGAGGCACCAAAACTAAAAATACTCATCCGATTGGCCTCTGGCTTTTTCCAGTACGGCTAAGGCGATGATTGTGACTTGTGGAAATTGACGGAGTTCAATTCCGACTCCTGGTTTGAGCTCGACGCTCAAATTTACATTAAGCAAGTTAGTTTAGTTTAAAAATGAAGAACATAGGTTAGGGGGTCCAAAATTAGAAATACTAATCCGATCGACCTCCGGTTTGTTCTGCCACGGTTGGGGCGATGAGTGTGACTTGTGGAAATTGACGGGGTTCAATTCGGACTCCCGGTTTGAGCTCGACGCTCAAATTCACATTAAGCAAGTTAGTTTAGTTTAGAAATGAAGAACTTAGCTAGGTTTTGGGGATCTAAAATTAGAAATACTAATCCAATCGGCCTCCGATTTGTTCCAGCACGGTCGGGGTGATGAGTGTGACTTATGAAAACTGACGGGGTTCAATTTCGACTCCCGGTTTGAGCTCGACGCTCAAAATCGCATTAATCGAATTAGTTTAATTTAAAATAAAAAACTTAGGTTTGAGGGTCCAAAACTAGAAATACTCATCCGATTGGCCTCTGGCTTTTTCCAGCACGGCCAGGGCGATGATTATGACTTGTGGAAATTGACGGAGTTCAATTCCGACTCCCAGTTTGAGCTCGACGCTCAAATTTACATTAAGCAAGTTAGTTTAATTTAAAAATGAAGAACATAGGTTTTGGGGTCCAAATTTCAAAATACTAATCCGATTGGCCTCCGATGTTTTCCAGCACGGCCAGGGCGATGATTGTGACTTGTGAAAATTGACAGAGTTCAATTCCGACTCCCGGTTTGAGCTCGACGCTCAAATTTACATTAAGCAAGTTAGTTTAGTTTAAAAATGAAGAACTTAGGTTTGGGGGTCCAAAATTAGAAATACTAATCCGATCGACCTCCGGTTTGTTCCACCACGGTCGGAGCGATGAGTGTGACTTGTGAAAATTGACGGGGTTTAATTCAGACTCCCGGTTTGAGCTCGACGCTCAAATTCACATTAAGCAAGTTAGTTTAGTTTAGAAATGAATAAATTAGCTAGGTTTTGGGGATCTAAAATTAGAAATAGTAATCCAATCGGCCTCCGATTTATTCTAGCACGGTCGAGGTGATGAGTGTGACTTGTGAAAACTGACGGGGTTCAATTCCAACTCCCGATTTGAACTCGACGCTCAAAATCCCATTAATCAAGTTAGTTTAATTTAAAAAATGAAAATTTTAGGTTTGGGGGTCCAAAACTAGAAATACTTATCTGATTGACCTCTGATTTTTTCCAGCATGGCCAGGGCGATGATTATGACTTGTGAAAATTGACGGAATTCAATTCCGACTCCTGGTTTGAGCTCGACGCTCAAATTCAACTTAAGTGTGACTAAAATAATGTGACCATAATATTGACCGGAAGTGAGTGAATGAAAATCTATAAATTTAAATAATTTATTGTTTATAATAGTATTTAGTTTTAACTTATTATTGTTATATATGTATTGTAGGTTCCTTTATCGGGTGACGTGGGAGGAGACGAGCACAAGGATGAGCACGAGGACGAGGATTCATGATTGTCATTTCATTATTATTATTGTTGTTGACATTTTTATTGTTGTTGTGGACAGTTTATTATTGTGGTGTTGTGGATATTTTTGTTATTGTTGTGGACTTTTTATTATTGTTGTGTTATGGACATTTTTATTATTAGAGTGGATATTTTATTATTATTACCTTGTGAACATTTTATTATTATTGTGTTTGTGGATATTTTTATCATTGTTGTTTTGTGGACATTTATTATTGTTGTGGACATTGTTGTATTTACACAGGTTATTTTGCTAAAAATGTAAATATATTTAAAAATAATAATTAAAAATATAGAGACCTATTAGTGACCGAAAAAGTTCAGTCACTATTCGGTCCCTAAATCGGAGACTGATCTGTGACTGAAAAGATCGGTCACTGTTAGTGACCGAAATGTTTCAGTCACTATTCGGTCCCTGAAATAGGGACCGACTTGAGACCGAAATAGTTCGGTCACTAACAGTGACCGATCTTTTCAGTCACAGATCAGTCTCTAATGTAGGGACCGACTTGTGACTGAACTTTTTCGGTCACTAATCGGTCTCTATTTGGTGACTGAATTAGTGACCGCTTGTTTCGGTCTCTGAAAATGACTTTTAGCGACTGAAATAAATCAGTCACTATTCGGTCACTAAATAGTGACCGAATAGTGACCGAACTGTTTCGGTCATAAATTTGTGACCAGAAATTCTTTACCGACAAATTCGGTCCATGTTCGGTCACTATTCGGTCTTTGAGCCGTTTAGGGACCGAATAGAGACCGAAAATTGTGGTCTCTAATTCTGCTTTTTCTTGTAGTGAGTGGCCAGCACGTCGTAGACAACAGTAGCAATGCTCTCGTCTCTGTCGTCGGCACCTGTCTCTTCGTCATCTTCCTCATCGAGTACGACCTCAAAAAGGTCAATGTTAGGGAAGTGTTCCCGAACACGCTTGAGGCAGAAGTCATACCCTTGCTTGAAAAGCTACACGACCTCGGCTTTGAGCTCGTCAGACTCCCGGTAGTCGGTGAGGGCGTCGTCAAATGCCTTCTTTCGCTCCTCGGCCACCAATTGCGCATTGTCGACTTTTGTCTTCTCATGGGCCTCCTGCTTCGCGTTGAGGGCCTTCTTCTCATCCTGGAGCAGCATGTTCGCCCTCTCGGCCTCCTTGGCTCTCAGCTTCCTCTCGACCTCGAGTTTGGCCTCGACCTCGGCTACATGCGCCTCAGAGGAAGCTCGGGAGGACTCAACCCAGAGCAGAAGTATCCCGAACGATGCCAGCTGCTCTTGAGTAGCCTTGTAGAAATCCTCGATGACCTTGTTGGATTTCCGAACCAATGAACTGGCTCTGACTCTAGCTGAGACTACTTTCCGGCCCCACTTTGTGGCACTGAGTTCCATCGACCGACTGGGTGACGTCGGGAGAGAGGAACCTGAGGCGGTGACCTCGGTCGATGCTGAGGCAGGCCGAGGACGTTTGGATGGTGCCCTCTTCTCAATGACTACGGGGCCGGGTGTGACGAGGCAGCAGCGGGGATGTCGGTCTTGGCCGGTCGGCCACGCTTCGCAACTCGGCTGACACTTTTCTTGCTTCTTGACAGAATCTCGTGTGTGGCCATCTCGGAGAGTGGGACGTTACTCCTCACCTTCGCTGGTGGCGCTGACAACTTACCCTTGTCGACCATCACTGTAAGAGAAGGTTGATTAGTTAAATAGAATGGATTAGATGGCGACCAGAGAAAGAGAGTCGGAAATAAAATCAGACCTCGACTAGCCTCAGGTATGAGCTTGAACAGCTTCTCGGAAGGCTCGAATAGGTCAGGAGGCTTCACCCCCTGCAGAAACTCAAACTCTAAGAGCTCGGAGGCAACAAGATTTGGTGGGCGAAAGGTTTTGTCCCATATGTTTACGGCCAACCAGGTGGTCGGGAAGGGCCACTCGGTCTGAGAATGAATGAAAATGAAGTTCCTCTTCCAGTTGTGGACAGAGGAAGACATTCGGCCAAGAATTTGCCGACCTGACCGGGCTGCGAAGTACAGCCAATCTCTGAAGGCTTTTACGAAGAGGTCGGAAGGACCTCGGCGATGGCACAGACAGTCAAGAAGCGGACAACCGACCTCCAAGAGTTCGGGGTCAGCTGTGATGGAGCGACTCCCAACTTGACGAGCAGAAGAATAATGAAGGGATGGAGGGGCAGGCGGAAGCCTGCTCGGACAGCCTTGGAGTAGATACAAACTCCCCTCGGCATTGAATAATGGGCACGGAGCTATTTGGAAGAATAGATGGTGAAGTCCTCGGGGAAGACGAGAGCTGGATGACTCTTCATCCGTTGTAAGGTTTCTTCATCGATCTTGCACTGAGCGTGAACAACTGTGTCGGCTTGTCGACGAGATCCCGAGGTGTGAGAGGAAGGTTGTCTGGGAACATAGTCACCAGGACCGACCTCCAAGTCGGAAGACTCCTCGGCGGGATCCGACGCTTGAGCGTCGGACCAAGCAGCCTCCAAAGGCGTCCTCTTAACGACGGGGGGAATCCGCTTCGGATAGATCCGAAGTAGTGAAGCTCTCAGAAGGAGAACCTCCAGACAGTGAAGAAGCGGAAGGACTATATGAGGTAGAGCTCATGGCTTACCTCTGAAGGGAAGAAGCAGAGAAGGAACGAGTGCTTAGACGTCGGCTCGGAGGTCGTCGGTACGTCGGCACGTTGGTTGGTCGTCTGATGTGGGCTTGCGCACAAAAGCAAGGGTAGTTTTTCAACAGCAGACCCCAATATTTATACGGCCGGGGGCCGATCGAATTCAACGGTGGACATCCATCTTCCAAAGTAGCAGTTATGATCCGCACACGTGGCCCAGCAAGATTGGCTGATGAGTGTCTCCTCGAATTTTGACAGGCTCGGTTGGCGAGGAATGCCATGATCGCATGCGGGAGTCGAGGAGGTGACGTGACGACTGGCGCGCCAGATAGTAGTCGAGGTGACGTGATGACTGGCGCACCGGGCAGTAGTTGAGGTGACGTTCGGTGCAGGGCGGCTCTGATAGCATTATGATGTGTCTTTGTGGCAGGGCGATGTCTGACAACAGGGTGACATAGCACAGAGCGGGCCACGTGGGCTAACAGAGCCACGTAGCCTGGCACGTGCTTTCGAAGAATAGATTCAGCTTCACCTCGGCCCAGTTCTTGGCCTGACGTGGAACTAGGGGGCCAGTGATACGGCGATACCTCGGGCCAGTGATTCAGCTTCAATCCTCGAGCTCGGCCGACCTGATTCAGGGCATAGGCCGACATTCTTTCTATATCAGGAAAAACATTGCATCCGACGAGTCAGGTCGGAAGTTTCAGATCAGCTTCCGACCTCGAGAAACCTTCAGCGATCACCTCGGCCTGAGTCAATTACCTATGTTACGCTTACTGTAACAATAATAATACTCATCTTCTTTCTCAAAGATCAAGCTAGGTAAGTCGGATCAAGGCAGGTTAAATTAAACTTGCCAGATCTACGTACACAATGGCATCTACAATTAGTCACAATTTTAAAGCAGAAGAGATCCCGAATTAATGATCAAGTCATATCGTCACAAAATGTTGATTTTTTTTTACCATTATTAGAAAGAGCGGCCGGGCCGGATATCCATTAATATTGCAGGCAAGATCTCAAAGAGTATCCAGCCCCTTGACATTATTGGCATGGACGTTGAGCCCTCCATCCATCGATCGATCGAGTGGCCCGACCTCTAAACTTTCCGCCCCCGGCGCCGCTTGGCCCTGGAGACCACCGACATCACACGTTCCCCTGCACATGCACCTGAGAACAAATGAATTCGTACACCATGCAGCATATATACGTGGTTCTCGTAAGAGATCCGAATAGACAATCGAATTCGAGCATTGGACTGCTACCCGATCGATTAAGATGTTTAGACTCATTCCAATTCACTAATCCGGCCAAGAGACATTGCAGCCCACACGATTCAGACCAACGTGTGAGGTCGAGCACTTTACTCCTGGCCCTAGTCAAGTGGAATGATGGAGATGGCCGGATGCGAAGAACTAAGTGGTGATCAGTGCCTTCCCAATGAGCGAACCAGCTAGCCAAAATTAAAAAGACTGATCAAGTCAATCGACATTAATTATTAATATTTAGTTGGGAATTAAGTTAAAAGATCCGAGTTTATTGTTTGTGCTTGAATGAATTGAATCACTGACGTCAGATGTAAAAATTTTATTCAATAAAATCATTCAAATAGAAATAGATATAGGCCCAAGTGTCTTAGGTCAGTGAAATCATTCATAAGCGTTATTTTTGACTTTCTTGAATCTCAATTTTACAGTAAATTAATAAAGATATTTGGAAATTCTAATTATGATTTCACTGAAATCCATGTAGATCCGCTTGTATATATCTTGATGAACCTAGTTAATTAGGCGAAGAGGAGCAAGTTGAAAGATCTGAGAAATTCAATCTTCCCAATATGAACTAACATCAATATAGGACCCCTTAGCATGCAGCGTAACGCTAGCTAGCTAGGCTATATCTATCCACAGTAAATTAAGGGACCACTCACTCATGATATATAACCTTGTTGATCGATCCTAAAATATTTCATGTTGGTATCATCAAGAGCAGTTTCAAGTATCTCAGCAAGTGGACCGGCCTTCTACAATAAACCCATGGAGGTCTCCGTCATCTCATGTAAGCATCACTCTAGGGTTGTGACGATACAAAGTCAAAGATTATATATTTGGGATGCGAGATGATTAATCTAAACTGATATATATATATACACACCATGTCACTAAGCAACTGGATTAATTAGCTAGGCATAATGCAGTAGTACTCTTCACTTGATCGAGTACTACTTAATCCGTGTCTGAAGTGGCATGTGCCTGATCTGACATGATTCCACCATATATGTCTCTAATTAGGCCCCACGCGTGCGTGCCCGGTGTAATTCCTTCCTGACTGTACCTTTCCATGCACGCTGGCCTCCAAGGACTAGTCTTCAATCCAACACTGCCGCGATATATATGTCGCCTTCTATTCTCTGCGGTCGGACTGCATGCCCCCCCCCCCCCCCCCCTTTTGAATCCCCCGGCCGCACGCTGCTGTGTGACTCCACCGCAACATCCGAATCCCTTTCAGTAGTTATGTCATTTGTACACACGTGTGGTGTTCCTCTGCTTTGACAGGGACGGAGTTGTCTTTGTGCCTAGGGCGATTTTTTTCTCTCCTACGTACACCAACCCGTATATATATATATACATACACACCATATATATATATATGCAGACCGATAACTTAGCTTGCTGGTGCCGGTGGGTGAAATTAACGACGTTTGCTATTTCCATGCTTCCCTCTTCCCCCCAATTTCATGCAGGTGAAGCATCACTGAAACAGGAGGAGTGGGAGGAAGAGGAGTATATATGCATATCTTTTAGGCAGGCGGGATAGACGATACTTTCACTTTCTGACGTTGTTACTTCACCTAGCTATTTTGCCCTGCAGCCGACGTCGATCCCGTGACACCCTTTTTGTCTTCTCGTCTCCTCCTGCCGCTCATCCGCCATGGCTTAGGGATCAAATGGATATATATATATATATATATATATATATTTATATACTAGTTCTATGCTCGTGTGATGCACGGAGATTTTAAATTTAAATATTTAATATATTTTTATATATTTTAAAATATATATAATAATATTTGTAAAAAAATATTTTAATAATATTTTATTAACATAATTTTTTTAGAAATAATGTAAACAATTAAAAATAAAACAATTTATCTAAGAAATACGTAAACAACTTATCTAAGAACGTCATGAGATTTAGTTGAGGACGTTGCAAAATATATGTAATCTATGCTACATTTGCTTGGCAGAAATGATATAAATATAAAAATAGCCCAAATAATTTTCACAACAATAAATAGAAAGAGTCACACATATTAAACAATAAATTGAATGAGTTAGACATAGCAAAATAATATACTGGATAATTTAAAATATGTAAAATTTAAAAATTAATGTTATCCAATCAGATTTTTAAACAAAAATTTAAACAAAGATAGAAAAATGAAAATACAGTACTTTAGTAGCATTACTGTAGCTGCTACAGTAACTGCTATAAAAAAATTTTATGTTATCTTTTTTATATTAAAAAAAACTATAAAATTAATCTAGGGAGATGATCGATATATTGTTCTGTTCTTGTTAAAGTTTATATATGTGCTTCAGAATGGACATGTCTGAATGATCTGTGGGTAGATGTTTGTTTGAAGCAAATGACAATGAGCATGTTGGCAGAAGTGAATAGCGAGGTGAAGTTCTCCCATCTTCTTCATGACGGATGGGTGCAGCATCATATATATCGAACCAGCAAGAGGGGATGGTCTTGTTGCCTAGCTGTTGCTCGATGTCGACAGCCGAGGCAATGGGTCAATTCGATTTGCAAATGATTGCGAAACTTCTCGAAAATAGGTGGCAATGTGTCGATTTGATTTTGAAGAGAAGGTAATGCGTCTCTGCTCCTGTTAAAAATTGTGTACTATTTTTTGAGAGATGAAATGATAGGAATCATACGATAGAACGTTTAAAAATTCAAATGCCTGGTTGGATGCTACTTTTGGCTGTGAAACTTCCCCGAAAGAGGGTAGAGGTAGGCATAAAGAGAAAGAGACAGAGAAATAGAAGGAGAGAGAGAGAGAGAGAGAGAGAGTTAGAGAGATAGAGAGATAGAAGATTTTTAAGGGGGGAAGTAGAGATTCTGGAGCTGGGCTATTGCAATACCCAGCGGCAAACCTGTTAGTTTTTGTGAGAATTGCAGGAAGATGTACGTCGGGTTGTGGGTAAGGGAAATATTTTAAAAAAAAATTAACTTTATATTGTCTCCTAATAAATTTATAACTTTATATTGTCTCCTAATTTAACTATTCTTAGATTACGTTTTCAATTAGATTTGAAATCATTTGAATAATATTAATATCTTTTAGGTCCGCGCATCGCACGAAAAGGTTTAAATTTATAATTATTTTAAATTATTTTTTGTATTAAAGTCAATTATGGAAAGGGAACCGCGCATTCTATTTGAATTCGAATGGCAGTCGCATTTAGCAAGTTTTTAAATAAATTATGTGTTTAGCAAGATTTCTATAAAATTAAAATTGCTAGGATTATAGAAGTTTATGTGTAAAATTTAGCATGCCGATTTAGGTGAGAGACTTGCTTTCTTTATAGCTATGTTAAATGAGTGAAGAAGAAAAGACATTTGTGAGATTTGATGTGGAGAGAAACAATCTTGTGCTGCCACTAAGGTTAAAGATCTCGTTTCCAAAAATTTTATAATTTTAAAATTTTTTAAAGACTGCAATATTTGGAAGATAGAAATAGTTTTTTTTTTTTTAGGAAAATAATATGACAGTTGGTGGAGGATTGTCCTGGCCGATTTAGGTGAGAGACTTACTTTCTTTATAGATATCTCAGTTTGGGCGGGAAAAAAAATTTCTGGTGTTGTCACGTGTATTTTTAAGACTGAGTTTTATTATAATAGTATAGATATGGTGGCGAGGTAATTAAGAAAGAGGTGGTTTTGTGGATGCAAATTCACCAAGGATCTCATTTTCCTTTGATTAAATGCTTACCGTAAAACTTAATTAGTATATACACTCAGCACATCAAGAACTAGACCAAGAACGATGCGGAGGCAAGCTGTCATGTGGCCATCAAGCACAGCGCCCAATTGTCGATCCAAAACGGGCTTTTTCCTCACCAACGGGGGCGCCTCCAGTAGCAGCAGTCTCAACATCTATATATCTCAGCCCCACAATTAGCTAGCTAGCCACCCTCCATCACAATCCACATCGGATCGAAGGTGTGATCGATCGCCCACAGAATTGAGGAAACTAGAATCCCACGCGCCGTACAATCTAACTAGTCTAAATTCGATCAGCAGTAACTCTGGTGCCGCCGGTTTGTGGGTATGACATGCGAGCGGTGTCCCTATATATGTACGCGCTGATCATGCTATCTCGCTAGTCTTGCTTACAGCTTGCATCCCGTCGCCCTTGTAAGAGGTCGGTAGCCAACAGATTTTCTAGTTAAAAATCGTATCTTTTGAATATATATGTATACCTAAATGAAAGGAAACCTGTGGAGCTATCCTAGCCTCTCATTTTAACAATGTGTTTCCTCTGAGCAACCAGACCAGTAAATTGTGTGATTTTAGATTCACAGCGGCCGGCCTCCACATACGTACCGGGAATTTGCTACGAGAGAATTCTACTTTTCTGAACCCGAACCAACAAACTACGTACAGGAGCTGTCTTATAAGTTAATCAGTAACGAGTACACTAACTAGATTCAAAACAGGTTCTTAATTCTTCTACTTTTCGACATATACCGGCTTCTCAGTGAATTGGCATGTTCACAGCCCGGCTAACACATATATATGATCAGTATAAATCTCAGGGGAGAGAGAGAGAGAGAGAGAGGCTCCTTCCCAAAGGATTCCCCCCAGCTGTGAACTACGTCTATGCAGCTGCCCAAACGTATACGAGTTCACTTATCATGATGTAGTTCAAGCTCATGAACTAACGATGAGAACAATGATACTATATATTATAAGCAAGCAATGATTAGAGCATCTCCAACTGTCCTGGCGCCACCATGTTGTACCGGTTTGGAGTAGCTAGCTGCTAGCAGAGCCCCGCGCAGAAGACTCCACACCTACTTTTCCCACCGTCCGCCTAAAGTTGGTACAGAGCTCTCGGGAAGGGTGCCGTGATTAGGTGGGAAAAGGCTTGACGGCATAGATCATGAACCAATTATATGATTTTTTTTCCTCCTTTCTCTATCATTAACTTCTCTAAATGCTCTCCTTCTGTCTTGTAATTTAATCTTGGGGACCCTGCAGGTGCTGGTGATGTATATCCAGGCACTTTGTGTCCCAAAACCGTACGAGGGCGGCAGACGGTCTCCATGATCGTGCGGAACTGAGTAAGCTTCGAATCTTAGAAGACGTAATGCATAGCTTGCGGCCGTGTAATTATATTGGATATATAAAGCAGATTCCCATCTGCGTTTCCCTGTCCCAGCATCACCAACCAAACCCCCCTCCCAACCCCAGCCGGTGCATATCTATATTAATGCTAGTCCTACCATGGCCATGTCAATTGAAAAGAATGAAACCCAACTTTCTATAATCTTTTAATCAAATCGATGTCGCAGTTGCTGGTTTTGTTAATCCGCTTAACTATAATGGGCTAATCCAAAGCAGCTTAATTTACGGCCCAATAAGACCCATCAAGTTGTTCAACTCGAGAGTTTGGTGTTTAGTTTTTCCTCCGTAGTGAGGGTACGCCTTACTTTATAATTACAATAAGGTGAATATTTTATGATTTTGTTGTATATATACCTTAATTAAAAATAAAATTCTAAATTTGCATCCGGCCGATGTATAGCTTAATTTTAACACGGATCTAATATTTCATAAGCTCATATGATAAAATTCTGCCGGGATATAGTATTCCAACCTTCTACTTATCTCTCTACAAGACATTTCAATCGATGTATTAGTGAAGTGACGATTAAGGGCATGCATACGTCATACGTGACATTTTATTCAAGGATATAAAACATCGTGCCTGAGGCTGCCTGCCTCGTAAGCCCATGGAGAGAGAACCCTCGAATGCAGCATTGGATGTGGGGTCCATGCGTGGCGGCCATGGGCGTGGGTTGGAATTCGGGGAGTACCACGGTCCGTATCGTATGACCGCGAACATGCGCATCGTCGAATCGACTTTACAGGCTTAGCCAATTAGAAATATTTATTGTAAAAATAGTTTTATAGTAAAAATAAAGTAAATGAAAAATACTTAGTAGACACTAAAAAATATTCACTAAATATGACACCTTACTCTTGATATTTTTATTTTTATTTTCTCCTCAAGAGTACTAATTAAAGTGACACCCCTATTAAGTACGATCCATGTAGTGCACAACTTTAATACTTCTTAAAGTCGATTGTAATAAAACTATTGACTTAGAGGCATTAATGCTTTTACAGTACTTGTCAATTAATAAAATAAAAATATATACATATCCTATTCGTAGACTTACCTCTGAAATTTACATATTAGATTTTATACCGTGTATTCCATGTATATTTAACTCAACTACAATTGAGTTAAGATGCCAAAAAAATTAATTTACCCTCTGTAAATCTTTAAAAAAAAAATTTAATCTCTCATATTCCCCCCCCCCTCTCTCACTCTCTCTCTCTCTCACCCCCACCACTATACTCCCTCTCTCTCATTGTCGAGCCAGAGGGGAAGACCCTCCGACACCACCTTCTGTCTTCTACAACAAGCATCACCCAGTTTCCATCCCCTTCTGTAAGACCCCCAAATTTCCGTCGCATTAATTGTAATTATGTGTGTGTATTTATGCTTGTGTATGTATGTACATATTTACGTACACATTAATTAGTATAATTACGTGTACATGTGTTTATATTAAACATAAATAATGTATGTATTGCATGATGGTAGTATGGATACAATACCGTATACATATTGCATGTATATATGCCCGATATTCATGGTTTTCTGCATGATTTAGAGTTCTGGCCGAAGGCCACCTTGGCGTCAAGCCCAGGCCGTTTAGGTGGTGTCAGCGTCCAGACCTGGACGCCAACACTTATCCGGGCGTCCAGCGATGTGGACGCCAATTTCTCTGACCTGCATGCGCAGCAGAGCTGCAAGCTTCTGAAACAAGGCATGGCCACCATTGGGGGGATGTCCCCCAACGGCTCTGAGGGTGTCCTATCACCCTAGTGAGTGGGAGAGAGACTCCCCTTATTGTCTAAACCCGAATTGGTCTCTCCCACTCTTCCCTTCACCCTTGCAAGAGGAGAAAAAGGGAGGAAAACCCTAGAGAGAAAAGCTGTGAGAAAACCCATCTTACCACCCTCAAATCCGACCCTCTTGGAGCTTGATCTGAAGATCTACTGCGACAAGGAGGAAGCTGGAGCAAAGGAGAAGGCTTCCCCATCGTCCCCTTGCTGTGGAACTCATCCAAGAACCCGGAGGAAGGTGACCTTGGAGGCACTTCTGCAACTTTCTTGGGACTGCCCAAGGAGGTCTTCACCGAGCCATAAATCCTTTGGAGGAATTTTAGAAAGGCAAGTGACCTATCCCTGATGTCCCCTTATGAGTCTAGGTTGGTTTTGTGATTTTTATGGAATTTTTCTCGAGTCCTAGACCCTCCAATTCACCCAAGATTCAGAGCTCGGGTCTGTGTTTCTGCACAGACCTGATTCGACGGCAAGGTCCCTGGACGTCCAGATCATGCTTGGCGTTCATCGACCATGCCGCTGACCCTGAGTCAGCGGCCAGAGACCGCCACCTAGTTCCTCAGGACAGAACAGTGAACTGTTCTGCCCTTCTTCTACTTTAATTTCGATATGATTTCCGTGATGAGGATATATGGTAAACCTTATACTCTATGTATTTTGTAAATTGTGGTGTGTGAATGAATGTGGGGTGTGATGGTGAATGTGGAAATGGTATTCCTTAAACTTGTGAACATGGATTGTTGATTCTTGCAAATTTAGTTTTCATGATTAGAATTGTATGAAGGCCTTGGTTTTGGTCTGATCATGAAAGTCAGTGGGTCAGTATATGTGTTTTGCAAATTCGGTAAATTATCCATGCTAGTGTAAGGTGCTAATAAATCCGATTCGGTAGAATAAAATGAAAGCATGCAAGAATGGTTTGTAGTGACCAATCCATAGATGTATGAATTAGGGTAATGTTGTATTCTAAATTCATGCATATGTTAGTAACTTATGTTTAAAACAGTAAGTGGCAAGTTACAAGATGTGTTAAACCCCATGTTAAATTAAATTGTGAATGGCATGCTAATTAGGTGTTTTATTTACTGTAAATTCCATGAAGCTCAGAAAAATCTGAAAAATTGAGGGTATCATCTTGAACCCGAAAACAACATGTGGTTAAAATTTCAGGTCATTTGGATCAGTAAATGAAAAGTTATGTGTTTTCAAGTGAAATGTGATAATTCATGCATATGATCGTAATATGATTAGTTATGGTTTAAAACCAACATGATTAGTGTGTTTACTGTGTGTTAAACTCTTGAAATTCTGTAGTACCATGTTAGGAAAAACAGAGATATTCATGTGAGTGAGAAAGTGAATGTGATGAAAGTGTAAAGTGTAAAACCATGTGTAAAACGGTAAATGTGTAAATGTGTAACTGTGCCAATGTGACACTGCTTCCGTAGAGGGCAGTGGAGCTGTATCAGGGAAAAGTCCCCCTGAGAAAGTTCATTGTGTTAAGTGACCCTAAGGGCATTAGGGGGAAATCCTGGAGGTGGACAAGTACCACTGGTTAGGGTGGAGACTTGTTCTCCCGGTCTGCGCAGTCCAAGAGTCGCCATTGAAATGCCTAGATGGCGTCTATGTGTAATGTGATGTGTATATGTCCTTCTTTGGTGGTTTGGACTATGTGTCACGGCACCTAAAATGTGTAATGTGAAATGTGTAATGTGTATGTGTCCATGTGTAAATGTGTAAGTGACATGTGAATGTGTATGTGTAAAGTGAACCATGTGAAAGATGGAACTTGTGTAAAGAAAATGTGAAACTAAAGATGTGAAAATGTGTTATTGAAAACCATGTGAGACAAATCTGAAATCATGTGAAATCAGTGAATTTATGTTGTCATCATCATGTTATTATGTGCAAAGATGTTTAGAACCCATATTAGGGATAGTTGGTGAAAACGGGCAAAAGATAGCATGATTGTTTGATCACATGACATGTTTTATGTAGCGTTGTAGCTCTCATGCATAGGTTTTCAGCCATGAAACCATATGAAATCAGCAACCTAAAGCATGTGGAAAAGTTCATGTATGTGTTTAAAAATGTGTAAAATCCATGCTAGTTGTGTTTCCCTTCCATGTATGTAAAAGTTCATGTTGATAGCTCCCATGTTTTGATTCTTTAAAGATTAAAGTTTCATGAGTAAATTGAATAGAGACCATGTGATAGGTGAATTTTATTTTAGAAATCTGAAAGCATGAGTTATGTATAAAATTGTAGAACTTTCATGATAGGTTGAAAACTTGAATTGACTAACATGCTATGTGTGGCTAATTGTAATGTGCATGTAGAAACCACTAGGACTTATAAGTGTATATCATGAGTAGTGTTGCTTGCTGAGTCCTTGGACTCACTCCTTGCTTCGGCGTACAGGTATAGTTGGTGACACAGTACCTTTGGAGGAGGCAGCAGAGACGGACTCCGAGCGTGGAGACTAGCTAGTTTTTGGAGTTCTTTGAGATTGTGTACTTCATAAGTATGAAATTTTGAACATTGTATTAGAATATTATGGAAAGGATGTATAAGTGTGGACACTTTGTATTTTATTTCAGCAATTTAAATTATGTGGACTTTAGTTCTTTACTGTTAATTGCGAATTGTATGTATGTTTAATGTGGATGATGAATGAATGAAGATAGTGGTCTTTTACTTCCGCTACTCTATTGTATATTCGCGTGTATCTCAGCTGTTTGTATCGTTTGGGTAAATGTCCCACTATGAGGACTCTCGCTATATCGACGTGGGTCGGTATGACCGTACCGGTGTAACGAGGGCCGTCACACCTTCGATGTCCATCTTGATGTCACCACCTTCATCTCCTCCTGCCCTTATGATCTGGGCAAGTCGCCCCCATCAATGCCTCCACTAGATATCTCGTCACCTACTCGGAGCTCTGGCAAACCATATGCATGCCATTGTTGCTGGCCTCTCCGCCCAACATGATGTTTGCATGGGCCATGCCATCCTCCTCCTCCTATCGCCTAAATCTATCTACTTCTTTATTGTGGCCTCCGCCATCATGTCCGTTGGCAGCATCCCTACCATGTCGGCCCCGAGGCGGGTCTCAAAGCATGGAGTCTAGAGATGGAGAACTAGTTCTCTAGTTAAACAAATTGCCTCGGCCTACAAGGAAGTTGATCCCAACCCTGGGACAACCCTCTGACGATCAAGCCAATGGTGAGTCCAAGTGAGGAAATGAGTATTCAAGTAAGGGGATGGGTAGAGAGAGAGTTGGCAGCATCGTCAGAGGGTGACACCTGTCTAAGACCCTTTATCTATGGCTTTTGGGCTTCCTTGGGGGAGGGAACTTCCATATTCCGATGTGGGATTTGTTCCCCTCCTCGGAGAGGTCATGCATTGTGCTCTTAACTCTTGATGGGCTTAAGGATTAAGATGGGCCTTGGGCCTAAAGTGGGGCTGGCCTCATGCCCCGTCAACACTGGAGAGAAATGTACCTTGTCTTTTTTTATTTACACTATCTATTCTTCAATCTTCATTTCCCTTGGCAACATCTTGGGTGCTCAAACCTGTGGGTTAGTTCAGATCGATCCTGTTGGGTTTTCTTTAAAAGAGGGCAAAGCATTGGCATCCCCTCCGATGGATGCCTCTCTTTCGATGAGTTGTTCTCTTGCTCGCTCTGTTTAGACTTTGTAGGAGCCTTTCTGTGTGTAGATGAGCCGCTCCACCCTTGCTTTTCCATATCCTGCACCTAATGATGGTCATTGTCTTAATTTCCCTTTCCTCCTTCTATGCCTTGGTGGACTCTTGGGAGACAAAAGTCCTTAGTTGGTAGAATCACCATGAATGTCACTACCAGCAGCCACAGTTGCCGCAATCTTCTCAACAACATTCTTGTCGGAACCATCGTCCTTAAAAATCAAAGTTGTGGAAGGTCCGACCTTGGGAGGGGAAGCGCTCCAGATTGCAACTTGAAGGAAGGTCTACAAGAAGCAGGAGCTTCCCAACCCGATGTCAGTGACGTCTGCAGTGACCAGAGGGGTAGTTGTTGTCTCGCCGCACAGAGGAATAGGGTGGTCTGGTGGGGATGGCAGAGCTGCAGAGCACGGGGGGCAGAGGCGATGGGAGTTCGATTGAGGAGTAGGAGGAAGAGAAAAAAAAATAAGGGAGGCTAGGGTTTTGATATTTAGATAGTATATACAGATCATTAGATCTATGATCCAATAGTCAAGAATAATTCGATTTTGGAGCGGATCATCCGTTTCAACATCTGCTCCATTTATTATCTAGATATTATCTATATATGTAATCCGCTCTGCCATATATTTATTAAACGGATAATATTCGCGTAACTGAATACAAATGCGAATTGAATTCAGATTTATAGTCCTAGTGGCGGAGGTAGCTAGAGGAGCGACATGTTGATACTTGTGGTGGATCAACTAGCTAGATCTGAAGGGGAACAGCTAGCGACCCTAAGAAAGATGGCTAGCTACTGGGGAAACGTGGAGGACAACAACGACAAAATGGAGAGGAGAATAGTGCCAACAGAAGTGAGGGAAGCAAGTTGGAAGAGATGGCACAACATAGAGAAAAAAGGGGGGCCGAGTGGAGTGTTTGGAAGCAAATCCCCCCACCCACCAATGAGATGTGAAGCCCACCTGACTGCGACCTTTGAGTGAACCCTTATAAGCCTATTCCTATTGTTGGTAATATTTGAACTCCTGACCCCATGATCCATTTGTGACTTGGAATATTTATAGACTCAAAAGAGTGTATATGTATGTACACTACCAAAAAAACCGATTATACATATATGACACAATTTTGATTATAAAAGAGGCAAAATTGTAGGTATAACATTTTACCTACGAACTTTACCAACGTTTGGGGATCGTATGTATTTCAATGGTAGGTGAACGTCACCTACGTTTTGAAAGTGTAGGAAAGTATACCAACATTTGCAACTAAGCATAGGTACTTACCATCGATTCTGAAATTGTCGATATATTGTCACCTACAATTTTGGGTTTTCTTGCATACTGACTCTTAATGGGCGTTTGTAGAGTTCACCAACATCTATATACACTAACACTTGATGAACGTTTGCAAAATTCACCAACATACGTGAAAATGTGGGTAATGCCTTTTGTGTGGAAGCATAGGTAATGTTGTCTCCTGCACTTCAATTCCAAATCTGATTGCAATGGTACGTATTACAATCTTCAAAATGTGAATTGTCTGTCAACCATATAATACAATGACCACACCTTCCACACACAAAAGACCACACTTGCAACCCAACCAGCATATGTACAATATCTTCCATTTCCAAACACATAACCTACAACCAATTCCAAAAACATGTCTAAAAAGTACTTTCAAACTTAACATCTGGAAATAGACACTATTAAAGTTAGGCATTTCCATGCATTGCCAATTAAGGTGGCAAATTATAAGACAATTGCATTACAGAGGAAGTATACTATGATTAATATTCATAGAACCAAAAGGATTGAAGTCAGTAATTGTTAAATCCAATCATACATTTTGAACCTCCAACCTAAAATTGTTTATGGCATCTAAACATTTTCAGCATGCTGAATCAGCTAGGTGTCTTAGCATGCCATCTTCTAGACATTTCTCTCCATGCCATCACATATTTTCAACAGCCTTAGAGCAGATGTGGATTCTCTGTAGTCTAGGTATCAATGAAACGTGGTGAAGAACTTTCTTAACGAAACTTTTTTTCTCCACCATCATCATCTGTACAAGCAACTAAAGATTTCCTATATTCCCCACATTTATAGCATTGTTGGAGATTCACATTGTCTTTCCAAATAATATACAATTAATTAGGACATGAGTCAATCTTGTCATAACTATATCCTAAATCAGTTATAATCTTATTTATTCGGTAAAATGCACTTGGCAATAAATCTCCATCTAGAAAATCCTCCTTGAGCAATTTAAGTAACGTATCAAATGACTTATTACTCCATCCACTCATACACTTAATGTTGTATAATTGGGTAATAAAAGCAAGTTAGCTAAATGATTTGCAACCTGAATATAGTGGTTCCTCAGCTTCTCGAATATAATTTACTTACAAATTTTTTTGGACCTTTCATGAATTTCCGAGGTACTATACCTTGAAGTAGTATCTGCCATACAAGTAGAATATGAAAATTTGAATGCATCGTATAACATTTCACGCATGCATCTATCTCTAGAGACATCCACCTTTTGATCATCATCATCAGATACTTGTTCCCCATGAAAATTTCAAAACTTCTTATCTTTTATTACACCATCAAAGTATAAGTGCTCTCTCACTTTCTCCTTACCAAGCTTCCTCATGCATATACATTTTAAACATGGGCACCTATTGACTCCATATGGTGGCTGGTTTTGAAAGCAAACTTAATAAATTTATACACCCCAGGATCATAGTGTTCAGTTGTGTCTTTGTACCATTAAATACACACTTACATTCATGAAAAATATTTCTTCTATGATAATTATAAATGAAATATTATTATACTTATCTTTCCTTATCCATCTAACTCCAATACATATTCATCTTCAATATGTTCTTAACTTAACAACCAAAGGACCATAAGGGACAAAAGTAGCCAATGAACATCAAACCAAAGATAGGGTAAGATCTACATATACTTCACATTAAATTACATATAAAAGTAAAGAAAAATACACTTTTACAAAAATAATAGAAAATTATTTCTACACATAAAATAAGGTTGAGACTCCCTATATAGTGATTATATCATATAAATATAGCATGTGCTCTGGTACAATGTCTGTCAGCCATTGTTCACTTACAATGGTGAGGCGGAGCCAGAGGGGGCAATTGCCCCCCCCCCCCCCCCCCAATTTTTTGTATAAATTTTTTCCTTAATTTCTTGAGTGAATAAAATTGATGGGCATGTGAAGATTTTTAACTTTATTAATTGCCCCCCCCTTGTTTTAAGTATCCATAAATAATTATTCTTATTAATTACCCTCATTCTAAACATTTCTGACTATTAGTGAGCCAACTCAATCATGTCTTGTACAATAAAATAAAAACATAAAAAGATAGATTATTTAACTCTTCATCTGACTGAAAGTAAACCTGCAAACAAGAAAGACGACGAGTGTCAGTATTAGGTTTGCTACTACACAAGGGTCACATTAAATAGTCATAGTATACCTTCTGTTGCGGCCCAGCACATCTGAAACGAGTCCCTCTTGGGCCACCTTTGTGGACCACAATCTATAGCATGACAAAGAAAACAGAAAAATTAAGGAAAAAGCTATTAACGATTGATGAATAGGCACAAATGAGGCAACCAATGCCAATGCGAGAACCGAGGTGGCTATATATCACCGCAAACCAACACCACAACGTTGTCACCATCTAACCACAAGTGGACAAACAAATTGAAACGAAGAGGTTATCATCACTTCAACAAGAAATACCTATAGGGAGGTCATGAATATTGTAGTCGGTCAAATGAGGAATGTCGTCGAGCACGAAGCCATTGTCATCCGGCTAGATGTTCACGATGGATTTTCCCTCAGAAGCCATCCCGGCCCCTTGGGGGTCTGAGCTAGCTTGTTCTCTTTGTTAGGACCGTTCTCATGTCGAACTTGCACAGAGAAAGAGAGAGAGCTTCGGCTACTCGACGGACGACCCGCGGCGGAGCCATTTATTAAAGGAATCGTTGGGGATGGCCGCCCTGCAGGAGGCAAGGGTTCCATGCAAGTGATCAGACATGTGTCTCTATTCGATGAGGGGGTGTGTATGAGGAGGACGACGAAAAGGAGGCTTCACGGGAAGCCTTCTTGCATGGAGGGGTTCAGATATTGGCGTGTACGTACGTAGTATTTATTATACATGCATGTATTTGTCGCCTCCATCAATATGCTAGCTCTTCTAAGTTCCCTCTTCACTCCATCACTCTGACAATATTGTTGAAAGATATGTGGAATTATCTTAAATAGTAATCTAGAAGGGGGGTTGAATAGATTACTACCAATTAGAAACACTATGGCCTTCTTTTCGATTCAACACTGACTTATCAAAAACTTAAATAGATTTATATGGAATTTGAACTCTGACGTGTGTGCTTATTGTGAGTAGAACGAACAGCAACCTATCTAGCGTGTGAGTAATCAACGTGCCTACCAAACATCTATCGTGAAACGTTCAAACCAGAGGACACGAAGATTTAAGGTGGTTCAGAGTACACAACTTGTGTACCCTACGTCCACCGTCCACACACACACACAGAACAACTGCTTATGAGCGAGTTCAACTCTATAACACACACACACGTTGTTTGATGCAAACATGTAATCAAAACAATAAACCACACGTCGATCAAGCACAAGGAACGCTTGAACCACTACCACACACACAAAGTATTAAAAAGTAGAGGAAGAGAAGAGTTCTGAGTTTTAGAAACAAATCCAGATGAAGAACTCTTCTTGGTGATCGTCCAGAAGAATTCCAAGCTTCGTGTAGATGATGCCCAGTAGATGGAGAAGCTTGAATTGTGGACGATGGCTTCAACTCCGCTCGTGAGATGGATCTTCCACGAACAGGACGGAGGATTGAAGTAGAGCAGCAGGGAGAAGCTTTCTCTTGAGTTTTGCTTAGGGTTTTGATATGGTGGCTTCTTGCTGTGAAAATACCTCCATATGTTCTATATATATGGGTGTCCAAGTATGGAGAGACGTGCTAAAAGGAAACACCCTAATATAGAATATATCCATATTTCGTATCTGACTTTTCTCTTCGTCTGTCGACAGGCACTTTATATCTGTCGACAGCTACTGCATACTTCTGGTTTTTCAGAACCATGATCTTACTGGAAAGGGCTTATCTGTCGACAGGCAATTTCTGTCTATCGATAGGCAGCATGTATCTGTCGACAGGTACCTTGCATCTGTCGACAGCTACTGCTCCATTTGAGCTTCCAGTAGCTTGTATATTCTTGGATGACCTATCTGTCGACAGGAACCTTCATGGCTGTCGACAGGTGATCACTTGAAGTCCTTTTCTTATTTTTTTGCTCTTGTATTTGGATGCTTGTCTTGTATGCATTCACACCTACATTGAAAAGGATTGTAAATGAGATACAATGAATATATAGGTGATCAATAGAAGCATGATGGTCATTTATTCATCTCTTTCATGTCTTTATCATTTTCATTTTCTAACATTTATACAACATCAATTATGTCACTCATCATCAAAAATATTTAAGCACATGTCATCATACACATTGTAACTCAACAATTGTTGCGCATATGGTTTTACCATGACACACATGGGAGTATTACCCATATCAAACGAACTAGCTAGACATTTTACACTTGCAGACAGCCATGCAACAACAAACAAATTAACTATATATATATGATGGGTCATGATTTTGTGAAAGTGTATATTTAAGGATTGAATGGGATCATCGAAGGAGGCGGTCGATCGTGACCATAGATCTGCATCCTTGTCTTGTCCATAAGTTTCGTGCATATGGAGATGAGGCTCCCCCTTGGTATATGTATATTAAATTTGAGCAGTCATATTTGAAATTTAAACAAGTGTAAAGGAAGACCATGCATGTATCCAACAAAGAAAAGTTTGTGCATACTATTGACTGCCAGTGTGTACATGTGACTTCGTATTAGATAAGCCCTGCTTATAAATTACCCCCATTTATCGACACTTGGCAAGAAGAATAAACGAAATTCACTTGCATTTTCCTAATAAAAAGTATGATGGAGCTCTCTTCAGATCATGCCAATTTCCGTATAATTATTATAGTGGGCGTCTTTTGCGGAACAACAATCTTCCCACTAAGCATGTCATGTAATTAACTTTCTGAAATTAATTGTTTAGTAACACAATTTTGACACACCACAACCCCCTCTTTTATGAGATGTTTCTGACTTCTTACTGATAAATGATATGATGTGTCACATTTTTATTAGTTTGTATCAAATTTGGAGTCAAAAAATGGTTCCTTAACTTACCAAACCCTGGTCCACACTTTCACCAGCCTTTTGTTGCATGCGTTGCTTGTGAAAGCATCATTACTTCTGCAATGTTTTCTACGTCGCGGCCAATAATTTTGATGGCCCTCTTCAGATAGGCGTGGTGACCTCGCGAAGGCAGCTAGCGCTGTATTATCCTCTTCTGGCTGAACAGGGGCCGGGTCACAAAGGCATGTCAGTGTGTGAAGACAAAGCCTTAGCGATACTTCAAATTCCGGATACAAAGTGAGACACAGACTTCCTACTCCTTGTCCTTGTTTACGGAGCTGCTAGATAGAAACTAATCACGATGCAGGTCGCTCCCGTGATCAGGAGGTGAAAATAAGAAGGAAAATAATTTAATGATATTTATATTTGACACATATATTGACGTACCTCTCATATAACATAGATTTTAAAATATCATATGATAATTTAAAATTTATGTCATACGAGTAGTGTTAAATACATGTGTTATAAAATAATATCATTAAATCATTTTCCAAACAAGAATAGTTTTTTGAGCTTTTCTAACAAGGACAAAGTATGTATGTGGCTAGCCGGGAATATAACTGACGTGGAAGAGTCTTACATCTCTTTTTTTTATTTTTTAAATTAGTACATTTAATTTAAGAGAGAGAAAATATTTAATATATGAGGGAAATTTTGTACGTACAAAATAATACACACAAATAGTCATGTATACCGCACACAAGTAATAAAACATGATACACAAATGACATAACAATACACACAAACAATATGACAATGCCCACAAATGACTATTTATGTGCACTATTTTGTGTGCATTATCATACTATTTATGTGTATTGTTGTGTCATTTATGTATCTTATTCTATTATTTGTGTATTATTTTGTGCGCACAAAATTTCTATCATGTATTAAATATTTTTTCTCTCTTACATTAAATATTCTCTCTCTTCACATGTTTAAAAAACAAAAAACAAAATGTGAGGTCTTCCAAAGATGATTGTTGCATGCACAACTGCTTAGGTTTCATATACTTTGTGGAACAGGCCAAGAGTAGTCCTTGTAAATAAATGACGCGTACGTCATCGCATTACATAGCATGCATGTGTTCGCATAGTCGATCGGCGCATGCTTGATGTAAGCCCAACACCATGTTGGCAAATCCTCAATCGACACCTTCCCTTTAGAAAACGAAATCTCTAAACATAGGTACCTCTCTTTATCTAGAGGTAATTTCGCCGGACCCCAAGAGGTGGGGGTAAAGGGGGTTAATCGATGGGGTAAGTGTTTTTTATAAATTTAATTCTCTTTTATTAATTTAATATTATTTCACTATATATCTTATGAAATGTATATTTTTTTAATTTTTTTTTAAATAATTGAATCTAAAGAGAAGGAAATATCTAACCAACCTCATTTTTATTTTTAAAGTAAAACAGGTTAATTTTTGAATTAGCCTACGTATCGTTAACTTATCTCTGAGGGTAGACTAACCCAAGTCATGCCCAGTCCGTCTCATAAAATTAAGTTGCTGACTGGCGGTGCTTACTGCACTAGGAAGGCCACGGCTGGGCTTATTGGATTAATGTATATTTACTTAGTGCTCTCTTTAGGGATAAGAACGTACGGGCGCAGATTAGCTAGCTAGTTAGATATGGGTTAAGCAAATCTTTTGAACCCTTATCAGTAGGAATGTAGGATGCTACAATTTAACGGAAATGGACTTGCAAAGTTGATGGCACATAAGCTAAAATTGAAGAAATATATCATTTCCTTTTCAAATGAATATATATATACTAGGGTATATATGTACTTCATTGTTTGTATACCCTTATCTCACATACGTAAGATATAAAAAAAACTAATGCTCAATTTTAAATTTGATATTTTCAACGCAAGCTGAGGAGAGCATCAAACTTAAATCTGACACCTCGTGGCGATGATCGATGATAGAAAACGCCAAACGTAATATTCTCCTCTGAGTAAAACGTTATTATCAAAGGAAACCAGCTAGCTAGGTAGTAGATCCTAAAACCGTTCTTCGTACGAATACACTGGCGAGTGGAGGGCGCATGGGCTTCGCGTTCTCCCGTCGTAGTCTACGTGCATGTGGGGGAGGGCAACCTAGCTTGGAAGTGCTCATAACCTTAAAATCCAGAACAGAGCCGATTCATGGAGGCCGATCGAGTTAAGTTGCAGTTAATTACGTACAGCGGTCATCTAATTACCTTCTCCAGTGCGTCGCGCAAGCTGGCGCAAGACTCGTTGTCGGCCGGCCAGCAGTTCAACTTTCGATCTTTCGAACTTTGCCCTCACAGGCGGAAATCTCTGAAAGTACTGTTCCGATAAAGAGGCAGAAATTAATGGCATGGGAAGTATGCAGCGTTCGCGATCTTTATGACATGTCGAACGGGAAGGATGGTGTTTTCCATTGTCAATGGATTTGCGCTTGCCCGGTTAATTTATTGCTTTCAACCCCGTGACCAAGTCGCTCCCCATCACTGCCTCTGCTCTGACGCCGGGTGCCCGATTGTTGTCGGCAGGAGCGGAGAGTGGTTTTGCAAAAGACGAGAGTTTGCCATCAGAGAGGCATATATATATCTAGAAGCCTGATCACTTTTCCTCCTAATTCTTGGCACCTAGGCCACCACGTATACGTTCTATATATATGGAGAGGGAGACTCTGCAGACTGTATGCATGCATGGAAGCTCTCACCATCAGCGGTCTGCTTTTGCAGAAAGAGGGCCCAAGCGTCCAAAATCCGGCCGTTTCCGTCGGCAGCAGGAACGAGGAATCCACCGGTTCGAAACTTGGGTTGCCCACAGGACGGAATAAGAAGCAGACGTCTCCATTAATTAATTCCACTATTAATGTCAGGCGCGCTTCTGTCTGATCTCGCAGTTGCTGAGATCATTTAGAACCTATCAGTACTGTCTAGTCGATCCCTCGATTAAGGTGCATGCATGGATCATCACTTCCACCTCGACTATTCGGGATCATATTCTCAATGATAGAGCTGCTGTTTAATTTCATTTCCAGATCCTCTGGTTTCTTTGATAACCATCTTAATTAATCTCTACATTGGTTAGCGATGAAGGACTTGCCAAGCTAAGTTTCAGGAGTCAGGAGAAGCAATTGGCATATCCTTATATATTATTAGGGAAGACAAGAGAGAAGTCGGTTGCAGCAGACGAGCAGTTGCATGATGACTATTAATGGAGATCCGTATGGGTTAATTATCTCATATCGGAAGAATCAAGTGGGTTCTATATACTTATATAGCTTGGGTCTTAGAACTTTAACATCTAAATTTTGTGAATTTGTACATAGTATTAGAACAGGTCAATACTCATTACGATAATTGCGCCACCTCCCATTTAATTTTCCCTTATCGGAAGAATCAACACCTAAGTTTTGTGGGTTTCTACAAAGACTGCATTTCACCTTTTCGATATCAATCCCCTTGAGCAAGCCCCTGTAAAGCCTTGTGGTATGGGAGGTAGATCTGTTAGAAAATTTAGCATTAATCTACAATCAAAACAATGCCAGTAGCAGGGCATTTCGTAGTGCTCCAGTCGGATGCTTCAATACACAGGGACCAATTACATCTGAACACTGCATATGAAATTTGTCATTAACTGAGCCGGCTTTTGCTTCAAGTGGGTTGAACAGCAGGTTAAGGGGAAGACCTAAAACCTATAACTTCACAAGCCAATTAACGTGCATGGTTGCCAGGACTCAGGAGAGTGGCTGGTGCAATTTTCTATAGCCAATCATGCGTGCTGCTGCGCGCCGCAGCTCCGTTGAACCAGCTGACACGATTAACGTGCAATGTGAAATCATCTCTGCAGTAATATTCTACTGTACATGTCGTGTTTCTTTCCCGATCGAACATGGTTATTGTCGAGGCACCATAAAAAGACTAGATTCGCATGCTTTTGTTTTTCCACTGATGCCAGCCTGTAGGATTAACTTACTCTTTCTTTTTTTAGGATTAACTTACCACCTGCAGACTGCCAATTGATTATTGATATATACATATACTCCAAGTACATCACAGACAGACACAGAAAAAAGATGAAGAATTTTTAAAAAAGAAAATTTAACTCAAAACACAGACAAATACTCCCGTCTGAATTCGAGCACAGAAAACCTCCTTCCCACCCCATCTAATATCTATCCGATCGATCTACAAATGGGAGACAAGAGAGAGAGAGAGAGAGAAGATTCCCTGGATATTCCCCCAGCTGCGTGAATTTAAAGACTGCAACCATCCAAGCGTACGTACGCGTGTTTCTGCCATATCTCACCTTGCAGTTCTGATCGTCGAACATCAACTAATGATGAGAACAAATATAGTAGAGGAACGTACTGGATGACGCATCCAAAACTGTCCTGATCAGTGCCACCATGCATGTTATATTAATGGTCCGAAGTAGCTATTAGCAGAACCTAATTTATATATAAGATTGCCTAGCTGTACGCCTTTAACTAATTTCCCAGCCGCGTCCATCCAAATTGTTCTTTCGGTGCGACGTACCGCCGGCCCTAAAGATAGAAAAATCTCCGTAGCTTGAACATGTACACTGGTCTGGTGGTTAGTGCGCTGGGCCTTCTGGCTTCTGCTGTACTAATTAAACTTGAGCTTTAGCGTTAACGGCAAGGATTGTCGTCCCAAATCCGTACTGGTGTTAGTAATCTTGGAAGATGTAACTCAGACAGTAGGAGTGCCTATTCGAAGTGAACGGATTTTAGTCACCAGATCTTAGACACCGTGCAAAAATATTTTTAAATATCAAGAGACCACCCAAGCGTGCATATGTACTTAGGAGAAAATTTCTCTCTCCCTCTCCTCAAAAATAGACTTCATGTCGCTTTTAAAAGTCACAGTGCAATTTTAAAAAGAGAATATCCAACAAATCTACGGACACTGTGACTTTTTAGCGTACCTTTTTAAAGAAGGCTGGGGTAATATGCCAGCAGCACTGCTCCCAAATGAAAATTCAGAATTTTAAAACTCATCATCACAATCTCTAATTGTGTCAAAGATCCATCACAAATTAAATTATTATAAAATTGTTTTTTTTTAGACCTTGCTGCATGCCTTTGACACACTCCATCAAGCAGACACCCACTTGCGTTTGTTTGTTTGTTTCCCTGGGGCCAACCTCGCTGCTGGCATATACCCACTTGACACTTGTAAGATTCTTCCTGCCTTGTACTTCTGCGCTCGTACGTTATTCAGTAAGTTCGAGGATTGCTAGTAGAAGAATTTTAAACCACATGGGTTATATAAAGGATTTTTGCATAAAGATCATCATTTTTACATAACAAATGACAAATGCGTCATCATTTCAAATATCACTCATAAATAAGAAATGTTGCCGTTACACGATGCTACCCACATCTATACGTTTGACTATAGACTATCTGAACCCATGAAAGAAAATGGCTATTTAATTTGCCATGGCTCAAGTTGGCTCATATCACATATTTTCTTAGATCAAAGAACTTTTAAAAAAATAAAGCCAGGAATGTTGCTAGTATTTTAAAGAGGGGAGTTGGTGGGGGTGTTGGGGACGAGAAGGTTTGCCCCTCCATCACCGAGAGGGAGAGTGTGGTTAATTCTTTGTCAAGTGCGAAAGTGGTAACTTGGTTGGGTGGGCACCTCGCTGCACAGCAAAGAGTGTAGGGATCGATTATTGTAATAGGCTGTGCCTAGATTAGGACTGTCAATGGATCGGACTCAAGTTGGACTTATTTGAGTCCGACTTAAGCTCGATTCATCAATATGTAAGTTCAAGTCCAACCCAAGCTCGAACAATATAGGGCCGAACCAGGTCAGATTTAATATTTTTATAAAATTGAAAAGTCTGACTAAAGTCCGATTGATTTGAGTACTTAAATAAAAATTAAATTAATAATAATAATATATTTAATAATATAAAATTTCTAATCTCATGCACTCAATTAAGTAAAGTTTTGATGTTACTTATTTAATTTGTTTGAAAAGAGAGTTTTTAACTTTAAATAAGTAAAACAACATAATTTTAACTAAGTAAAATTTAAGATTTGAAAAGAAAAAAAAAGAGAGAGAACGGGTCGAACCGGCACATCGGATCGAACTCAAAGTTTGAGTCCAACCCATGGGCCTAGTTGGACTGGAATTTTAGATCCTACTAAAAATCTATGGGCAGAAAAGAGTCTTGCGGCCCAATCCAAATCAGGTCTAACCTGCAGACCTGTCAAGCAAGCTCGGCCCGTTGACAACCCTAGCCTAGATACTTTTAGGATAACTTTCTCAAAGTTTTCTCAAAATGTATGGGTTGAGGCATGGGCGGGTGGAAGAGGCACCGAATTTCTAAACCTGAGGCAAGAGTGCATTAACCAAAAAAAAAAAAAAACTCTTTGTCAAAAACACTCTAAGAAGAAATTACATATTCACATAAAAAGGAGGCGCAAATGGGTCAAACCCTAAACCACACCCAATTAGGACTCGAGGAGTTTGAGAAAGGTGTCTCTCAGTAAATAGCATAATTTAAAAACTGGCCTTTTTATATGGTATCTCAATCTTTTTTTAAAAAGGATAAACCTTTTTATATGGTATCCCATGACAGTCGTGGGGGTTAAACCCTTCACAATATTTGTAGAAATTTTTCTTAGAAATTTTTAAAAATATGTTGTGGAAGTAGTTACTCCTGACCTTACCTCCGAGTGCACGAAAGAATGTCCAATTAATTAAGTCACTCCTTATCTATGGTATTTCAATCTTTTTAGTGACTGATAACTTATTTAAAACGTTCAACACCAAAAGAGGTTAAAAATGACTAGTGGCTTTAATTTGGTGAGCCTACGTACCCAGCTTTCCACTGTAAGAAGAAATTAAATTGATTTTGGGTGGCATTAATATGGCTGTCTCCTAACTTGCTAGCCGGTGAAAAGAATTCCTGCAACTGTACGGACATGAATATGGAAAGGCCAACTTCAAAAAAAAATGTTCACATAGATGTTATCATCACGTAACCGGTAATCGATCTGTACCTCTCACTAATTTTAGTTTCCAACCCCTGTAAATAAATTAATTGTCTATACTATGGACTAACCTCTCTACTCACTACTCTCTTTGTTGATGGTGCATATGATTTTGAAGCCATAATACATATAGATTCTGAGTAAGCTTAGGATTCGACCTTCGTATATGTAAAACATTAATCACTTCTCTTGTACGGCTTTCAAAAATCCGACTTGAATTCGTGAAGGAAGGACTAAGTCGCGCGTGGACTCAGTCTTCGCCAAATAATTAAGCTTCATATATAGGTGAAAAATCTGTTGACGAGAGATATGCTCAGAACTCAGAAACACTTGTACATCATAACCAAGACGGGGAGAGAGATGAGAAGCATGCATCGTTAGACAAAGTGGATATAGACGACGAGTAATACTTAGTGTACTGATCCGTATTTGCCATACCATCCCGTGATGTCCCTTCTTTGACATGCTGTCTCCTTCACTGCCTCTATTATCTGCCGAGGTGTACGTACGTACGTGGGGAACTGTTTGCCGCGAGGAAAAGGGGGCGTCGTCTGGTGGATGCAAATTGACCTGGAACGAGCTTGTCATCGCAGATATAACTATCTTAACACGCTCTCCTTTCCTTCCACTCGATCAGATACGTAAAGATGAAACAAAACTTCGTGCACTGTGACCAAGGACATGCATGAAACCTAACAAAAACTGTGCGTGGAAATGCGGTGGTAGCTCTCACCATCAAGCAAGCAGACGAGCTGTCTTCCTGTCACCAAGGGTGCCCGGCCGCCGGCCCAACACGTCAATATCAGCCTCGCACACATAGGTATCGCCAACACAACTCACCGGATCGACCCATAGATGCCCACAGATTCGATGGAAAGTAGGAAGGGTGACGCATGCTTACGAACTTGTTTTGTAAGACCACCCCGTTTGTTTGCCTCCCAGTCGCACGGACGGATGCATATCACGGACAATTTAATTGTTTTGTAAGACCAACTAGTCAAGCTTTTGCGGCCGGTATGACGGTAGCTCTCTCCATAGAGGTCTTATATTGAATGGCCCAGAATAACTTTCAACGAGATATTGAGACCCATGTATGATTGTGATCTAAGTTATACAGCTATATAATATTTATCATGCTTCACATGAATTAGAAACCAAATTAAGTCCTTTCATATTTTGGACATCAATATTGGGACTCAAGATATGCACTTTCTTTTCATTTTTCGACAAACGCCGGCCTGTGTAATGGACTAACAGATCATTCACGGCCCTGGCGACGTATATGTAACTATTAGTATCACATATACTCATGCACGTGCACAAAGGTCATTACTTGGAGATTCGCGGAGTTGTGCAAGTAATTAAAGTACCGTGCAAGCCCCCAAAAGTTGCAATGTACGTATACACATTCACGTCTCACCAGGTCGTCATATGCAGATCAACCTCCTAACATGAATGATGAGATCATTAATTGTTGCGTGTGTCTCGGTTAATTTCTCAAGCCACCTAGAAAACTGCCATGCATGCAGTTACGTGGAGGGAAAATAGTTTAGTGAAACCTGTATTTAACATTATATGTGACATTTTAAAATTTGTGTCATGTGATCAGTAGTGTCAAATATATGTGTTACGGAATGATATCACCAAATCATTTTCTTACGTGAAGATGAGGGGTGAAAGTTCTACCTGCAGCATCCAACGGGAGACCAACTCCCATGCAACGTATATATGCGGTGGCCATCCCTATAATCAATTTTGTTGGTGGGCATAGTCTCATCGATTTATATGAGTTGGTGTAGATAATCTTGAGCCTCTTAATCTCATCACCTAGGTTTTGTGGATTCTAAGATGGTATCACTCCACAGTCCATCTGACCGTGAGGGGAGTGTTGGCAGGTATTGTAGCAACTCAGATTTTTATAAAATTTTAATAAATAAAAATTTATTATCACATGTGAAAAATTACATCACAATTAAATGAAATTTTTTATTTGTGAACTAAATAATACATTACAATGATTAATAAAAAGATTGGATTGTGTCATACATAACTAGGGTGATAAACATTAAACCCAACTTTAAGACAATTAAACTTAATAACGATAAAATTTATTATCACATGTAAGAAACTAAAGCGGAATTGGATGAAATTTCATAGGCATGAACTAAATAATATATCGCAACGAATGATTAAAAATTTGGGCTAATTATACGTGTTTGACTTAGCAAAACTTTAAAAGCCGATAAACCCAATAATGTTGATAATTTATTATCACATGTGTGTAACTCAAAAGACCATCAAATAAAATGTGATATTGGTTTAATAGGTTTATTGGACTTAATGGGAGGTTAAATAGTGAGAATAGATACTAAGCCAATACCCACTAATTGTATAGGTTAATTAAGCTTAAATTCTTATAAAATGGGCCATAGAGAGCCCAAACCCTAGCCCAATGAAGGGGGATGAATTGTTGTCACTCCTACTCAAATTAGGATTGAAACATGGTAATTACTCATAAGAGCAAGTCAAATCATAGCCCTCTTGTTGCTCTTTAGGAAGTTGCCTAATTTAAACCCTCCATGACCTAGTATTATAAATACTCCACATATTCTCCATTGGGAAAACTCTAGCATGAATTGGAGGTTGCAAGGGAGGCTTGGGAGGCTGAAGAATATGGGAGAACTCGTGGGTAGCATCTCCAACTCCAAATCAACTTGTTCTTTGTGG
Source organism: Colocasia esculenta (assembly GCA_014218235.1). Lineage (NCBI taxonomy): Eukaryota > Viridiplantae > Streptophyta > Magnoliopsida > Alismatales > Araceae > Colocasia > Colocasia esculenta. The sequence continues at coordinate 656,499 of JACBKR010000945.1, forward strand.
TTCTTCATCAACTCTTCAAGAAAACAACCGAAAGGTTGGTATTCTCTGGCGAAAATCTAATTAAATCCGTACATATATAGGTTGTTCTCCATGCATATAAGATGTTCATATTATTTTCTCCAATTTCTATCATGCATAAACTTCAAATTTAAGCCTCAAGTTTTAGTTTCATGCTCATACAAGGTATATGATCATGATTTGATATCTCTTTAATGCCTCAACCATACAACATGGAATTCTTATTGTATTATCTTCTATGTCACAGCAATGTTTTCAAAGCAACTCTAGAATTTAACCGTTGATAAATAAATTTAAATTAGAATAAAATAAGATTAAATTAAAACCCATTAAGTCAAATTAGGAAATAGGTTAACTAATAGGGTACATACATGAATTAATGGGCCTAAAAGTGAAGAGCCCAAGTTGGATTGGAGATAATTAATGCAATTTCGTACCTAAAATATTGATAAATATAAAAGGGTTAAGATAATCACTATTTAACTCATAATTATCCTAAAAAGGAGTCCTAGACTTATCCTAATCCCTTGCCCACGGATTTAGAGCCCACCCTATGCTAAATAGATGGATAAAGGCTAGGAAATAGAGAGATAAATATGGGAAATTCGTAGCTAGAAGAGAGGGAAGAGTTTTAAGTGTGTAGGAGTCTTAAGAGATACAAATACTCTCTTATTTCATACCAACCCAACCTTAGACACCTTTTGAAGCTTGGAGAACGAGGGAGAGGAGTATTTAGACGTGGAGATCAAAAAGGAGAAGGCTAGGAACAAAAAGTTTCTCCAAGTTCTTCATCTTCTAACCCTAGGATTTCAAAGCGTGAAAAGGTAGACAATCTCTCAAGCAAAAATAAATTAATTTCGACCCTAGGTAGACCATGAACCCATCTTCGATCGAAAGCCCCATGTTTTCCCCAATTATTATCATGTCATTCGTGAGTATTTCATGTTCAAAGTTCTGTCATGAACTTGTAACCGAATTGACTTGTTTATCTTAAATCCATATCCATGCTTGATTTCGTATCATGAAACCTTTACCATACTTGCTACTGGATGTCAAAAATCCAATGATACCTTTTTCCCCAATTTCTATCATGTACCCCATTCGAATTTGACTATTTTCCATCGTTGTGTCGGATTTTAAGTTCATCATGAAGAACCTGATAATAGCATGACCATACCAAGTAAGAAGTCTAATTACCTCTTACTGTGAATACCCCTACAAGTCTAGTTGCATTTAAAACTGATTTCGTGATTTTTTTTATTGTGTATATGATTTGTTATTAATTTTTAAAGAGCACTGGGTCAAGCCTTGGTTGCAAGGACCGCAACCCAAGGTGACATGTGTCATCTGCCAGAGCTCGGGCCGAGGTTCTAAGAATGCGACGACCCGATAGGTCGCGTTCTCAACCAGGTCGCGACAAGGACCCACGTCGCGTCCTTAACGTGACAGTGACCTACGTCGTGATCTCCTCGTCATATCAGCCCGACCTAGACGCGCCGCCCCAACCTGCCGCGACGAGCACCTCGTCGTCATGTCGGCGTCTCTGTTGGAACCAGAACACGTCGGCTCGACCTGTCGCGACTTGAGCGACCATAGCGTCGGCCAACCCTGTCAGGATCTGAACGCAACGCCAGCCGACGTCGTGACCTGACTGTTGCATCCAGAAACCCTAATTGTCATACAAATCATATTAATCTTGTCTTATAACCATTATTTAATCACTGAAATGTCCTTTTATAAACAGTAACGACCTATTAATATATAATGGGTATTATTTACATGATTTTTATTAATTAAAAGATGTGTGCACGATTATTCTTACTAACTTGATTCTCTTGCACATGCACACACTATACATGAATTTTTGCCGTGAGACCTTACTGAAAATTATTCAATAATATATCTAGTAATTAAGTGTAATTATTCATGTAAATTTCCCTATTTACTTTAAATGGACTTGTCTTCGATTTAGTTGCATGATTTAAAACCGCTATCGCGTCCCTCTGCCTTCGAGCACTCAAGGCATGACGAACAATTGTTTCTTCCACACTTCTAACTTTGCTTGGACGACTTCTCTGTTGGGAATACTCCTGACTGGACCAGGAACTCCTTGTCGAGGCCTCCGTAAGTCTCCTTGACTTTGGCAGACATCCATTGCCGACGAGTAGGTTGTACCATCAACACCTATTTTACCCTCAGGGATAAGTATGATCCATCGGCCTTAGTTTGTTCTCTCTTACCTTGAGATTATGCCGAATCTCTGGCCTGTGTTCATAACACGACTATTGGGCGGTGTGACTTTTACCGGACTACCGGCACACGACCGTGTGTGTTGCGCAACTGTTATTATCGCTCGTTTATCGTTGTTTTACGAATATGACCATGTTCTCATTTACTAGTTCTACACTATCATTTGTTCACGTTCTCTCTATACTCTCATCTATTCATCAATTACTCTCATCTATTCTTGGTACTCTATTTGGCCATCCATTTGATTGTCTAAGATAAAAACGTGATCAATGCCACGCAACATTATAAAGGGCTCAATTTGGTCCTAGGAGGTGCGCCCGAAAGGCTATAACTCGTGGGGGTTTAATGATCAGGGTGTTCATCATGCATCCAACGCATGACTAACAAGATTTAATCTATGACAATCAATCATTGAAATTACTTGATCTCGTGGTTGAAAGAATATCGACCAAACATGCTATCGCGACTAGTGCACTTTTGTGCAACCTTACATGCTATCTTGTTATATGGCCAACCTGTCATCATGCTTGTTGTGCTATTTCATTGAAAGTATTGTCGCTCACTTGCTATCTCATGCATCACTGTCGTGTCTTTTCTTGATCATTCTCGATAGTTATCATGCTTGACAAGACATTAATCGCTTAAAGCATGCCTGTGTATACGAGATATTAAGTCCTACTGAGCGTTATCGCTCACCCTACACTATTTATTTCATGTGTTTCAGGTGAGTCAGATAGAGACTACCACATGAATGAGGATGGGAATGAGGAAGGCCAGGAGTGACCCCACTTTCGACAACCAAAGTTTTTGGGAGTTTAGTTAGTTGAATAATTGATGTGCAGTTATTTTCATTTGAATGAAGTACTCTGGGCCCTAGTTATGGCTCTAAATTAGCGAATATAATAGACGTTTGGAGGAGTTATTAATGAAAGTTGGATCGTTTGGCATTATTCCAATCTGTGCAATGGTTTGATGTTTATTTCTCGCTCGATACTATTATTTAACTGTATTATCGCTCTGATATTCCGCGTCAGGGCGTTACAGTTTTGTGGTATCAGAGCCTAGGTTATTCTTAAGTATTGGATGATCTAGGATTGACTTGCCTCGACTAGAGTTAATTATCATACCTATGTGAGAGATGGTTAGAACCATGGGTAATAAGTTAAAATAAACTCACACATGCACAAACTTAGTGTCATTTCAATATCTTAGATAAATTTTTCTTTTGAAGGAACTTAGAACATAGCAATGGCAGCGGAGCGTGCTCAACTCCGTGGCATGCAACAAACCATACAGAAGCTCACTCGAGCATTACTTCAAGCTGCTCAAGGCGGTGGTAATCGAAGAGTAGGAGATTTACACAGAAACTTCCATAGCATGAACCCACCTCGTTTCAGTGGGACCACTGACCCTGACGAGGCTGAGCATTGGTTAAAAGAAATTGAACGCATCTTCCACGTCATGCAATGCGCGGATGGTGTTACACTACTACTGGCCACTTTACAGCTAGAAAGGGACGCCCGTGCGTGGTGGGAAGCTGTTGAAGCCACTCGGGCTGATGCACAATTCACTTGGGATGAATTCAAGGAGCAGTTCAATTCCAAGTATTTCTCTGAACGAGTTCAAGAGAGAAAAGCGGCTGAATTTGCTGCATTAAAGCAAAGGAACCCTCTCGGTAGCAGAATATGAAGCCCAATTCTCTCGATTAGCTCGATGTGCTAATCACCTTGTTAGTACTAAGAAAATGAAGGTGAGGCGATTTCTTAATGGGCTTAAGCCTTCTTACATTACACAACTTGCACCATTTGACATCCAAATCTATGCTGACATGGTTAAAAAGGCCCAGTTGCTAGAGGATGCGACCGATCTTACAGATCGCATCAAGGGTAGGATTGTCAGGAAGGAACAAGCACCTGGTTCAACAAGCAGATCGGGCAACAGCAAGAAGCGGTCATTCAACATCACCGAAGGACCGAATCAGGAAAGGAAGCCCAAGATCGCTACCCCCTCAAACACCAACAAGACTAACTGTGAGCATTGTGACAAATCTGGTCACACTGCCGATGAATGCTGGAGGAAAGCGAGTGCAAGCCTACACAGCAAAAATCGCAATCACCGCATTTCTGAGTGCCCTGTGCTGAAGGAGAAGGAGAAGAAGAAGCACCCGAATGGGCAAAAGAATCCTGGCCGACTGCAAGTTATGCAGGAAGTAGAGACCACCAAGGAGGGTGGAGTCGTGGAAGGTACACTACAAGTCTTTTCTCAATCAGTATTTATTTTGTTTGATACTGGTGCTACACATTCGTTCATATCACAAGCATTTGCTGATACCCTAACTGTTAAACCTGCATATATGGGTTTTGAATTGCCTGTCACAATACCACTAGGGGAGAAAGCCCAATTGAACAAATATTTTCCATTAGCTAATGTAATGATCGGTGAACTCAATTTGAGAGCCGACCTGGTGTGCATGCCCATGGAAGGCTATGATGTCATATTGGGAGCTGATTAGCTATCCACTTACGGTGCCTGTGTTGATTGTAGAAGAGGGAAGATTACATTTAGTAAATTCCCTAAATTAACCATCACGAGACGTAGACACAAGAGGCACTTATCTCTCGTCTCTACTATTCGGGCACAGAGCATGATTAGGAAGGGTTGTGTGTCATTCCTTGCCGCTACAGTAGTTGAAAAGAAAGCACCCAAAGTAGCTGACATACATATAGTGCAAGAATACTTCGATGTTTTCCCCGATGAGCTGCTAGGCATTCCACCTGAACGAGATGTGAACTTCTCAATCGATCTGACCCCTGGAGCTGCACCGGTGTCACGTCAACCATATAGAATGTCTCTTGCTGAACTGAAGGAACTGAAGGAGCAATTGATGGAGTTGCTGGAAAAAGGCTTTATCAGACCGAGTACTTCCCCTTGGGGAGCACCCGTGTTGTTTGTAAAGAAGAAGGACAGATCTATAAGGTTATGCATTGACTACAGGTAGTTGAATCAGCTGACTATCAACAACAAATACCCTCCGCCTCGCGTCGATGAGTTATTTGATCAAATATCTTGAGCTAAGTACTTTTCTAAGATTGACCTTAGGTCTGGATATCATCAGATGAGAATCAAATATGTAGATATTTATAAGATGGCTTTCAGGAGCAGGTACAAACGTTATGAATTTGTAGTTATGCCTTTTGGACTAACCAACGCTCATGCAGCTTTCATGTAATTAATGAACAGCATCTATCGGCCATACCTCAATAACTTCGTCGTGGTGTTTATTGATGATATTCTTATATATTCCAAGACCAAGGAAGAGCACGAGGAGCATCTATGCAAAATTGAGCAAGTGTGAGTTCTGGCTCGAGGAAGTTTCATTCTTAGGCCATGTCATATCTAAGGATGGTATAGTTGTTGATCCTTCTAAGGTTGAAGTTGTACTCAACTGGGAGAGACCAACCAATGTCACTGAGATTAGAAGCTTTTTGGGACTGGCTGGCTATTACAGGCGGTTCATAAAGGATTTCTCCAAGATTGTTGTACCCCTTACTCACCTTACGCGAAAGGAGAATTGTAACGCCCCGATGCAGAATATCGGAGCGGGATTACAATTATTAAATAGTACAGAGCAAGAAAATAAATACAAACCATTGCACAATGGAATAATACTAAATGAACTCCAATTTCATTAATAATCCACCAAACTTCATTACATCCATAAATATCTCATCAACTTCACTGACTAACTATTACATCAACGTATCAGAGCCAAAACTAGGGCCCAGAGTAATTTATTGAAAATTCAAACTAATACATCATAACTATCTGACTCTTTCTATACTAACTAACAACTAGCGCAATGGTAGCTGATAAGGGTCACTCCTGAACGTCATCCTCAGTCCCGTACTCATGAGTGTAGTCATCGTCAAACTCACCTGAAACACATTAAATAAAAACATAGGATGAGCGAATAACGCCCAGTAGGACATAATATCTCATGAACACAAGCATAGTTTAAATAATTAATGTCTTAATGGCAGGTTAACTAGAGAGAATAGTCATGTAGAGCGAGAAACGATAACAAGATAACAATAGCATCTGGTACAGGGAAAATAGCACAACGAAAACGATAATAGAATGGCCATGTAACGATATAACATGTAAATTGCACAACGTGCACTAGTAACGATAACAATTGAAATGGTATAGATAGCACTTTGATTGTCATAGATTAATCTTGATAGTATGATGGCGCTGGATGCATGCCGTAACACATCCTTGATCATTTTAACTCCCATGGGCACTAGCACTTTTCGGGCGCTTCTCCCAGGACCTGATCGGGCCCCATTGCACTGGCATTAGTCATTTCTTTATCTTGACAATCACATGAATGGCCAATAGGGTACCAAGAAATAGATGAGAGTAGTAGACAAGATAGATGAGAGTGTAGAGAGAGAATGTGAATAGATGAGAGGATATAGATAGTAGATGATATAGGGACAATATCGTAAAACGCGATAAACAATGATAGTCACAGTTGCACAGCACAAGGTCGTGTACCGGAAATCTGATAAAAATCATCACCGCCCACTAGCCGTGCTGTGTACACAGACTTAGATGGTCCGGCGTGTTCACAAGATAAGGAGAGAACACATTAAGGCCATGGATCGTACTGATCCCTAAGGTGTAACGGGTTTTAGGGTACAACCAGCTCGTCGACAATGGACGTACGCCAAAGCTAAGAAGACTTACGGAGGCCTTGACAAGGAGTTCCTGGCCCAGTCGAGAGTATTCCCGATGGAGAGGTGGTCCAAGTCAAGAGAAAGTGTGTAGAAAACTGGTCCGTCGTGTCTCGAGTGCTCGAAGGCCGAGGGAAATGGTAACGGTGTACAAAACACACGTATAAAATGAAGATAAACGTGATTAATTAAATAGGCAAATTTAGTCATTTATTTCGCTAATTTACCAGATATATTATTGAATAATTTATTAGAGTCAAATGGTAATTTATAATGTTATGTGTGTGTAAGTGTAAAGAAATCATGAGATGATGATAAATCGTGCAAATGTCCTTTAAATAATTAAATTTATATCATTATTGCCATTTACTAATTTATCAAGTCGAATTAACTATAACATGGTTAAATCATGGCTAAATAAGGGTTATATAGCCAAATCAGCAAGGGCATGTGCATAAATTGAATTTCTGGCCGAAATCTTCAAATCGCGGCGGGCCTACCCGCCACGATTCAAATCGCGACGGGCGGCTCGGTCGCGGTCCAAAGCCCAACCGGCCCTATCATGTCCCTCTAATTTAGCAGCGGAATAAATCAGGGAGGCATGAACAACGTGTATGGTAACGTAAATTGCGCATACATTCGCAAATATCAGAGCAACTAATGAACAATATTTGCAATAAAACTCATAATTTTATTAATAATTCATCTAAACTATTACAACTACTAATTCAAAGCCAAAACACAGGGCTCAATAGCATCATTACATTTGGAAATGATAACTAAACAACTAACTAAACTAACTCTAGGGTACTGGGAATAATCCATCGCTATGACTCCAAGTCGCTCATCACTCCAGTCCAATCCCATTGATATGTGTAAGGTCATCATCTGACTTACCTGAAAACATAATATTTGCAATAAAACTCATAATTTTATTAATAATTCATCTAAACTATTACAACTACTAATTCATAGCCAAAACACAGGGCTCAATAGCATCATTACATTTGGAAATGATAACTAAGCAACTAACTAAACTAACTCTAGGGTACTGGGAATAATCCATCGCTATGACTCCAGGTCGCTCATCACTCCAGTCCAATCCCGTTGATATGTGTAAGGTCATCATCTGACTTACCTGAAAACACAATATCAAATAACGAAGGGTGAGTGATAATGCTCAGTAGGACTTAATATCTCGTGTAAACAAGCATGCTTTAAGTGATTAATGTCTTGTAAAGCAGGTTAACTAGAGAGAACGATCAAGTACAGTCAAAAGAGAGTAACAGCGCAAGATAACGAAAGATTAATGGCATACTATATCAAGAGAATGATAGCATGCGATAACAAGTGAACGATAATACACTTCACAAGAATATTGCAAAACTAGAATGATAGAGAAATGACTATATAAAGAGATAGCGTGTAATGAGATAGCGTGTAACGAGATAGCGTGTAACGAGGTAACGTGTATGGTTGCACAACAGTGCACTAGAAGAGTACGGCAGTAGTCACTTTAGGATAGTAGCCGTTCACGATGGCACATTACGTCTGAACTCCTCAGACTAATATTAAAACAGTCAGTGCTAGTACAGTAATAGCATAGAAATGGTACAATACGTCTGAACTCCTCAGATTAATAGTATAACAGTTAGATGTCTAGCCAAAATAGTATAGTCAGAACCGGTGCAATGCAGAACACCGTCAATACCCTCTGCAGATATTTTCGGGTGGCTCTCTGCCCCCAGGACTAGATTGGAGCCCTTCGGACACTCTCTGTGCCCTGCACAGTATGCATTTGATACAGTAGAGTCACAAGACCCATATTATGGCGCTAGACAGTCAAATATAGTACAAGCAATGGGAGCCACAACAGCTCAAGAGTATCAAGAGAGTACTAGCTGAATAGACAAGATAGTAGAGTGAACGTGAATAGATGAGAGTACAAGGATAGTAGATGAGATAGGGATATAATCGTAAAACAACGTTAAATCACGATAGTAACAGTTGCAAGGCACTAGGTCGGGTACCGGCAGTCAGGTAGAAGTCACATTCGCCCATTAACCGCGCTATGAACACTGGCTAGATGGGCCAGCGTGATCACAAGATAAGAGAGAACTTACTAAGGCCGTTTGGATCGTACTGATCCCTAAAAGTGTAACGAGATTTAAAGGTACAACCAGCTCGTCGGCTAAGGACGTGCGCCAAAGCCAAGAAGACTTACAGAGGCCTTGACAAGGAGTCCCTGGTCCAGTCAGGAGTATTCCCGATGGAGAGGTAGTCCAAGTCAATAGAAAGTGTGTAACGAAACGTTGTCCGTCTTGCCTCGAGTGTTCGAAGGCAGAGGGACGCGATAACGGTGTACAAATCACGCGAATAAAATGAAGACATGTGTCATTTAAATAATAGGAAAATTAGGTAATTAATTTCACTTAATTACCATATACATTATTGAGTAATTTAATAGGGTCAAATGGCAAATGTTAATGATATGTGTGTGTAAGTGTAAAGAAAATCATGAGAATATGATAAATCGTGCAAATGGCTTTTAATTACTGAGGATTATTTAATTAAAGACAATTAATATCATTCAGGTAAAGGATAGTCTTAATAGTGTATGATTTATCTTAAATAAAGGTTAAATGGTAAATAGAACAGGGGTATAAACACAATTATCAGGTTGTGGCCGAAATCTGGAAATTGCGGCGGGGGAGCCCGTCGCAATTCAGGTCGCGACGGGGCGGCCGGGCGCGTCAGGTGAACCGGCGGGTCTGGCCCGGTGTGGGGTGGAAATCGCGGGGGCTTAGGCCTCCGCGTTCTTAACGCGACATGACAGCGGGGTGCGACCCGGCTGATATCGCGGCGGGTCGCGTCGTCGCGATATCAGAAGGGTCCGGCCCTTTTTCCCTTTTTCCAGGGCGGATTCTGTTTGATACAGGGTACTTGTAAATTCAATATAAAATCGCACGATGATCCAAAAATCATGAAACTAATTTTAAACGAAAGTAGACACATAGATCTATCAACATGTATGATTAATTTGAAAATAGGCAAGGTTTAGGTATGCTTTGATTAGGTTGCATTTCGGTGACCTAAACATGCGCAGTCAAGGTTCAACGAATTAATTAGTGATAGATACATGATGAAATTTAGGGAAACTATGGGCATTTGAAAGCTAACATGATGTAGTATTTATGAGAATTTTCTCATGGCAAGAGATCATGTATGCACGAGGTTTGAAAGTAAACATGAAGGTTCGGGTATATGGATAAGACAAGGATTCAAAGAATTAATTCTCCCTCATGGGAGATCGAAATATAGCAAAACCAAAGGGATTTTGCAAGGGACCATGAAGTCTACCTAGGGTAATTTGTACATGAATTTGGCTTGAGAGATTACCTACCTTTTTACGTGACAAGAAAACTAGGATTTATGACGTAGTGGGAAGGAGAAATCCCCTCCCTTCCCAGCTTCTCCTCCTTGCTCCTTACGTCCACAGCCTTCTCCTTCGTCTTCCAGAGCTTCCACCTCGTTCTAAGGGGTTGATAGGGCCTAATGAGAGGTGTATGGGTTGCTACAAGAGTCCATTCTTTCTAAAACTCTTCATTTCCTATTAAATTTTGAATTTCCCTGATTTATCTCTCAATTCCTCTCCTTTATCTCTTAATTAGGGTTGGGAAAAGATCAAATTTCGTGGGTAATGGATTAGGATATGATTAGGACTCTTTTTAGGATATTTATAACCCTTTTTAGTACTTATCTTACCCTTATTTAATTTATTTATTAATTAACTCTGAATTTCCATATTTATCTCCCCTTATTCTAGTATTTATCCACTCATTGGCTTGGGGAGAGATCTAATTTCGTGGGTAATAGGTTAGGGTAAGTCTAGGACTCTTTTTAGGGATATATATATATATATATATATGTCATTTATTATTTATCTTAACCTTTTTTCTAATTATTGCTATATTTAATACGAATTTCACTTAATTAACTCCCATTTCATGATGGGCTCTTCATATTTGGGCCCAACAATTCATGTTAGGACCATTAATAAAACTCATTACTGATTTAACTTAATAGGAATTGATTTAATTCCAATTATTCACCCTTTATTCTTATTTAAATCTATTTATCTCACTTATTCAATTAATTTTTATTTTAATTCGATTTAATATTATTTATGTCAATATTTCTAACCTTCATCATTTGGGCTCTTACTCTTGGCCCAATATCTTATCTGAGCTTAATTGTACAACCTATATATGTACTTACTTTGCTTAATGAATTCTTAATTATCCTTTTATTAGGGAATTTATTCATGGGCAAAAATTGTCCATTGGTCCAAATATCATAATGGGATATCAACCCATATTATTTAAAGTCTACCCACATGTTTATTTTCATTTATAATCTACTTTGGCTCATAACATAATGGGTTCTTCGACTTATTCCTTAATTATGCTAATAAGTCGCATAAATTCTTAAAGTAAGTCTAAATGAATTTTTTGTGCCCAAATTTCTTGATGGGTCTTTAGAGAATATTATTTAAAGTATAACTATTATTTTTACAGAATTTTTATATGAGTTTATATGTATGCGATAATAATACGTACCTTTTTAACTGGTTGAATTTATTAATTGATAAAATTTCGATTTATCCATAATTTTTAAGTAATAGATTTTCCGGGGTACTACAAGCCCGGTCCAGTCCGCGCCAGGAATCGCGGCGGCTTAGGCCGCCGTGTATCTTAACGTGATGTACCCACCGGCTGCGACCCCGCTGGTATCGCGGCGAGTCTCGCCGCCGCGATATCAGGGAAGGTCCGGTCTTTTACCCCTTTTTCCAGGGTGAATCCTCTTTGATAGCTAGTCATTCTAAATTCCATATAAAATCGCACGGTGATCCAAAAATCATGAAACTAGTTTTAAACGAAAGTAGACATATAGATCTATCAACATGCACAATTAATTTGAGAATAGCTAAGGTTTATGCATGCTTTGATCAAGTTACATTTTGATGACCTAATCATGCGCAGTCAAGGTTTAATGAATTAATTAGATATGGTTACATAATGAAATTTAGGAAAACTAGAGATGTTAGAAAGCTAACATGATGTAGTATTTATGAGAATTTTCTCATGGCATGGGGTCATGTATGCTCGAGGTTTAAGAGTAAACATGAAGGGTCGGGTACATGGCACTGACAGAGATTCAAAGAATTAATTCTCCCTCACGGGAGATCGAAATGGAGCGAAACTAGAGGGTTTTTGCTCAGGAACATGAAGTCTTCCTAGGATAATTTTTACACGTATTTAGCTTGAGAGATTGCCTACCTTTTTTACAGAGTAAAGAAAACCCTAGTTGGTGATGAAAAATGAAGAAGAAATCCCTTGCTCTAGCTCCTCTCCTCCTTGGCTCTTCGTCCTCAGCCATTCTCCTTCGTTCCCCAAAGTCTCAGCACGCAAATGAGGGTTGAGAGGGTCGGATTAGGGTGTATTGGTTGCTAATAAAGTCCTTCTTTCCTAAAAACTCTTCTTTCTATTAAAAATTTGATTTTTTCCTTATTTATCACCTTCTTCCCTAGCCTTTATCTCCTAATTAGGATGGAAGAGAGGTTAATTTCGTGGGTAATGAGTTATAGTAAAGTTAGGACTCCTCTTTTAGATATATATGACCTATTTAACCCCTTTTCTAATTTACTATTATTTAACAATGCGAATTTCACTTAATTAAATCTCATCCCATGATGGGATCCTCTTTATTAGGCCCATTATTTTGTAATTGAGCCATTTACACAACTCATTAGGGTTTTAACTTAATGGGCTTGCTTAAATCCCCTTTTATTTCACTTATTTCTCATTTATTCTGATTAAATTTATTTGCCTCATTTATTTAAAATAAAAAATTTTATTTTATTTAGATTTTAAAAATCCAGGGTACTACAAGAATCCTTATGTCTCGAGCAAGGAATGTGAGAAGAGCTTTCAGACCCTGAAGAAATGCCTAACATCTGCACCTATCCTCGCATTATCAGTCGAGGGCGAAGCATTCTCAGTCTACACTAATGCATCGGGAATCGGTCTAGGCTATGTTTTAATGCAGAATGAAAAGGTGATAGCTTATTCATCTAGACAGTTGAAGCCTCATGAGGTCAACTACCCTGTCCATGACCTAGAACTAGCTGCGGTTGACTTTACACTTAAGATCTGGAGGCATTATCTCTATGGAGAACAATTTATTGTCTACTCTGATCACAAGAGTCTGAAGTATTTATTCTTCCAGAAGGAGCTCAATATGAGACAAAGGAGATGGCTGGAGTATCTGAAGGATTTTGATTTCAATATTCAATATCACCCTGGCAAAGGTAATGTGGTAGCAGATGCACTCAGCAGGAAGCCTGTGACATCCTTATCTTGCTTAGTCATGGGAGAGATGCAGTTACTAGAACAATTTGCCAGTCTAGATCTAAATATTGAGTAGAGAAGTGATCAAGTACTAGTGGCTAACCTTAGAGTACAACCCGACATTTTTGTCGAGATCAGGGAACAACAAGCAAATGATCCATTTCTAATCCTAGTCAAAGAAACCTTAGCTGATAGATCGGATTTTTCCATCACTGAGGATGGAAGATTGTTATTTTAGGGCAGGACATGTGTGCTTGATAATGAAGAGTTGAAAAGAAAGTTGATGGATGAAACTCACTAGACTAAGTACACAATTCACCCTGGCGTAACCAAGATGTACCAAGATATGAAAAGATCATTTTGGTGGCCCAACATGAAACGTGAGGTTGCTGAGCATGCCGCGCACTGCCTCACTCGTCAACAAGTCAAAGCAGAACACTGACGTCCTACGAGTGTACTCAGACCCCTGAACATACCAGAGTGGAAATGGGAGAGCATTGGCATGGACTTCATCATGGGTTTACCTCGAACTCGTGGTAGACTCGATGCTATTTGGGTCATTGTGGACCGACTAACTAAGTCTGCACATTTCTTGGCAATCAAGAGTACTTGGAGTGTAGATGTGTTCGCATCCTTATATGTGAAGGAGATTGTGAGACTGTATGGAGTTCCTGTATCCATAGTCTCATATCGTGACCCTAGATTCACCTCTCGATTTTGGAAGGGACTTTAGACTGCACTGGGAACTAAATTTAATTTTTGTACTGCATTCCACCCATAGACAGATGGGCAGACAGAAAGAACAAACTAGATCGTAGAAGACGTGCTGCGAGCATGTGCTATAGATTTTGAAGGGTATTGGAATGAACAGTTATCATGAAAGGAATTTGCCTACAACAACAGCTACCAAGCCAGTATTAAGATGGCACCATTTGAAGCTCTGTATGGTAGAAGTTGTAGATCACCAGTATGTTGGAATGAAATGGGTGAACAACAATGGTTGGGACCAAACATGGTGCAAAACACAAGCAGAGACATACAGATCATCAGGGACAGAATTAAAATAGCTCAGTCCAGGCAAAAGAGCTATGATGACAAACAGAGAAGGGACCTAGAATTCCAAATCGGAGATCATGTACTGTTGAAGGAATCCCCAACTAGAGGATTTCAAAGATTTGGAATGAAACGCAAGTTGAGGCCAAGATTCATAGGTCCTTTTGAAGTACTTGAAAGAGTTCGCGAAGTGGCGTATCGTCTAGTATTACATCCACAATATTCCACCATACACAATGTTTTTCATGTATCTATGCTGAGAAAGTATGTGTACAACCCATCTCATGTGATTCCCTATGACGATATAGTCCTGCACAAGGATATGACATATGAAGAGAAACCAGTCAAAATTCTAGACAAGAAGATACAGCAGCTTTCGAATCGACTTATATATGTGGTAAAGGTACTCTGAAATAATCATGGAGTCGAAGAAGCCACATGGGAACCCGAAGCAACGATGAGACGAAACTATCCGGATCTATTCAGTAAGTCATTCTTCCTCTTATAATCATATGAATTTGGGGACCAAATTCTTTTTAAGAGGGGGAGGATGTAGCAACTCTAGAATTTAAACATTGATAAATAAATTTAAATTAGAATAAAATGGGATTAAATTAAAACCCATTAAGTCAAATTATGAAATGGGTTAACCAATAGGGTACATACATTAATTAATGGGCCCAAAAGTGAAGAGCCCAAGTTGGATTGGAGATAATTAATACAATTTCGTACCTAAAATATTGATAAATATAAAAGAGTTAAGATAATCACTATTTAACTTATAATTATCCTAAAAAAGAGTTCTAGACTTATCCTAATCCCTTGCCCACGGATTTAAAGCCCACCATATGCTAAATAGATGGATAAAGGCTAGGAAATAGGGAGATAAATATGGGAATTTTGTAGCTAGAATAGAGGGAAGAGTTTTAAGTGTGTATGAGTCTTAAGAGATACAAATACTCTCTTATTTTGTACCAACCCAACCTTAGACACCTTCTGAAGCCTGGAGAATGAAGGAGAGGAGTATTTGGACATGGAGATCAAAGAGGAGAAGTGTATGAACGAAAAGCTTCTCCAAATTCTTCATCTTCTAACCCTAAGATTTCAAAGCGTGAAAAGGTAGGCAATCTCTCAAGTAAAAATAAATTAATTTTGACCCTAGGTAGACCATGAACCCATCTTCGAAAGCCCCATATTTTCCCCAATTATTATCATGTCATTCGTGAGTATTTCATGATCAAAGTTTTGTCATGAACTTGTAACCGAATTGACTTGTTTATCTTAAATCCATATCCATACTTGATTTCGTCTCATGAAACCTTTACTGTACTTGCTACTGAATGTCAGGAATCCAATGACACATTTTTCCCCAATTTCTATCATGTACCTCATTTGAATTTGACTATTTTCCATCACTATGTCGGATTTGAAGTTCATCATGAAGAACCTATTAATAGCATGAACATACCAAGTAAGAAGTCTAATTACCTCTTATTGTGAATACCCCTACAAGTCTAGTTGCATTTAAAACTAATTTCGTGATTTTTCGTTGTGTATACGATTTGTTATTAATTTTTAAAGAGCATTGGGTCAAGCCTTGGTTGCATGGACCACAACCCAAGGTGACATGTGCCATCTACCAGAGATCAGGTCGAGGTTCTGAGAACGCGACGACCCGATAGGTCGTGTTCTCAACCAGGTTGCGATAAGGACCCACGTCACATCCTTAACGCGACAGTGACCTATGTTGCGATCTCCTCATCATATCAGCCCGACCTGGAGGCGCCGCCCCGACCTGTCGCGACGAGCACCTCGTCGTTGCATCGGCGTCTCGACTGGAACTAGAACGCGTCGGCTTGACTTGTCGCGACCATAGCGTCGGCCAACCCTGTCGCGATCTGAACGCGACGCCAGCCAACGTCGCGACCTGACTGTTGCATCCAGAAACCCTAATTGTCACACAAATCATATTAATCTTGTCCTATAACCATTATTTAATCCCTAAAATGTCCTGTTATAAACAGTAACGACCTATTAATATATAATAGGTATTATTTACATGATTTTTATTAATTAAAAGATGTGTGCACGATTATTCTTGCTAACTTGATTCTCTTACACATACACACACTATACATGAATTTTTGCCATGAGACCTTACTGAAAATTATTCAATAATATATCTAGTAATTAAGTGCAATTATTCATGTAAATTTCCCTATTTACTTTAAATGGACTTGTCTTCAATTTATTCGCATGATTTAACACCGCTATCGCGTCCCTCTGCCTTCGAGCACTCAAGGCATGATGGACAATTGTTTCTTACACACTTCTAACTTGGCTTGGATGACCTCTCCATTGGGAATACTTCTGACTGGACCAGGAACTCCTTGTCGAGGCCTCCGTAAGTCTCCTTGGCTTTGGCGGACGTCTATTACCGATGAGTAGGTTGTACTATCAACACCTATTTTACCCTTAGGGATCAGTACGATCCATCGGCCTTAGTTTGTTCTCTCATACCTTGAGATCACGCCAAACCTATGGCCTGTGTTCATAACACGGCTATTGGGCGGTGTGACTTCTACCGGATTGCCGGCACACGACCGTGTGTGTTGCGCAACTGTTATTATCGTCCGTTTATCGTTGTTTTACGAATATGACCCTGTTCTCATTTACTAACTCTACACTCTCATCTGTTCATGTTCTCTCTATATATACTCTCATCTATTCATCAATTACTCTCATCTATTTTTGGTACTCTATTTGGTCATCCATTTGATTGTCTAAGATAAAAACGTGATCAATGTCAGGCAACATTATAAGGGCCCAATTTGGTCCTAGGAGGTGCGCCCGAAAGGCTATAACTCGCAGGGGTTTAATGATCAGCGTGTTCGGCATGCATCATACGCATGACTAGCAAGATTTAATCTATGACAATCAATTGATCAAATTACTTGATCACGTAGTTGAAAGAATATCGACCAAACATTCTATGATGATTAGTGCACTTTTGTGCAACCTTACATGCTATCTCGTTATATGGCCAACCTGTCATCATGCTTGTTGTGCTATTTCATTGAAAGTATTGTCGCTCACTTGCTATCTTGTGCATCATTGTCATGTCTTTGCTTGATCATTCTCAATAGTTATCCTACTTGACAAGACATTAATCACTTAAAGCATGCATGTGTACACGAGATATTAAGTCCTACTGAGCGTTATTTTTCACCCTGTGCTATTTATTTTATGTGTTTCAGGTGAGTCGGATGGAGACTACCACACGAATGAGGATGGGAATCAGGAAGGCGAGGAGTGACCCCATTTTTCGACAACCAAAGTTTTTAGGAGTTTAGTTAGTTGAATAATTGATGTGTAGTTATTTTCATTTGAATGAAGTATTCTGGGCCTTAGTTATGGCTTTGAATTAGTGAATGTAATAGACGTTTGGAGGAGTTATTAATGAAAGTTGGATCGTTTGGCATTATTCCAATTTGTGCAATGGTTTGATGTTTATTTCTCTCTCGATACTATTATTTAACTGTATTATCGCTCCGATATTCCACGTCGGGGCGTTATAGTTTTCCTTCTATTTTTCTCAAATTCCATCATGCATATGCATCAAATTAAATCCCAAGAGTCTCAATTCGTGTTCCTGCAACATTTCATATTCTTGTTTTGAGATCTCTTAAATCCCTCGATCATACTACATGAAATTGTTATTGTACTATCTCCTATGTATTTTTCCTCTATTTTTTCTAATTTTTATCATGAAATTTGATAGTATTTTGGCCAACAATCTTACTACATTCGATTTTAGAAGTCTTTTTTAGATCCATATAAAGTCTATTTTCTATCTGATCATATTTCAATTAAACGCCACTATAGATGCTACTACATGTCTACCACCTAAGCATGTCTTTTTCCCTGATTTTTATTGAGTAAATAAAGAGTATTTTGAGCTTTATTTTAATATAGATTTATTCCCTTTAAATTCGTACAGTACTGGGATATGTTTTTGAAACAGATTTGGACCTGCACATTGCGACAAGTC
The DNA here is from genome assembly GCA_014218235.1 of Colocasia esculenta. Lineage (NCBI taxonomy): Eukaryota > Viridiplantae > Streptophyta > Magnoliopsida > Alismatales > Araceae > Colocasia > Colocasia esculenta. The sequence goes on from JACBKR010000945.1 coordinate 675,020, forward strand.
AACCTGTCGCCTTCAACTTCAGATTGTGACAAGCATCTTGTCGCATTCTTATTGCGACAGAATAGGTGCCACATTTTGATTCAGAAAGCGACAAGCTTCTTGTCACATTTTGCTTCTGAGTTTTCAGCATGCACTCTTTCAAGTTTTATGTCGGGTCAACTGTATAAGTTCAATTCGAGTCCTTTTGAGTTCTTCTTGTTGTAAACAATCCACATAAAAGATTTAAATATTTAAACATGATTTTAAATGATCTTAATGTCTTGATTATGCTCTCAACTTGATGATCAAAGTCTACCTTGTTCTTATGACACCCTCTGTTAAAATTAATAACGTGCAACATCTTAAAATCTAATCGTGTATCTAATACACAAATAATAGTCATTTGATTATGATGGGAAAATTGGACTTCCACTACAAGAAAAGGCGGGATTTTCGACGGACACAATCCGTCGGAAATCCGACGGTAAGTGGTCGGAAAAACAACCTTCCGACAGCTTTCCGTCGAAAGGTCGTCGGAAATGATCTGTCGAAAAAATATGGTCAGAAATTACCGACGGCACAAAACTCTGTCGGAAATCTGTCGAAAATACCGACAGAAATATCCGTCAGAAATTGGGTCGGTAATTTCCGACCGAAAGCGTCGGAAAACATTGTCGGAAACTTGGTCAGTATTTACCGACAGAAAATTCGTCGTCCATCGGTAAATTTCGACCTACAAATCCGTCGGAAATTAATCCATCAGTATTTTAGACAGAAATTCCGACGGGTCATTGTCGTCGGTAATATCCATTTTCCGACGGACTAATATTCGTCGACAATTCTGTCGGAAATTACTGTAATTTTTTTTAAAACACAGAAATAACAATGATTTTTCAAACCTCCTCCAATATTCATAAATTTCACAAATACTCACAATCAACATAAAATCATAAAATACAACAAATATAAAATCATACAAAATAATCAATACAAAAAATCAAGATAGATATGTCGGATCGTCTACTGTCCCCGCCTCGTGATCGTCAGGTGCCGGAGGTCGATCCTATATTAAAAAATAATAATATGAGAAACATTAATAAAAATTAATATACATATATTATTTTCAAAAATTAAATTTAAAATATGTGATTATTTCTCAAGTTTAATTAGAAACTATTTTTAGATCCGTCGTTTCTTGGGTTTTTTTAGATCCACCGTTTCAACGCCCAACCCAATCCGGGAATCCAAATCGGATTCTGTCAGTTCGCACACGTTAATTTAACCCACCCGGTCGTGTCGGAGCGAACGGCACGCTGATCGGATCCCTATTTGGGATTTTGGACCCCCCGGGTTGTGTGTTTTAATCCTTTAGACTCGGATTTTTTTAGATCCGTCATTTCAACGCCCAACCCAATCCGGGAATCTAAATCGGATTCCGTCAATTCGCACACGTCAATTTAACCCACCCGATCGTGTCAGAGTGAACGGCACGCCGATCAGATCCCTATTTGGGATTTTGGACCCCCGGGTTGTGTGTTTTGACCCTTTAGACTTGGGTTTTTTTTAGATCCGTCATTTCAACGCCCAACCCAATCCGGGAATCCAAATCGGATTCCGTCAGTTCGCACACGTCAATTTAACCCACCCGGTCGTGTTGGAGTGAACGGCACGCCGATCAAATCTCTATTTGGGATTTTGGACCCCGGGTTGTGTGTTTTGACCCTTTAGGCTTGGGTATTTTTTTAGATCCGTCATTTGAACGCCCAACCCAATCAGGGAATCCAAATCAGATTCTGACAGTTCGCACACGTCAATTTAACCCACCCGGTCGTGTCGGGGCGAACGGCACACCGATCAGATCCCTATTTGGAATTTTGGACCCCCGGGTTGTGTGTTTTGACCCTTTAGACTTGGGTTTTTTTTAGATCCTTCATTTCAATGCCCAACCCAATCCGGGAATCCAAATCGGATTCTGTCAGTTTGCACACGTCAATTTAATCCACCCGGTCGTGTCGGAGAGAACGGCACGCTGATCAGATCCCTATTTGGGATTTTGGACCCCGGGTTGTGTGTTTTGACCCTTTAGACTTGGGTTTTTTTTTAGATCCGTCATTTGAACGCCCAACCCAATCCGGAAATCCAAATCAGATTCCGTCAGTTCGCACACTTCAATTTAACCACCCGGTCATGTCGGAGCGAACGGCACGCCGATCAGATCTCTATTTGGGATTTTGGACCCCCGGGTTGTGTGTTTTGATCCTTTAGACTTGGGTTTTTTTTAGATCCATCATTTCAACGCCCAACCCAATCCGGGAATCCAAATTGGATTCCGTCAGTTAGCACACGTCAATTTAACCCACCTGGTCATGTCGGAGTGAACGGCACGCCGATCAAATCCCTATTTGAGATTTTGGACCTCGGGTTGTGTGTTTTGACCCTTTAGACTTGGGTTTTTTTTAGATCCGTCATTTCAACGCCCAACCCAATCCGGGAATTCAAATCGGATTCCGTCAGTTCGTACACGTCAATTTAACCCACCCGGTCGTGTCGGAGCAAACGGCACGCCGATCAGATCCCTATTTGGGATTTTGGACCCGGGGTTGTGTGTTTTGACCCTTTAGACTTGGGTTTTTTTTAGATCCTTCATTTGAACGCCCAACCCAATCCGGGAATCCAAATCGGATTCCGTCAGTTCGCACACGTCAATTTAACCCACCCGGTCGTGTCGGAGCGAACGGCACGCCGATCAGATCCCTATTTGGGATTTTAGACCCCCGGGTTGTGTGTTTTGACCCTTTAGACTTGGGTTTTTTTTAGATCCGTCATTTCAACGTCCAACCCAATCCGGGAATCCAAATCGGATTCCGTCAGTTCGCACACGTCAATTTAACCCACCCGGTCGTGTCGGAGTAAACGGCACACCGATCAGATCCCTATTTGGGATTTTGGACAGCCGGGATGTGTGTTTTGACCATTTAGACTTGGTTTTTTTTAGATTCGTCATTTGAACGCCCTTTACACTTCTGTTAGGTTAATTAATTTAGATTTCTTTTTTTTCCTTTTGACATTCTTTAGTGGTTTCATTTCATTCAAAGTATATGAAATTAATAGTAATACTGACCTGAGGGGCTGGCTGTGATGGGCGTACTCCCTGCATGGCTGAGATCAACTGCTGAACTATATCGCCGAAGTGCGTCCGTAGCTCTTCACGTAGCTCTTCCCGAATGAGGGTTCTCATCTCTTGTACACCACTGGCGGGCGGCGCAGCAGATGAACTCGCATATGCCGGAGGAGCGACCGAACTCGCATATGAGGATAACACTGGAGTAGTATCCAGGTTGTCCCCAAAGCCGTACACTCGACCCTTCCTCGGCCCTCCCACTGCGTCGACCCATCATCTTGTCATAGCGATCTGCCATCGTCCTGTCATAGGTCTCCTGCAGAACAAATTAAAACTAAATTATTGAAAGCAAATTATTTTGATATCTTCATTGAATTCAAAATTTATAGCTTGACTTACAGCAATCGTGCGAACACTCTCGCTGACATAGTCATCTGTCCCCTTCCACTTATGAGTCCGATCAAATAACTCGCGAAAAGTAGGGACACGCTCGAGCTCGTAATGCTTACAATTCAACAAAATTAGTTAGTTTCACAATAATAATCAATGTATTAAGCAATTGAACAATAATATGCTTACCAATTTTTGGTTGTGGGTAGCATAAGATACGGACCCACTAGTATGCACATTCCTCTCCGGATGAGTTGATCGGTTGCGTTTTGCCGCCTGTGACCGCTCTTGCCATGGTCCAGTAGCCCAACGCTCACAAAGGGACTCCCAATAGTCCCTCCTTAGCCAAACAGGGCCGTAATCCAGCCAAGCCATAGGATCCCAGTTGTCTGTGGTCTTCATTGCCTTGTCCCGGGCCTCCCACATCGACTTTCTTAAATTAGTCTGGGCAGTAGACTCCCAGACGGCTCGAGCTCGAGGGAGATCCTTAGGGCTTGTGAACACGTACCTCCGCTATAAAGAAATAAAATTACTCAACTGTCTACACTAACAGAGATAGTAATTAAATAAATGACTTCAAATCAGTAAAAATTAATAATACCGTGAACATGTCAAATAATAAATCTCGGACGGGCACCGGGATCTCTCTCCATGCATCCACTGGTCCTGGAATATGTGCCTGGACCAGCGTTGTAATATAGCGGGAAGCAAAACCGGGATCTATCTTCCCCCTGCAATTGCACATTAATTTTGTACATGAAATGTATAACATAAATAACAAATACAGTAAGTTTGAAGTGATCAAGTTTACCCTGGGATCCAACATGGTTGCCGTCTCGATAGCTGAGGCCCCTCCTCATCCGCTGCTAGATGCTAGCTCTCCACCTCTGTTGAAAACAATTAAGTACACTATTGTTGTATAAATTGGAAGAAAATAAACATACTAATCTATGGAAACATACATGTACCTGGTGGTGAGGAAGAAGGGAAAGGTGGCGCTACTCGCGTGGTCGACGGGGAGGCGGTCCCTGCAAAATTATATACACATTAGAAAATATGAATTTAAATTGAACAATAATATATAGAGTTTTGTGTTTACATATACGTATACCTGTCGCCGGGACGACCGGCGTGGACGGGGAGCCAGTCCCTGCATAATTGTATGTACGTTAGATCTCGTGAATTTAATATGAACAATAATATATAGAGTTTTGTGTGTACATATGCATATACCTGTCGCTGGGACGACCGGCGTGGACGGGGAGGCAGTCCCTGCAAAATTGTATGTACGTTAGAAAATATGAATTTAAATTGAATATATAATATAAAAAGTTTTATGTTTACATATACATATACCTGTCGACGGGCGGACCAACGTGGATATCCACTTTCTGTTCTTACAAGCCGAACACGGACATCGGATGTTACCCATCGGATCAACTGCTACTGATGAATTACTCAATGCAAACTTAATAAAACTGTCAACTCCGTCTTTAAACTCCTCGGTCACAACTCCATTCACTATTCCACGGTACATCCATGACCGATTCTCATAAGACATTTTTCCTACACAGATTAAATGTCATGTCACGAGTTAAAATCCAACACACCCTCACATCATTCAAGTACCATACATATGATACATACGTTATATGGAGTGTCCCAGAGCTAATGGGTGAAACAAAGCGTTGACGTATAGATAAATGAAGAGTAAGCATACATGAATATCAAATAAATTTGAGCACTATATAAATACTTAATGGTATTGAACATTAAAAACAACACAAACCGTGATGTCTTCATATTAGGCCACCACCACTTGATCGGCTCTTTATTCACCAGCTTCTCATTAGATTTTATAGGTTTTGAACTAACCACTGATATCCCTAAATATAGTTTGCCAAATACATCTCTTCGTACATAATGGGAAGACATAACTTTCAGAATGTCAAGTTCTTTGACACAATTATTTTCCACAAATTTTGACCAGTCTTTTCCACTAAACATGTACATACTACCACACCAACTGTGTCATAAGATTACAGAATATCGCAGTCCTTTTTCATATTGAACAATAACAGATAATCCACTTTTGTTTTCTAAACTTTGTCTTTCTTCTTTCCGAATAATCTTTATGATTTTCTTCATCTTCTCTTTCACCAAAAGTAAACCATCATGCAATCTTCGAATATCCATCGGTAATATTTTTCGTTCAAATAAACACGTACTTTGATGCGTTGGACATTTGTTCTTCTTTGAGTCTAATTTCCAATCGCGAACTCTCATCACTAATTAGAAAAATTTTGATAACAAGCGTAAGTGTACCTGAAAGAAGCAAATTCATTCACAGGATTTTTGCTAACATAAAAGAAAGAGCTGCGCCCTTTTAACCGGCAAAGCCGTAAGAAAAACTCTCCTAACTATGCATATGATAATTTTAGTAAGTCAATATCGACAAAACCAAAAATAACTAAATAAGTCAAGGTCAAAAATCAGGAAAGTAGCTAAGTAAGGCAAGTTTATTAGGATGGATGCAACATACTTTTTCATGTATAAAGTAGAACAAGCAGGAAATTAAAGGCTAAACATGATTATAAGTACGACATTATCACCAAGATATTTTCATTCAAATTCACATTATCATTTTAACAATAAATTGAACCAAGATGTGTTGCTACGTCAAATTGCTGGGAGAGCTCAGTTTTGTACTTAAAATTAACTTCATACTGTCTCTCACTGTCTCCTTTATATGTCATCATGTTGTGAGAAAATTTTACATGATGTTAGTTTTCATATGGTTGTTTAGCGCAGGAATATATCATAGGAAATATATTAGTTTATCAGATTTTAAGTGTGTCATCAGATCAGATTACAACATAAGTTCTCTGTGAATCCTCATCATAGATTTTAATGAGTGTGATAAGATTTGTACACGAGGCATGGGTGAATCTTCATCGCACATTGTAGGTAGCAGCATAAATTTACACTTACTATTTTACATGACCGGATATATCTCACAGTTTAGTTCATCAGTTGTGTAAACAACTCTTGTTCTTTATATCTAAAGACGGATACATCCGGCTGCTACAAGTCATATTTCTTCAACGTTTCTTTAAAAAATAACTCTAATGCATAAGAAGGATACTCGAGAAACGTAATGCATAAGAAGGTTATGTAAGTGGAAGTCTTACTCCCAAGATCATGAATGCAACGTTGATGAACGGAGCAAATAATTCCCTTTCATCAACTTGTCAAATTTCATTAACTTCTCATGATTAATTTGTCACGATGCTGAGACTATGAGACTATGAGAATGTGGAATGGGGAATTTCTTACACTAGTCTTATTGTCCCTCTTGCAGGTGGTGGACTGATTTGGGTCTAAAAGAGAAGCTAAGTTTTGCGAGAGATAGATTAATGGAGAACTACTTCTGCAGCATTGGAATTGTTCTTGACCCGCAGTTCTCCCGGTGTAGAGAGAAGCTCTCACAAGTGTGATGTGTTATATTCACAATTGATGACATCTACGATGAATACGGCACGTATGATGAGCTCCACGAGTTCACCAACGCCGTGGAGAGGTATATATGCACAAACCCATTTGAGCTTCTCAAATAGACTGCTAGCTGCAGGCTCATCTATCTTATAAACTCTTTCGTATGTCACATAATCTATCATAAATAAATCATCATAAAAATATCGTAATGATATGTATTCCTGATCATAAATCATCTTATGGACTTTTGCATTTTGTATTTGGATCAATAAACTTTTGCATGCAATTAAATGAGTTAGGTTTTTTAAATTGAAAAATCACTACATCCTTCTGAATATCTTTTAACAAACAGGAAACGCTTGACCACATGTGGGGAAGAGAGGGAGAGGGGGGGCCGACAGGGGGGGGTCGCCGGAGGGAGGTGGCAGGGGGGGGGGAAGAGAGGGAAAGGGGGGGCACCGGAGGGAGGTGGCGGGGGGGGAAGAGAGGGAGAGGGGGGGGCGATAGGGGGGCCACCATTGAGTTGTTATTGCTCGTACTGTTTTGTTCTGGCTAGTGCTAAATGGGTCTTGTGACTCATACTAGACTAAAATGCATATTAAGTGCTTTACGTGATCAGGCACAGAAAATGTCCAAAGGACTCCAATCTAGTCCTGGGGGAAGAGAGTCACCCGAAAATACCTGCAGGGGCTAATGATGGTGTTTGCATCTATATCGATTTTGTCTGTTCTGATTAAGGTAGACATTTGTTTGATATTTTGTTACATTGTTGTCTGTTAATTCGGACATTCTATTCTATTAATGTCAATTTGTATTTGTTAAATTGTATCCTCTTCGATCTGATAATTTTGTTACTCTACTATGACTTAACATTACTACAAACTCACAATGTACATTTAGACTGAAATAAAGTACATACTCGTCTCGTGAAAAACCCATTCTCGATCCATGTTTGATATGATTAATTTGTGTTCTTAGATTATTAGTTATATGTTGAGATTCTAGATCTATCATCTTGATATGTTCTTGACTTCATGATATCCTACTAGCACTTGGTCATCGATTTTTATCACACTTGTGATTCAGCTTGTCATGCTCATGTCTTTTTGAGTAAAATATTAATCACTTATATCATTACCCGCACATTGAGATATAAACTCTACTAGGTGAGTGAGCTCATATCTGTTTTCCCTAACATTTTTGGATAGTGATGATAAGAAATAAAGCTTAATGGTAGGACTTGCGCACCGAGTGTGGAGTACATCTTAGAGAGTCATTAGTTATTCTAGTTAGTTAGTGAGATAATGGTCATTATTATAATTTTTACCTTTCTTTTGAGAGATAGATGGATTAGTAGTAGAGAGTTGTTCTTTTTATTTTGATATTGAAGATTATAATATTCGTTTATGATAAATAAAGGAAGATATTTTGATCATTCAATTATGGGCTCTACTTGTAATATTATTCATTTGTCTATAACTTCTGAATGCTTACTCGTTGCGTTTCTTAATTAATTCTGTTGTTAAAATCGGAGGCGTGATATGTATAGTCTCATATCAATTTATATGAGTTGTGGCCCTATACATATAATCCCGGGCCTCTTAATCTCAAGATCTAGGGTTTGTGGATTCTAAAAATTCTGCTTCTTGATTACAGTAGCAATGGATGTTTAGGTCTTTTAACCGCTATAATCTATCATAGTTAGATAATGTAAAATCCATTCAGTGTTGATATTATTTATAACTTTTCATGGTCTCAAATTATCCTATAAAAATCCCTAAATAGAAATAAAACCAAGTTTTTAGGAAAGATGAGGCTTCGAAAGGTGAACATTTTAATGATAATTTTTTGTCTTCTTGTCTTCTAATATCAAAATAACTAGTGGTATATATATATACATATATACACCATTGCTTGCATGGACTTTCTAGTATGCAAGCATCTCCAGAATGAATGATTCTGTGAATGGCTCGTCAATTCAGATTCAATTTGCAGTCTCCAACACTCGACTACAATTAAGGATTACAAGTGATAGAAGCTAAAAATTATCAGAATAATCATCAGAGTCCAGTTATTGAATTTGTTTTATGATGTTAATGCAGTACTCTTTGTATTTATTCTATGAAGATAATTCAAGACCTAATCTTTGATTGGAATAATCATCACCATTAGAAATCCAGATATTGATGTTACCTATAAACGGAGAAGACATCCCATATATATGCATAGTTCCGTGTTTCAAGAAACACCAGAAAGTTATCCCAGTAGTGTTGCCGTTTAAACTTAGTCACAACGCAGCCTAGATCTGAGATAATTATATGTCACTGTCCTCACAAAACGTTGTCCCACAAGTTAGGACTGGTATGTACAGTTCTCGCTCAATGCCTGAAACTATCAGATTCTCTGATACCCTCAGCTTATCCCAAGCAAAGTCTCTGTGTTCTCTCCTCCTTACCATTATTAAAAAGGTGATCCCACCATGGACAGGCCGGGCCGGGCTTTGGGCCGCCATCTTTCAGCCCGGCAGACTACGGACATACCACTTAGCCATGCTTAATTGCATGGAAACAATTCCAATAGCGATCAGATCAGTTCGATATCTGTCGAGGTGTTGAAATCAAATCAGATGTCTGCGTTTTTTTTGGACGGAGTCAGATGCATGTCTGCGATAAGTCATCAGTTAGACCATCAAATATATCAGGTAAGCTCCCGACATATGAATCTATCAAAAGCCAAACAATGTAAGAGAATATTATTAATGATCAAGTTTGGCCGCCTTAAGTTCAATGAATGTTCACGGCCCACGTGCCGCCGATGCCCACCATGCATGGTACCTCTCGTGCTTGGCTCCACGCCCTGCTCCATATATATCTCCATCCAAATCCCTTGCAGCAGTGCCTGTCGCGTACGCATGTGTGGTGTTCCCCCCTCTGCCCACGAAGGGTATCAACTTCCCTTGGTCGGGGCGAGCTTGCGTTCGTCTGAACATATTTTTGGAGCAAGATTTTCTCTACCAAACAAAAAACAATATGGTTCTTGTTGTGTGTAGTTATCCGTCGCTTTGAGGGCCGGGGCATATGCGATGTGTGCTGGACTTGAGCTCTGGCAGTACGTGAGGTGAGTACATAAAAAATACAGTAAGTAACCCCAAGTTTTAAAACGCCGACCTACCATTATGGTTGAAGAGACGTTTATAATAACGAAGGGGAATCCACCCCGCCGTGCCGCCGCATGCCTCCTCTCGCTGCAGCTGCCCCGCGTTTGTCTTGCAGCGGCAGCCGGGCGCAGTCCTGCCGTATGCAGCCGCTACCGCACACTGCTTCCTAGCTAGCTGTTGCTGGTTTTGGCCTCGCCGCAGCCTCCGTGCTGGGTGGTGGTGGGGAATGGGAAGAAGGAAAGAGGAGAAGAGACGAAGGATGGAGAAGAGACGGAGGGAAGGGGGGATGGGTGGAGAGTTTGACATGAAGTGACAGTGGCTGAGGGTTCTCTTAGCATTTGTTTTATTACTATACGGCGTGGCCCAGACACTGTCGACTAAAGCCCAGAATTTGTAATCCGGCCCAGTTGACACCAAATACCCAACACCCAACTATGCAACAGATATTACTCCAATTTGACGCCCTAGCTAGCTGTCTCTTCCACGGCCCTCGGACGAGCCTCCCATCAACATTCTACGTAGATCCGCCTATGATATCGCAACTGATTAGGACTGTGCAGCCTCCCCCCAAAAGAATATACGCCTTCACCTCTCACCATCAAGATCAATATTCTCCTAATGTGAACGATGATATAGAGAACACTACACTTATGCAACGATTGGAGCATCTACAACTATCGTGCATCATCTTGCACCGGTTTGAACTAGCTTAGCTAGTCTTTTTTTCTCTTTTCTTTTTGATAACTAGTTAACTAGCTGCTCGCAGAGCCTTGTGCAGAAGGCTAGCTAGTCACTACTGTCACCAACTTCACTTCCGGCCAAAGTGGATGATGCTGTCGTGAATAAGAGTAGGCTTGAGGGCACTACATCATACACCAATTAGAAGATTTCTTCTCTTTTTTAATAATTCGCTAAATGGCTCCCCTGATTTTGGACCCCGGTGTTACCCGCGTTCTAAACCCCGTACGAACACGACAGAGCTGTATTCATGGCCGTGCAGCAGGCTTCGAATCTCTAAGTACGTAGTGCAATTGCAAACCTTACCGGTGATTCCACTTAATCTGATAGTTAAAAAGGGGTAGAATGGGGTTCTAATATCATGGGTTACAAATGAAATAGGTATTAGAATAAGATACTTGTCCGATTCCTTTTAATTTCCGAAAACAGAGTAAATCCGAGGTGAGATCAAATGGATGTCGTAACTCTTAGTTTTGTTGGGCGCCTGTCGTTTTGTTGGGCTGACCAAAAAAGTCAGGCCCAATGAGAGTCATTAGTGGATACCTGGTGGTTATCGTAGTCTTGGGTATTGTTCGGTTGACGAGGTCGCCCTATTGACCCAGGTACGCCACCCAACTGGATTCACAGGGATGGATCCACGTCTTCCCAACTTTTCATAAACAAAATTCCATCGAATCAAAATTTATATGTCATATACAACATCTCCCCAAGTATGGTACAAAGTTCCTCCATGAAACAGTGGTATACAATATTAAATTACCTTAGCGAATGTTTGTTCCCGTAAGCCAGGTCCTCCGAAGCACTTGAAAGAGAACCCCACTTCTGCTGCCCAGCAGCATCATCTGGGAAGTAACAGCATCCATCGTTTTTCTAAGTTACCCAAATACTGGATGCTTCTTCCCTTCAATGCATAGGATATCTGAAAGGAACATCAGGCTGTGTTTGTGCCTCAACTAGCATTCATACAAGGAATTGGCGGGTACCCAAGTAGACCCAATGGTTATCATTTGACGCATACTCCTCGGGCAGCAATTTCCCAATAAAGCAGGCCCGTCATATCTTACCCTCAGACAAACAGGAACTCCATCCTGCTTGCACAGCAATCACCTGATCAAGGAAAAATGCGTAGAGAGAAAAATCATGGCAGGACCATCAGTTACACCCAAGATTGTCCAGCATGGAAGACATTGTGTTCCAAAATCCAAAGAATCCTGTCTACGCCAACATACAGAAAAATGGCTGCTTTTATGAGCATAGAGAACATAAGTTATACACGAGGAAATACCAGATTCATGTTAGTGTGTGCCTTGACATGGAATATTTCAGGCCCCGGACAGCATCCCCTTAGAAGCTCTCTGTTTTCTTCTTTTCTTCCTCCCTTTGTCCTCCATTGTGCCATCCCTACGTTTAGACAGTTCAGAACGTATCTCTAGAAGCTTAGCCTTGGCATCTCGAAATGGGGCATCAGATCTGATGGACATCATTTCCTGAAATGTAAATGGTAGACAGCTCAGTAGGATATGGAGGTTTGTCGTACCCTGAAAAGACTGTTCAGGAATTGTCTTAGATAAAGAATACTAACCTTGAGATGGTCCATGGCAGCAAGATTAAAACCTAGCAAATCCTTGCACTCCTGATAAATTTCAAGAGCACATTTTCATCAGGCATTTGAACACAAGTCTGTAGCTTATGCTAGGGGGGAAAAGACATGAAATTTTAATAAGCTGATTCTGAGTCTTCTAGACACATTTGGTTCATATTTTTATAGCCTTGTGACTTAGTCTAACAAACTAACATGCATGCAATCACCTGGGGATACAAGCTAAAAGTTAAATAATAGGATAGTTTAGGATGTAATAAATTTATCCTTAGTAAAGGAAGACTTTGTAAATTCCAAGACCATCAGACGTTAGTATTCCCAAAAATTTGAAAGACAAGACTTAATCCATAATGGAGAAGATTAGTGTCCATCCCCACATCAAACGTGGCAAATTCAATCAATTTCCACTAAAAGAACCACATTGCTTAGTTCAATGTCTTCCAAACACCACTGTGACAATGAGAAAGCTTTCTTCAAAGAAAGAATTGGCTCAATATCAAAATTTCCAAGCCTACGTGTACTCTCTAGTCTCTACTACAAACCTCTACCAGGTTAAGGTACCCCTGGGGTACATACCCCTGTACCGAAGAAGCGTAAGCATTCTACTTCAACGTGACATTTTTTAACTATCTAATGACCACTTTGAGATCAGACCACCTTCACAACTTGAGAAGAGGCAGATTTGGACCGTCTCTTTTCTCACGACCTCCCTGTATATGTCATCCCAAAATCAATGAAATACATCAATAAAACCCACCACTGAAATACTAACTCTTTCTCTTACAGGATATATGTTTTACCGAACAGTTACTCATTCTTCTATTACTTCTGGAATTTTCACAATCTCCTTTTGAAAGACCATTATTTGTGCTTCTGACTACTTCATTAACCTTGAGTTCCCCTCAGAAATTTCAAGTCCCAAGCGCCAGCAAAAACATTCAAAACTGGACTTTTACAGCCAGTCTGACTGTCTAACAATCCATGAGAAGACACATCTGCAGATTGGGAAGACTCAGGCCATGGAATGCATCAAGCCTGTAAAAACAACACCAAATCCACAGATTTTCCTCTGACCATTCAATGCATCCAGTTGAGGCTGTTGGCATCATGTCAGATGAAACAAGTGTGTGATGCTCCTGCTTCCATCACAGACAGGGATCGCTTAATCTTTCCAGTCATCCACTGAATTTGCTCACCTAATTTGCAGGGTGTGGAGCCCATAATCGAAGTGGATAAAGATAAGGTAAAGGAAACATGATACAGGTATTAGAAGGATTACGGCAAAGATGCAGGGCAGAAATGCAATCCGAATATTAGTCATTTTTGAAATAAGGTAGTCATTGATTGCATAATTAAACTCATAACATTACCTCAACCCTATCATGAAGAGTGTCTTTCAACGCCAACAAAACCGGCCTGGCAGCAGGTGTAGCAGTTAGCTGACTGTGGTATGTCTGTAGAAGCACTGTAGTAATCCTGCATGTAAGCTCAACCTGCACAGACATAGAATACAAAGAAAAGATAATGTACATCAAAAGAAGAATATTGGACCAAATAATACACTGCAGATGATAATGATTTAAATTTGAGAAAATGAAAGAAAATAAAGTTTCACTAGAACTCTTTACCATTCTCAATATTTAAATAAAAGATCGTGAATGAACCTTTTATGGCATTACCAGAAGGGCATGTATCAGATGATGAACTTTGCATATTTATAAGTATTCTAACATCCATGCATGGTATAGTGGTCTCTAAACAAAGCATGGAACACTTTCCATATCCAAAGGAAGCCAAAGATAAGCAACAAATGTGAATAGACCAAAAAAGGTGACCATCAGGTCACATTTCATTAGAACAAAAGAACTCTACAAAACAATCCAGGATCCAGAAGAGATCCTCGAGCAAAAGAAAAGGAGAGTGAAGAACACCAGGGCGGCACATAGAAAAATACACCTTAAGGGATGAGCCTCCTTTTCTACAGAAGAAGTAGATAGATAACTTAATCCCCCAAGATATCAGGTTCCTCCATCACTTAGATCCAAGAATAGTTGAGCTTTCAGAAGTAGCTCCATCAGCTATAGAAGTCTGTTCTTCACACTCATTGGATAGCTCTCATGAGGATGCCAAATGATTCATTAAGTAATCTCTGAATTCCTAGGGTTTCTTTCAGTCTAAATGGCCCAAAGCATGGCCAGGAGCAGAAGAGACCATTAGTCCATAGCTATCCTGGATGAACACACATTTTCGCCACCAAATGGATATTCTTTGTGCTATGCCATGTGATATTGAGAAACTTGCACAAGATAGCCCACTGAACACCAAAAATCCCACAGCTACAGAACAGGTGGGCCAAGAGTTCTCAGTGATTCCACAAGAGATACACTCAGCTTTCCCAACCTGAAACAAGACTTCGACTCTGTCACTTGTGGGCAGCCTCCTCCTTTCTACTTTCGGTGAGAACAGTTTAATTTTTGAAGGATAAAGCTTATTCTATACAAGTTTCTTCACCATATTCTCTCCCCACCATGGTTAAACTTCTGTAAAAGAATTGACTGAGAATTTGCCATTGGAAGTCCATCTCCATTTTCTTTCATCCTATTTCTTAGGATTAAGATTAATTTGCTGAAGAAGCTGTTGCAGATTTAGGCAATCAATAATTTCAGAGTCTGTAAAGCTTCTTCCTGAGTTTGATGAACCAGCCTCCCCCAGTTCTGAACAGATGTGAAATACCTCTGCCCCTCAGCTAGTGCTTAAATGTTTCTAGACATTCTACAGAAAGGCTCACGGATGCACCATTGACCTTCCCAAAAACAGATGGTTTGCCTATTGCCAATCAGCAAATAGATAGAGGCTTTCACAAAACTGCTGTTTTGAATCATTTGATAATAAATCTCCAAATGCGAGAAGTATGTGTGGTTGTATCCAGGAAACAGACCATTTACCTGATTTTTTTTTAAGCATTTGAACTTAAACAATCTTGATCCAAATGTCTCTCCTGTACCCAATCTCCACAACCACTTAGCCAACATGGCTGTACTAAACAGTTCCAAAGGCACAAGACCACCAACATTGTTCATCATATTTACAGAACTCAGACCATCTTTTAAATGGAGACCCTCCTTTTATCACCATTCTCATCTAGCGCCTGCCCAATAAAAAGAGCCAATTATTCTGTCAATGACTTTTGCCCCCGTCTTCAGGATATGAAAGATGGAAAGGTGATTATCATGCAAGGTGCATAAGGTTTTTTTTTTTTTTGAAAAGTGGTTGCAGAATATATTGGAGAGAAGAAAAGAAAGTAGAAATATAGAACAAGACCCTTTACAAAATGTCATCCACACCAAGACGGTGTGCCCCCCCCCCCCTTCCCGACTCCCCAACAGCAAAAGGAGCCGGGAGTTAGAAACCTCCACTGCACATAAGTGTTTAGCCCATAAATAAGCCGATACTCTAGCAAAAGAAAATATACTATCCTCCGGTTCTCTAGCAAGGTGCATAAGGTAAGCTTGGAAATCAAACAAGTAAATGGTTTGAAAGCTGCAACTCGTCATTTTTCTTATACTGATGTTCTGATAAGATGAAGATTCCTTCTTTGTCTTGATCTACACCCAAACTGACCAATAAACCAACCAACTGAAACTGTGATCTCAATTTAAACAATATGATTGTTCATTTGTCCAAACATTTTCCTCATAATGTGCAATGAAACAATGAAGATAGAGTTGCACTCTAACCCATTAAAGGCCCCCTCCAGGTAAGCACCACCGTTGGCCTACATTTCTAGAGTCTGAAAAAGTATTAATGGAATACAGTTATCTCCATTTTATTCTCAGATGGGCATATAGTAGCTTCAAAACAAGATGAGATCCAAGCCTGCTGCCCATATAATGTCATCAGAAATCAAAAATAACTAGTTGCTTAATTTTTTGTTAGGACTGCATTTGATCACAGTCATCTAAAAAACGATCTACCAAAAAAATGAAAAAAATGAATCAATCTCAAAACAATCCTCCCCAGTGATCTGTTGGAAGCAAATCATTAACCAGTTCCCAGGCTAAAAAGTCCCAAATCTTGCACAAAGGCATAGCTCTCGTCAATTTATTGGACATCTACTGAAAAGAGAACATTGAAGGAAGTGATATTCACAGATTTATAAAGGGTCCAGGAATGAATGAACCATTTTTTCAAATTTTCTTTCCAAAATATTTATTGCCCAGCAACTAACCCTTATTGCAGTTGCCAGTAGTATGCATAAGTCCAGGTGGGCTTTAGGGCCAAACTTTACCTTCAGCTGTTGACCGACCTAAGCAGTCTAATCATACACGAGTTCTCTAACCTTGCTGCTGCTCTTATGTTCTGTTGTATGACAGATGTGGAGCACCAACTGTAGGAACCTTAATAGGTGCAACAGGTGACAAGAACAAGTAAATATGATGTAAATGGTTGCTTACGTGGCACAAAGTTTACCTGTATTCCTCTTTATGAATGAAAAGCTATATGTTGATCTTAGCACAGAATTTTGCCCAATGAGTTCATAGATTTCAAATATGTTCCACTTTTTCTTTTGCTAATTTTTCTCTTACAACACACCCAAAACAAGAATACTAGCATAGGGGACACCCCTGATTGCATTAGATGCCAAGAAGGACAAGGTCAGCATTTGCAGGGAGTCGACACAGCATGTTCACCAGTAATAATGGAATACAGCATTCCTAGTTATATAGTTTCATCCTTGCACCATCAGAATAAGCTGTCTCAAATATCATTTCATTATGCAACAGACAATGCAATGGGGAAAAAATAAAGAGAGAAAATATATAATTAGCACCAAGTATTGTGACCCCTTTGCTAGGACAGTTACCTTCTCAGTTTAACTTTAAGGATGGTTGCATATCGCAACATAAATCAAATCAGCACTCAACCTTTGGTTCAAATGTAAACAAGCACATAAAACAGAGCAACAAGGCATGCTTTTTAGGAAGAGAACTATCTTTTAAGTACATGAAAACATAATGTGGCACCAAGACGAGAAACTTCAAAAGCATATCCAACAATCCTTTTCCGGAGGAAAGCTTCTAACTTAAGCCATCAACATGCCACATCGATGTTCATGTGGCACAAGCTGAAAACATTAATAAGCTAATAGACCCCAAAAAATTACAATGATGGATCCATTTTAACAACCAAACAGAAATATTTGGTTTTTACCTTGTCTGGAATGAAGGCCCACTCCTTCAAGCAAGACATGAGCTTCAACACATCAGAGAATGTCAAAGACTGCCAAAAGAAGCCATTCTTGTTAAAACCTGTGTGAATTTTTAAGAGAACCAATTCTATGTACCACCGCCCAGCCCCATTCAACTGGACATCAGAAATACCATGAATCATGATCAATTTTTTGCAACATAGTCATGAGTTCACTAAGATAGCAGGCAGGATGATACAAGGATGCTTCATAATATTAGTATCATATACACAATTTAGCAAATGGTAATGAAAAGCCTAACTACGGAAAGCATGACCAGATATTATGCTACAAATATAAACATAGCCAATATCAAATGTCACAATTGCACATAATTAATAAATTAAACATGAAAGTAAACAATCTTATCTGCTTTGGAATAAAACCTATGACAAACATAAATAGCACAACCATGTGTACTTCGACTCCTATGGGGATCTAAAAATCAGATGGTTCAAGCATAAAGTATGATGCATTTTTTCTCTTTCACATGCAGAGGCTGAGAAACGAGATCTGAAGAAGGAAACAATGAGGGACCTGGGAGAAGACTATAACGCCTATGATAAGGAGGCTTGTTCTGAAAAATCTGATGTGAGGCAATGCATAATAAGATAGAAGGCAACAAGTAGACAAGCTGTGATTACAATTATGAGAGGAGGGAATAGTTCCATCACTGTGCATGGAAAAGATAGAAATCTACACCAAAACGCAATGCATAATAAACAAAATCCAGCAAAAACAAGTGGAAAAGTCATGAGAAAAATCCATGAAAAGTGTTTCAAGAAAACAAGCAAATGCATGTACCAGCAAAGTCTGCTCCAAATCACTGGGCTGAACTGAAGAAAGTGCTTTAAGAACATAACCGGAGGGTGAATGTTGGCCCATCAAATTATTTGGCTGGAATGCACTAGTTTTGCCAATTCCCATTTCCCCCTGTATATACATGCACAAAATCATGAGAATTGATTAATATTTGTTTAATTAACAAAGTCTGATAAATAGAAAACCCTTGCAACATCAAGGAACAGAATAACACAAGGGATGAATAAATAGGACAATATCCATAACAAGATCAAACAAAGACTATGATTGGTTAGAAAATCCAAGGTGAGCAGATTGATAGCCAAGCACTCGAAGAAGAAAACCATTAATCTGCTTCCTATGAAATAAACCCACATACGGTGCTCAAAATTAAAACTCTTTCCAGTATCCAATTCTCTACACTGCAAAACTTGCAAAACGCCATAAACTTTATAAGGAGCATCAATTTATAAGAGGCCATAGGATCAGAAGGCCATCGATTGTCTTATAGTATAGAAAGCTAACACCTTATGGTCAAAGTTTCTGTACTGAAAGTGATCAAGTACCTCATGTTGTTCCATGCGTTTTATCTCTTCATCGGCTATGTCCAATGCCTCAATAATTTTGTCAGCCTGGCTCAATGTTTCCTGAGTTATTTTGCCCACAGGATGAACAGATCCCTCTTCAGGAGGTTCTTTGACTCCATGGATACTCTCATTTATGCTGCCCAAATCAGACTCCAGGACTTCCTCTAACCTTCTTTCCCTCTCCTCCTGAAAATAACAATAAAATAATTAGAATAAATCTTTTCACCTAACCAGCTAATATGGATAAATTAGTGAAAAGGTAACGAACCTCTAAAGAGAATGCTGCACTATCACGCATCCAACATCGGAGAGAACGATCATGAGAACCAGTGATAACAAAATCACCAGCATGACTTATTGCAAGGCACCAAATTTCAGCATGATGCCCTTCAAGAGATAAAATCAATTCAAATTTATCTGCATCCCAAAGTTTTATAAGGCGATCTTTTCCTACAGTAAACACATGATGTGTATCCCGCACAAACTGTACAGCCATTACACTGCCATATAACAAGATATAAGTAACACATTCATTTCCACATCCCAATTGCAATGTGCTAACCAGTTAGTAACTGTTCACCTGTCAGCATGTGCGAAAATGGATTTATGCAAGTCACCAAAATCTAAACCCCAAATCTTCATATTTTTGTCAGCAGAACCAGTAACTATAAGATCTCCATCAGATGAAATATCCATACAAAGTACAGGCAACTTGTGACCATATAAGGGAAAACTGAACTTCAATGAGTCCAGGAAGAATACCTGTAAAGCAGAAAGCACATCATTGTGAATTGTTCAGAGAAAAGGGTATTTCAAGTTGTACGAACTAGACGAGTTTTGTCAGATCTCTTTAAAGTCAGATAACAGAATGCACTGCCTCTATTTTTAGTGTGAATGAATGTCGTAGTACATTGTGAAGGAGAAGCAAGGAAGGAACATGTACAATCGTCTATGTTTATTAGATAATATGGTGCCACACTTTTTGCCACCCCACCCACTTTCCACATTTTTTCCTGACTACTTATTTGAAGTTGGTTTTGAGTTTGGTGCTTCTAAGAGTCCTGGACCAACCTCATCTGACATCTCTGTCAAGCTCAGACGACTCGAGATGGGAGTGGCAAACCTAGTGGCAAAATGTGGCAACATACATTGCCTAATTTATTGTAACAAGCATGAAAAAGAAGAGGATGATAATTAGAAGGCAAAGACAAATATGAAAAGATGATGGATACAATAACCAACCCTGACTGTGCAATCTATGAGCGAAGCAGCTATGTACTTGGCATCTGGACTAACACAGACCACAAGAACATCATCATTCATCTTCAATGTCCGAGTGTTTGTTATTCTTAGGCCTTTAGAACCCTGGAAAACCAAAAAAAGGAAAAGGTGAGACAATTGTGTTGGTGATTCAACATGCAGCCTAGAAAGAAACAAAAGTTTGAAATTAGTAAATGCACGTTCCAATAAACACTATCAAATGAATGGCACCAGAAGCAGCACTTGTGATAGCCAGTAATCATTAACTAAGAAAGCTATCATGCCATGATAAAACAAATAGAAGGAGAAAAATTGTCGTACATGATTTTCCTACAACAATGGTTGCTCCTGGTAGCTGAGAAGCCAACTCACATTAGTGATGACACTTGTAATCTTGCACTAATCTCTTTTGACAATAATATTAATGATATTTTCTCATTGTATATTACATGCATAAGATGATATTTATATATTGTGATGTCCATGAGTCTGTGCAATGAGGATTAGGATCATGATGAAATCATGATAATGAGATCTATCCTCTTTAAACACAGATCCTAAATGGTGATGGTGACCATGAAGCAAACACAATGAACTGGCAGCGATCATCTTGGCGATCCAACAGTCTCATTGTAATGAAATCCAAGTCAACGGTCTGATCGTGGCTGAAGCAAATTTAGAAGAATCGGATCGTGACCAAATGAAGTGTTGAAGACCCGATTATATAATTGGGCTTGTACAGGTCTTGAAAGACCAAATGTAATTTAAATTACATATGTACAAATATTAAAGTTTTCAATTTTCTTTGTAAGAGTGTGTACCCACAAAAGGCAACTATTAAGGTCATTGTTGTCACAATAAACAGAGACAAAAGACTTTCTTTGACAGAGAATCAAAGGTGTTCGAGTTTAACTCGATGTAAATTAACATCAACTTCGATCGGTGGGAAAAGGTCCAATACACGATACCATAATCGCCTGATAAAATAAATAGCGCGGAATATATATTGTCCAATAAATGGACGAGTAAAATACCCGCATTAAGCGAACCCCAAAGTTGTCTATTTGTATAGACTGGCGTGCCCGCAAAAAAACAAAACAGAAAAGAAAGAAAGAAAAAAAAAAAAAAGAAGAAGAAAAGAGAAAATTTCGCGTCCGAGACGTCTGACAGTCATCCTTGTGAAGGAAGACGAAGTTGCAGTTGACGGCGTGATCAACTGCCGTCAAGAACTTCAACTTCCTTGTGAAGGCAGTCGAAGTGTGGTTGACGGCGAGACCGACTGACGTTAACTATTGTTGACGATGGGATCGTCGTTAACACTTATGGTTAACGGCAAGATCAATGACATTAACATATGTTAACAGCAAGCTCGACTGTCATCAAGATGGTCGTGACGACACTCTACCTTGTTGTCGATGCAGGTATGACTGCATGTACTATTTGGTCGTACACAGTAGCATGCACGCCCCTCCAGACGTGGGTGGGTGAAACCCCTCTATTTAAGGGAGAGGGGCTCAGAAGAACCTTATGGGCTTAGATTTTTCGGAGCCCTCTCACCTCCCCCCTCCTCTTCCCCTTTAGCTTTCTCTAGAGAGAGAGTGAGGACTGTAAGAGGGTGAAACTCTCTTCCCTCCTCTTGCTATTGATGCTCTTGTTGTTGCTCGGTTGTTGCTACTGCTCCATCTTGGAGGTGCACAAGGAGTGCCTCAACGTGGTGGAGAGTCGCCCTGACGAGGAGGAATCATCGTCGGTCGCCGCCGTGTGGATACTGCTAGAGAGGAGTTCGCGAGAGCTTGTTCCTTCCGGCGAGACAGGTTCTGCACGTCAAGAGATCTACAAACTCTCCTAGGTGAAAATGTCTCACCCTTGAATGGTTTGCATGAGAGTCATACACCCGGACATCATCCCGGTCCAATAATAAGTTGTGAGAAATGTGTTTTTTTTTACTTCATTCTGCTGCACATCAGATGCTCTTGCACGTTTCCCTACAGTGGTATCATGGGATGATGTCCGATTTTAATAATTTCAATCGATTTAGAATCGATTTTTCCTATTTTCTGTCACTGTGTCTATCTTGACGGCGCAGGGTTTGACGGATCGGTGATTCGGACCAAATCGGGCTCTCCCTGATTCGGTCCGATTCGCATGGAATCGGACCGAATCGGTCCGATTCGCCTGATACCTATTCAAGCAGGGTTGTCAGGTCTCAGGATCCCCTTATTTACCTGAATATCATTTAAGTAACTTAAGATATTACATGTAAATAAGGAAGTACCCCCCATTTGAATCCAATAAAAATATCAAAAAAAACATCTCTCTTACCAATAAAAAGTCAACTCTCTCATTGAAGAAGAAAATCACGATTTTGGTGATTTTAGCGAAATGCTAACTTTCTAATCTCTCATAATTTGGTCTATCTAAAAATTTGATAATTCAAATAAACCATATGGAACACTAAAAATCTAAAGTCCGGTAAAAAAAGTCAAACGTGCATGTGACTTCTCCAAACGAGCCGCTCTCCTACTGACAGTACTTAGTCTATTTGAGACCTCTTAAGATTTGGTCAAACCTAAACTATCATCACTCAAACTCATGAAAATTGTCACTTTCTAGTTTCTTTTCAATTAGAAAGTGAAAATTCTCATGAGTTTAGGTGATGATAACTTAAATCTGACCAAATCCTGAGATGCCTCGAGCAAACTAAGTACTGTCAGTAGGAGAGCGGCTCCCTTGGAGAAGTCACATGCATGTTTGACTTTTTTTACCGGACTTCAGGTTTTTAGTGTTCTATATGATTTATTTGAATTATCAAATTTTTAGATAGACCAAATTATGAGAGATTAGAAAGTTAACATTTCGTTAAAATCACCGAAATCGTGATTTTCTTCTTCGATAGGAGAGTTGACTTTTTATTGGTAAGAGATATGATTTTTTTGATATTTTTATTGGATTCAAATAGAGGGTACTTACTTATTTACATGTAATATCTTAAGTAAATGAAACAACAAATTATAACATTTACTTAAATGATATTCAGGTAAATAAGGGGATCCTGAAACTCTACCTGAACAGGATCCTGAGACCTAGCAACCCTACCTGAATAGGTATCAGGCGAATCGGACCGAATCAGGCGAATCGCGAATCGGGTTTCCCTTGATCCGCACCGATTCGCCCGAATCGGCCCGATCCGATCCGGCACGCCAAACACTGTGACGGCGGCATAGGATGTCGCCAACTTCAAGTTGACAGCTTGATAGGTCGTCGTCAATATGTTGACGGCAATATCGATGAACACCAAGTTCTTACACATAAGACTTGGTGCATCAATCGTCATCAAGAAGTTGGCGACGGTATGGATTGTTGTCGAGTTCATGCTTAACGACAGTATGGATGGACGTCAAGTTGGTTGGCAACACATAGGTTGACACCAAGTTCATACCATGTCTGCATGTTCTTCTACCCACGACTAGTTCTAAAATCTTGTTTTATTGATGCATAGAATGTTTGTGCTAGACAAGAAAATGTATTTTTTGGCATTTCCTCGTGGACCACATGGGTTTCAGAAACTCAATGGAGATTTGGTATTTTGCTTATTTAAGGGAATGTCTAGCTTAAGAGGCTAGGTCATTTCGGATAAATATCAAACATGAAGATTCGGATTTTCAGAAAATTTCAATGCCATTATGTGGATTGCAGAATTGGGATTAAGAATTAAACTAAAACTATTAGATTAAGAATTAATATAGTTATTTCTTAATTAAAGTATTTAATTAATTTCTAGTAGCTTACATATATACATGTGATGTATATGATGTGGATGGATAATTGTGGAATGCGGAATTTTTTCTCTCTCTTCGAGATTTTGTTTTTCGCCTCGAAGGCTTTTTTTTCTTTCTTTCTTTTACGGGGCGTGCCAGATTGTTTACAGAAAACAGACAAAGAGATTTATTTCGTGAGGGGTATCGGGTAAAGACCCGAAACCCTCGAATATTTCATTTCATTTTTTCCGCGCGCGCTCGTATTTTCAGGTGATTGGAGTGGTCGTGTACTGGACCGTTCCCCACCGACCGGAGTCAGTGTTTCATTTACATCGAGTAAAAAACTCGAACACCTTCGATGCAATACGTTTGTTAAAAGACCTTATGCCGAAACTTAGAAGAAATAGATGACAAGCAAATTTCCACAAGTTGCTCAAATGCATTCATGACATTTACATTCGCGCCTTTAATGGGGTGTTTGTACCTCTATTGTACGTTTACACAATATGTCATTTACACGCACGTCGACGACAGGGTGTTTGTGCCACCGTCGGACTTTACACAACGTGAGATTTACATCTACGCTCATAACGGGGTGTTTGTGCCTCCATTAGACGTTTACAGATGTGTCACAAACATTTACATCTACAACGGGGTGTTTGTGCCTCCGTCGGACGAAGTGCCTCTACACATGTTTGTTTTAAAACATTGGAGGACTTATGCATAAGACGTCAGGTACCGGGTCTTGTATAATGACCTGCGAAATAACCGACACAACGGCCCTCCCCACGACGCTTCACACCAACAGAACACGAACACGGAGGAGATTCCCGCGATCAGGGAACTCAAGCACAAGAGCGAAAGCGTCTTCGGGAGCTTCCCGGGGGGATTTTCTCTTCAGGAATGCGCACCTCTCGCCTTTTCGGTCCCTTTTGAATGGAGAGCTGCCCCTCTATTTATAGGGAAACCAGCAGGTGGCTTGGCGGGGGTACATGGTTCGGCGGGGGTGAGAACGCACGGGCGCCGAACCACCATAGGTGCCGGACCAGCGGGTCCCACGCGTAGGAGGCCCGCCAGACCAGCGGAGAAGGCCTGCCAGACCAGGGCTGACCCGGCGGGGGTCCCCTGCCTGGTCCGGCGGGGGGGGCTTCCTGCCTGGTCAGGCGGGGGTGCACATCGCCCGGCCCGGCGGGGGTGCACCCATGGAAGGCAGGATCGGGATCGGGATCGACCCTGGTCGATCCGATCCTGGATCGGATCGGATCGAAGGATCCGCTGGATCCCAGGGAAGTATGGCCGATCCTGGATCGGCCAGACTATAAAATGTTTATTTTTTTTGGAAAAATTGCAGGAAAATTCAAGAAAATTCAGAAAAAATCAGGAAAAAACAGAAAAAAAATCTGATATATTGAAAGAACTAAGATTTGCATCAAAAATCAATTATACATGCATTCATAGTACATAAAACATGAAATTTAAGACATTGTACATGTAACTTACATTTGATAGAAGACTAATAATCTTTCCATCCACTTCCAGACATAGATGAGCCATCATCATTTGGGTTTTGGTAGCTATAACCAAAGAGGGAATTTGCTAAATCATGCATACCCATTTGAATCCCTCTTGGTGTAAATTGTTGACTTGAGCTTTCTCCAGATTGTGATGGAGCTAGACACCATATACCAAGCGGTTTGTATGTACTCGTTGCTTCACTAGGGCCACTAGGCTCTTGTTCTTGTGAAGGCCAAGGTCCCCATCCTCCTTGTACTCCATAAGGTGAGCTACTAATATCTGAGTACGGTAAAATGGGAGGCTGAAATCCAGGTATATGAGTAGACCCTGAACTATAGTTTGGCTCCCAAGGTGGCCACTCATAGGTTGCATGATGTTGTTGTCCTTCATATCCCCCTTGTCCATGCCCTTGTCCTTCTCCTCCGCCTCCCTGATGTTCTGTTTCTGGTACATAACTTTCAGTAAGCCCTACACCTGTGGCCCCAGTATATCTTGCTCCTGCATATCCCTAGCCAACTCCTGTGGCCCCAGTGGCATCCCCATCATCATCATCATCATCATCATCATCATTTGGATCTTGTGTGGTGTCATCACTACGAATTGGTTGCTGCACTTTCCTCTTTTTTTGCCTGGCATATGTTATTTTTTCTAACTCTAAGGCTTTTGAACTCTTCTCTTTTTGTGTTGCAGCTCTTCTTAATGCAGGCTGAGTGGGAGGCACTCTAGATGTCTCTGGCAAGATAGCTGAGTGTCGTGGCAGAGAGAAGAGAGGACCGAGGGTGAGAGGTTGGTCCTCACTTACCCTAAGCTCTGGATCTCGAGCCTCTACTCCATCCAATTCTCCTTCCGCCCATGAGCAATCGCGAGGGTCAAATTCTGGAACATCCCTTTCCTGTCTTGTTTCCACCCATGCATTTAGTGGGTGTTCCTCATCAAATAACTCATCAACATCAATTTGAGATGATAATGCTTCCCTCTCTGCAAAACGTTGCTCCCAATGACTACCTACAAAAGTCATTAGCCTTGCCTCGCTCTTCTTTTGTCTATCTTTAATGCAATAGACCAACTTCTCTAGCCTAGTTGCACTCAACCTGTTCCTCACTTTTGTGTGAATAAGTGAGAAAGTGCTCCAATTTCTCTCACACTAGATGAAGTGGTCTGACTGAGTACTCTAATAGCAATCCTTGCAAGTAGACTTCTTTGACCAGTCTTGTAGTCTAACATAACCCACCACTCACCTACAAAAAAAAAAAAACATACAATGAATTAACACATAATACAAGTGATTTGTCATTTTGTTATGAAGTAAGCATGAGCTTAAGTCTGAAGGTTCTTACCCGGACCCATTCTGGTCACTACTTCTTTAACATCATAATCTCTGTAGATGTCCAACTTCAGTTTAAATCTGTCCATCTACAGTATAATACAGTTGCTAAGTGTAACTCCAAAAGTATATTGAATACATGAAAATGGAATGAAGTTTTTAACTTGGCCGTACCTCTATCATAGCATCTATTCTTTCGTCCATGCTCCTAGATAATCTCCCGATGACATTGATTGTCCCCTGGAGCACCTCACCATCATTGTGAGGGGAATCACTATATTGATGCCTAGGGTTAAAGAAATACCCTATATGTACAAAACATGTCTAGTAAGTTAGAAATTCAACTCATGCTAATAAGAAATATGCACAATAAGATATAATACATTTACCTGCTGCATGTAAATCGTGGTGGAGTGTGGACTCCCATCTTGCATCAATAATTCTCCACCATTTTTGATATGCCTGCGGATGCTTCTCTCTCAACCTTTCCTTGGCTTTATCCATAGCCTCATATAAGTAACCTATGTCATTCTTGTCCTCTCCATCAACCATCCTCAACACTTGTACTAGAGACTCTATTAGCTTCAAATAATACAACATTCTCTCCCAAAAACAATGGTCACTGACCAAGCAAGAAATCTCATGTGCCACATGTCTGGATTCCTCTCTCAATGTAACCACATGTGCCAAGTACTCAGAACTGTGTATAAGAGTGCCCAACTCATGTCTAAACTTATGCAGACTCTCCAATGCAATAAATTGTGAGGCAAATCTTGTTGGACCAGGACGAATTATGTCATGTCCATCTGTACACTCTCTCATCATATGTAAGATTCTATTGTGTCCATAAATAAAAGTAGTAATCATTTGCGCCTTGGACACCAAGTCATGCACATGTTTATCTTTCCCAATATCCTCCATCATCAAGTCTAAGGAGTGTGCTGCACAAGGGACCCAATAAAGATGATGTCGTTTTACCATCAATTTTCTTCCAACTGCCTTGTAACTAGCTTCATTATCAGTGACAACTTGGACTACATTTTCCTCGCCAATTTCATCAATCATCTCATCCATCAGCCTAAACAAGTAATCTGCATTTTTTATTTGTCCACTTGCATCTACAGATTTCATGAACACTGTACCCTCACTGCAATATACAAGAAAGTTAATCATAGACCTTCTTGTTGTTCCCGTCCATCCATCACACATAAGAGTACAACCTCTTGCCATCCATATATCTTTGAATGATGCCACCCAATCCTTTATCTCAGTCAATTCCTCTTCAAGATATTTGCCATAAATCTCCTTTGGTGTAGGAGCGCTTTCAAACCTGGGTCTGCCTCACCAACTGAATCTATCATTGTCTGGAAATAAGGACTAGATGCTGTATGGGCTGGGACCCTGCATGCAAAAACCATTTTACAATGTTTTTAACTGCATGTTTGGCGGAAGCAGCTGTGGCCTTTACCCCTTGATGCGGGACAGCAAAGTTGATGCGGGACAGCAGCGTGGGGGAGGGAGAACAGCGAACAGGGACAGAGAGAGAGGGCGGCGGACAAAGGAAGAACCGGGTTTGGGGATTCCACCCCTGGGGAATCCACCCCACAGAAAGAGGGCTTCCACCCTGGGGATTCCACTCCGTTGGAGAAGACAAGACGACTGCGCTAAAAGCTCATCAAATCTTCATTAACCTCTCAAACAACCGTTACACTTTATTTATAGGAGTTAGGCTAACCCTAACCCTATTTTGACTCTTTGGACTAAAATATCCTTGGACCTAAAAATAGTGCAAAATTCGAACCCGAAAATCACTAGAAAATAGAAAACGTGCTATTGGACCTCATTTGGACCTTATTCTTACAATCAAATACCCAAATAACTAAAATAAATACATCAATATTGTGAGAACTTCTCGCCAAGTCATAAAGATGTCGTTATCGCCGAATTTGCGTTGTCCGTAGTCCCGCTTTCGCATCACCCCTTTCAATGCATGCTTTATGCCAGGCTATTTTGATGAAGGTTTCATGTGCAAAAATGTGTCAAGCCCACTAGTTGGTCCCGTTCCCCTCATAGAACCACCTCTCCTGATAGGTGGTGCCGGTGGCCGTGTTACACTAGCCCCTGATGATGATCCTTCTCTTGTACTATGGAACCTCCGCATGTCACTTTCTAACATGGCAGCACGCCGACTCTGCCGTAGTCCTTCTCGATATTCTCTCTCATTAGGTGAGAGATCCTCATAATCTGTATCATCTGAGTCCTCAACATCAACAGGAATTTGTCTTCCTTTCATTGCAGCCTTACTTTTTCCCTTCCCAGAAATCTCTTCATGCAGTTCTTCTTGATGTTGAATACGTATGCCTCTTTGTTGTTGTCTTCCAACCATGTACTCTTTCATCTCATTCACTAACTCCCGTGGACAATGCTTGCATTTTACTACATTTGTTCCAATGCCTGCAATGTGTTGTTTTAGGCGGTATACACCTCCATTCATTTCCTTGCCACAGTAGTTACACCGCACTCTCTTAGAGGCAGCATCAATAAGGACATCGTGTTTCCATCCAATGTCTACTTGTGGGTGCTCTTCCTCGTGTCCCTCATCAGCCATACTTGCTAATCCTATAACAAATTAAGAATACAAACACATTCATGTGTAAGTATACAATTATAAACATAATTACATCTAATAATAACCCTAATTAGGGTGAAATTTAGAGATTTTCTCTAATTTCCCGAAATGAAATAGTTCCATTATCAAAGAAAGGCATGATTAAGTCAATTAAGTGATTGGAACACTTAATTGATCTCTAATTGTGCTAATACAACAAAAGCCCCAATTTTGAAACCCTAATTAGGGTGAAATTTAGAGATTTTCTCTAATTTCCTGAAATTAAATAGTTACATTATCAAACAAAGGCATGATTAAGTCAATTAAGTGATTGAAACATTTAATTGATCTCTAATTGTGCTAATACAACAAAAGCCCCAATTTTGAAACCCTAATTAGGGTGAAATTTGGAGATTTTCTCTAATTTCCTAAAATTAAATAGTTACATTATCAAACAAAGGCATGATTAAGTCAATTAAGTGATTGAAACACTTAATTGATCTCTAATTGTGCTAATACAACAAAAGCCCCAAATTTCAAACCCTAATTAGCCAATTAGGGTGAAATTTGGAGATTTTGTCTAATTGACAAAATCTAAGAGAAGAATAAGAAGATATAAGAAGATTAAATATGTCTACATGTGTTTTCATTTTTTTCTGAATTTATAACTAAATTTTAAAATTAAAAAATTATATATACCTTAAGAAGAACAACTTCTTCCTTGCTTGAGTAAGATCTCCTGAGATCTACTCAAGAAGATCTCCCTTGGATGTGCTCCTTCTAATCTCTTTCAAACTTGAAAGAGAATATAGGGTTTAGAAGAAGAAGAAGAAGAAGAAGAAGAGGAGGAGGAGGAGGAGGCTGGCTGGGGAGGAGGCCGGCGGCGGCGGCGGCGGCGGCGGTGGAGGAGGCAGCCCGAGCTGGGGGGGGGAGGGGGAGCACCGGTCTTCCTTCCCTTGACACCAAAACCTGCATGTTTTGGTGTCCTCGGGTGGGAAGGGGGCAAAATAAGGGGGATCGCGCCGGATCGATCGGGATCGACCCTTATCAGGTCGGATCGACGCCGGATCGATCGATTCGACCCGATAAGGGTCGATCCGGCGGCTTAAGTTCATATTTGAACTTGAACCGGCCGGATCGACTGAATCGCGCCGGGATCGATCGATCCCAGTTCGACTCGAGCGATCCAACTCAGATCCTACTGAGTTGGGTCGATCCAGCCGGAAATGAGGGGTTTTGGGGGGCTTCAAGGGGGAATCGGATCTTTGGGGGTCGATCCGATCCGGGATCGAGCGATTCTGGCTCGATCCCGGTGATTCTTCCTTCCATGGGTGAACCCGCCCGGTCCGGAGGGGGTGCCCCCGCCCAGTCTGGCGGGGGTGCGCCCGCCTGGTCCGGCGGGGGTGCACCCCGCCAGGTCTGGCGGGGGTGCACCCGCCTGGCCCGGTGGGGGTGCCCTGCCCGGCACCTGACCTGGCGGGGGTGGCACCGCCCTGGGCCAGGCTAGAAAAGGGCCCTCAGGGGTCCACCTCTTGGCCATTCTTCTGGCGAGCAGCTGAGGGATTTCTGGGATTTCCGGGTTCCTCTGTTCACGGCATGTGCTGTGCACGTACACACGCGTGCCCACGTGCATCTGACGTGCGTTTTTTCCCGTTTTACGTGCGTTTGACTCCATTTTCAGAGAGCACGCGCATTTAGCTTTCTCGAATCCGTTCGCGCGCCGTGCGCGACCTCGATCGTGGGCCCGGACGCCGTGTTTCGACTGCCCGAGGTACGTGTCTCTGTCGTTGGCGGACCTTTCAAACGCCGTAGTCCGGATTGTTCTAGGTTGACACGTGGACTCCAACCCGTTTATCTCAGGTGTTCGAGTGGGGAGGCCGGGGTTTATTCGCAGTCCTTTCCGGACGAATTTGTCGCCCAGGGCTTGTTTAAACCCTGATATTTTTCGGGATCAACAAATGCCCCCCCACAGGATATTTGTCGGAGACGAAGACGACGGCGTGTATCCCGTGGCCACTTCCAAATGCGTTTCTTCTTCCGCACTTGCATTTGTCTGCCTTGTTGCAACGCCTTCATTTCTGACAATTGAACTTTTTGTCGGGCAGGATTGACAATGTCTCGCTCCACCAAGAACCGTGGGGAGAGCAGCAGGGCGTCGTTCCGATCGAAAGACGATGTTCAGCGGACAGAGGATCCCATGCCGTGCTTTACTCTTTCTCCGATAAGAGAGGAAGACTTGAATCAACTTGATAGCGGAGTCAGGACATGCGCTTTGGGACCTTTGGAAGGGCCTTCGCCGTCCGAGGGCGTGGTGGACACGAGCCAGGTGGACCAGTCTGAGCGGGTCTACCGCTACCTGAGGGGAGACGATTACCCCAGGCATTTTCCTTTGGACGAGCATTTGTTGCCATTCATCCAGAACTTTGTGCCGGCCAACTGGAATGGCCCCACTGAGCTTCTTGCGACTGAGCGAGTTCAGCTGGAGTGGGCCATTTTGGCTGGTCGCGACAGCATGATGGGGACGTGCGGCTTTCACTACCCCAGCTTTCCTCTTGGCTACATCGCCCAGGCGCACTTTCCAGACGCGAGCCAATTGGGGCTGTTCGGCTTGGAGCCAGTTCGTCGCGTTAAGGAGGTTACGCTTGCGCGAGGTCTGTAGGAGGTACACGGGCCACCCAAAACCGGCCCTTCCTTCACCGGGCATATTTTGCTGCCCTCGGGCCCTGAGTTCGTGTCGGAGGGCTACGATCGGTCATGTTTCCTTGACCGGATCTTGAGCGGAGAGGCTGCCAGTTGGTATGATCGGTGGTCTGTCATCTCGTCACACCGTTTCCGCTTTGGCGCGACAGAGTGGTTAATGGGAATTCTGTACCACTACCACAAGCTGCTGAACCAGGTCAGCATCCTTTATGCCGTCGTCGCTGCCCTTTATGACTATCCATGTCATTCCGGGCTTCTGCAGGCCCTGGCGGAGAGGTTTAACCGGAGGTTCAACACTTTCGGTATAGCAGAAGGGGAGACTTGCCTCGATCTGTGGGCTCTGCACAGGGTTCCTGGTCTCCTGATCTCAGGCCAATTTTACGAGGAAGTGTGTTTGAATGACCTCCACAAGGACCAGTCATCCGACTCCGGCTCTTATATTTTGTCCTACAGCTTCCGTTATCTGATGAAAGTCTGGCGGGACTTAGCCAGGTGCGGGAAAGGGCAATGTCCCAGTGCTTCAAAAGGGACAGTGAGGGTGAGCTATGACGCCTGGGTCCGTTTCTTCTATAACGGGCCCTTCTGTTTCCACAAAGGATTTGCCGGCGACAGATGTAATCCAGCAGATTATTTGCAGCTGTCGGTTAGCCTGGAGGACAATGCCAAGTATCTTTATGCGCTTCGGGGCAATGGCTGGAACCTGAGGCAACTTCCAGATCGGACTCACTTGGCGGCGTACCTTGTGTACTAGCTGGGCACTTTTGTCATCCCGTTCGGGGAGGAGGGGTACATCAGGTCGGAACTCATTTACCCGACCTGTCTTTTGGCCGACGGTGTGCGGCTTGCTTTGGCCCCGGCGGCCCTGGCTAACATTTTTCATGGTCTGGGAGATCTTACAGCAAGCTCCTCTCCTCGTGATAGAAGCGTTGGCCTGGCGACGCATTATTTAAGTGCTTGGGCCGGCCTTCTTTTGCCCGAGCTATGCCATAACATCAGCCTCGAGAACCCTTCCATGCCGCTTCTCTTCATGTTTCGGAATCGCCCAAACCAGGAGCATCAACGGCAGTTGAGCGAAGCGCGTCGACGACTTTCTTTCGTGCCGTCGGCGGGACAGCAGGGACTTGACCTTGCTTGCTGCTCGCGCGATTTCCGGCCTTGGGCCGAGGAGGGCAGGGGAGGACGGATTTATTGTCTTCCTCATAGTGCTGTGCCCAGTGCGTCCTTCCGCAAAGAGTGGCTCTGCTGCATCCGCCCCAGCGTCCTGCTTTTTCGCAAAGGGGGATCCCTATTTATGGAGCCATACTTCCCGCACCGCTTTGCCCGCAATTTCGGATACGACCAGGTTGTACCCCCGGATGCCGATTTCGTATTAACCGTCAGGACGTACAAGGGCCTGGACCGACACCTAGTAGCCTCCAGCTGGTGGTGTTACTTTACCAGGCGTGAGCCGTCACCGGAGTGCTTCATCCCTGAGCAGCAGCAAGAAGGGCGTGTGGATGTCCTATACGCTCGATGGTGGACCCGGCACAATCAGGCGTTCCGGGAGCGCGCCGATCGGGTCAAGGCTGCGGAGGGCGCTTACTTGTCCCGGGCGAGCATTCCCATTCCCTCGATTACATCGGAATTTCTTCAGCGGGAGTTCCCGGTACTCGTAGGGAGGGTTCCGGCTCTGGGTCGCCGCAAAGCGAGGGCGCAAGCTCCTGGGTCTGTTGACCGAAAGGCCTACTTGGGGGTTTTGAAGCCCTTGACGCGCCCTGAGAGCAGCTTGACGGCTTCCCAGAGCAGCAAAGAGCCGCCACTTGTCTATTTCTGGTGGCGTCACTTCCTGCTGGACTGTGGGTATCCACTGGACGCGGCACTTTCCAGCCCCGTTCTCCTTGACTTGTCGCGGGATTGGGAACGGCACATCCGCCACTCCATAGCTCGCGTCGGCCCGATCGAGTTCATTAACTGGATCGAGAGCGGCACCACCTTACAGCATTTCTGGGATGTTGTCGCCGAGGCGGGGAAGGCTGTGAAGATTTCTTTCGACCAAGTGGTGCTTCCCCCGACTTTTTCTCAGGCTCCGAGCGGTACGCGGTTCCTTCTTCATGTGTTTGGTTTGCGTTTGTTTCTTTTCTTTCTGCTCTGGCCATGCTAACGGGGCTTTTCCTTCTTTCTTTGTTTGAACAGAAAGCTTTATCCCTTTGACGGAGATGCCGAAGCGAGATACCTCGCACGGTCGGAAGAGGCATGCGAGCAGAGAGGCCGGCCCCTCGCAACCAGCTGCTCGGGGGAGGACTCCCGACCCTTCCTCTTTAGCTGGGGCAGGTGGGCCTTAGCTCTTTTTTCCCCTTCCCTCTCTTCTTCTCTTTTTTTTTAGCAGTCCCCCATTCTTTTTCGGGTGACCTAATTGTTTTCGTGTTTTTCCTCTTTTTCCTTTAACGAGGGAATTCTCCACCTCCCCCCCCCCATTTCTCTTTATGCAGCCACACCAACTCCAGGGGATGGGGATCTAGCTGGGGATACTCCACGCGATGACGTGGTTCCTCCAGTCGATGACGATTATAACCCCACATTTGATGGGACACCATCTCCCGACGTGGCAGACTTATCTCGGGCGTCTCCCTCTGAGCAGGGTAGGGCGAATGCCAACCATTTTCATGGGGTCGGCCAATATTAACGCCGGGTGTGACCTAACAATTATTTTCCCTTTTCCTTTCTTCAGGGTATGTTCCGGCGGAGGTTTCTGCCGGCGAGGGTGTTGAACACCCGGTTATGGTTGCGTCAGCTGTAGGCAGGACACCCTCATTATAGAACATTCATGACCTATTAGTGTCTGGGTCAGAGGCGGAGTTGCCCGACTTTTTGGACTTTGCCCCGAGCATGCTTGAGGGAAGTGCCTAGCGCTATACCCTCCACACTGCAAGTAAGCGCCCTTTGCCCCTCTCGCTTCGTCTTCGTGCTACTTTCACTTTCTTTCTTTTTTGCGCAGTGTATGACTTTGCCTTTCAATTTCAGTGGCGGTCACCTCTGCGGTTGCGCTACCTACCGCCTCTCCACCAGAGGAGGGTGAGGTTACGCAAGGAGCGACTAGGGAAGGCGATGGTACAGATCCCCGCCGTCGAGAGTGGGTTTCCCTTTTTTGTTTTTGTATTCGCCCTAACATTTGTTGGGACAAGGGGGGTATTGTGCTCAAAGCTCGTACTTCTTTCTTTTGCAGATGGCGTCGGGCTGGTGGTGGAGATGATGGAGACGAGCCCTCCGGTGGTCGTTCCTCCTTCTACCGCGGTCGTGGCTGGTGCAGAGGACGCCTCTTACAGCGTTGTGGCCGCTCCACTCCTTCCGGTGGTTAGCGAGCTCTCGACAGGTATTCTAAACGGCCAAGAGACTCTGCTTATGCCTCTCATGCTTCTCGGACTATTTTATCTCATGGCATTTTTTTTAACCTGTCTACTTTCTCTCTCCCTTTTCGGCAGGTGACTCGTCCGCTGCTTTGGCCAGGGAGAGCCCGCACCCTCCAGAGGCTTCGCGCCTGGAGATGGTCGTTGAGGCAGCTGGGGGCGAGGAGCGTGCCGTGGAGGACGGCACGGACGCTCCCGGGCCCTCGGGCGTACACGGTCGGTGACCTTGCTTTTAGGGTTTCATAGCTCCTAGGCCTCCCCCCCCCCCCTTTTTTTTTACTTCATGTTATTTCCGCCCCATGCTGACCCTTGTTTGCTTTTGACAGCGGCGGGCACCAGTCGCCTCCCGGCGTTGCGCCGTCTACAAGGTCCGATGCTTTTCCAGACCATGGCATCGTTTGGCCGAGTGAACCCCAAAGTATCCAGATACCAGACGACGGTGGTGTCTTGGAGACTTTGATGGGTCGCGCGCGGTCCGCCATGGAGGCAAGCAGCCCTCCCTCCATTGAAGTGGTACGGGGGTTTCTCCACAGGAACACCCTCGCCTACCATTTGATGGTTTATCCAAGGGATCCTTGAACGGCCGCGGTCGACTCCCTCTGGGGTGAGGTAAAGCAGTGGTGCCAAGAGGCGGTTCGCCTCAAAGTCCAGGAGCTCGTGGCAGAGGTTGCCTCGGAGGAGTGGAGATCCGAGGCTCTTCGATCACGGAACGGGATCTCGATCAGCCGCGTCGAGACCCTGAGAGTCGGTTATGCCCACTGCAACGAGGATATCGTGCTCTTGCAACGAACGATCGAGGATGCATCTAAGCGTCTTACAGAGCGCAAGGATGCTTCCACCGCCTTGGCCGAGGGAGTGGCTGAAGCTGAGGCAGAAACGGCCGCCCTGGAGCAAGAGTATGCAGATTCTCAGGCCAGGCTCCTTGCTCTTCAGGCCAGCTTAGCGGACTTACAGGGGGGACCCCGTGCTTCTTTTTGAGGGGGTGGCCCCGCGGATTTCTCTTTTTTTTTTGTTTCTAGCTGATGTTCATATCTCACCAGCTACCCCGAGGGCTTGTCTCGGGCTCCCATAAATTTGGAGAAATGACAGAGTTCAGGTTATTGGCTATATTTTCCTTTGGCGCCAGTGTAACCTTGACCTGCACCTTTTTGTTTGTTTATAATTGTCGCCGTCTTTCTTGGCTTGGTTTGTCCTGCCCCCCCCCCCCCCCCCCCCCTTTTCGGTTGCCAGACTAGGGAGTTTAAACAACATCTCTCTCCATTTGAGTTTTGCATTTCTGGCATTCTTCCAGATCTGCTGCAAAATTTTGGCGCCGGGGCTAGCCTTCTCGGGGCTTCACCCAGCAACCTGACTTTAATGTTTAGTCGACCGGGCTTGCCTTTTTTGGCTTTCCTCCTCGACCTGCTTTTGTATTTCTTCTTTCTGAGACTTGCCTTATCGGCTTTTCCCAGGCTTCTTCTTAGCATCTGCTTCTTGAATTTTGCATTTCTCACATTCTTCAAGTATCTGATGCAAGAGTTTGGTGTTGAGGCTGGCCTTTTTGGGCTTGGCTCAACAACTACATTATATCTGGATCGCTCGATGGGTGTGACCCGTTGACTCGAGCGACAATTTCCTTCCCCTCAGAGGGGTTTCATTTCATTCTTTCATTTTTTTCATTCATTTTTTTTTACATTACCACCCCAAGCGTCCTTTCAGATTTTCGCCAGGAATGGCCCCCTCTAGCTTTTTCCGGTGCGCCCTTTCGGGTTTTCGCACGGAGGGGTTACCTATTTTTGCCCGAGGCGCCCTTTCGGGTTTTCACCTCAGCCGGGTTGGGACCTTTTTGCCCTTGAACATCCTTTTTTGGGAGGATGATCAAGTCCGTCGGGACATCTCCATTTTTTTTAGTCCCTTTTTCTTTTCTCCCCTTTTTGTTTTTTAATTTTAGGGCCAGGGGCCGGACCCTGGGGCAATTGATCATGGGATCTGCCACTTGGACTCAGCCTACCTTTGCGGTTTGTTGACTAAGGAAATTTCGGTTAGCCTACCACTTCGGTTTGCTGGCTAAGGGTTTGGGTTTGACCGACCACGGAGGTTTGTTGGTCAAAGGGGGAATAGCCGACCTTCTTGGGGTTTGTTGGCTACGGTTTAGGTTTGACCGACCACGGGGGTTTATTGGTCAAGGAAGAATAGCCGACCTTCTTGGGGTTTGTTGGCTACGGTTTAGGTTTGACCGACCACGGGGGTTTGTTGGTCAAGGAAGAATAGCCGACCTTCTTGGGGTTTGTTGGCTAAAAGGAGGTTTGACCGACCCAGGGGGTTTGTTGGTCAAGAAGGATAGCCGACCTTTTTGGAGTTTATTGGCTAAGGATTTTGACTTGGTCGACCGAAATGGTTTGCTGACCAAGAAGGAGTTTTAGCCGACCTTTTTGGGGTTTATTGGCTGAGGAATTGACTTGGTCGACCGAAATGGTTTGCTGACCAAGAAGGAGTTTTAGCCGACCTTTTTAGGGTTGATTGGCTAAGGAATTGACTTGGTCGACCGAAATGGTTTGCTGACCAAGGAGGAGTTTTAGCCGACCTTTTTGGGATTTGCTGGCTAAGAGTTTAGGTTTGACCGACCACAGGAGTTTGTTGGTCAAAGGGGATAGCCGACCTTCTCAGGGTTTATTAGCTAAAGATTTGACTTGGTCGACCACCATGGTTTGCTGACCAAGAAGAACATAATTCATAAAGGAGAGAATTCTTCTTTCTTTTTCTTCCCTCTTCTTTTTTTTTTTTTTACCAACCCTGGCGCCCTTTCGGGTTTCTACCAAGGCTGGCCCCCCTTTGGCTTTTTTCCAACATGCCTTTTATGGGCTTTCACGTTGAGGGGTTATCCATTTTTGCCTGAGACGCCCTTTCGAGTTTTTACCTCAGTCGGATTTTTTAGGCTTTTTTGCCCTTGGGCACTCCTCTTGGGAGTGACCAAGTCTGCCGGGACATCTCTATTTTTAGTCCCCTTTTTTCCTCTTCTTTTTTTTTGACATGGGCGCGTATGCCCAACCCTAGCCTAATTCGGCTATGGGAGAATCAGAGGGCGGTTGCCCATGGAATTCATGTTCAGGGGCAAAATACATTTTTAAATGCTTGCCATTTAGTGGCGGGAAAGGGCGGTCGTCAGTATGTGTTGCCAGCGTATATCCTCTGCTTCCAACCTTTTGCCTTCTAGATCGGACAGTTCCTTCAACCTTCTTTCAATTTCTTGTCGCCCTTCGGGTTGGAGACCGGTATAGACGGCTACCCTGTAGGACGACATTTCAATTTCGATGGGGAGCATAGCTTCAACTCCGTACACCAAAGAGAAGGGGGAGCACCCCGTGGGGGTCCGGTAGACCGTCCGATATGCCCAGAGTGCTTCATGCATTTTCTCCCCCCAATCACGTTTGCAGTTGCCGACTATCTTGGCAAGCAACTTGAAAAGGATCTTGTTGAAGGCTTCCGCCAGACCGTTGGCTTGAGGGTTGTAGACCGTTGACGTCCTCCAGTCTATATGGAATTTGGCCGCCAATGCATATATCGTTTTGTTTTTGAAGGGCGTACCGTTATCTGATACAATCCGATAAGGGGAGCCGAACCTGTAAATCAGGTGTTGCTTGACAAATCTGGCAACAGCTACCCAGGTCACCTCCCGGAGAGGGATTGCTTCTGCACATCGGGAGAAATAGTCGGTGGCTACTAGAATGAACTTGTGGCCGCCAGAGGACGGAGGGAAGGGTCCCACGACATCCATTCCCCATTCAGCAAAGGGCCATGTGGGGGCAGTTGGATGCAATTCGTTTGGCGGCTTTCTTGATACCGAACTAAAGACCTGGCATTGATGACACGCGCGGGCGTATTGGACGCAATCCGTGTACATAGTTGGCCTGAAGAAGCCTTTCAGCTTGATATTGATTTTCATTTTGTCTCCCGCTTGATGGGCCCCGCACAATCCAGAGTGAACTTCGTGCATGATGACTTTGGCCTCCTTGGGGGAGAGACACCTCAGGAGGAC
The DNA here is from genome assembly GCA_014218235.1 of Colocasia esculenta. Taxonomy (NCBI): domain Eukaryota; kingdom Viridiplantae; phylum Streptophyta; class Magnoliopsida; order Alismatales; family Araceae; genus Colocasia; species Colocasia esculenta. Next base: position 714,699 of record JACBKR010000945.1, read on the forward strand.
AGACTTGTCTTTTTCATGGACAAGTCGGTACAACTGGTCCCCGATCATTTGGTAAGACATGGCTCGCCGCAGGAGCTAGACCCTTTCAGCCCGATCCAGGGGCAGCCACCCGTTCTTTATTTGAATGATCGGTTTGCTCCAGTCTTCTTCTAGGCTGGCTTCTTCTTCAAGGGCGTTGACCTCCGCAATTTCTGGATCGGAGTCGTCCTCGAGGACACTGGGCATCAGCCTCCTATGTCGGACGGTTATGCCCAATTCTCCTTCAGGAGGGAGCTTTAAAGCATACGCTAATTTGGCTAGTGCGTCGGCTTGAGAGTTTTTGCCCTCTGGGGACATGTCCGATTTCGAACAAGTAGAATCTCTCGCGGAGCTTCATTACTTTGGCATGATAGGGGATCAGTTCTTTTTTCCGAACGTCGTAATCCCCCAACACTTGACGGATGAGCAACTGTGAGTCTCTGTAGACTTTTATGCATTTGATGCCCATTTCGGCAGCCAGTTGAAGTCCCACGATCAGTGCTTCATATTCAGCTTGATTGTTGGTCAATGGTTTCATGAGTGCACATGAGCTGTGTAGAATTCCTCCTTGTGGAGTCACCAAGACAATGCCCGCTCCGGAGGTATAAGTTGTGGTGCCGTCAGTTTGCTTGAGCACCCGGGAAGCGCCATCAAAGTAGAGCTCCCAATGTGGTAACTCTACGGCGAGAGTATTTCCACTTTCTTGAATGGGGACTTCTTCTTGTTGGGTCCCCTCCCCTTGAGGGGGTGAGAGTATTTCCTCCTCGGGAAGCTCGAACTCGAGGGGAGAGCCAACCGGAAGCGGATGCGCCGCCAGGAAGTCCGCCATACCTTGCCCTTTGATTGCTTTTCTCGAGACAAAGGTGATATCAAACTCCATGAGGAGAAGGGCTCATTTTCCCATCCTTCCTGACAACACAGGTTGGGTGAGGAGCGCTTTTAGCGGAATAGCGGGTCTATCCTCGAGATGAGGCTGACTTGATGGGCCAGTAGATAATGCTGTAATTTCTTGACGGCGAATATCAGTGCCAGACACACTTTCTCCACCGGGGAGTATCGGTGCTCCGAGCCCACCAGCATTCTGGTGAGGTAGTAGAGCGGTTGCTCTTTGCCTTCCTCATTTATTTGTGCCAGGATCGCTCCCAGTGACGTTTCCATGGCCGCGATGTAGAGGATGAGCGGCTTCCCTTTCACCGGGGCTCCCAAGACGGGAGGGGTAAGGAGATACTCTTTGATTTCTTCGAAAGTATCTTGGCACTCTTGGTCTCATACAAATGGAGCTCCTTTCTTCATCAATTTGCTGAAGGGGGTGCACCTGTCCGCGAGATTGGAGATGAACCGCCTTATGTAGGTCAGCCTTCCTTGGAGTGATTTCAGCTCTGTCAAGGTTTTTGGCAGCGGCAGCTCTCTGATGACTTTGATTTTGACGGGATCAATTTCTATCCCGCGATATTTGACGATGAAGCCGAGGAATTTGCCACTCGAAACGCCGAAGGCGCACTTCATCGGGTTCATCTTTAGTTGATGATGGCGAAGCCTTTCGAAGACCTGGCGTAAATCGCCCAGGTGGTCTTCTCGCCTCTTGGTCTTGACGACCAAATCATCAACGTAGCACTCGACCAAGCTGTGGAGCATTTCGCCAAAAATCTTCGTCATAGCCCGCTGATAGGTGGCCCCAGCATTCTTCAAGCCGAAGGGCATTCTTTTATAATTGTAGATCCCTTTAGGGGACCTAAAGGCAGTATGGTCCTTATCTTTGGGAGCCATACGGATTTGATTGTAGCCTGACGACAAATCCATGAAGGATAATGCTTCATGCCCAGTGGTCATATCGATCATAGTTTCTGTGATCGGGACCGGGAAGTCATCCTTCGGGCAGGCTTTGTTCAAGTCCCTGTAATCGATACAGATTTGGACCTGGCCGTTCTGTTTCTTTACCGGCACTATGTTGGCCAGCCAAGTCGGGTAGATGCAGGGCTCGGTGAAGTCGACTTTGAGGAGTTTGTCCACCTCGGCATTTACCTTCAGCTCCAGCTCGTGGCGCATACGTTTTTGGGCCTGTTTGACCGGCTTCGCTGTGGGGAGTATGGACAACTCATGTTCAGCCACAGAGGGGTCTAGGCCTGGCATTTCTTTGTATGTCCATGCCAAACAGTCTTTGAATTTCAGCAAGTTGCCAATATGACTGTCTTTCTTCCTCATTGAAGAGGGCGCTGACGAAGATCGGCCGAGGTTCTTTTGTCTCTCCGAGGTCGAGTTCCACCAGTTCGTCCACGGTAGCTTGCCCGCCGTCTTCAAGTTCGCGGGGCGCCGGTTGCAGGTCGATGAAATCTTTCTCTTCATCGAAGTCGGCAATATAGACATCGTAATATTTAAAGCCTTCCTCGGTAATCGGACAGAAATTACACTCCTCGTTTTGAGGCGTTTCTTGACGCGATGTCCCATTTGAGGGGACAGGCATGGCTTCTCCCTCCTACGGCTTCGTCGAGGAGGTAGGAGGATGTCCGCTGGAAGGGCAGTGATCAGATAGGGGGACTAGCCTAACGGTATTTACCGCGTAATAGGCCTCGAAGTCCATCCCCTGACCGTAGCCCAGCCCCCAGGTGTCTTTTGCGCAAGGGGGGGTTGCCCTCGGAGTTGCTTCCGGTACCACAGTTGATGGAAGTATTCCCGCCGAGAAGGATCTTGCATTTGCGCGATCTTTTGCTTTTGGCACAATTTCTTGATGTGCTCGGGCATGTCGTCCATCTCGTGGACAGGCTCAAGGGTGACTTGAGTTGTTTAACCCCAACCGAAGTCGTCTTCGAGGGGTCCATATGGGAGTGGGTCCCCTTTGTAGAAGATGATCAGCTTTGATGTCGTGCCTGTCTTGAGACTATCATTTCTGTAATGGGTGACAATGAACGTTTTTAGTCGTTCCACCCATTGCTCTTCCCTATGGAAGGGCAACTGCATGTATGCCGGCGGTAAGGAGATGCTCCGGTTGATGACCTCGCCGATGGCGTTTGCTTCATAGTTAATTTCACGCCTTTCTGGGCAACTGGGCCCTGACTCGGTAGATTCGACGAGGCGGCCGAGTCGATGAGCTTCAAGGAGGTCTTTATTGACCGTGAAGAGCTCCTCGTCCCGGTCTTGGCCTGCTTGATCCGCATCGGCATTTTGTTTTTCCTTGCCTTTTGATGCGGCTGTTGACCTGCCGGAAGGCTCGCCGAAGTAAAGCTGGGCATCCGTCAGATTACATTCATTTGGGCGGAAAGGGGCCCGGTCGGCGAAGACTGTATGTTGCTCTCCTTCCTTGACATATTTTATGCATTGGTAGAGAGTCGAGGGGATAACCCGATTTTCATGCAACCAGGGTCTTCCCAGGAGAGCCTTGTAGGACGTGTTCACATTTATGATGTAGAATACGACCTTGGTAGCGAGGTCACCCATAGTCAGCTGTACCTCCACCTTTCCCAAGGCGTTTTCAGAGTTCTGGTTGAACCCGGCGATTCTGACATCATTTACCCTTTGCAAATAGGGCGTGAGGTACAGAGACTTGAAAGTCTTCAAGGGCATGATATTGATCAATGCCCCAGGGTCAACCAAGATTCGGTTGAGCTCGTGCCCGTTGACTTTTCCTTGCATGTACAACGGGCGATTGTGATACAATGTGGGCAACAGCATATCCTTATCGGAGAATGTCACTTCCGCCGCCAGCGCTTCCAGGGCTTGAGCTTGGAGTTCGGTCACGTCAGCTTCGTAGACCTCGGGCTCTTGCAATATTTTGATGAGAGCCGCTCTTAACTCTTTGCTCCAGGCGATAGCGTCTCATATGGTGACGTTAGTCGGGAACCACTTCATGTGCTGTATGATTTTGCGGTCGGCCCGGACGCGGAGTTGCTCCAATGGTGGGACCATGTCCGCCAAAGGTTTTATCGGTTGCCCAAATTGGTTGGTCCGTCTTGCCCCTGGTTGTTCGTTCGACTCTTCTTCAAACAAAGGGGTCAGGAGACCCTCTTCCGGGGCGAGACTTTCATCTTGGCCGCTCTTGGATGGAGCGAGTCGGTCGGCTGGCCTGGCGGCCTTCCGGCAAGGGAGTTCGCTTATAATCTCCTCCTGCTCTTCTTCTTCCTCATCAGACGGGTCAAAGACGAAGGAGTTGACTCGTACCTCCACTTCAGGGATGGGTTGGGGCTCTTCTCCCCGGAAGATGATAGTTTTGCTAAGGTCGGGCAGGCCGGGCTTTCCGCCGAGTGATGGGGCGAGCTTCTTTCCTCGTCCGCGGCCCTTTCCTCTGCCTCGGTTGCGGCGCCGATATGTTGCCACAGGGGGCGTCTCAGCCGGCGACTGCAAACTTGCAGGCGGCAGTATCGACACCATATTGCACGAGAAGTTCTTCAACATTTCTTCCAACTTCTCGATAGTAATTTCATCCTCCTTATAGAAGATGGCCAGTTCTTCGGACAGAGGCAACTTCTCGCCTTCTTGAGCCCTTTGTAGCATTTGGTGGAGCCAGCTTTTAAGCCTTGTTTAGCACTCCATTTCTTCCCACGGGATGTATCTGTCCAAAGGGACTCCCCAGGTGGGCTTGGAGGGGATATACTCCTCCAATTCATCAATGAGCTTTTGCAGCTTCTGGAGCGGAGTCAGCTCCGCAGGGGCGGCCATTGCCGCAGCTTGCTCGACTCGCTCCTTCAGGCGTCTTTTCACTTTCTTTTGCCTGTTCTTCTCTTGTTTCAGCGCCCGCGCCATTTCAAGCGGCGTGAGCTTCTTTGCTGGTTTGGCTGCCCAAGAGGCATCCTCTTGGCCGGGGCGGCTATACGACCCTCCCCTTTTAGGGAACGCCAATGGGAGGCGCATTCTGGAGGCCACGGTGGTCCAGCCAGCTTCATCTTGCTGACGCTGGAAAGTAGAATCGATTGCCTGCTCGATTATTTTGGGCGGCAATTCTTGGAATTCAACCCAGTAGGGGCTTGTCTCTTGGGCGGCTGACTTCATCACCGGCTTCTTGCACCTGCGGTCTTTATCTTGCCGCTTGAGTATTTGCAGAGGCAAATTTTCGAAGCACCGCCCCCTACTATTTTCCGGAGTTTGTTCACGGAGAGGGGAGACTTGATGTTGTCGAGACCCCTTCTTTCGACGAGGAGGTTGCTGTTGGGCTTCTTCCTTGGCCTCGGGCTGGATTGTTGGATTGCCTTCCGAGTCGATCTTTCCCTTCTGGATGAGGGATTTGACTCAGTCTCGGACAATCGGGCACATGTCCGTAGGATGCAGCAATATGGCATGGTACTTGCAATATATGGGGTGGTTTATTTCCCTCTCCGTGTATGTCGGTGGTGGCTTATGCGCCCTCACACAGCCTTGCTGCAAGAGTTTTTCAAAGATTTCCCCGGTCTTTGCAGTCGCAAAAGAATTTTGGCGAGAGGTTCGCCATCCGGAATACCACAGAGCAGGGGCCTCGTCAGAAGAGTCGGCTCCCATCATTTCTGGATCCTCTTGATTTTATATTGAGCTGGGCTCCTCCTTTAGGGATATGTTCCCGAAGTGCTGCCGCAGGCTTGGGCTTTCAATGTTAGCTGTGGACCGCATCGGCGGTATGAGCCATCCTTGTTCATCAGCTTCAGGGGGTTTGAGGTTCTTGAAGCACATGTAGTCGCTTTCCTCAAATTCCCACTGGGCTACTTCCCTGGTTCTCATCAGGACCATGGAATTGCCTTCCGGGTCGATCCTCCCCTTCTGAATCAGGGACTCGATCCAGTCCCGGACATCAGGGCACTCGTCTGTAGGGTGCAGCAGCATGGCGTGATATCGACAGTACATGGGGTGATTTAACTCCCTTTTGGTGTATGTCGGCGGTGGTGTGTGGGCCATCACGACACCTTGCTGCAAGAGCTTTTCGAAGATCCCCCCAATATTTCCAGTCGCCAAGCGACTCTTGTGGGAAATTCGCCCTCCCAGGCACCACCAGGTGGGGGCTTCGCCAGAGGAGTCGGCTTCTGTCATATCTAGGTCCGGGAAGGTGAAGGCCACCGGTGTGTAAATCTCAGGCGGGTCGATGACATTGACTGTATGCGTGACAACGTCGGCTGAATGATCTGTCCATTCGCAAATGTGAGGCTGCAGCGGGTCGACGCGAGCGTTGCCCAGGTCGATGATCCCTTGGTTGACCCATGCTTCAACCTTGTCTTTAAAGACGTAGCAGTCCTCTAAAGCATGTCCCGCATCTTGGTGATATATGCAGTAATTTGGCGGGACGCTCGTTGGCGGCTGGCAGCCCAATAGCCCTGCTCGCAGGCAGGTACGGTAGAGAGCCAGCGTCCGATGGCGCGGAAAGGAATATAACCTTCCGGCGACTTCATGATCAGACGGGTTTGAAGACTCCTCCGAGATCCACCCCCCGCAGGGAGGGCGCGTCCGGGGCGCAGATGTGTTTGCAGGCACCTGGAGTCCTTGCTGGAGGGCAGCCAGGCTTTCTTGCATGCTCCTTAGGTACGTCAGCGTTTGGCGCTGACCTTGCCGCAGTGATTGAACCTGTCTTTCCAGGTTTTGCACTGTCTCCGACCATGTCCTGTGCTCCGAGGCGGAGGGATGATCACTTTCCCGTCCATTTGTGGACTGAGCGTCCCAAGGATTTGCCTCGGGATCCTCTGGCTCGGGAGCCGGCGTGTTGACATGAATGACATTGGCCGATTGATTTGATTGATCCCAAGCATGGGGCTGTGGAGGGTCAACCAAATGATCATGCATCGTAATGAGGCGACTCTGGATCAGCTTCTGTACTTCATTTTTGAAGACGTAGTAGTCCTCGATAGGGTGCCCCAGCATACGGTGGTAGAGGCAGTAATTCGGCTCATCCACCTTGTCCGCTTGGCTTGGTCTTCTTAGTCCCGGAAGAGTGAGCAGGTCATTCTTCATGCACAGCTTGAAGAGCATCTTCGTATGGTCCTTTTTGAAAGAGTACGGCGTGCTCATATGCTGTGGCAGTGAAGTTGGAGGCAGTCTTCCTTCCACCTTCTTGCTTGGGGCGCCAGAGGCCACGATCCTCTTCCCCTTACTTTGCGGGACGAAGTCCACAACATTGGCTTCTTTGCCTGCGGCGCATTCCTTGCTCGGCTTGCTTTTCGAGGGAGCTTGCACCGGGTTGTCGGCGAAGAACATTTCGATCTCCGCCACGACCGAATTGAGCTGGTCGAAGCCTTTGATGTTTGTTCCCAGCAGCTTTTCACTTATTTGAGCCGCCAGGCCCCGCCGACAGATGGTTATGGCATCCTCTTGTGTCGGGGGGTTGTCGCACCTCATGCTGAAGTCACGCCACCGCTTGATGAAGTCAAGTGTCGTTTCTCTTTTCCTTTGCTTGAGATAGCACAACTCTGCAAGCGACACTTTTCTTTCGGCTGTCTGGAAGCGGTCGATGAATTTCTTTTGAAGGTCAGCCCAGTCGACAATGGAATTGGGCCTTAACCTTAAGTACCACTGGAAGGCGGTACCCGTCAGGGATGTTGCGAAGTAACGGAGGAGATAGGATTCGTCAAATGCCAACTCTCCCATAGCTGTTATATAGTAGGCCAAGTGCTCATTTGGTGAGCCCTGTCCATCGAACTTCTGCAACTTTGGCACATTGGGGCAGTCTGGTGGCAGCTTCTTGAATTGATGGTGGACGGGATATGGCACACTATATAGATCTACAGTGGCGGTCCCCTCGCCTCGTTGAGCGAAGCGGTCGTCCACGATCTTCTCGATCATCTGTCGCTGGGCCACGATATCTTTAGCCGCGGAGGCTTGGGAGTTTATACCCCTGCGTTGCGGTTGGACTGGGTCGACGGTGTAATCATTAACCGCGGCCGTGCGCGGATTGACATCGGGCAGATCGCCTTGTTGATGTCTTCTCCAAGCATTTTGGTATGTCGTTGGCACTTGGCGGCGTGGCGCGTTTGCCCCTACCTGCTGCCCTCGCTCCATCAGGAGGTTGGCCATTTCGGCTTGCCATCGCTGTATGAAGTCGTACTTGTCGTCGTTCGTCATTGCCTAGAAGGCAGCTCTGGTTGGCGGCATAAGGAAGACTTCAGTTTGCTCCCCATCAGCCGGGAGTTGTTGATCTCCTAGGTGGAGGCTTGCGACTTCGTCTTCTTCCCCTCCTTCGAGGTCTCGCTGGACTTGGCCCGGGAGGGGTCTTTGTTTGTGCTCGAGCGGAAGCTCAAGAGCTTGCCCCTGGTTCGAAGGTCCAGCTTGATTGCCTTGTTGACCTTGAGGGGGTCTTCTGACCGGATTCCGGACATACCGGATGACAGCTTCGCCCTCCTGGCCAGGTTCGTCTATCCTGAGCGCTCCAGCGGGGGGGCCAGATGGCCCTATCGCTTCCCTTCCAGAAGCGTAGCAGGTGAAGATTTTCATGCCTCCACCCTCTTCAGACGTCTGCTGCACCCTCCGCTTCTTGGGCTTTTGAGTGCTTGGACGAAGTGCTGCCCCAAGTCTGCTGAAGACTGAGGTGCTCAATCTTTCGAAGACCGAGACTCGAGGTGTGGAAGCTTCAGCATGACTCGTGTCTCCTCCTTCATCAGGTTCCGCTTGGGCAGAGACGAAGTTGGGCTTCCGGTAAATGCCCCTTCTTTTCTGTCCACGGGGACGAGGAGGTTCGGGATCCTGAGCTTTTTCTCGCTCAGGCACCGCTTTCTTGAGGTCTTCGGCGGGTTGGCCCACTCTGGCCTGTTTGATTTGGCGGGCTTCCTGCTTGGTCACCCACATTTGCCTCATTTTGCGAGGCTGCTGAGGTACCGAGCTGGACGGCTGCCCCTGTCGAGCTCCTTTTGGGGAGTCCCGATTTTCTTGGCGCATCCCCTGGAGGGGGGCGAATTTGTTGGAGGTGGCCACTGTGGGGGCGCTTTTGTCCCGTGGCAGGATCGGCTCGCCTCCATCGAGCCGGACACGGATGTCCCCGACAAGCACGGTTTTGCCGAAGTTGGAGACTACCGCGCGGGGCTTGCTGCCCCTGCGTCTCTGGCGCTGTCCCCGTTTTCTAGAGACTGCGACACAGGAGATGGTGTTTACCGAGTAAACTCGGCTTTGACTTGGGCGGGGCTTGGTGCCCCTGGCTGCAGTAGCTTTAGGCGCCGCCGTCGGGGTAGCTTGGACGGCGGGGACCACCCCTAAGAAATAGGGAGATCCCACCACTGCAGGAAAGTCGCCGAACACGATCGGCGTAGTCAAGTAGCCACATTTCGCGTGGCAGGCGACGAACAGAGGATCGTAAGTAACGGCGGCCATCAGCTTGACTTAAGTTGCAGGCGGGGACGGGCGTTTGATGCCGACGTTTGCTCCTTGTACCTGCGGTGTGGAAATCAGTCATCTTATATCCTTTCTCGGCATAAAGTCTTTATACGTATGCATGGAAGGCAGGAACAGTCCCACCGGGCGTGCCAAATTGTGGAACGCGGAATTTTTTCTCTCTTCGAGATTTTGTTTTTCGCCTCGGAGGCTTTTTTTTTATTTTTTTTTCTTTCTTTTGCGGGGCGTGCCAGACTGTTTACAGGAAACAGACAGAGATTTATTTCGTGAGGGGTACCAGGTAAAGACCCGGAACCCTCGAATATTTCATTTCATTTTTTCCACGTGCGCTCGTATTTTTAGGTGATTGGAGTGGTCGTGTACTAGACCGTTCCCCACCGACCGGAGTCGGTGTTTCATTTACATCGAGTAAAAAACTCGAACACCTTCGATGCGATACGTTTGTTAAAAGACCTTATGCCGAAACTTAGAAGAAATAGATGACAAGCAAATTTCCACAAGTTGCTCAACTGCATTCATGACATTTACATTCGAGCCTTTAATGGGGTGTTTGTACCTCCATTGGGCGTTTACACAATGTCATTTACACGCACGTCGACGACAGGGTGTTTGTGCCACCATCGGACTTTACACAACGTGAGATTTACATCTACGCTCATAATGGGGTGTTTGTGCCTCCGTTAGACGTTTACAGATGTGTCACAAACATTTACATCTACAACGGGGTGTTTGTGCCTCCGTCGACTTTTTACACATCATGATACTCATATTTGAGTCGACGACGGGGTGTTTGTGCCTCCGTCGGACGAAGTGCCTCTACACATGTTTGTTTTAAAACATTGGAGGACTTATGCATAACACGTCAGGTACCGGGTCTTGTATAATGACCTGCGGAATAACCGGCACAACGGCCCTCCCCACGACGCTTCACACCAGCAGAACACGAACACGGAGGAGATTCTCGCGCTCAGGGAACTCAAGCACGAGAGCGACAGCGTCTTCGGAAGCTTCCCGGGGGGATTTTCTCTTCAGGAATGCGCGCCTCACGCCTTTCCGGTCCCTTTTGAATGGAGGGCTGCCCCTCTATTTATAGGGAAACCATCAGGTGGCTTGGCGGGGGTACATGGTTTGGCGGGGGTGAGAACGCACGGGCGCCGGACCACCATAGGCGTCGGACCAGCGGGTCCAACGCGCAGGAGGCCCGCCAGACAAGGGCTGCGGGGGTGCACCCGCCCGTCCGGCGGGGGTGCGCCCGCCCAGTCCGGCGGGGGTGCGCCCGCCTGGCCCGGCGGGGGTGCGCCCGCCTGATCCGGCGGGGGTGGACCCGCCTGGTCTGGCAGGGGTGCACCCCTAGCAGGGCTGCGCCCGCCTGGTCTGGCGGGGGTGCGCCCGCCTGGCCCGATGGGGGTGCCCGGCACCTGACCTGGCGGGGGTGGCACCGCCCTGGGCCATGCTAGAAAAGGGCCCCCGGGGGTCCACCTCTTGGCCATTCTTCCCGCGAGCAGCTGAGGGATTTCTGGGATTTCTGGGTTCGTCTGCTCACACGTACACACGCGTGCCCACGTGCATCCGACGTGCGTTTTTGTCCGTTTTACGTGCGTTTGACTCCATTTTCGGAGAGCACGCGCATTTGGCTTTCTCGAATCCGTTCGCGCCGTGCGCGACCTCGATCGTGGGCCCGGACGCCGTGTTTCGATTGCCCGAGGTACGTGTCTCTGCCGTTTGCGAACCTTTCAAACGCCATAGTCTGGATTGTTCCAAGTTGACACGTGGACTCGAACCCGTTTATCTCAGGTGTTCGAGTGGGGAGGCCGGGGTTTATTCCCGGTCCTTTCCGGACGAATTTGTCGCCCGGGGCTTGTTTAAACCCCGATATTTTTCGGGATCAACAATAATCATGGACCGTTATGTGATATTTGTATGTGTGTGAATGGTGATTCTTTGAAACCTGCGAGCCTCCCTCTCTCTTATTAAAACCGCTGTGTATTTCTCCCTCTCTCCGATTATATACCTCCCTTTGATGTGATCAAGATTTCTTAATTGAATAAAATGTACATTTTTTGAACCTACATGCCTATAGTTATTTGTAATTGTTGTAAATTACTTGAAATGACTTAAGAAGGCGCAGCGAGAGTATGGAAGTTGTCGGCAAGACTAATGAGGATGAGAAGGCATATCACCGTGCATGGGATGCGCCAAGTCACACATAGGGTTGTGATCAAGTCTTAACTCTTAAGACTCAAACTTGATCACGTTAGTATCTGGTCTATGATTATCTGGTGTGATTATTTATATATATATGATATATATTCATTTCTACACCTACTAGGTACATATTTGCATGCGTTTTAAATATATGAGTGGGAAGCATATTATTTAGCTATAAGAACAATGAAAATAAAAAACCCCTTTGTTAATAATATATTAAGTCGGTAAGTGTTAGGCAATAAGATTGACCCACATGGCATTCCATCATTATAGGACAAACATCATTTCTTAATATGTCACTAGTGACTTGAGGACATAGTATGCTTGGTCGAGTCCTTCTAGAGTATATCATCAAATCATATTTATAATAAGAGTGCTGACTTAATTGAATATCATGGTTGGCGGAGTTCTCCTGCACCATGATAATTAAGAGGCCAAAGCATGACGGAAATCACAAGGAGTTGTGATTGGCGAGAGTTGCTTATCTTTTGAGCTTGGTATGATTGGTCGAGTCCCTTGAAGTCATGCCAAAGATGCTAATTGGATCCCGATCTCTGCTAGAAGTTTGTCGAAAACTTCCGATCACATGCTGGAGGGTGTTATGTGTCTCGCGAAAAAATAGTGAGAATAAATTAAGATAAAAGTCTATGTCTTAATTTTTTGAAAAATCTAAAAACCTGCATGTTATTAATTTCCTGCTAGATTTCTATTTTCAGAAATATGTCGCTTGCAAACCCACTCCGTGGCATACTAGATGTTCAACCGTCTCACTGGTCCAAACTACACGGATTGACTCCGTAACCTGAGAATCGTTCTCACAGCGGAGAAAATTGCGTATGTCCTCAATGAGATCATACCTGAGCTAGTGGAAGGGACTAGCGATGAAGATGTTTCTCGCTATAAGAAGTATAAGGAAGACTCGATCCTTGCTCAATGCTATATGCTTGCCTCAATGACTCCCGAGTTGTAGAGACAGCATGAGAAAATGGATGCACAATCCATCATGTTGCATCTTTGCACACTATTTGAGGAGCAAGGACGGACTCAGAGATATGAGACATCGAAGAGTCTATTCAAGGCGAGGATGGTTGAGGAAAAATCAGTTCAAAACCATATCCTCAAGATAATTGAGTGGATCGAGAAGCTCACAGCTCTGAGACTTGTTCTAGAAGATGACCTGTGCGTGGATCTTACACTTCAATCCCTTCCGAATTCATTTTCACAGTTCATCTCGAATTTCAACATGAACAAGATAGAGGTCACCTTTCCTGAGCTCCTCGATATGTTGACGGAGGCTAAGGGTGCTATCAAGAAAGAGAAGCCAGTTCTCTATGTTGGTGAGACCAACAAGAAAAAGAAAGCAAAGAAGACCTCAAGAAGGGCAAAGGCAAGGGCAAGAAGCCAAGTAAGGTAAAGATGAACATTAGAAGAGGAACTGTAAGGAATACCTTGCAGAAAAGGCAAACAAAAGCTTGGAGAAGCTTTAGGTTTGTTCATGATTGATGAACATTTGTAAGAAAATTATAATAATACATAGGTATTAGATATCGGATGTGTATCTCATATCTGCAATTCATTGCAGGTCCTGACAAGGTGTAGGAGATTGGCAAAGGGCAACGTAGAGTTGAGGATGGGAAACGGCAGAAAGGTTGCAGTTGTTGCCGTTAATGAGGTCACCCTACGGGCGGCAGGTGGAGCATCATTTGTTTTAGAAACATGCTATTTTGTACTGTCTTATCAAAAGCATCATCTCAATTTCTTATATGACAAGAATAGGATACAAATTTCTTTTTGAGAACAATAGTTGTTCTATGTTTCTTAATGATGAGATCATTACGAAAGAGTTTTTGACAAATGATTTGTACTTAGTGGATGTTGATCCACATGTTATGAACATACATAGTGTCTCTAAGAGGAAGAGAGATGAGGTGAACGATGCATATCTTTGGCATTGTAGGTTAGGTCATATCCATGACAAAAGAATTCAAATGTTGTTAAAAGATGGATATTTTGGTTCATTTGATTATGAATCATATGTAGCATGCGAATCTTACCTTCAAGAGAAATTGAGCGACTCTCCTTTTAGTGGAACTAGAGAGAGAGAGTCTCGGAGTTATTAGAACTCATACATACTGATGTATATGAACTGAAGTCCACACATGTTAGAGATGGATAGTCCTACTTCATTACATTCATTGATAACCTCTCAAAAAATGAACATGTGTACTTAATAAAGTACAAGTCCGAGGCCTTTGAGAAATTCAGAGAATATAAAAATGAGGTGGAGAAATAGACTGGAAAAAGTATCAAGACTTTTCGACCAGATCGGAGAGAACACTTGAGTACAGAGTTCACCCAATTCCTCAAGGACCATAGGATATTATCCCAATGGACTCCTCATACATCTCAGCTCAATAGTGTATCTGAAAGGAGGAATCGTACAATGTTGGACATGGTGCGGTTCATGATGTATTTTGCCGACCTCCCTATATCATTCTAAGGATATACCCTAGAAATCGCAGCTTATCTTCTAAATAGAGTTCCAACTAAGACGATAGTATCCACTCAATCTGAGATATGTAAAGAGAAGAAGTCCGATCTTAAGATTGTTAAGATTTGGGGTTGTCATGCCCACGTTAACGATCCCGATAAGTTGGAATTAATGACGGAAAGGTGTTTATTTGTAAGATAAACCAAGGCAACTTGTGGATATTATTTCTATCACCTTGAGAACCAAAAGGTCTTTGTTGCCAAAGGGATAGTGTTTCTTGAGAAGGAACACATTCTTAATGGAAACAGTGGGAACATGATAGAATTGAGTGAGGTTGGAGAACTTGACTCAAGCACCATTCCACAGGAAGAATCTGTTCAAGCACCTATCACATAAGATCCAACTTTGCGTAGGTCAAGTAGAATATCTATCTCTCCTGAGAGATGTGTGAGATATATCAAGAGACAGGACTCCGATATTGATCCTCACACCTACGAGACTATTATGAGCATAGACTTCAGAAAGTGGCAAGAGGTCATGAATTTTGAGATGGATTCTATGTATTCCAATAAGGTTTAGAACTTAGTTAATCCACCTAAAGATATTATACTCTTTGGATGCAAGTGGATCTTCAAGAAAAAGAATGGACTAGATGGAAAGGTAGAGACCTATAAAGGAAGACTTGTGGCTAAAGGATATCGTCAAAGGCAAGGTGTTGACTATGACGAAACCTTGTCGTCCATCGCCATATTGAAATCCATCAGAATTCTATTGGCCATTGCAATACCCCATGGTTATGAAATCTGACAGATAGAAGTAAAAACCACATTCCTTAATAACAACCTCGAGGAAGAGATGTATATGATACAACATGAGGGATTGGTTTCCGAGGAAAGTCCAAATAAAGTGTGCAAGTTGCTTAGATCTATTTATGAACTAAAGCAAGCTTCCAGAAGTAGGAACATAAGATTTGATGAGGGAGTCAGATCCTATGACTTCGTTAAGAACGGAGATGAGTCTTGTGTGTACAGGAAGGTAAGTGGGAGTGCTATCACCTTCTTGCTGTTATATGCGGATGACATCCACATCATTGGGAATGATGTAGGAATGTTGTCCATAATGAAGACTTGGTTATTAAAGAATTTCTCCATGAAGATTAAAGAGGAGAGGTAAAACAATGTGACACAGCTTCCCAAGAGGTGAGGGAGGAGATGCGGCAGTGTCTTCTGGGCCAAAGAGAGAGTAGGCAAAGAAAGGCTGAAAATGAAGCTGAAATTAGTGAGGAGCATTTAGGAAGATTGAGTAGAAATGGTAGGAGGGATGATGATGATGAGTCCGGCTCTGAAGATTCAGATCTTAAGTTAACAAAGGAAGTAGAGAGTGAGTGTACAGCTCGATTAAGGGGAAAAGCACCTGCAAGAGGATCAGGTAGTGGGGGAAACACAGGCGCAGCCCCACAGAGAGCAGGCCCCATAGACAGCTATGTATTTAGAAAGCAGAGTTCAACACAATCCAAATCAAGTACGCATTGAGAGGTGTCAAAAAATCAGCAGAATCTCCAGGGCACGCATTTAAAAGCATTTGCAAGTAGTTCTTTCATGCAGATGAGCCTGCCCATGCAGCTGAATCAGAGTATTTTCAGCAATGATTGACGCTATAACAGGTGTTGGGCCTGATTTCAAGGGTCCGTCACATCAGGACATATACGGAAGTGGCCTTGAGGGGGAGGCTGAGGAGCTCTATTAGTGGGTTGAAAGCTTCAAGTATATATGGATGGAGAGGGGTTGCACTATTATGTATGATGGTTGGACCGGTACCATGAAGAAGCCCATGATTAACTTCCCTGTTTATTACATCAAAGGTACATTATTTGTTAAATCTATTGATGCATCAAACTATGAGAAGAATGCAAACTACTTGTTTCATTTGATGGATGACATGGTGGCACAAATTGGAGAGGAAAATATTATGCAGGTAGTTACTAATAATGAAGCTAGTTACAAGGCTACAGGCAAAAAGCTGACGCAAAGAAGAAAGCACTGGTATTGGCTTCCATGTGCAACACATTGCCTTGACCTGATATTTAAGGATATGGGCAAGGATAAAAATGTGAAAATCCCAATTGAACGGGCACAACTGGTGACATGATACATATATGGTCATCCCATAATTGTTAACATGTTTAAGGAGTTAGCAAGCGAAGGCCGAGACATCATCTGTGCAGGGTTAACAAGATTTGCTTCTAATTTCATATATTTAGAGTCATTGCATAAATTTAAGAACGAGTTGAAGTCTTTCATTTATCACAAGACCCTGCGGGAGTATATAAACTCAAGCAATGTTGAAAGTCATATAGATTCTTTGAATTATTGTCATCTTGTAGAAGACAAAGAATTCTGAGAGAGGGTTTCACGTTATTCGAAAGTTGTCACTCCTCTTGTAAAGGTACTTAGAATGGTGGATGGTGATGATAAGAATGACATGGGATTTTTGTACGAGGCCATGGATCGTGCGAAGTTGGAGT
The DNA here is from genome assembly GCA_014218235.1 of Colocasia esculenta. Lineage (NCBI taxonomy): Eukaryota > Viridiplantae > Streptophyta > Magnoliopsida > Alismatales > Araceae > Colocasia > Colocasia esculenta. The sequence goes on from JACBKR010000945.1 coordinate 731,204, forward strand.
TGTGATAGTCCCTCCCCAGAGATTATAAGAAGTGGTGGAAAATGATCACAGATGAGAGAACACTTTACATCATGATTTGTATGCAGCAGGTGAGTGATGAATCATTTCATTATCTATTTCCTATTGGAGTATTCTACATCTTACATTCACTTAATTATACATAAATGCAAGTTATTTTCTCAATCCTTGATTGATGTATACTGACAATGCATATGTTGATGGCAAGGTGCTTCAAGGCACTTTAAATGTCATTGGTCGTTTACCCATGACACCAGAAAAAAGATTGAAGGCCGTGCTTCAGGTTGGTTTTTACTCTTTTATGAATTTTATCAATAAGGGGAATATTTGAGAATAGCAAACTGATGTTAAACTATTACTTTCTTCTTGTAGATTGATGCATATAGAATGAGGATTGGGACATATTCTGACTCCCAATTGCAATATGTTGTAGGAAGAGTCAACCCAGGTGTACTATATTTGGCCAACATGTATATAGATACTATGATGAGTTGATCTCATTGAAATCTATCTAACGTTCATTTTTTTAAGAACTTGTGGACAACTAACTAATGAATTATGGTCAACAACAAAGATTTAGACAGTAATGCATTGGCTTTTATTGCTATTCGAGTGTTTAATCATACAACATCAGTCATCCAATGTAAAAAAAATTGGAGTACGTTCAGCGTTATACACTCAAAAGTTCGCAATCGGCTAAAGGCAGAACGATTAGAGAAATTAGTTTGCTACCATTATAATATGAGATTAAGGATAAAAAATATGAGGCTAAAACAACAGTTGAGGGAGAAACACCACGCATATGATACAGCTGGACAAATTGATGTCAACACATTATTGAATGATTAGAATCTTTCGCAGTCTTGGGTTGAGGTACGAGAGAATATTGATGACCCTGTTTTTTATCCTATTGATACACGGGCAGAAGGAATATTGGATGGAGATGAGCCAAAGGATCTAGAATTCAGAGTACCAGCAAAAGAACCAAGTGCATCACCACAATCATCAAAGGAAAAGCAGCTTGAGATTGTTGAGGGCACTGAGAAGCAGTTTGAGCTTGAGCCACCTCGATACTCAAAATCAGATAACAGGTCAGTCACTCCTAAAATAGTGAAGCCACCTCCATCATTAAGGAGAACTACATCAGGAATATATATGATTGAGAGGGCTAGTGATGTTGTTCGAGACGACTCAACAATTGAGAAGATGGGGAAAATTTATGCGAGAAGAATGTCAAGGGAGAAATGACTCCATACACAGATGCAAGAGATGGACCAACCAACGGAAAAGAAAAAAGAATCAAAGAATGGAAGAAGACGTTTGGTTTCTTATACTTCTAAGAAGAACGATGATGACGACGATGATGATGATGATCATAGTGCAACTGCATGTACTACTACTGGCGGTGGCATATATACACAATCACAGAGTGATTATAGACATGATTCACAGGGTGACTATGGACATAGTTCACAGGGACAAGATTACTATGGACATGATTCATAGGGGCAATATGGACATCATTCATAGGGCACTATAGACATGTATGGTCTATATGGAGGTGGTCAACAAGAGACAGGAATGTATGGGTGGGCTCATGAACTTAAATTCCAATTTCAACCACTTTCAGCCAGTAGCAGTTATGGCCCAGCATCCTCTTCTCATGCTCGGATTGTTCTTCTTACTTTGATTCTGGATTCCAGTCAACCCAACAACTATTCACTCCAAGAGAGATCTTCGGAATCCACAAACCATTCCGGCCGACGATCAGAATTTCTTCGAATATATCCTTGAATTCATTCGGGACTTGAGTAAAACTCAGATTGGAGAAGAATATGATCCTTGGGTTCCTTTTATTGGAACTATGTTCTTATTTATTTTTGTTTCTAACTAGTCAGGTGCTCTTTTACCTCGGAAAATCATATAGCTACCTCATGGGGAGTTAGCTGCGCCCACGAATGATATAAAGAGGGATGAACGAGTTGGATGCATCTTTGTTTGGTTATAGTGAATATTCTGAATATATGAACCCCCTTTATGGGTATAAGGACAGAAGTCATACAATGAAGAAGAAGGTTCTTCCGGCTATTATCCATCTTAGTACATTGTAATGTTTGGGTACAAATATTTAATTTCTGCAGCATTTATTGTGTTTGTAATGTTTATGGTAGTGCAAGGCTTCAAGTTCACTCCATATTTATTGTTTAAATGTCTAACATGCATCTAATATATAAAAAAAATTCCTAGACTTTTTATCTCTCTAGACTTTTCTTGTAAGAGAAGCTCTGGGTATGTCCTGGCCCTCCGGGGCTAACCGCGTCCCTATGGGGGGAGGCACCAGGGGAGGTGGCGTCCGGTGGAGCTCTTCGGCGGGAGGGGTGAGTGTTCCGACATGCTTCCGGTGTGGTCGGAGGGGGCACACCAGGCGTTTCTGCCTGGCAAGGGAGCGAGATGGACCTCCTATCTTGAGAAGAGTACGACCGGCTAGGACTTTCGCGGATGTGGTAAGAGGGTCGGATGTAAGGGCAAACAACCGGATGCAAGGGAACAACTTTTGTGCTGAGGCAGGAGAGTTCCCGGCAGAAAATCTTGCGAGGAGGGAAGGTTGGCTGCGCCGAAGTCTCTACGTCTCTGTCATTCAAGGGTCGGTCGAGGTGGAGGATCTCAGGAACAGGGTAGAGGCTATCTGGGGCGGCAGCTGGGAAATCTCAAAGGTTTTCCCGCAAGCTTTTCTGGTGGTGGGGAGTGATGAGCAGAAGGTTGCTGTGGCGGTGGAATCAGAGGTTTTGGTGGTTGGCGATGCCTTGCTCCGAGTGAGAAGATGGGCTAAAGGGACTGGGACCTTCCCTAACCCAGGACTTCAAAGTATCCGGGTGACTCTGGAAGGAGTTCCCCTCCTGCTTTGTGATGAGGAAGGTATTGCCTTCTTACTTCGGCCTTTCGGGGGCGTCATCCAAGGGAAACCGGAGTTTACCCCGATGGGTTCGCGGACGGCTGTATCTGTCACAGTCTCGGCCCCGTCGGAGTCTGTGATCCCGACCGTGATTACTGCAGTGGTTGGCAGAGAGGTCGTCATCGTCCGGGTGTGGATTCTTCGGACGGCGCTGAACCAGTCACAGTCGTCGCACCTAGGGCTCCAAGGGGGGCGAAAGGTTGAAGACGATGTACGGAGGGATCGTTTGGCGGGAAGTCAATTTCCAAGATCGGATCCGGGCACAGAGCTGGATTAATTTCGGGTCGGATCCACAAATCTCCGCCGCTTACGGGGGGACGAAGATAGCTCGCAGGATCCGGCGGGTGGGCGGCTCGGGTATGTGCGGGGGACCCGCGACTTACCCGAATCCGGTGGAGGAGACACTATCGGTCCAGCAAGAACCGATACGTGCCTTCTTCCTCACCCGATATCCCTGAAGCCTCGCGGGGACAGGGGCGGTAGTCCGACGGCCGCCTGCGAGCCCTTCGTCACTGGGAAGAAGGGAATGAAGCTCGGAGGGGTTCCGGAAATGCTTATAGATGCTGCAACTGCCCCGCTTTTCTCAGTGGCTCGTTCCTCTTTGCAGGGGGGCGGTTGTCCAGTCAGCCCTCTTGATGTGCCGGAGGTGGAGGAGATGCATGATGGCTTGGAGGGATGTAGAGCCCTCCGAAACGGCAAGGATGCTCCATCTTTGCAGGAAGGAATTTCTGACCAGAGTCTATCCCTTGGATTTGGTGCCTCTCAAAGGGTACCAGACCAGGTGCCGGAAGGGGCCATTCTGACAACGGTCCAGGCCGAGGCAACTGATAGCTTAATCTCTTTCGCTCAAGACCAGGAAGATGAAGAGTTTGAAGTTGTACAGATCTGCAAGTCTGCTGACGGCGCCCGAATACTCTCCTCTCCGAGAACTGGGGTGTGTTCTCCGGACAAGGAGATGCTGGAATACCATTCTTGCCTTGATAAGAAGGAGGGGAAGGAGCTGATGGGGGAAGTGCAGAGGATTACAGAGGAGCATTTCAAGGGATTGACTGAAAAATTGGGGGTCTCTTATGATGGAGTGGAGAAGGGAATTAGAGGGGCTGTTTTTATGATCCAGAAGGGGTGGCTGGCAGCTTTAGCTAGGGAGGCGAAAAAGGATAAATCACAGAAAAAGTCAAGAATAGAAGTAGAGGAGATGATGCAGGAGAATGAAGGGGAAAGGAATACGGGAAAGAGGGAGGGTGGTGATGTTCTAGTTGCATCATGAGAATCATCTTATGGAATGTTAGGGGTATTGGGGGAGGGGAGAAAAGGAGGATGGTAAAAGAAATGGTGAGGAATGGGAAGGTTGATATTCTGTGCTTACAGGAGACTAAGCTAGAAGTGGATGGGGAGACGGTCCTTCGGGAGATAGGGGGAGGAAGATTGACCCAGGGGGTTTGGTCTCCAACAGTAGGAAGGGCAGGGGGGAATCCGGGGATCATGATTCTGTGGAATCCTTTTGAAGTGGAGGAAGTGGTGGTAGATAGATTAATTGGAAGGTGGGCGATCACTATCCATTTCAGATCAGTGAAACAGGGTTTTTCTTGGGATTTTACCTCTGTCTATGGTCCCCAAACAAGGGAAGGGAAGAAGGAGGTTTGGGATCAGCTGCTGAGCAATCACCTTGTGTCGGGACGACCTTGGTGTGTGGCGGGAGACTTTAATGTTGTTCTTCATGCGGATGAGAGGACTGGGACTCAGAATCAAGTTGGAGAGACTGAGGACTTCTGCGAATTTATTCATCAGGCTGCTCTTATTGATGTCGGGCTGGCTAACTCTCAATTCACCTGGTATAATATGAGGGGGGAGGTGTCTTGTTCCAGACTAGACAGGTTCCTCTTTACCGCAGATTGGGAGAAATTTTTCCCCCTTGCAAAGGCCTTTGCCCTCCCTCGGATAGTGTCAGATCATAAACCTATTCTTCTCAAAACAAGTTGCCAAAGGGGCTACAAAAGGAGATTCAAGATGGAGAAGTTTTGGCTGAGGGATCCTGAGTTTTTGGATATTGTAAGTCAAGCCTGGGCATATCAGGATCACCAGGGTAATGCGGTGATTTTATTCATCAATAAGCTGACTAAGACTGCTCAAGCTTTGTGGGAGTGGGGGCAGAGGAGGAGGCTACCTACAAAACAGGAAAAAGAAGCAATTTTGAGGCAGATTCAGGGTTTGGATCAGTTAGAAGAAGCCGGTCTCTTAGATGATCAAGATAGGAATCACAGATCTGAGTTAAGGGACAATTTTGATGAGATTTTAATCAGAGAGGAAATTTTTTGGAAGCAGAGATCGAGAGAGAGATGGATCAAAGAGGGGGATAATAATACCAAGTTTTTTCATAGAATAGCATCAGGTAGAAGGCGTCAAAACCACATTCATAGTATTTCTTTGGGGGACAATGTTCTACAGAAGGAGGAGGACATCAAGATGGCAGCAAAGAATTTTTTTGCTGCCCTCTTTTCTGAAGATCAGCAAATCAGGCTGGACTTCGAGGATGAGTTATTGCCGAGGCTTTCTGGATTCCAAAGAAATGATTTGGTGATCCCTCTCAATATGGAAGAACTCCGTCAAGCAGTGTTTGCTTTACCTGGTGATAAGGCTCCAGGACCGGACGGATTTCTCATGTTCTTTTTCCAACATTGCTGGGAAATCATTAAGGGTGATCTACTTAAGGTGGTGATAGATTTTATGGAAGGCAAGGCTCATTTGAGAGGCATTAATAAAACCTTCTTGGTTCTTATTCCCAAGAAGCAGGGAGCCAATCTTTTCTCTGACTTTCGGCCTATCTCTTTGCTGAATAGTGTGTACAAAATTATCTCAAAGGTGTTGGCTTCTAGACTGGTGAAAGTGATGGATAGTGTGGTGGACGTCTCTCAAGGGGCTTTTATTAAGGATAGGCACATTCATGATAATTTTCTGGTTGCTCATGAGAGCATTTTTGAATGGAGAAGGATGAGAAGAAGGGGCCTCATTTTGAAGCTTGACTTTGAGAAAGCATATGATAGAGTGAGTTGGGGATGCATCCTCAAAATCCTTAGCAAAATGGGCTTCCATCATAAGTGGATTGGTTGGATACGGGATTGCATTTCTTCGGCCTCATTTAAAGTGTTGATTAATGGACAACCGTCTCCCACTTTCTCTAGTGGTAGAGGTCTTCGCCAGGGAGATCCCCTTTCTCCACTCCTTTTTGTTTTGGTGGGTCAAATTTTTGGCAAATTATGGTCCAGAGGTGAGAGGGCAGGCATCATATCAGGTTCCAAGTGGGAAATTCTGGAACTTCAATCACTCATCTCCAATATGTTGATGATACTATAGTGTTTATTGCTGGAGGGCGAAATCAGATTATTGACATTAAATTGATGTTGGAAGTGATTCAGGATATCACAGGCTTAAAGATAAATTTCAGTAAATGTCTGATGGCGGGTATCAACATGAGTGACGAGGAAACAGGGAGAGCAGGTTGTCAGGCTGGTACTTTTCCTTTTACTTACTTGGGCCTCCCACTCTCTCCGGGTCCACTTCGTTGTGCTGACTGGAAAGTCATTGTGAATAGATTTGAGAACAGGCTAGCAGGTTGGAAAGCAAGGATCCTATCAATGGGTGGCAGGTTGATACTTTGCAGAGCAATCTTGGATAGCTTGCCTACATACTTTCTATCCATTTTCAGAATTCCTAAGACTGTGGCTCTCAGATTGCAATCTATTCAGGCCAGGTTCTTTTGGCATGGAAATGGGAAAGAGAGAGGTTGGCATGACATTCCTTGGGGAAGGATATGCCTTCCCAAGGAGGCAGGGGGACTGGCAATCAGAGACATCACATCTTTCAATATGGCGCTGTTATGTAAATGGTGGTGGAGAATGAGAGTGGACGAAGGGGGTTTGTGGCATGAAATAATCCAAAGTAGATATTTAGGGTCCTCCACTGGGTGGAACTTGGAGTCCATTCCGCGTTACAGATGCTCACCAGTGTGGAAGGGTCTTCTCCATAGTTTGGATTTCGTCAAGGCGAGTGTTGGTATTTCTTTGGGGGATGGACAGAAGAGATCTTTTTGGTTTGACAAATGGTGTGGGGATTTGACTCTAGATCATCTATTCCCTGATTTATTTATCATTTCTTCTGTCCCGTTGGCTACTGTTGCTGATTGTTATGAGGAATCTCAAGTTGGGGGGATTTGGGTGCCAACTTTTAGAAGGAATCTTTCCATGGAGGAGACTGAGCATCTTCAGGAAATGTTCAACTTATTAACCCAGTTCAGGTTGACAGCAAACATGGCGGACAGGTGGACTTGGAGATGGGAGAAATCTGGAGGCTTTTCAGTCAAATCAGCTTATCGCATGCTTATTGATGGGGGTTTGAGACATGAGGGAATGGAGTAGATCTGGGCCACCAGGAGCCCCCTCAAGGTTAAACTTTCTCTTGGAGGGTTTCTCATGGTAGGTTGCCAACCTGTGATAAGCTATCCAGGATTTTCCCCAATATTCCAATTTCCAACTTTATGCAGCCTTTGTGGGGTTGAGGAGGAGAGTTTGGACCATCTTCTAACAGCCTGTTCTTTCACTAAAACGATTTGGAATGAAATTGGGCACTGTATTCAGATTGTCATCCCATCTTTTACTGGTGCGAAGGATCTACTTTTGGGCTGGAACAGGAATTTTCAGTTGAAGGCTGACGGAGTGGTTTGGTGGATCATTTTGCATGCCACCATTTGGGCCATTTGGATTGAAAGAAACAACAGAATTTTCAGGAGGGCAGCCAGGACTGAAGAAACCGTGTTACAAGGGATTAAGAGTAATGTTTTGGTTTGGGCTAAATTATTAGGTCATTTAGAGAGTCCTCATTCTCCTCTCCTTTTGTTCTTGAGAAGGTGAGTTTTTGTTTATTTTGGGTGGTCTATCTGGTGAGAGGGCTTTTCTTTGGAGGACTTTTTGTTGCTTGACCTCTTCTCTTGTAAATTTTTCCTTTTCAATATACTTTGTGGTACTATCCACATTTCAAAAAAAAACATGCATCTAATATTCTATTAACATGTCAAACACATATATCTAGCACTTCATCCAATTTTTTCAATCTTAAATGTATGTCCACTGATTTTTTTGTGTTCTGATGAATTTTTATATTTTTCTGAATTTTTTCAATTTTCTGCATTTTTTAATGTTCTTTTCAGGTTTTGACAGTTTCAGCTGAAATAGTTTCGGTTTCGGACCCACCCAAAACTGGTACCAACATCCTTGACCGCAATTTGGAACCAAATTCTTTCACAAATGGAAAGAAAGGCACAGTTTGTTTCCAGAGAAAGACCATCAAAGTCAGATGATATTGGATACAGTATACCCTTTTCCCATCTTATCATTTTGAGACTACTTTCAATCTATATAAAATATGAGAAATGTCTGAACTAGGAACCTCTCAGAGTTTGGTTTAAAGAACTTGAGCTTACCTGACCAGGTTTCTGTGTATAATGATACTCCCAAAACTTGATATCATGATCTGCGCCACCAGTGACAAAACCATTTCCATCTGGAATCAAGGCAATTGACCTAAGGGAACCACCATGAGCCTCCACCACTTCCACACAAGAACTGCTCTGAATGTCAATGACTTCCAATGTCCCACTTTTGGTCCCAACAAGAGCATGTTTGTCACCAAGAAGCAAGGCACTGCACAATCCATAACCAGATTCAATTGTCCGAAGGCATGAACCATTACCTGGGTTCCAGATCTTTACGGCATTATGACTGGTTGATAACAAAAGAGTACCATCTGAACTAAGTGCAACACTTCTAATATCAGAACGATGTCCCTGGAGTTCAATAGTATGTGTTCTGGTTATTTCACTGCTGGAGACTGAGTAAGCCTCCAAGGTGTTATTGTTAAGGGATATTGCCAAACAGGCAAGTGCATCACCACCGGGAGTGATGGGACAGAAGGCAACAGAACATATCTTCTTGCTTGCCCGCAGGGTCTGAAGAAGCTTAAAAACATCAGAAACTGTGATACTGGGATTATTGGAGTCCTGATTGGCGACTGCTTCGACATCCCCTTCCCCATTAACATCGGCGCCCCCCTTCGACAAGGCTTTCTCCTTCTTCCGTCTAAGTCGTCTCTTAGCCTTATGCTTGGAATCCGCGTCACTTAGTACACGATATACCTCCACCGTCTTCCCTGCTGCCTGGCATGCAAGAAGGTTCCCTGCCCGATTAAACCTGACAGTGGCAACCCTGTCCTTGCTCTGCCGCCGGACCTCTCCAAACTGCTTCAAGATTTCCCATTTGTTATCTGTATCCGATCCGGGTGTCCCATCCTCCAGCTGTTCATGCCTTATCCGGTAGAATCGGAGCTCAGGGTCTGCAGAGCCGGTTACCAGATACCTCTCTTCAGGGTCGGCATCTAGCGACCATATCTCGCTTTGATGTCCTCCGATGACCTGCGTGCAATGCTGCGTCTCGAGATCCCAGACACGCACGAACCTGTCCTTGGAGCAGCTCACGAGTTTCTTATCAGCATCCAAGAAGATGAGGTCTGTCACCTAATGAGAGAGAAGAAAAAAAGAGAAAAATGATGATCTTTAAACGCATAAATAGGAAGACGGAGGAAGAAGAGAAGGAGGGAGCAAGCAAGTTGGTGCCTGGTCCTTGTGACCGATGAGGGAGAAGAGCCCGGCTTCGGAGACTAGATCCCAGAGGATGATGCGGCCGTCCTTGCTGCCCGAGGCAAGGAGGGCGCCGGTGCTGCTGTAGCGAAGGGCAGAGACAGCGCCCTTGTGCCCATTCAGGGTGGTCACGCACGACCCTTCCTCGCTATCCCAGATCCGGATACTCCCATCGGCGTGCCCACTCGCCACCTGCGCTTCACAAGATGTGAAAAGGAGAGGACAGAGTGTCCGGAAAAGCACACACGGGGAAAAAGGAGAAGAGGACGACTCACGGAGGAGGTGAAGGAGGAGGCGACGCGGGTGACGGCCACGGAAGGCCCAAGCTTGGCGCCGTCGAGAGGGTCAGAGGAAATGGAGAGAGACCTAGAGCACACGCCCTGGCGAAGGTTCCACATCCCGACCTGGTCGAGTGCGGGGGCCAGGAGGAGCTTCCCGGAGGCATCGTAGCAGATGTTGGCGTCCACCGAAACAATCACGCCGAACGCCGACCTCTGCACGTATCTGTGGTAGGTCTTCACCATCCTGTACCCACCCTCCTCTCTCTACGCCGTTCAGGGGGAGCGGTACTGCTTGAAGGAGACGCCGGGCGGAGGGCCGCGGGAGCGGTTAGGGATTGCACCAACACCGTGTCGCGGTGGGGGACGGCGGGGCTCCTGGTCGAGGGGAGAGCGGAGGAGGGCCTCGGCGGCGAGAACAGATGAGGATATGAGGCGGGGGAGGGCGCCGCAGAGGGGAAACCTTGTTTCCCATTGGGGTTTTACAGGTCGACGGAATCCTAACGGTTGCAAAATGGGTATCGGATCCTCACTGGGTCCAAAAACGTTGGCGGATTATCCATATATCCACTACCGTGTCCACTAAGACATCTGAGATGTGTTCATAAACCATTGGCCGAGATTTCTGCATGACACCGTTCCCTCCTCTGTCTTCGGGAAGAGGTGTACAGCGAGAATCTTATAGAGAGAAGTTTATTACACTATCTCAGTACAATAATATTAATTTTTACATATATTTTAAGACGTTTATTGGTCTATCTCATACAATTTATTGTGGGGTATTGTGCCATTTTTTAATTTTGAAATCTAACTTTTTTATTTCGACACAAATTTTTATTTTGATGTCTAAATGTTTTTTTGATACAGTGAGCCGAATTAGGCTCTATTGAGTGTCAAAATAAAAACTTGAACTTCAAAAAAAAGTGAACTCTAAAATTAAAATTTAGACTCTAAAATAAATAAATAAAAATAACACAATACAGTGTAATAAATCATTCGAGATGAATCAATAATTTTTTTGAAATATATTACTGTACTAAAATTAGTGTAATAAGTCTTTCTCAATTTTGTTTGTTTCTAACACCATTGTTGTGAGTTTATGGCAGCGTCTAATTTTTTTTCTTTTACGGTGAAGAATATAATATAATGATATTTAAATGTACATAAAATAAGAGAATTAGGTTCAAATTTAAGTAATATCCTCATTTAATCTCCCTTGCTTCTTTATAAAGTCTTCCAATGTCCTTAAAAAAAAAACTCTCAAACTGAATCTTAAAACAATATCAATTATAAAACACCAATGAAAACATATCAGTTTACAGTAAAACAAGTAACATTACTTTTGTTGTCAAATTTCTGTGTTGGTCTGATCATACCCACTCGGGGGCGCTGGTGCCAAAGTATGTAGGCTTCCGAATATCCCATGATAATAGATATTATTAACAACCAACAAATTCACAAGACGGTGAATAATGCACAACTACGGAATTAAATTGGCAATGTAAAGTGTATCATACTTGAGATATACAGATAGTGACTTTTTTCCCCATTTTTTGGTTTGAATCCTATGCATCAAGTAGTGCATAATTCTTGCAAATAACATGTTACACCCGTCATATTATTACAATTGGAAGTGATGCGAATGGAAATTGGAAAGTGAGAGATCTTATCCAACTCTCAACATGTACTACAGATTCTACGGACTAGTAGAATTCCATGTATGCCTTACCTTACGCGACCACCATTCCCCGGGCTGTCCCGTCTACCATATCGGGCTTTCAAGCCCAACAACAGAATTGTTCCGTCTCTTTCTCGAGCCCGCACAATCGCAACCAAAGAAATCTTTTTTATTTATTTGTTTGTAATGGAGCACATACATATAGTGTGCCACGTTGGACATGAAAATATTGATTTCAAATTCAATAGATGTTTAAGTGATGGCATCTCTTTTTCCTAAGATCATAACTCATCTCTCTTTTTGTCAAAACTATCAAATCTCATGTTCACATGCATCTTCCTAAGATTAAATGTGCAGTAAATAAACCCCCAAAGCTATTATTATTAACGGTGCATCAGGGAAATTGGAAAGGAAAAGTAGTTTAATAACACCATCTTGTAACACATGTATTTGACATCACATAATTTTCAAAGTATCATATATATGTGTCAAATGATCATTAGGACACTTTAAAATTTGCAGTGGTATCAAATTAATACATGTGTCATTAAATTATTTTCTATTAAAAAAGACTGAATTGACAAAGTTTGCATTATGTACAAACTACAAAGACAATAACCTTGCATTTCATCTGTTTATTGTAAATCTACGTTAAAAGTTACTGATCAAAATAGCCATAGTTTCTAGAAACTTTAAAAAGAGATCACGTGTCTATCTAAATGGATATTTCCTATCAACAAAATTCACATAACGCGGTGTGTTAGACGTGGTTATGGGTCAAGTCATTGGTGAAATTCAATAGATATTATTTCACCCTAATTAGACCCAACAGGCCTTCGCAATACAGAACTATAATCTTTTATTTTTTGGTGGGTAAGGTCAAAATAATTATGAGATCAAAAATAAGCCCGTCTTTAAAATTTAGACTAATGTTTAATATGCAGCAAATATTATTCTAAAACTTATGACTTTAACTTTATTTTTTTAGTGATCAAGCTCAAGTTAGCTTCTGGGTCCACGTGAATCATGTAAGTTGATTTTAGATTTTATCACGTGAATTGTGATAAATTCAAATAATATCGTTTTGATCATATGCTTACGTTGACATTTATCATATTTGTCCATTACAGATTTATTCTTTATAATAAGATCGAATATTCCCAAACGCTAACTGCTCCGCGAGTAGAGCCTGTCCGCTTCCCCGACAGGATGCCGCGGCAGTCTCTCAAAGCAGGAAATTAGAGCTCTCCAAGTTTCTCCAGTTTATATCTTTTCTTACAAGTTACAACCCCCCCCCCCCCATCTGTTGGCGAATCTTTCGGATCAGGCAGCAGGCACTAGGCAGGGCTTCCACCTTCCATGGCGCGAGCAGAGACAAGGCTCTCTCTTCTTCCCGCGGCCAGGGTCATGTGTTTGTTGGAAACTGATCCATTTCTTCCGATGCCTTGGGACATGCATGCTTCTCTGAAGTGAACGGGTCCTTGTGGGAGTGGTCCGAGCGAGTAAATGACCTCCAAATGTGGCAGGTGCTGATGAGACTGATCCCAGGACCGAACGCAGAGCCATGTCCAAAATCCTGGAAATCTCACGAACAAGAGAGGGGAGGGGACTGTCTGTGCTGGAGTACGTAGTAGAGGGGGGTCTTCTCCAGCCCGGCGTCCTTTGTCTGGATTCTTCGCCGAGTCCAACATGCAGCTGCAGACTTCTGCGCCGGGTGTTCGTTGTCGATTCTCCAGGTAGCCAACAACATGCCTTAATGCCTTTCTCTTGCGCTTGCCATTGTCCTGTCCAGATTTTTGGCTTCATTGTGGGTGGTACACCAAGTTTCCAAGGAAAACATTTGAATTGTCCGGACGAACGCAGGATAAAATATAAGGGGTTCAAAATAAGAAGATGTGAAAAGTAAAATACCTTAAATTTAATCACATGTGATCTATCAGAATAAAACTCTTCGTTCTTTCAAGTCACGGAAATCATCTATAATTGAATCCATGTTATAAGTTTCAGCAATTTTCTTCTCAATATAGATGATCAAACAATCGGATAAAAAATCATCTTCCATCTTGTTGCGAAGTTTGTTCTTGATAATCTTCATAGCTGAAAATGATCGTTCTGTTGTAACTGTAGAAACTGGAAGAGTGAGAATAAGAGTCAAGACTCTGTACACAAGTGGATATATTTCTGATTTTCTTGTTTTCACCAGCCACTGACATAGATCAGAAATAGTGGACAAGCTTTTAAATTCCTGATGTTGTCGTACAAATTCAAAGTGCTCTAACTGTATCCTCAATTGCATCATCTCTTGTTATGTGAAGTCTTATGGATAAAACTTTTCTGCCAACTTACAAACATCATTAACTCTGAATGATATTTTACATAATAAATGAGCCACCACCCAGGTTCGCTGGATCACAGTATAAAAAATTAAATATTTTACATAATAAATGAGTCACCACCTAGGCTCGCTGGATCATATTATAAGAAATTAAATATTTTACATAATAAATAAACCACCATCCAGGCTCGTTGGATCACAGTATAAAAAATTAAATATTTTACATAATAAATGAACCACCACCCAAGCTCGCTGGATCACAGTATAAAAAATTAAAAGATAAATATGTTACCTTGGTGTCGTGAGGTGTTGATTTGTAAGGGCCGACAGGTTAGAGACTCGCAAGAAATGTCGACGTGCTATTGACTGGCCATTGGTCGCCATTAGATAAATAATCAACCATTATGAAACAAAAATTTTCTCAAAATTAGTAAACAATAGTAACTCATATCAAATAAAAAAGATTATTATAACTTGATACAAAACACATCGATAGAAGAAGAAACTCAATATTCTGAGATTGAAATCTAAATAAAAAGTGATCAGGAAACCTATTCAAACCTTAACTTACATTTTTAGCTTAAATTTTTTACCTGGTCTCTAAGAAAACGTACGACATCAATAATAAGGATCATATGAACGTGAATAATGTTACTGCAAGTCTGCAAGATCGTCAAAGCTCGTCCTCATCACATCATTAGATTTTGACAAAGACTTTGCATGTACGTATGGTCATATATATAGAGATAGCCCGCATGGGATTTTCATTTTTTATAGGCATATGCGAGAGTTATCTTTTTGTTAGGTTTCAACGAACTTGTATATATGTTTTCTATTCTGACATGCTAAGAAGTAAGAAAGGTTTGCACTGGTTTACCTGCGACTCTGCGAGGAGGAGATCGGAATTCAAAGGCAACACCACAACTGCGAAAGCGGCAGCCAAGGTCCAAGGATCCACCGCGAGAAGGATGAAGGTAAGGCAGCAGGGTTGTTTTACTTCCCTGTGGTGCGCGGTCCGAGCACAATCAAATCAAAAAAATGCTGGACTCCACCTATTCTGCACTTACTGGAAACTTTCTATACATGCATATAAAATCAAGGGCACGAAAAGGCACTGCCAGGAGGTCCGCCCCTCCTTTATTTAGGCCATTTATATAACAAAATTAGTATTATAAAGGGGCGATGGATATACACCTTAAAAAAAAAATTATTGGGTGGGGGGGGGCCCATACATAATGTCGGTCGCCCCAATTTGTCAGATGACTCTATGGTTCGAGACCCACTTTTCCAAGAAATAAATGGATGGGGTTTTTCTTTTCTGAGGAGTAATATCTATCTCATATTATGGTTTTTAGATATATATTTGTTTGTTTTCTGTGCTCAATGACTAGTTTAATGGTTCTGATCCCTCCATATATTTTAATTAGGACGAGTCTTAGATATTCAAATCGTATTAAGAACAAGTATATAAAAAAATTAAAAAAAATAATATAACAGACTAATCTTTCAACAATAATAAAAAAAAGAAATATGCTTCTTTGTCCAACAAGGAATTGTATACCGGGGAGGGAGGGGGCCCATGTTCGAATTTAGAATAGGGCAGAGTTATCAGTGATATTTTATTCATGCTGGATTATATAACTAAAAAAAAAACATTCATATTTCTTTCAAAATATGTCGGAAGACGCTCTCTAGCTAGTGGAATGCGCATTTGGATCTATGTTTATGCTTACATTGACTGTGTTAAAAAGAGAATCCAAATAAATAGTTTGCAAATTTCTCTGCCCAAAGTGCTTAGATTCCATCTACTTAGATAAAGAAAAGTACATGTTCGTTACATAATAACATGGTAGAATTTTGAACATGGAAATAAAGCCTCTTGAAACGCAATGGAAAAAAGAAAATAACAGGTAGGCCTTAAAACACTAATTTTCTGGACTTTGGAAGATGTCGAAAAATATATCACTGAAAATAGCATCTCCGGATCCGATTTCAATCCAATGCATGAAAGAAAATGCTACATATTATGTGACATTTGAAGTGTTTTTTTGCTTTTATATGCGTCAAGCTGGTATTAGTACTGATCACGTACGAATTTCTTCAGCACATTGTTCCTTTTTTTTTTCTTGCTTCAACTTGGCATGTTTATTTAGAGTTATTGACAGAAAGATTGTGTTATTGCTGGAGTATCAGGATCGGCTCAACCCGAGAAGGCCCAGGGAAAGTGGTGCGGCGACGGTGTAGATGCTACCAAGCTCCCAACTTACAAGACTACCAGTTTTTCTCGGTGGGTAGATACTTTGACGATCAAATCAATTCGAGAGCTAAGAGTCGAGAATCTAAAATTTCAGAGATTACGTCGGAGTGTCTATTCACCGAGAAAATCCGATAGTCTTGCAAGTCGAGAGCTCGGCAGCATCTACACCGTCGCTGCACCACTTTCCCTGGGCCTTCTCGGCTTGAGCCTATCCCGATACTTCATCAATAACAGATTGTATTTGTTGTTATTCAGTACAAAGTAGTCATTCACACTTTCTAACACTGTGTCGGTGCTTCC
The DNA here is from genome assembly GCA_014218235.1 of Colocasia esculenta. Lineage (NCBI taxonomy): Eukaryota > Viridiplantae > Streptophyta > Magnoliopsida > Alismatales > Araceae > Colocasia > Colocasia esculenta. The sequence goes on from JACBKR010000945.1 coordinate 747,708, forward strand.
ACTCCTTGTTCTTAGTTTTCCTGCTGGATCAAAACTTCTTTCTAAAGAATGTTCAAGCCTAGATCTCAATCAAACCTCTACACAAAAGGAACATCCATTGGACCTCGGACAGGCACCTGGTTCAAGGGTAAATTTTTTGGAGCTTAATTTGTAGATAAGTATCAAAACAATCGCATATATGAAAGCCTCAGATTAACCTAATTAAAATATATAAAGACAAAACAAGATCGCATATTTTATTAAAAGGAAAACCTGAAGTAGTTCTCAAACCTAATATGGATTATCGTAGCTTAAAAATGTCACATTATAGCTGATAGTGTGTCTGATGATATTGAAAGGTTGTGTTATATATCTACGCACGAATTTTACCTTTTCGACTCACTACAAACACATTTTATTTACCTTCGTTAGTTCGACTTAGTTCCTGAAAATCTTATTATGATCAAGTACTTGTTGTGCACACACTTCCCTCCCATCTTAAGAGGGATCCAAAATTTTATCACTCATCGTTGCTGTATATGCATGTGAGCTTAATTCTTATTGGGTATAATGATTCTGATTTCAGGTCATCTAATTACGTCCGATTTTCGCATTTGGTGGATATGGTTCAAAGATCCAAATCAGAAAATTCCAATAATATTACATGGGACAACTCTTCTTCCAACGTCTGTAACACCAACTACAAGATGATCATGCTGTATAGAAGCTAGACTAATAACAAAAACGTCGTAGAATGAAGCAACTGCAATCATACAAGAGTTTTTCAGTGGAACAAAACAGATCCCCTAACCCCACCGTTTCAAGCTAGGTGAGACTAATTGGCGAGCTAGCTAGCCAGGACGAACAGCTCTCCAAGCTTTCCCTGTTCTGTTTTATCACTTTTTCGTATGTGAATCCTTTTGCTGGTGTTGCGCTCACTTTCATGCACAGCAATATTCCATACGCCCGTGTATCGAAGCAAGAGCTCTACGTACGGAGTGCCGGAGAACGCCGACTATGACAAGCCTTTCTCCTTCTTACGACCGGAATCCTGTCTTTATCGGAGACTGACCCGTTCCCACGTCCTTCGATGCATCTGTGAAGGATCTTTGTGTGGTCGGAACTTACGAGTACATGCAATGGGACTGATCAGAGGAAGGGATATGTATGCAGTAGTGCCACCACCTACAAAATTAACCACCTTTTGATCGTCTCCCCAGAACCTTAATAAGAGATCTCCTTATCAATACCAGAGTAGGATTAATATTCTAGTCTTGTTGCTCGTCCATCCGGTGACCGGTATGGACGGATCCAGAGAAGAACCAGTGGGGTCATGTGACCCCACTGGAATTTTAAAACCCCATTGTTGAGTCTAAAATTTTCCATTACATTAATTTGGTTAGAAATTTTTCTAAAAGGAGTGACCCCACTGAAAAATTTTCTAGATCCGTCTATGGTGACCGGTGTCCTCGATCGTCTTTTTTTTGAACTCCTCACTGAATCCTCCGCAACTTTTTAATTATTGTCGAGAATGTTGGAGGGTTTTAGGCATTCGCGACGTCGTTTAGTGTTTAAAGGTTGTGTTTGTACATCAAACAAATTAAAAAAGAATTAAAATTCATGCATATCTCTAGAATATATTAATTATATTCGGTGTTACATAACCTGTATATTATATTTTATATCCTTAAAATCTCAACAGTTCATCAATTATTTGTCTCTATAGTTAGTTGGCGTCAGAGCAGTAAAAATATTCCATTATTACATTAGTGAAATCGTAAAATAAAAGATAAAATTATTAAAATACTCATGAAATAAGAGGGAGAGAGACGGCAATGGAAAAGTTGGGGCAGCAGAGGGGTGGACGATGGCTGGGAAGCCATCCTGTGAGGAGATGGGAGAGAAAGGGTTGGGGTAGGGGCATTGGAGGGGGGAAGCCCCCTCCATCACCTATAACAATACGTAGAGAGAGAGTAGAGGGAGAATGCGGTGAAGAGAGAGAGTAGAGGGAGAATGCGGTGAAGAGAGAGAGAGAGAGTGCTACAGATAGAAAGTGCAACATGTTGCACTAGAGAGAGAGAGAGAGAGAGAGAGATTTGCTCCCTCAACGTCTCCACCCATTGTCAGAAAAAGTTTTCATGGTCCATCATCCGTCGGCCCTACTCGAGCTTTGGCATGTCGTTGAAGCCCCAGAGGAGGGCTATCGCATTCTCAGTGCTCGACCACACCTCCAATTATAACTCATAAGGGCCATACATCACCATGCACCTCAGTGTTAGACCACACCTCGAACTATGGCTCATAGGGACCATATATACACCACTAATGTGGAGGTCCTCATTGTTCAAACTCACTAAAATTTTGAATCTGATTCCGCCAATTTACGAGCCACATAATTAATCACAGAAGGGTAACATAGAAATATCCAATAGGAATGTACATAAGAAAGCAATAACTTTTCTTGATATTTAATATATACATTAGATATATTACATTGTCGCGATATATAAATGAAATTCAAAAGAAAAGTATATCAACTTGAGGCATACTCTGTGATGTACAAATTCACTGACTATTTGTAAAAGAGATCTCACTCACTACTGCGAAGGATCGATCGGGAGTTGAGAACTTGTTTGCTCGAGCCTTAGCTCTAAGACTTTTCACGGGTTGGTTCAGTCCGATTTGCACCATTTTTTTTCACAAAATCGAACCGAATCACAAAATCTAAGTGCATTCTCACATACAAAATAATTTAATAATTGTTAAACTATATATGTAGAAAACCATATTACTTGAACATTCATTCACACATAATTGATTCGCTAACCATGACTAACACTGGTAGATCTCACGCACTCTGTACATCCTAAGTCTAAAACATCAAGCATGGTCGACATCTAAGACTAGATGAGGAAGGTTGCCTAAGGCCGACGTGGCTCATCTCTAGATAAGGCCGAGATGAGGGAGGTTGTCTAAGGCCGACGTGACTCATCTCGAGGTACAGCCGAGATGAGGGATGTTGCCTAAGGTTAACGTAGCTTATCTCTGAGTAAGGCCGAGATGAGGGAGGTTTTCTAAAGTCGACGCGGCTCATCTCTAGATAAGGTCAAAAATGAGGGAGGTTGCCTAAGACCGACGTGGCTCATCTAGAGGTAAGGTCGAGACAAGGGATGTTGCCTAAGGTCGATGTGGCTCATCTCTGGGTAATGTCAAGATGAGGGAGGTTGCCTAAGGCCAATGTGACTCATTTCTGGGTAAGGCTAAGATGAGGAAGGTTGCCTAAGGTCCATGTGGCTCATCTCTAGGTAAGGTTGAGATGAAGAGGGTTGTTGGCTGATGCGACCCATCTCTAGATAAGGCCAAGATAAGGGATGTTGCCTAAGTCCGACATGGCTCATCGGGTAAGACCGAGATGAGGAAAGTTGTCTACAGTCAAGGTGACTCATCTCGGGGTAAGGCCGAGATGAGGGATGTTGCCAAAGGCTGACGTGGCTCATCTCTAGGTAAGGCCAAGATGAGGAATGTTGCCAAAGGCTGGCGTGGCTCATCTCTAAGTAAAGTCGAGATAAGGGAGGTTGCCTAAGGCCGATGTGGCTAATCTCTGGGTAAGACCAAAATGAGGAAGGTTGCATATGTGACTCATCTCTGGGTAAAACTAAGATGAGGGAGGTTTCCTAAGGCCGACATGGCTAATCTCTAGGTAAGACTGAGATGAGGAAGGGTGCCTAAGGTCGACATGGCTCATCTCGAGGTCAAGGCATGAAATAGTGGATTGACTCAATCCGACGAGGCTCTCTCGGGTCAAGGCCCAATAGAGGATGTCGAACTCGACGAGGTTCGTCTTAGATGAAGGCCAACGAGAGGAGGTCGTTTCGAACCAACGTGGTGCATACAACCGTCTGCTTTTAGATTGTTGGACTGCACCTGGCCTGCTAGAGTCGGCCGACCCGTACGGTAACGTGGCGTGCCCAGTAACGACATGTTTGGTACGGCGATGTGGGTCGCAAGCGTGGCGGAAAGGTATGTTTAGTATTGTGCTAGGGCACGCCGGGCATGATGGCATGGGGTGTCCTGTACGGTGGAAAGGTACTATCCATGTCTGTCCAAAGAAGTCCACGTCGGTCTAAGGCGATTGCTCGTTTGACTAGAGGATAGGCCAACTTCTATAAAAGGGAAAGTACTCAACGAGCTAGAGATAGACAATCTATTTGCTCTTAACCCCTACAGTTCTCAGCCACCTACCGACTTGAGCGTTGGAGTGTCCCTCCACTGAGCTCCCTCGATGGTCTTGTAGGTCTTACGCCTGGGATGAAGCGTTCCTCGTAGGTTATGCGTAGAGTCCTCCACGTCACCTCAACTTCGGCCGACGTCTTCGAAGCAACTGTATCAATGACAGTTTTCTTTCAATCTAAGACAACAAGAACATGCAATCGTGAACCCTGGACTCACCACTAGTCCGCCGTCGTGAAACTCGCTACCGTCTATCGTGGTCCTCACCATCGATCCACGCACTGCCATGATAGAGAGAGTTTGAGAGAGACATAGCAAAATGAGATAGAGATAAAAGAACATGTGACTCACCACATGTCTGATGTTGTCAAACCCCTGCCTCCTCGCTACTATATGTTGTGGTGCTCTTTGTCGTGATAGAGAGAGTCTAAGAGAGACAGATAAAAGAAAGATAGTCTTCAAATAGAGATGAGAGAACCCGTAACTCACCGTCGGTCCGCCGCCATCAAACCCTCATCTCCTCATCGTTTTTTGTTGTGGCGCTCACAGGTATGAATACCCACCCGATGACCTCGCCATAGCCCATTGCCCACCATGGAAACGTCATCGGTCGCTGCAAAAACCGCCAGAACACCATGCCACCGCCTGCCGTGAGATACACCCACCTCGCCACCCAAAGAAGCTCTTGCCCTAGCCTCACTGGCCACTACTGCCCTTCCCTAATCTGGTTGCATTGTGCCCCAAGTCAAAGCGCCCAACCCCAACTCCCAAGTTCAATCTATCTTAGCTCTTAGAGTTAGGGAAGATACATATTAGGTATAATGAGTATGGATCTAGTCAGTGGATCTACAGGCATTTCGGGTCAAATGGGTTAATTCGGTTTTTGTCCCGACTTGACTTGGGCTAAAACCGAACCGAACATAATCCTCGAGTTGAACCGTTAACTGAACAGGCCTAATTGGCTCAGTTGGGTGCCCCCCAAAATTAGAAACAAACCATATTTATCACAATAACATATATTCATGTTGGAAATAAGTAAATACTACAATTATACAGAAAATAGTCACACCATTGCACGCTTTTGATAACCATATATAAACCACAAGTCAGTAGACATGACGCTACCACATGGATCATGGAAATTGGCCTACAAAGCTAGCATTTGACCTAGACAAGAGTAAACAGATAACCTCATAGTCTTGCAGTCAAGAACACATTTTGGTTGTTGTACCTATGCTTGACTACATGCTGACTGGAGAGGCTATGAACACTACATACACACAAACACCAGATTAGCTGAGGACCAGCTATAGATGTGAATTTTGTAAGTATCCTCATAGAACTTTATCTATAACCCATCAGGCCCATGCAATTTCTAGGCCCATTATTGGCCCCATGCACATTTAAGCTCTGAACTGTCCTAGAGACCAAGTTGATTGCGCCTATATACACTAACAGCGGAGGTAGTTGTCGTTAGTGTCATGCTAGCGACATCACCGGCTGCCGCTCAAAACATGGCCGACATCAACTATTGTCGTCGATGTTGTCACGTCCTGACATTTAATATATCTACAAATGTCATAACATGAGTGAACAAAAAATCAAGAGTAAATTTTGAACTTTTTGAGCAAAAATTGCCTCGGATCTTAATCGAAATAAAAATAATTAATTATCATTCCTCTAATTTGAGGGTGTTTACATGATTCTCAAACTACAATTGAAAGAGCAGACGCAACAAGGGTTGATCTCTTGGCACATAATTTCTCGATGTCCTGCCTTTCAGAACTATAGATTACCTGGGGGAAAAAAGTAGGTATGAGCAATCTTATCTAGTAGGATTTATCCTCCATTGACAAAGAATGGAAGAAATATATACTGATTTGACTATAATAACAAGTGACAGGGTAAAATGAAGAATGATACAAATCAGGAAATAGAAGATTTGAACCAGGATTAAGAAATAGGGACAAAGATAAGATGATATGCCAATGAACTGAGCTAGGATGGCAAGTAACAAGCATATAATAACCATCAGTAAAATAGCAGAGCGTGATTGTATGAACAATAGTTTAGAAGAAAATAGAGAAAATACATGTATAGAGATGCCATGCCCTTTCCACAAGCAATTAAATGTTCATGTCACAACATAATTCATAGAAATGTCGACCAATTTAACATATAGCGGTGTCATGCTAAGCACCTTGTTGATCCATACCACTCTACGCAAATTAAACGAATTTAGGTGCTCCTTTCGGGACTGGATCTACCCCATTTGCACAGTTATTGGTCCAAAAGAGTCTGAAGACCCAAAAGTACGTCATCCCATTTCCATTTCTGATAAACATGCATACATGGTGCTTGGGCACTTATCAGGAGTTAAACATTATCACAAGAAATAGGTTTCTAGGAGATAATGGTTAAATATATCTAGAAGGCATAAGAATCAAAATAATTTAGGATATCCAAGATTGATCCAAAGATGGGTTGGTTGAAATGTTTCACATATATCTTAGGCAGGAGCCGCAAATGTTTCTCTTATAAACAACTTTAAACACATCCTTAACTTTTATGATGGTCGTTTTGAAATGAGTAAGGATAAGAGTAAGACCGAATCCAATAAGAGAGTTCATTGCAAGTTAAACCAAGTGAAGTCACCTTCTTATCCAGACTCTCACAGCTCGAAGATAAGATTTTTACATGCGGGCAAGATGGGTAGAAAATTTATCGTTTATATAAGTGGAATAGTCATCAATGATATAAAACTATATGAAGAAGGACTTCTATGTAAAAATGTTGGGAAAATTAATTTCAAATCTCTATCGGATAGGGGATTTTACCAACAGATCCATGTCAAAAATATTTAGACTGAACAGTTCAATATTTTTTGCACATGTTAATTTCTAATCCCTATTTTTTTGAGATCTGCACTAGAGATCTTTAGGAGACAACTTCCATCTAGTTGTTCACTGATAATTTTTCTCATTTTCTGTTTTACCCTTTCACATAATTAATATATTTCTGACCATCATTGCGTGCATACTTTAAATGATTTCTTCATTTACTTTAACTACTTTTTTCTTCTATTTTAACTAAAATGTTCTTATACTTTAACTTATTCTACTTTAACTTATTGCTTAACTGGTTGTTGTATGTGTGTACGTGTGTTTTTTTTTAACTTTCATATAATTAATATATTTTTGAACATCAGAAATGGAGGGCCACTGTGTTTATATTTTAACTAATTTCTTCATTTACTTTAACTACTTTCTTCTTCTATTTTAATTAAGTTCTTATTATACTTTAACTTACTTTTTAATCGGTTGTTGTGTGCATGCGTGTGTTTTTTTACTTTCATATAATTAATGTATTTATGGACGTGAGGCATGGAGGGCCACTACGTTCATACTTTGATTGATTTCTTCATTTAGTTTAGCCACTGCATTAAAATAGAACAGAAAACTAATTAAAATAGAAGATGAAATTGGTTAAAACAGAAGATAAAATATGTTAAAGAAGAAGAGAAAACCTGATAAAAAAGAAGAGAAAATCAATTAAAGTGCTCATTGTCTGTTAAAGTAGTAGTTGCAGTGTGTTAAATAGATGAGAAAATCAGTTAAAGTAGAAAAATGAAACATATTAAGAAGAAAATAAAATCGGTTAAAGTAAGCGAGAAAATCAGTTAAAGTAGAGAAAATCGATTAAAGTAGAAGAGAAAATCAATTAAAGTAGAAGAAAAAATTAGTTGAAGTAGTTGTTATCTGTTAAAATAGTAGCTATAGTGTGTTAAAGTAGTAGTTATAGTTGTTTAAAAAAAAAACACACACTCACACACACAACAGTCAGTTAAAGAATAAGTTAAAGTATATGAAAAATTTGTTAAAGTATATAAAAAAATTAATTAAAGTAAACGAAGAAATCAGTTAAAGTATGAATGTACACTACAATGGAAATCGGATTTTCCGACAGAATTTTTTCGTCGGTAAATCTATCTGACTTTCCGATGGATATATTTCCGTCGAAAATATCAGTTGGAATTTCCGACGGAACATATTCTATCGAAAATTTGATCGGTATTTTCGACGAAAATATATCCATCGAAAATTCTGTCGGTAATACTGATAGAATTTTCGACGAAAATAATTCCGTTGAAAATTTTCAAAATTTCCCCCACCCCCGTTCCCAAATGGCCACATGCGCCCTCTCTCTCTCTCTCTCTCTCTCTCTCTCTCTCTCTCTCTCTCTCTCTCTCTCTCTCTCTCTCTCTCTCTCTCTCTCTCTCCCGACATGGAGCACCGCCGCCGTCGCGACCTCGCGCTGTCGCCGCCGCTGCTACCCCGCGTCGCGCGCCTCCGCCGTGACCCTGCGCCTCCGCCTCTGCCATCCGGGTGAGTCTCCCCCTCCCCCTCCCCGTCCCAGAGAACCCCACCCCCTCCCCCTCCCGACGAACCCCACCCCCACCCTCTCCCACTCCCGTTGTTAGCCCCCTCCCCCTCCTTCCTCTCCCGAAGTTCCCTCCCCCTCCATAACCCCCTACTGGACCCCCACCCCCACTACTCCCCTCCCGAACCCCCACTCCAACCCCCATTGCTCACCCTTTCGGACACTCCCTGTAAGATCTCGAGTCTTTAGTGGATCCTTATTGGGTCTGTTAGAGGTCCTGTGTGGTTGACGGCCAGGGCTTGCCGTTGAGTCAGAGTCAGCGTCCAGCGATGTGGACGTTTGATGTTGAACTCAGCGACAGGGGATCTGGACATCAGTCTGTAGGCGGTTCAATAGGCGACCAGAGATGTTGACGTCGACTAGCCAGTCCTGTTGAAATAGGGCAGCCCGAGAGCAGAGTTCCTTCTTCTCTTCTCCTCTCCTTTCTTCCACCTTTGCTTTTCTTTGTTTTCCACAGCTTCTGTTGGGTGATTTGAGCTCGTGGGAAGGCCCTGGATCGTGTGGCGTTGCTTGATCGGGCGGGAAACGCGTGGTTTTGGTGCGATTCGCGCGGAGTCTTCGAGGGAATCCGGCGCGAGTAGTGGCTGTTCGGGGATCGTTTAAGCTTTCTGAGGTAGGGACTTAACCCCTATAACCTTCCCCAGCAAACCAGCATGCCCAATTAAGTGAATTGGTGTGCAAATCATGGTTTAGGGTTTGGGTTGTATCATGCCGGAATTGAGGGTGAATTGGACAATCTAGATGTTAGAATGTTTAATTATGATGTTCTGGTAGTGTGGATTGATGAGAGAAGTGTTTCCCTCCATCAGTCGGAATTCTGTTGAGTATTTCTGCCCATTTGAACTGATTCGGTTCAGTTCTGGGTTTAGGGGACTGAAGAGATCAACGTCCACATCTGTTGACGTTGAGATCTTCAGGGATGATTTAAACGACAAGGTCGATTGCCGTTTAGTTACTGTTAACGTCATGAGGGGTGCCGTTTACCTCTTATTGGCGGCAATCGATGTGGCCGTTAATCTCCTGTGTCCCAGCAGACTTAAATGTTGTGTTTAAAGGTGATTGACATGTGATGTCCGCCTTGATAACACATGTGAGCCAGGCTTAGAGTGTGACTCTGCCTGTGCGCATGAGAGACTAGTTGTGACTCGAGGTGTTTACTACTGTACGGAGTTTCAGACGTTGAGTGTGTTCCGTCTGTTGTACGCGCGTTGCGTTACCGTGTACCCGTTTCTGTTGTGTTACCTAGGCGTGGGTGTGACTCCGTCTAGACGACTAGTGTGTGGTTATCCTCCGCTAGTGAGCCAGGACGTTGAGTGCGACTCTGTCCTGTGCGTACTCCTTGTGGTGGTTTTGAGCCGGTCTCCGTGGAGCCCCTTCTCTACCGCTAGGGTCAAGCGTAGGGGAAAAACCGGTCGTGGACCAGACGCGAGAGAGAGCGTCTGTAGTGTGCACACGTGGCTGGGGTTGAGAGCCTCTGTGGTGACGGGACGCCGAGCCACAGACCCTAGCTGAGTCCTACTTGCTGTGTGTGTGAGTGTGTGTTACTGAGCCGCGAGGTTTACAGTTTTGTGTTGTGGTGCGACGTGTACTTACTTTCAGTTTTACTTTCCGCACTTTAGTTTTGTTGCCGGTGGGGTTACTTTTCCCTACTGGGTCTCTTTTCTTGAGACTCACTCCCTTCCCTTTCAGGTGGGTCTTCGTCGACTCCCGTTCCAGGCGAGTCTAGCCACTCCGGTGTTGGTGCTCCTTAACTGCAGTGAGTAGTACCTTTTTGTTGTACTTCTATACTCTGTACTTTGCTCAGACTCTAAGGTTGTATATGATATGTTCATATAGTGAAATTTTACAGCTTTGCATGGTGTGTATCTTCTTACATATAGTCTCCTCGGACTTTCACTTCCTACCCTTCCGAGCTTGTCTCGTGGGTTAGCGGGTCAGAATTCGGGTTACTGGTTGTTACTGGTAATACGGATTCTGGGTCGTTACAGTTTGGTATCAGAGCCTGGTCTGATGAGATATATATAAGAAAATACTTATCATGTAGACTCAGAGTATAAAGAGTACAGCTACAGCTATCTATCTATTTAACCCGGAGTTAGTTAGTGTATTTATGTGTGTATTTTGTTTTGTGTATACTTCTATGGCGCCTAGGCGACGTCCTAGAGAGGGAGTAGCCGAGCAGGCGACTCGTCAGGAGGTTGGAGATGCTCCGCCACCTCAGCAAACGCAGCCTTTGCCACAGGACGCACATAGTGGTATTGTTCCGCCGCCGCCACCTCCACCTCAGGTAGCTCAGAGATTAGACATGACTCGATTTCTTGAGGGGATGGCTCAGTTTGTTGCTCAGCACCGTGACGCGCCGGTACCCCAGGGTGGTACTGGGAAAGTGTTGAGGGAGTTCTTGCAGTTTCAGCCTCCTCAGTTTTTGGGCCAGCCTGATCCAGATGCAGCGCGGGCATGGTTAGATGCAGTGGAGCGGACTTTTCATTCCATGGAGTGTGTTCCCGAGGAGCGAGTGTTGCTAGCCAGTTACCAGTTGCAGGCGCAGATGTTGACTTGGTGGTCCGCTGAGTGGGAGACTACTTTTCAGTCTCGCCCACTTAGACAGATTCCGTGGCAGGAGTTTGTCGTTTCTTTTGAGAGAGCCTTCTGTCCTACTTACGTCCGGACGGAGAGGTTGTACCAGTTCCTGGACTTGCAGCAGAGGGACTCTACTGTGGTGCAGTACAGGGCCAGATTTGTGGAGCTAGGGCGTTATGCTCCGTAGATTATGGGAGATGAGGGTCTAAGGACTCAGCAGTTTGTGAGAGGCTTGAGGCCAGAGCTCAGGCAGGCGCTGATAGTTGCTTGTGTCACAGACTTGGATGCGGCCTATCAGACAGCGGCAGCGTTGGAGGCAGACACCTTGCGGACTCGTGCTCGGAGTGCAGAGGTTCAGACGCAGGTAGTTCCTTCTCAGCCTCACCAGCAGCAGGGTATTGTGCAGACGACCCCGAGGACTACGACTTCCTACACGTCCACTTCTACTGGGACGACGGCGAAGTCAGGATCTCGGAGGAAGTTTCGGCGTGATAGGAGGCAGGCAGAGCAGAGACAGCAGTCGGTTGGGAGTGTTCAGCAGCCGACAGGACAGCCTTCGCAGCAGGTACAGTGTACTTTTGCTGGTCAGTGTTACCGGTGTGACCAGATGGGTCATATGGTACGAGATTGTCCTTTGTTACCTCATGTGCCGCAGTAGCAGACCCAGTCACAGCCTCGAGTGCAGCAGCAGCAGCAGGCACCCGTGCAGCAGCGTCAGCAGACCGGAGGTTCTGGTGGGTCGAGAGGTAGAGGTCGTGTTACTCACTTGACTCGTGTAGACGCAGAGGCAGCTCACCTGGTGGAAGGTACTGTTTCAGTTTTTGGTTGTGCAGCTAGAGTCTTGTTTGATTCCGGTGCCTCTCACTCTTTTGTGTCTGAGGACTTTTTAGACTCCCTTGGAGAGTTGAGTTCGGGAGAGTCTGTTGAGTTAGCAGTGGAGTTGCCGACAGGGGACTTTGTCCTTACGTCCTACTGTCTCGAGGAGGTACCTGTGCAGTTGCAGGATCAGTTGTTGTCAGCTCGTCTGTTTGCCTTGCAGTTACATGACTATGATGTGATTTTGGGTATGGACTGGTTAGAGCGGTATGGTGCAGTGATGGATTGCCAGAAGAAGAGGGTGCACTTGCGGATACCTGGGGAAGCGGCGTTCTACTTCCAGGGTATCGTACCTCTTACTTCTCGCTTTTTAGTTTCTGCTTTAAGGGCAGGGAGGTTACTTGCTTCTGGTTGTCAGGGTTTCCTAGTTTCTGCAGTGACTCTTGACCAGATTGCCTCGGGAGTGGGGGACATTCCCGTAGTGTGTGACTTTCCGGATGTTTTTCCGGAAGAGTTGCCTGGTCTACCACCAGAGAGAGAGATTGAGTTTACTGTAGAGTTGGTTCCTGGCACTGTACCTTTTGCACAGGCACCGTACCGTATGGCACCAGCAGAGTTGAGGGAGTTGAAGAGGCAGCTTGAGGAGTTGTTGGAGAAGGGCTATATTCGTCCTAGCTTTTCTCCGTGGGGGTCACCTGTTTTGTTTGTCCGGAAAAAGGATGGTAGCCTGAGGTTGTGTATTGATTATAGGAAGCTAAATCAAGTGACCATCAAGAATAGGTATCCTTTGCCTAGGATTGATGATCTCTTTGATCAGCTTCAGTCTGCTCGTGTCTTCTCGAAGATTGACTTGAGGTCGGGCTACTATTAGTTGCAGATTAGAGATTCGGACATTGAGAGGACTGCTTTTCGGACCAGATATGGACACTTTGAGTTTGTGGTGATGCTGTTTGGGCTCACCAATGCTCCAGCAGCCTTCATAGATCTGATGCACCGGGTGTTCCACCAATTCTTGGACCAGTTTGTCGTAGTGTTTGTTGACGACATTCTGGTGTACTCCGCTTCGGAGGAAGAGAACGCCGAGCACCTGAGGATCGTGTTGCAGACCTTGCGAGAGCACCAGTTGTATGCCAAACTTAGTAAGTGTGAGTTTTGGTTACAACATGTTCACTTTTTGGGGCACGTGATCTCAGGTGAGGGAGTTTCGGTAGATCCAGGGAAGGTTGAGGCAGTTTTACAGTGGGAGAGTCCCAGATCTGTGTCTGAGATTCGTAGCTTTCTGGGTTTAGCAGGTTACTACCGCAGGTTTGTTCGAGATTTTTCTCAGGTTGCTGCACCCTTGACTCGGTTGACGAGAAAGGGAGTTCCGTTTTTGTGGTCGGAGCAGTGTGAGCAGAGCTTCATAGAGTTGAAGCGACTGCTTACGTCGGCGCCAGTTCTTGCCTTACCTTCAGGTGAGGAGGGTTTTGAGGTTTGCACAGATGCTTCAGGTGTTGGTTTGGGTGCAGTCTTGATGCAGCAAGGCCGAGTGGTGGCTTATGCATCTCGCCAGCTTAAGCCCCACGAGGAGAGTTACCCGACCCACGACCTAGAGCTTGCAGCTGTGGTGTTTGCTTTGCGGATTTGGCGTCTTTACCTGTACGGAGTGAGTTTTGTAGTCCGTACCGACCACCAGAGTTTGAGATATGTGTTTTCTCAGAGGGATCTGAATATGAGGCAGCGTCGATGGATGGAATATCTGAAGGACTATGATTTCAGCATTGAGTATAAGCCTGGAAAGGCGAATGTAGTTGCAGATGCCTTGAGTAGGAAAGCACAGATGAGTTAGCTGATGCTTAGAGAGTGGCAGTTGTGGCAGTCTGCGACAGAGGGGTCTTTCCGAGTTTCGTCCAGTCGTCGTCAGTGTGTGTTGGGCAGTTTGTTAGCAGCTCCCGCAGTTGTGAGACAGGTTGCTGAGGCCTAGCAGGCAGATCCCGAGTTGCACAGTGTGTTGCTTCTCCTAGAGGTTGAGCTTTGCGAGGACGGGACTGTTAGGTTCCGAGATAGACTCTATGTTCCTGTTGAGGAGTCTATCAGGAGAGTCGTGTTGCAGGAGGCACATGGTTCCAGGTACTCTATTCATCCAGGGGCGACCAAGATGTACCACAGGTTGAGACGTCAGTTTTGGTGGCCTGGAATGAAGAGAGACATAGCGGATTTTGTTGCTAGGTGTTTGGTCTGTCAGCAGGTGAAGGCCGAACATCAGCGTCCAAGAGGACTTGTGCAGCCGTTAGAGATTCCGATGTGGAAGTGGGACCACGTGACGACTGACTTTGTTTGTGGTTTGCCAAGGACAGCTGGAGGTTTTGACAGCATTTGGGTTCTTGTGGACAGATTGACGAAGAGTGCCAGATTCTTGCCTGTCAGGACTAGTTGGGGTGTGAGTAGGTTGGCCGCGTTGTACGTAGAGCGGATTGTTCCTTTGCATGGAGTGCCGATCTCTATTGTGTCAGACAGGGATCCTTGCTTCACTTCTGGGTTCTGGCGCAGTTTCCAGAGAGCTTTGGGGACAAAGTTGGCTTTTAGTTCCGCCTACCACCCTCAGTCAGACGGTCAGTCAGAGCAGACTATCCAGACTTTAGAGGACATGCTTAGAGCTTGTTGCCTGGAGTGGCAGGGGTCGTGGACAGCTCACTTACCGTTAGTCGAGTTCGCATATAATAATAGTTATCACTCCAGTATCGGTTTGGCACCATATGAGGCTTTGTACGGACGACCGTGTCGCACTCCTCTTGACTGGTTCGAGGTTGGCGAGTGAGTTGTCACGGGGCCGGAGTTGGTTCAGCAGTCAGTTGAGGTAGTTCAGCTTGTGAGATAGAGGCTTCAGACAGCTCAGAGTCGGCAGAAGAGTTATGCAGATCAGCGCAGGCGACCGCTCGAGTTTCAGGTAGGAGACCAGGTGTTTGTTCGTGTGTCTCCTATGAAGGGAGTGGTGAGGTTCGGTAAGCGTGGAAAGTTGAGTCCTCGCTTTATTGGGCCTTTTACCATTACTGAGCGTGTCGGAGGTTTGGCGTATAGACTTGAGCTTCCGTCAGAGTTGGCAGCAGTACACGACGTGTTCCACGTGTCGATGCTTCGGAGGTACCCTTCTGACGAGTCTTACGTTCTGCAGAGTGCAGAGTGGTCTGAGGTGACTCCAGTGTTGACTGTACCAGAGTTTCCGTTGCATATTGAGGATCGCCGAGTTCAGAGGTTGAGGAACAAGGCTATTCCTTTAGTTCGTGTTGCGTGGCAGCGGCACTCCGGTGGTGAGTCGACATGAGAGCGGGAGGACGAGATGCGCGAGCAGTTTCCGTACCTCTTTGGTGAGTCTTCTTTCCTTGTGTTGTTTGAATTTTGAGGGCAAAATTTCTTAAGGGGGGAGGTGTAACGTCGCGTGCCTTTCGGATCCATGCGGATCGTGTGTATTGTGGTTGTGGCGGCCGTTGTGAGGCCAGTGTGAGTCGGTTGTGTGGAATGCATGGTGTGGATGTGTGGTTTGAGCAGGTGAAGAGCAGGGTGGTCCTGAAATGAAACGGGACCTGCTGCTGTTCAGTTGAAGTTGGCGGCCAGGGGTGGTCGTTAACTGTTGGCGTCCAGCTTAGTGGACGTTGACTTTTTGAACTTGGCGGCAGTAGATGTGGACGCAGAGGGTGGCGGTTGCTGTTGGCGGCATGGGGGTTGACGCCAACCTGAGAATGGTGCAGGTTATAGGCTCACCCGAGGGCAGTTCTCTCAGCTCTCACTCATTCCCTCTTGCCCCAGCTTGCTGCCCCCGAGTCTTTGAAGCTACCAACAGGTACCAAGGAGTAACTGGACGGTCGTAGAACGCGTGGCGTCGCTTAATTGCGCGAGGAAACGTCGCGGCGTGGTGCAATTCGCGTGGGAGCTCGCGGAGGGCTCGGCGTGAACCGGGGGATTGCAGGAGATTCTAACGCGTTCTGAGGTAGGGGACGAACCCTGGTAGCTCCGTAGGAACATTAAAACACATCATAACCACTTGAATCAGCACGATAATGCGTTTTTGGATCATGTTGCACCATACGGGATAATGGGTGGTTTGAGTAGTTTAATGCACGAAGCATGTTATAATGGGTTATATTGGGTATTAGCATGATAAAGGAATTGCATTTGCATGTTTTTCAGTAGTTAGAACAGTTAGAAAGCCCGCAGAGGCAGATTAGGGTTTCTGCAGGGTTTATGGCCGGAGAACTTGACGTCAAGATCGCTTGTCGCCAAGCTTCTCAGCCAGGATGTTAACGGCCAGGTCCCTTGCCGTTGACTGGGTGTAAGCGGCAGTCGATGTTGCCGCCTACTGGCTATGAACAGCAAAGACTGAATTATGATATTTTTCGATAATGCATGTGTGTTAACGCATGAGGTGCACTGAGTGCACTTGGTTCTCGTGTTAAGCATACAAGGTATGTAGCTAGTTGCTTACTTCGGTGACTGCGTGTTGTTTACGCGAGTCAGTCGGGTTCACGTGTAGTGGACCATGGTTACTTGTGGTTTACGTGAGGTTTCACATGGTTTGTGTGTGACGTGCACGTGGTTCTGTGTACGTGACGAGTAGTACGACGCCTACCGTGGTTACCTCTCCAGTTGGGTGCCCCAGATTCTTTGTGAGCCAGGCTGTTAGCTCGGGGCTTTGTCCCGGTACTTGTGTTGTGCCGTCGAGGTCTGTGTCGTCTGACCTGGACACCCTCACTTTTGTGTTGAGTTGTACGTCCGGCTGAGGGAAAGATGACAGTGGGACAGTGACACTTGAGTTTGTTTTTAGTCACTTGTAGCGCACTCGTAGTTGGGGGTACAGACACCAGTAGTCGACACTGGTCCCCAGCTAGTCCTTTTCCAGTGCCTCACTCTAGCGAGCCCAGGCCAGGGTCTCTGGAGGTGTCAGGCATGGGCCTGTGACCGTGTGGTCTGCAGGTGGTGGTGTTTAGTTGGTCTCCACAGTTACTTGACCCTTTTCACGTGGAGCGGCAGCTGGACCTTTCGTCCATGGCTGCGAGACTGAGAGGTAGACCTGTGTTAGTTGTCCGAGTCAGTTTCTGGTGTCGCGAACCAGTTCACGTGGCTCGTGTTGGCTGTATCTACTTTAGCTTGTACACCTGTACTGATTTGCCGTTTAATTATTACTGTTGTTTCTCGTAGTCGGCAGACGGTGAGTACTTTTACAGCTTTACTTACCTGCTTAGCTGTTATATTAATTATTTGTGATGTTTACTATTCGTACTTGTGGTGTTTGTTTCGCTCGGTTTTGGGGGAGTTCCCTACTGAGCCAGTGACTAGAGAGGCTCACCCCTACCCCCACAGGTGAGAGCGAGGAGGACGTCTCTCGTCCGACGTCTAGTTCTGGGCTGCGTCGTAGCGGTGCAGGGTCAGCACCTCCAGCAGAGTAGCTCCAGCAGTGTAGTTTTGTAGTTGTTTACTTTCTTCAGTTGTACCTCGGGGTATGCCCCAGGCTCTTGTACCTCTTTATAGTTTTTGTGGAAATTTGGCTATGTAAACTTGTGAATTATATATAAAATGTGGTGTGTTCCTTTATGTTTACACGGACTGTGGTTTGGTATCCCTTGCGAGGCTTCAGCCCGTTCGCGGGAGGCGGACTCGGATCAAGTACGTTATTGGTTTAACGGGCTTGCCCGAGGCGTTCCGTCATAGTTGGTATCAGAGCAAGGTCCGTGTTAATATAAGGGAATTAGAAAGATACATAGCCTTATTTCGGTCATTATACACTGCTGGTAGGGACCCTGGTTTTTGATAATTCGTGGTTTTGATTTTTGTCTGGTGTTTTGTGTATGTAGAAATTTCTGAAATGGCTGATAGGAGAGATTGGGGTGGTGGAAGTGATGATCCGGAGGAAAGCACCCAGCGTATGATAGAAAGAATTTGGGAAAGCCTCACGGATATTCGGACGAGAATGGATCAGCTGGCGTCAGTACCACCGGTTGCAGTGCCATCTGGGGATGGAGAGGCAATACATGTTGCTCCAGTTCCACCGAGAGTGGAGGTGCCTTTTGTAGCACCTGTGCCACCACCACCACCAGTGTTGCTAGCAGAAGAACCCGTGATGCAGGTGGGGAAATTTCTGAGATTGCAGCCACCTACTTATTCAGGAGGGCCGAATCCAGATACAGTTGAGCATTGGGTTCATGAAATAGAAAGAGTTTTTGCGACAATGAGGTGTCCGGCAACGGATAGAGTGGTATTAGCTGCTTATCAGTTGAGAGGCTTTGCCTTGGAATGGTGGCGATTGAAGATGCAAACCACTTTTGCAGGAAGGACGGAAGAAGCTATCACTTGGCCGGAGTTTCTTGATGTGTTCAATGATACATTCTTTCCGATACAAGTGCAGCAAGTAAAAAGAGAGCAATTCCGAACTCTTCAGCAAGGTAACTCTTCAGTCTTAGAGTACCAGATGAGATTTATGGCACTTAGCCGTTATGCGCCAATTGTGGTTTCAGATAATAATATGATGGTTGAGTACTTTATCAGAGGATTGAGAGTGGAATTGCAGGATGCGATAGTACCTTTCATGTGTATGACAGTGGAAGAAGCAGCGCAGAGGGCAGCTACTTTGGAGAGGTCTATTCGGACTCGTCAGGTGGGCGAGTCAGGTTCAGCTAGTTTTCGGCTACCGCAGCAGACAGTAGGTGCAAGCAAGGGCAAGGCACCAGCAGGACCTTCTTCATCTGGTTTCGGGAAATGGGGCCAGAAGTTAAAGCAAGCATTTAAAGGCAAAGGAAGAGGATGGGGAGGTCGTCAGCAGTTGCAGCAGGGCCGAGGTAGGCCTGAGGTGGAGGAGTCGCAGCAGAGCACTGCCAGGCAGCCTAATGTTCCTCCAGGGTATAGATGTTATAATTGTAATCAGCCGGGACATTTGATCCGCAATTGTCCCTATGCAAGAGAGTATGGGTATGGCAGAGGTGTGCAGCAGCAGCAGCCTCAGCAGTTCCAGCAGCCACAGGCAGGTCGTGGCAGAGGAGCACCGCAGCAGCGAGGGAGAGGTCGGGTTATGGCTATCACCCGAGCCCAGGCAGAGGCGTCAAATATGATAGAAGGTACTTTACCTCTTTATGAATATTCAGCAAGAGTCTTATTTGATTCGGGTGCCTCTCATTCTTTTATTTCCGAAGAATTTCTGGATTGCATAGCTCATCCTTTAGAAGAGAAGTCTTGTGAGTTAGTGGTGGAGGTTCCTTCAGGTGAGTTCTTACTCACTTCGAGCTATATAGATGAAGCTCCTGTTATGATTGAAGGGAACCAGATGCCGGGTCGGTTGTATGCCCTGCAGTTGTCAGATTATGATATCATTTTGGGTATGGATTGGCTTGAGATGTATGGAGCAATGTTAGATTACAGAAAGAAAATGATCAGATTTTGTCACCCTAATGGTGCAGTATTTGAATATCAAGGTATGCCTTTTTATACCTCCAAGTTTCTAATTTTTGCGATTAAAGCTAGAAAGTTGATTAATGATGGGTGTGTGGCTAATTTAGCCTCGGTAAGTTTGGTAGAGGCCAGTCAGCCAATTGAAGCAGTTCCCGTGGTTAGGGAATTTGCTGATATTTTTCCTAAAGATTTGCCTGGTTTAGCTCCACACAGAGAGGTGGACTTTTCTATTGAGTTGCAACCAGGTACCATGCCGATTTCTAAAGTCCCATATCGGATGGCACCAGCAGAACTTAAAGAATTGAAAAAGCAATTAGAAGATTGTTGCAGAAGGTTTTATTAGACCGAGTCATTCCCCGTGGGGAGCGCCGGTTTTATTTGTGAAAAAGAAAGATGGAAGTTTTCGGATGTGCATTGATTATAGAAAATTGAATGATGTGACCATCAAGAATAAGTACCCGTTGCCGAGGATAGATGATTTATTTGATCAGTTGCAATCAGCAAAGGTGTTTTCTAAGATTGATTTGAGGTCCGGGTACCATCAGTTGAGAATCAAAGAGGAAGATATAGATAAGACAGCGTTCAGAACCAGATATGGTCACTATGAGTTTGTGGTAATGCCTTTTGGGTTGACTAATGCTCCTGCAGGTTTTATGGATCTGATGAATAGAATTTTTCATCCATATTTAGATCAATTCATTGTGGTCTTTATTGATGATATTCTAATTTATTCAGCATCTGAAAAGGAGCATGCAGCTCATTTGAGGTTTACCTTGCAGTTGTTAAGAAATAACCAGCTGTTTGCTAAATTTAGTAAGTGTGAATTCTGGTTAAAGGAAATTCAGTTTTTGGGTCATGTTATCTCAGCTAAGGGAGTAGCAGTGGACCCGAGTAAAGTGGAAGCTGTGTCAAGGTGGGGAGTGCCTAAGACAATAACCGAGATTAGAAGTTTTCTGGGGTTGGCAGGTTATTATAGGCGTTTTATTCAAGATTTTTCTAAGATTGCAGCACCTATGACTAGACTGACCAGGAAAGGAGTGCCTTTTGTGTGGTCCGGTGAATGTCAGAGAAGTTTTATGGAATTGAAGAAAAGACTCACATCAGCACCTATATTGACATTACCGGCAGGGAGTGGTGGTTTTGTGCTGTATACTGATGCTTCAAGAAGAGGTCTTGGTGCAGTGCTTATGCAGCATGGTAAAGTGATAGCTTATGCGTCCAGGCAATTGAAGCCAGCAGAAGAAAATTACCCCACTCATGATTTGGAATTAGCTGCAGTTGTATTTGCTTTAAAAATGTGGAGGCATTATCTGTATGGCGAGAGATTTGAGATTTTTACATATCATAAAAGCTTGAAATATATTTTCTCGCAGAAAGATTTGAATCTTCGCCAGCGCAGATGGGTTGAATATCTGAAAGATTATGATTTCAGTTTGGCTTACCATCCGGGTAAGGCCAATGTTGTAGCAGATGCCTTGAGTAGAAAGGCATATATGAATCTGATGATGATTAAAGAATGGAAGTTGTATGAAGAAATAGCAGAGAACTCCTTGTATGTGCCCAGCAGTCAGCGACGGGCAATTCTAGCTACTAGTGCTGTAGAGCCATCTTTGTATTGGCAGATCATTGAGGCTCAGAGAGCAGATGCAAGTTTATCTGAAATTGTAAAAATGAAAGGAGTATCTATTGATGATAATTGTGTGGTCAGGCTTCGAGGCAGGTTGTTTGTACCTGCAGAAAGAGAGGTGAAGCAGCGAGTTCTGGAAGAGGCTCATAAATCTAGGTACACTATTCATCCGGGTAGTACTAAAATGTACATGATTTAAGGAAGCATTTTTGGTGGCCTCATATGAAGAAAGAAATAGCAGAATTTGTGGCAAGATGTGCTATCTGTCAGCAGATTAAAGCAGAGCATCAGAAGCCTGGAGGTCTATTGCAACCATTACTATTCCACAGTGGAAGTGGGATGATATCGCAATGGACTTTGTGGCAGGTTTACCAAGGTCAGTTCCGGGCATAATGGAATATGGGTGTTTGTTGACAGATTGACTAAGGTATGCAGATTAGTGGCAGTAAGTATGTCTTGGACAGTGGACAGGTTGACAAATATTTATGTTGAAAGAATTGTTCCACTGCATGGTATTCCAAAGACTATTGTATCTGATAGAGATCCAAGATTTACTTCTGGTTTTTGGAGAAGTCTGCAGAAAGTGATTGGTTCTGAATTGAGGTATAGCTCCGCTTATCACCCCCAGACAGATGGTCAGACAGAGAGGACTATTCAGACAATTGAAGATATGTTGCGTGCTTGTTGTTTAGTTTGGGGAGGTAGTTGGGAGCATCATTTGGGAATGGTTGAGTTTGCCTACAATAATAGTTATCATACCAGTCTTGGGATGGCACCGTATGAAGCTTTATATGGAAGGCCATGTAGAACCCCATTGAACTGGCATGAAGTGGGAGAAAGGCAATTGGTGGGTCCTGAATTGATTCAGCAAACCACGGAAGTGGTGAAGCTTATTAAAGAAAAATTGCAGGCAGCTCAATGTAGGCAGAAAAGTTATGCAGATGTGCGGAGGAGACCACTTCAGTTTGAGGTGGGAGATTTTGTTTTTCTGAGAGTTTCCCCGAGTAAAGGTATTATGAGGTTTGGCAAGTCTGGAAAGTTGAGTCCGAGATATGTGGGACATTTCCAAGTGTTAGAAAGGATTGGGGAAACAGCTTATAGACTGGATTTGCCAGCTGATTTTGCAGATGTGCATGATATTTTCCATGTCTCCATGTTGAGAAAGTGTATTGAAGATCCAGCTCAAATAATCAGATACCAAGGTGGTGACCTAAGGCCGGACATGACTATGCCAGAGTATCCGGTGCAGATCACAGATCGAAAGATGAAGAAGTTGAGAAATAAAGAAATTGAGCTAGTTAAAGTGAGATGGGAAAATAGATTAGGTGGTGAGGATTCCTGGGAGTTGGCCGCGGAAATGGCTAAAGGGTATCCCTATATGTTTGAGGAAGCTTGTGTGTTTTCCTTTTTAGATGATAGTACTTGTAAATGTGTGTTTGTATGAGTTGTTTAACTTTGAATTGTGTTATGAATTTCGAGGTCGAAATTTTCTTTTTAGATGATAGTAATGTAACGTCGCGTGCCTTTCGGATCCATGCGGATCGTGTGTATTGTGGTTGTGGCGGCCGTTGTGAGGCTAGTGTGAGTCGGTTGTGTGGAATGCATGGTGTGGATGTGTGGTTTGAGTAGGTGAAGAGCAGGGTGGTCCTGAAATGAAACGGGACCTGCTGTTGTTCAGTTGAAGTTGGCGGCCAGGGGTGGTCGTTAACTGTTGGCGTCCAGCTTAGTGGACGTTGACTTCTTGAACTTGGGGGCAGTAGATGTGGACGCAGAGGGTGGCGGTTGCTGTTGGCGACATGGGGGTTGACACCAACCTGAGAATGGTGCAGGTTATAGACTCACCCGAGGGCAGTTCTCTCAACTCTCACTCATTCCCTCTTGCCCTAGCTTGCTGCCCCCGAGTCTTTGAAGCTTCCAACAGGTACCAAGGAGTAGCTGGACGGTCGTAGAACGCGTGGCGTCGCTTAATTGCGCGAGGAAACGTCGCGGCGTGGTGCAATTCGCGTGGGAGCTCGCGGAGGGCTCGGCATGAACCGGGGATTACAGAAGATTCTAACGCGTTCTGAGGTAGGGGACGAACCCTGGTAGCTCCGTAGGAACATTAAAACACATCATAACCACTTGAATCAGCACGATAATGTGTTTTCGGATCATGTTGCATCATACGGGATAATGGGTGGTTTGAGTAGTTTAATGCACGAAGCATGTTATAATGGTTTTATTGGGTATTAGCATGCTAAAGGAATTGCATTTGCATGTTTTTCAGTAGTTAGAACAGTTAGAAAGCCCGCAGAGGCAGATTAGGGTTTCTGCAGGGTTTATGGCCGGAGAACTTGGCGTCAAGATCGCTTGTCGCCAAGCTCCTCAGCCAGGATGTTAACGGCCAGGTCCCTTGCTGTTGACTGGGTGTAAGCGGCAGTCGATGTTGCCGCCTACTGGCTATGAACAGCAAAGACTGAATTATGATATTTTTCGATAATGCATGTGTGTTAACGCATGAGGTGCACTGAGTGCACTTGGTTCTCGTGTTAAGCATACAAGGTATGCAGCTAGTTGCTTACTTCGGTGACTGCGTGTTGTTTACGCGAGTCAGTCGGGTTCACGTGTAGTGGACCATGGTTACTTGTGGTTTACGTGAGGTTTCACGTGGTTTGTGTGTGACGTGCACGTGGTTCTGTGTATGTGGCGAGTAGTACGACGCCTACCGTGGTTACCTCTCCAGTTGGGTGCCCCAGGTTCTTTGTGAGCCAGGCTGTTAGCTCGGGGCTTTGTCCCGGTACTTGTGTTTTGCCGTCGAGGTCTGTGTCGTCTGACCTGGACACCCTCACTCCTGTGTTGAGTTGTACGTCCGGCTGAGGGAAAGACGACAGTGGGACAGTGACACTTGAGTTTGTTTTTAGTCACTTGTAGCGCGCTCGTAGTTGGGGGTACGGACACCAGTAGTCGACACTGGTCCCCAGCTAGTCCTTTTCCAGTGCCTCACTCTAGCGAGCCCAGGCCAGGGTCTCTGGAGGTGTCAGGCATGGGCCTGTGACCGTGTGGTCTGCAGGTGGTGGTGTTTAGTTGGTCTCCACAGTTACTTGACCCTTTTCACGTGGAGCGGCAGCTGGACCTTTCGTCCGTGGCTGCGAGACTGAGAGGTAGACCTGTGTTAGTTGTCCGAGTCAGTTTCTGGTGTCGCGAACCAGTTCACGTGGCTCGTGTTGGCTGTCTCTACTTTAGCTTGTACACCTGTACTGATTTGCCGTTTAATTATTACTGTTGTTTCTCGTAGTCGGCAGACGGTGAGTACTTTTACAGCTTTACTTACATGCTTAGATGTTATATTAATTATTGGTGCTGTTTACTATTCGTACTTGTGGTGTTTGTTTCGATCAGTTTTGGGGGAGTTCCCTACTGAGCCAGTGACTAGAGAGGCTCACCCCTACCCCCACAGGTGAGAGCGAGGAGGACGTCTCTCGTCCGACGTCCAGTTCTGGGCTGCGTCGTAGCGGTGCAGGGTCAGCACCTCCAGCAGAGTAGCTTCAGCAGTGTAGTTTTGTAGTTGTTTACTTTCTTCAGTTGTACCTCGGGGTATGCCCCAGGCTCTTGTACCTCTTTATAGTTTTTGTGGAAATTTGGCTATGTAAACTTGTGAATTATATATAAAATGTGGTGTGTTCCTTTATGTTTACATGGACTGTGGTTTGGTATCCCTTGCGAGGCTTCGGCCCGTTCGCGGGAGGCGGATTCGGATCAAGTATGTTATCGGTTTAACGGGCTTGGCTGAGGAGTTCCGTCACAGGAGGGCTGTAAGGTCTCGGGTCTTTAGTGGATCCTTATTGGGTCTGTTAGAGGTCCTGTGTGGTTGACGGCCAGGGCTTGCCGTTGAGTCAGAGTCAGCGTCCAGCGATGTGGACGTTTGATGTTGAACTCAGCGACAGGGGATCTGGACGTCAGTCTGTAGGCGGTTCAATAGGCGACCAGAGATGTTGACGTCGACTAGCCAGTCCTGTTGAAATAGGGCAGCCCGAGAGCAGAGTTCCTTCTTCTCTTCTCCTCTCCTTTCTTCCACCTTTGCTTTTCTTTGTTTTCCACAGCTTCTGTTGGGTGATTTGAGCTCGTGGGAAGGCCCTGGATCGTGTGGCGTTGCTTGATCGGGCGGGAAACGCGTGGTTTTGGTGCGATTCGCGCGGAGTCTTCGAGGGAATCCGGCGCGAGTAGTGGCTGTTCGGGGATCGTTTAAGCTTTCTGAGGTAGGGACTTAACCCCTATAACCTTCCCCAGCAAACCAGCATGCCCAATTAAGTGAATTGGTGTGCAAATCATAGTTTAGGGTTTGGGTTGTATCATGCCGGAATTGAGGGTGAATTGGACAATCTAGATGTTAGAATGTTTAATTATGATGTTCTGGTAGTGTGGATTGATGAGAGGAAGTGTTTCCCTCCACCAGTCGGAATTCTGTTGAGTATTTCTACCCATTTGAACTGATTCGGTTCAGTTCTGGGATTAGGGGACTGAAGAGATCAACGTCCACATCTGTTGACGTTGAGATCTTCAGGGATGATTTAAACGACAAGGTCGATTGCCGTTTAGTTACTGTTAACGTCATGAGGGGTGCCGTTTACCTCTTATTGGCGGCAATCGATGTGGCCGTTAATCTCCTGTGTCCCAGCAGACTTAAATGTTGTGTTTAAAGGCGATTGACATGTGAAGTCCGCCTTGATAACACATGTGAGCCAGGCTTAGAGTGTGACTCTGCCTGTGCGCATGAGAGACTAGTTGTGACTCGAGGTGTTTACTACTGTACGGAGTTTCAGACGTTGAGTGTGTTCCGTCTGTTGTACGCGCGTTGCGTTACCGTGTACCCGTTTCTGTTGTGTTACCTAGGCGTGGGTGCGACTCCGTCTAGACGACTAGTGTGTGGTTATCCTCCGCTAGTGAGCCAGGACGTCGAGTGCGACTCTGTCCTGTGCGTACTCCTTGTGGTGGTTTTGAGCCGGTCTCCGTGGAGCCCCTTCTCTACCGCTAGGGTCAAGCGTAGGGGAAAAAACGGTCGTGGACCAGACGCGAGAGAGAGCGTCTGTAGTGTGCACACGTGGCTGGGGTTGAGAGCCTCTGTGGTGATGGGACGCCGAGCCACATACTCTAGCTGAGTCCTACTTGCTGTGTGTGTGAGTGTGTGTTACTGAGCCGCGAGGTTTACAGTTTTGTGTTGTGGTGCGACGTGTACTTACTTTCAGTTTTACTTTCCGCACTTTAGTTTTGTTGCCGGTGGGGTTACTTTTCCCTACTGGGTCTCTTTTCTTGAGACTCACTCCCTTCCCTTTCAGGTGGGTCTTCGTCGACTCCCGTTCCAGGCGAGTCTAGCCACTCCGGTGTTGGTGCTCCTTAGCTGCAGTGAGTAGTACCTTTTTGTTGTACTTCTGTACTCTGTACTTTGCTCAGACTCTAAGGTTGTATATGATATGTTCATATAGTGAAATTTTACAGCTTTACATGGTGTGTATCTTCTTAAATATAGTCTCCTCGGACTTTCACTTCCTACCCTTCCGAGCTTGTCTCGTGGGTGAGCGGGTCAGAATTCGGGTTACTGGTTGTTACTGGTAATGCGGATTCTGGGTCGTTACACTCCCACTCCCCCTCCAGGGCCCCTACTTCCCCCCTCCCCTCCACGACCCCCCCCCCCCCCCCCCCCCCACGCAACACCCACCCCTGCCAGCCCCCCTCCCACTTCCGGCCCCCTCCCCGTGACCCCCAACCCCTCCCCCACCCTCTCCCACTCCCATTGCCAACCCCCTCCCCCACCCCCTACCCCTCCCTGTAACCCCTACCTCCTCCCCCTCCAAGGCCCCCACTCCCTCTCCCGAAGCCCCCTCCCTCTCCACAACCCCCCTATCGGACCCCCACCCCCCACTGCTCCCCCTCCGGGACCCCCACCCCGGCCCGCTGCTAAAATATTGCTCCAAAGATCACATGCCTTGGTCATTGATGAGCATTTCTTTCTTTTCAAGAGTTATCCTTTTCATTATAAAAGGAGAAAGCTTCCCATTGTAAAATTGAGGAATACGGATATCATCTTTTTTTATCATGGGTTTTTCTTAGTTTGTAGCCATTCTACTTTTTCTTATAATTATATACTAGTCTTCTATTTAGCTACCAATGGAAGATATTTAACTTTCCTTGCAAATGGGTCGACTTTAGAAGTATGTACACCTTCTGCTAAAGAGAAGAACCTGATTCCCATGGAAATTAAGTACTTTGAGCTCACTGTTAAATGGTGAGGTTAGAGAAACTAAACCCTGGTTGGGAAAGATTATAGGGATTAAACACTAAGAAATCTTTTTACAATTCAAATAATAAAATATAAAAAATAAAGGATAGAAAAATGGCAAACTTAAGGTCAATGTTTTCAAATAATTTTACGTGAATCTTGCCTTCACCGTCCCAAGCAAAATTTACAATACTATCAAATAGTCAGTCTAGTGATATCATCACCTCTTTTTCACAAGTATAAAAGGGATTTCAATGAGGACTTTTACCCGAGTTCTCTCACAGATTTTAATATTTCACAAATCAGATTACATGCTTGGCCTATTTGTTGAGGCAGGGATGAAATGTGCCCTGAGTCCATTTACTTAATCGTTTTGTATTTGAGGGATAAGAAGGCTCTCATAAAAAGATGATAAAGGCTTGTTGCATTTTCACATTGCACTTTAAGTGCAATGTGACTTGGCATAAGGTCCATGTGACATCTAACAATTGGATGGCCACTTTATCACTCCTCATGTGAGGAGTGCCACATGGGCCTTATGTCTAGTCACATTGTACTTAAAGTGCAATAAGCATTTCTCTAAAAAGATAGATCAGATCCACCTGTTGAAAGGTTATGTGCATTTATCTGTGCATGATATGGTTTACAATTCCTATATAGATCATGTTGAGTATGGTCTATGGACTATGATATACACTGGACCTTTCTGGGGTACTAAGCCTCACTTTGGTAATGGGTTGGAGTTTGAGTTAACTCCAACCCATGGCTAAAGTTATCCAAAGTTAACTCAATTTCTACTTTGTGAGTGGGTTAGAAAAAGTTGAGTTAACTCTGTTCCGGGGGTGTGAGTGGGTTAGAAAAAGTTGAGTTAACTCAAAGTTAACTCAAACCTAACATAGTTAACTTTTTTTGGTTGCCAAAGTCTATTTTGAGTTAACTTTGAGTTAACTCTGAGTTAACTTTGAGTTAACTCATTACCAAAGTGAGGCTAAGAGGTTGGGGTTGAGACTTCTTATTCTTAGGTTTGTGACAGCCTGTCAAGTGGTAAATTTTCTAACACACCAAATAGTTTATGAATTGTTACACCTGATTATGAGGAAAGGGATCATACTTATTTTCTGGTAAGGTCTTCTATATACCCATCAGATCGGGTGCATGGACACGTGACCCTTCCTCAGGCAGGAGCACCAATAATTTTTTTCACATTATGTTTAATCTATATATATATATATTAAATCCCACTTGTAGCACGATCTTAAAATATTAATATATAGTTGGCTAATTAGATTAAATAATCATCTATACAGAGAGAAAATCACATGATTATGAGGGGAAAAAAACTTGTAAAACATATAACATGTTCTAGAAGAAAAAAGAAAAATGTGTAATTGAACTTTCTGACCATCTAAAAATATTAGTCCAGACTTCAAATTCATGGTTGAATATACAAAATAAGGTATAATTACAATTTTTTTAATCTTTATATATATAATTAGAAATCTGAATGGATAATATCGAGTTTCAAGAATGACAAATCATGTAAGAACTTTACAGTTACTAAATAAATTGGTTGCCTACTTTCATATTAACTTGATACATCAAATATGACCTTATTTCAATTTTTTACACATTCTACGTAAAAGTAAAAAGTTCAGAACAAATTCAAAGTAAATGAAGTATAGTAGTAATTCAGAACATGATAATTATTTTCAATTAATCTATAATTTAAAATTTAATGCCTTCTCAAGGTCCTAAGATAAGTCACACAAAAAAATCACAAGAAAATAGTCTAAAATATTAACACTCACTGAATGAGGACATGTTTATATATAGAACAATGATTGTTGTCATGCATTACAACAAAACTGAGCTACATCTATATTTAAGAACCGTAGATATTGACCCCCCAATCTTTACTTTCAAATTTGCTTGTGGTTTGGATCCGTCGGTAATATTATCGTGGTTAAAAGGTTTTACTATGTAAAGGCAAATTGTTAGTACGGACCAGTCTAGATTAATGATTTAACAATAGTAGGAAACGTGCAACATAAACTACAAATATTGATGTATTACTTCAGCCATAAAAATTATCATTTTACCTCCTTATGAAACTGGAAACATTTCTTTTAATAATTTTTTTCTATTACACCAGTTCTAAAAACCATAGGTACAGGTTAGACTTACAAATTATACGTCCATTGGTCTTTAAAACATATTGAAACATAGGATGTAAAGAAGCCAAATGGAAACACCAGTGAGGTATATATCCCAATTTAGAAGAAAAAATTTGATTACAAACTCTTCCTTCTAGACATTAGATCCTTGATTCGAACTTAATTCAATAGGACACTATTATATGGATTGCTTTTAATTATTTATTTTTATTTTAGTGATTAGTATTACACTTCTTACTTTAATGTAATTCATTTACATATATGTGTGAATTTGGTTTAATATTGCACTTGTTCACATGTAATATTTTGTTTTTATTTTTCTTTCATATTTATATGGTTTTTAAATTTGATCTATACATGTATAGCAATTTATCACTGCACACACTTCACGAGAGCGTGTTAAGCCCGTGTCAATGAACGTTCCCGTTCAAGACTTTGAGATTGATGTGCACAAGTCTTATTTTCAATGATAAGAACATGTATATCTAACTCAAAGACTTGTGCTACTTTGTTAAGATATCGAGTAAGTGTCTAACTATTTTAATGTATAAGTGTTATGTTCTTATGCATAAGTTGTTCATAGTTGTCATTGTCTGTCCCTTTTTTTAATAATAGGTTGAACAAGGCTTTATTATTGATTCAAGAGTACAAGAGATCAATTATGGGTCCTCGAAGATTGTACGTGTCTATCCAGGCTACATTGTGAATGGATACCGATTTCACACGAGAGATTATGAACGGAATAAGTCTATGATGAACATCGACGTATGTGTGAAGGGAAGTGCCTACAATGAAAATGAGGTAGACTATTATGGCATTCTTGAAGAAGTCATTGAACTGCAATTTTTGGGACAAGACAACATATATTTCTCTTCAAGTGTCATTGGTTCGATCCGACCTCTATTCGTAATAACACAACATATGGGATCGTCGATGTCAACCATAAGTCCAAGTTGAGTACGTATGAGCCATTCATTCTAGCGGCACAAGCCCAACAAGTTTATTATTCGAACTATTCATCCCTCAAATTGGGAGATTGGTGGGCTGCTTGTAGAGTGAAAACAAGGCTATTCCCTGAGTATGAGCTTCTCCCGGCTGATATAGAGCTCGAAGATGTTAATGACAATTTTTTTCCAATCAGACCGGAGTGACGCACGAGAGTTCGCTCCTTCTACGCAGTTCAGTGTAGATAATATAAATGAACCAATTTGCTTATATAAGGATATCGAAGAGGAAGAAGTTAACCCAAATGCCCTTGATGATCATGTTGTTGAGCGGGAGGTGGAGTCTGATGAGGAGGAAGAGTAGACCGATGATGAGGACGAAGAGGATGACGAAGATGACGTTGAATTAGACATATCTTCAGCATCTGATGATGAATATAGATAATATTATAAAATTTTGTAAGAACTGAGTGTTGTTGATAATTATATGTTATTAAATAGCGACTTCAAATTTGAGTGCTGCTGTTTTGTTATATCTTTATTGTTCTCAATAGAGATATGGTGTATGGAGGACGTAGTGGGAGGGGGTCCATCTCGTCCGATGCACCCTCTACTTCTGTAGGCCAAGGGTCTACGCCAATAGGTATATATGTACTCAATGCAATTCTTTTAGTTTACTGTGTATATTAACCTTATATTTTTTAACGTGCATAAAATCGATGTAGGGTCCGCCTCCCCGATTACGCCGATTGTCCCGACGACAGGTATATATATGTATCCAAACATAAAACTATCTATATTATTGTTCATATTAACTTTATATTTTCTAACGTGCATATAATTTTACAAGATCCGCCTCCCCGACTATGCTGGTTGTCCCGGCGACAGGTATATATATATGTACCCAAACATAAAACTCTCTATATTATTATTCATATTAACTTTATATTTTCTAACGTACGTCTAATTTTGCAGGGTTCGCATCACGCCCAGTAGCGTCACTTGTCCCATCCCATTCAGCAGCAAGTACATGCATATTTCTATACTATAGTACATTTCTTGTCTTCCAATTTTTTTAATAATAGTGTATTTAATATTTTCAACAGAGGTAGAGAGCCATCATCCAGTGGTGGAGGAGGTGGCTCAGCCAACTAGACGCCAACCATGCTGAATTTCTGGGTAAACTTGATCACTTCAAACTTACTGTATTTGTTATTTATGTTATATAGTTCATGTAGAAAATTAATGTGCAATTGCAGGGGGAAGATAGATCCAGGATCTTCTTCCTGCTATATTACATCGTTGCTGAACGCACACGTTCCAGGATCAGTGGACTCATCGAAAGAGTTCCCCCTGTCCGTCCGAGATCTGTTGTTTGACATGTTCACGATATTATTATTTTTTACTGATTTAAAGTCATTTCTTTAATTACTATCTCTCTCTGTTAGTACACATAGTTGAGTAATTTCATTTCTAAACAGTGGAGGTACATGTTTACGAGATCGGAGGATCTCCCTCGAGCACGAGTCGTCTGGGAGTCTACTGCCCAGACTAATTTTAGAAAGTCAATGTGGGAGGCTCGGGACAAGGTAGCGAAGATCACATGTAGCCAGGATCCTACGGCTTGGATGGATTACGGCTCGGTGTGGATGAGGAGGGACTATTGAGAGTCCCTTTCTCATCGTTGGGCTACTGGACCATGGCAGGAGAGGTCACTGGCAGCTAAACGTAATCAGGCAGCTCGTCCAGAAAAGAATGTGCATACTAGTGGGTCGGTATCTTATGCGACCCACAGCCAGAAATTGGTAAGCATATTAACTTTCAATTGCTTAATACATTAATTATTATTGTGAAACTAACTGTAACATCCTCCCTCTTATTGGTCAGGCACATTCTGATGAAGGTAGCGACGTATCGGACCGTTGCCTTCTAAAGGTGACAATGTGGCTATTGCTTTCTGGTTGTGAACGCAACATGCATGTTGTCGCATTCATTCATCTGATCGCAACATGCAGTTTGTCATTTTCCTGTCGGGACAGTTGGGACAAGTGTCAACCCCTGACAACGGGAGGCGACATGTCAGGTGTCGCTATCTGGTTGTCAGGTCTGCGAGGTTGACACGTGGCGGGTTCGTTGGTCAGGTTGACCATGACTTTGAGATAGCGACAGGTTGGTCGTCGCGTTCATGAAGTGAACGCGACAGGCAAGCTATCGCGTTTTCAACTCCGAGGCATAAAACGACTCAGGCCACATAACAACCCCATCTTCTCCTTCCTTCGGCTTGTTTCCTTCTCCTCCAGTTCCCCTGCCTCCAGTTGCTCTGTAGGGAGCTTGAGGGAGAGATAGGTGGCTTGTGAGGTGTGTGTGGGTGTTGCCTTGTGTGTGGGTTGGGGTTTCCCCTTCTTGGCGGTCCTCTTCTCTGGCTATGGTGCTCACCTTCGCGTTGTTCCTCTCCACCGGCTTGTAGGAGGACGATCTCTGCTCGTGGATGGTGTGAGCGTGGAGCTTGGAGCGAGGAGGAGGTGGTCATGCACACGAGAAGACCCCAACGGGTTGGCCCTTCATTTTAAGGTAGGGATGCCTTAACCTCCCCCTAGTTCTATCAGGGTAGGGCTCCAAACCCCTTCTCCAAGCCTTAGAGATCATGCTAGGTGTTGCTTGTGTATTTGTGGTTCATGTGTAAGGCTTGGATGGCCCCTATTGTGCGTGATTATGCTTGGTATGAGGGTTTGGGTAAAGAGAGATCATGCTTGCATGTGAGGTTTTTGAGTGTAGGACCACTTCCTTGGCATGCATGGGTGTGAATGAGGGTGGTTTGAGCCTTATCTACCTATTTTCATCGCTATTCATGCTCCCCTCCCCATGGTTTATTCGGATTTGTGGTGCATGTCTTGAAGGTGGTACTCTCGGGTGTGCAAACCTGCGATCGTGACACATTTGCTGTCGCGACCCAGGTCGCGATAGCCCGATACGTCGCCTTCTGGTTTAAGGAAGTGATGCTCACCCTATCGCTTTCTGGTCGCGGCAGGGTGGTTGTCGCCTTCTCTTCGGGTTTACACCGTGCGTTGTGGGAGGTTCCAGGTAGACACCTAGACCTCTATATGCGGTCACCTGATTGCGACAGTTTTCATGTCGCCTTCTGACCCAG
The DNA here is from genome assembly GCA_014218235.1 of Colocasia esculenta. Lineage (NCBI taxonomy): Eukaryota > Viridiplantae > Streptophyta > Magnoliopsida > Alismatales > Araceae > Colocasia > Colocasia esculenta. The sequence continues at coordinate 781,312 of JACBKR010000945.1, forward strand.
GTCGTGACAGACAGGGTGTCACCTTCAAGTGGCGACAGCCTGTGCGTCACCTTCTCATCCAGAGAAGGGACTCGGCGACCTGTTCAGAGTTTCCTTCCACTGCGACTCTATTTTCTTGGCACCTGTGCTATTCCTAGCACGGTACTACCCTAGTCTTTCACCCGGTGCTAGACACTTGAGGGCTTGTCCGCGAGACAAGTTGTTACTGTTACCTGAACCCCCGGTCCCCGCGCGCCTATTTGAGGGAGTTATCGGGGTGGCGGGCGAGTTCGAGTCACGAACTCTGGTAGCAGAGGTGAAAACGATGGGAACAACGACGTAGAGTCGTTTGTAGAGCTCTCTTAGCTGATTCTGGGATGCCGAGGTGGTTTGGTGCTCTTCCGGCGCAGATCAGCTAGTCCTTTTCTCACTGCCTCACTCTATGTGGTTCCGGAACCATTTAGAGGGGTCAGGCATGGGACCGTAGTTCGGCCAGACTACGGAAGTTGTGGTTACTTTAGTTCCGCGTCTCACTCCGACGGGAGGTGCTAGACATGGACTGTCGGTTGAGGGTAAGGCGTGAGGCGCTCCTGACCGGTTGACTAGTGTAGTGTTCTATAGCTAGTGTCTCTATCCAGGCAGTCGTTTACTGTCTGTGTTACAGCCTTGGGTTCTTCCCAGTGCCGTGGTTTACACGGGTTTTTCGGTCTCGGCTTTTAGCTTAGACTGTAGACCGTGTAGTTTCTTTTACGCTTCCGCACTCTACTCTGTTAGTAGGATAGATTTACTGCTTTAAATTAATTATTGAACTTTTAGATCTATTTCTGCTGTTAGAACTAGTGGGAGATTGGTAGTCCCTACTAGGCTTCTTTGTGAAGCTCATTCCCTCTTTTACAGGTGAAATTTCACAATAGCATGGCGGGCTGAGGAGATGGGGTCGTAGTAGACGGTGTCTTCCGTGAGTAGTGTTTCCCAGACTTGTGTACTTCACCCTCGGGGTATGCCCCTAAGGGACCTGTTATCCCCTTTATTATATGCACATGTACTTTGCTACTTTGGGACTGTACTAGACTTGTACACTGTGTTGGACTCTTTCCTTCACCTGTTGGCACTTCTTAGTGCATTTTAGTTGTTACTTACCTCCATTACATATCTTGTTAGATTGGTCCGTTAGCCCTTCTGAGTCTTCGGACCCATGGGCGGTGGTGCCGATGGTTGGATCCCTGGTGGAAGCCGAGGGTTCGGGCATCGGGGCCGTTACACTAACTACTTTTGTTGAATTGTAACCGTCACGAGCTCGAGCATGTCCCTACATTTCGTGAGTTATTTGATCAGACACATAAGCGGAAGGGGACGGATGACTATGTCAGCGAGAGTGCTCGCACGATTGCCGTAAGTCAAAATACAAATTTTGAATTCAATTTAGATATTAAAAAATATGATTTGAATAATACATTTTTAATTTGTTCTGCAGGAGACCTATGACAGGACGATGGTGAATCGCTATGAAGAGGGCACTCCCCCAGCTAGACTTGGATCCGGAGGCCTAGGTCGATGCAGCGGGAGGGTCGAGTGTACGGCTTTGGGGATAGCCTGGATACTACTCCAGTGTTGTCCTCATATGCAAGTTCAGTCGCTCCTCCGGCCTACGTGAGTTCATCTGCTGCGATGCCTGGCAGTGGTGGAGAGGACATTAGAACCCTCATCCGGGAAGAGTTGTCGCAGCAGCTGCCGTTGCACCTTGGCGCCATGGTCGAGTAGCTGGTGGCTGCCATTCGAGGAGCAAGCACATCACAACAAGCCCCTCAGGTCAGTATTACTATTAATTTCATATAGTTTGAATGAAATGAAACCACTAATATAAATTGTTAAAACACGTAAACCACTAATCTTAAAACATCTAAATGACATAATCCTAATCGGATTCCCAGTTTAGGTTTGACACTCAAGGCACTAATCTTAAAAAAACCTAAATGAAAATTATTAGAACACGCAAATCGGGGGTCTAAAATTAGAAATAGGGATCCGATCGGCGTGCCGTTCGGTCTGACATGATCGGTGGGTGAGAGTGACGTGTTGGAACTGACAGAATCCTAATCGGATTCCCGGTTTGGGTTCGGCGCTCAAATCACTAATCTAAAAAAAATCTAAATAAAAAGGATCAAAACACGCAACCTGGGGGTCCAAAATAAGAAATAGGGATCCAATCGGTGTGTTGTTCACTCCGACACGACCGGGTGGGTGAGAGTGACGTGGGAGAACTGACGGAATTCTATTTAGATTTCTGGTATGGGTTCGGCGCTCAAACCACTAATCTTAAAAAAACTTAAGTGTAAATGATCAGAACACGCAACCCGAGGGTCTAAAATTAGAAATAGGGATCCGATCGACGTGCCGTTCGGTCCGACACGATCGGATAGGTGAGAATGACGTATGAGAACTGACAGAATCCTAATCGGATTCTCGATTTGAGCTCGGCGCTCAAATCACTAATCTAAAAAAAACATAAATGAAAAGGATCAGAACATGCAACCCAGGGGTCTAAAATCAGAAATAGGGATCCGATCGGCGTGTCATTCACTCCGACATGTCTGGGTGGGTGAGAGTGATGTGTGGAAACTAACAGAATTCTATTCAGATTCTTGGTTTGGGTTCGGCGCTCAAATCACTAATCTAAAAAAAACCTAAATGAAAATGATCAGAACACGCAACTCGGGTGTCCAAAATCAGAAATAGGGATCTGATCGGCGTGTCATTCACTCCGACACGATCGGGTGGGTGAGAGTGGCGTGTGAGAACTGACAGAATCCTAATCGGATTCTCAGTTTAGGTTCGGCACTCAAATCACTAATCTAAAAAAAACCTAAATGAAAAGGATCAGAACACGCAACCCGGGGGTCTAAAATCCGAAATAGGGATCCGATCAGCGTGCCGTTCGCTCCGACACGACCGGGTGGGTGAGAGTGACGTGTGAGAAGTGACGAAATTCTATTCAGATTTCAGATTTGGGTTCAGCGCTCAAATCACTAATCTTAAAAAAATTCAAGTGTAAAGGATCAGAAATATTTTCTAATTAAACTTAGTGAATATTCATATGTTTTAAATTTAAACTTTTGAAAATTAATATTTATATATTATTTTTTATTTATGTTTCTAATATTTACTTTTTTTAATATAGGATCCTCCAGCACTTGACGATCATGAGGCGGGGAGAGCAAACGATCCAGCAGATCCTTCTTGATTTTTATTTCTTATTATTGTGCATATTTCATATTTATTGTGATGGATGATCTTATGTTAATTGTTATTTATTGTGGATGTTCGTATGAATATTAATTTTACCAGGTTTTTAATTTATCATTATTATTTAATTATATTTTTAAAAACATTAAGAAGGCCATTTCCAACGTATTTTTCGACGGACCTTATCTGTCAGAAATAACATTGTCACACAAGACTGCCGACGGAATATATCCGCCGGTAAAACCGTCAGATTTTTCGACGGTTTACCGAAGAATATTTCCGTCAAAACCTACCTACTACCAACGGTTATTTCCGTCGGCGAATCTATAGGAAGTTCCGATGGATTTTTTTTATCGAATTATCCGTCAGAATTTACCGACGGATTTATGTCGTCAGTAAATTGGTCGAAATCTTTATTTTTTCGATGGATGTTTCCGATGAATATTTTTGTCAGAAATATCGATGGATTTTTGACTGATTTTTTTCCCGTCGGTAATTTCTGACGCTTTTTTTTTCTAACGGCCGTTCGTCAGAAAGTTGTCGGAAGGCGTGTTTTCCGGCAGATTTCCGACGGAATCATTATGTCAGAAAAACTACTTTTTCTTGTTGTGGTAGTGGCCCACTTTTTTTGATGGTAAGAAATTCATTAATTATATAGAAGGGTAAAACAAGAAATAAAATGGATGACTCCTAAGAAAAGGACGAAAAGTGTCTGACAGAGATTGATTGGTAAAGCTCCCAGAAAGGAGGGACTTACACGTCGTTTTCTGACAGGGACCTGCAGGTAAGGTGCTTTTTCTAACAGGGACTGATAATTAATTTTCCCAAGAATATTAATTGAATTTTTTATGGAAACGTAAATGTTTTTAGATTATTTGGGCTCGTCTTTTAATCATATAAGGAAATTTTTTGCATATATACAACACATAAAATCTAATTTATCTTCCTTTTGTTTTACTTTTTAAGATAATACATAAAATGTCAGAAAAATTTAATTAGGAGTCTTTGTTAGTGAGGGTGCCTTAATTGTAAGTCCCTATTAGAAACATATGTGCAAAGAAATTCAGATATTTTTATGGGTGTTAACTTCTAGTCCCTACTTTTTCAAGATCCGCACTAGACGATCTCCAAGCGACATTTTTCATGTTTCGACCGTCACTTTTTTAAATTTCAATTATACCCATTTCGATTATACCCTCAATGTCTGTGAGGCTTTCTAGAGGCCTTTTTACGACCTCCCTCCTTCTGTTTGAAGTACAAGTTATTCACTTTTAAAGTCTGGCCACTATATCTGTTAAAGACTAAAGTTTTACATTTTTACGATTGAAGTAAGACAATATGTAAGTGTAGACACCGCCGCAGGTCCGTCGGGAACCCCGGGCGTTTAATCCACAAAGGGGGGGGGGGGGTGAGGATGAGAAATGGGTGGAGAGGACGGAAAATAAAATGAACATGATCGTCAGGCACACGAGGGTGCCGAATGGAAATGCACGTGCGAGGGGTGCAGATGGAAGAATGATCGTGAGCGTACCTTTTAGCGGGGAGATTGCGCGGGGGATGACGTGGGCCCTCTCTTCCTCTACGAACACGGCCGGCCGCGGTGGAGGGCGTTTTCCTCGCTTGATTACCCTGACAAAAAAAAGACAAAGAAAATAAGGGGATTAGTCCAATAAGGCGTGTAGTATCGAATCCCAAACGAATAAATGAAATGGATAAAAATGGGGAGAACTCACCGGATGGTGGTTTTTAAACCCCTAAAACGTAGGTGTGTGTGTGCATGCATGCATGTGTGTATAAAAAGAAAAAGGGGGCCACGTGGGGCCTGAAGGATATGAAAATGTAAAGAGCCACGTGGGGCCCAGAGGAAGTGGAAATGCAAATAAAAGAGAGAGAGGGAAGGGGGTGTTTCCCCAAATGTTGGTGCGACGTGACGGGCCGTTGCCGGTTGGACGGATGGAGAGAGAGAGAGACGAAGAAGAAGCTTCCGTGTCGCTCTGCTCTGGTATACGTGGAAGAAGGTGAGGATGGAGAGCGTTGGGTCGCCAGTCGGTAGGGCTTCGTGGAACCCCCCCTTTACAAATGACCCTCAGGGGTCAATTTATAGAGGTAGAAACTTGAATCGCATCGGGTACAGCCGCTGCGACAATAAACTGAGTCGCGTCTGGGTGGCAGGCCGCGACTTGAATCGCGTCAGGCAAGGGCGCCGCGAGAAGGATTGAAATGCGTCTGGGCTGCAGGCCGTGATTCGGAAGGCCAATTTTGATAGGACATGCGCATGATGGTCGTCATGTCTCTGAATCGCGTCCGGTCAGGAGGCCGCGACAAAGAGAGGAATCGCGTCCGCCAGGGCTGCCGCGACTTGAAACACGGCGGCCATGGCCGACGCGATTATCTTAGAGGCAATTTCGAGGCAATCAGCTCATAAATGCACTTGCCGGCTGGAAACTATTGGGATTTGACCTTATAAATCGCGTCGCTCTGACAAGACCCGATTATAGCATTTTCTCATGATTACGGACCTGTGCGCGACGACTTTCTGGGCCATACAATCACGTCCGAGTGGTAGGACGCGACTATAAGCTGAATCGCGTCTGCACTACACGACGTGTTAAGCCTTCCTAATTTATTTATGAAAATCATGCCGAAAAGGAAAGTTAGGATCGCGTCGCCTATGGCGGACGCGTTCATGACAAGGGCAATTTCCATAAATAAAATAAGAATTCATTGTCGCGTCGTGCAGGGTCGACGTGTTAAATAGTCACGGCCGACTTCCCTGCCGCGATAAGGTCGCGCCCCTGAAGGCCATCGCGATAAGATCCTGAATCGCGTCCGGTGCGAAAGAGGCGGCTGCCATACCCGTCGTGACATGGATTTTAAGCTCATAATACCCTAGGGGTTCCAAAAATGAAGGGGAAGCACTGGGAAAGAATGGGGGTGACCCAGAATGATGAGAAAAACACTCTTCAAGGCAAAATGAATTCTATTTGTGGCATTATGGCGTAATATAAAATTTTTCCGTGGTGGAGCCAAATTCGCGTGTCTACAGTAAGTTAAAATAAACACATAGTTATTTTGAAGTAAGACAATATGTCAGTTAAAGTAAACACACAATTGTTTTAAAGTAAGACAATACTTAAGTTAACATAAATATGTGGTGAGCTAAAGTAAACTATAGCTATTTTGAAGTCTTAACTCTATGTGAACTTTTGAACTTGTGTGCGCATTTCGCACTTGTTGAGTCTTTTGCTTCGAAGAGCTACATACACTCTCAACATACACTTTGGTCAACCGATCAAAGGATAGTACATTTTAAGCATTATATCAGTTGCTTTAACAACGAACGAAGATTACTCATATTCAAAACATACATCACTTATTTCAAGAATGGGCGTCGGTTACTTTACTGACAATAATTTCTTACTTTAAAGATAGCACGATGATAACTCCAACACTTCAGCCTATGACATTCACTCATGTAATATAACAACTTTTTTTTTTGGTTGTATAGCCCAGTGGCCAAGCCACTGGGCATCCCCTAACCTGCCCTTGGATCGAACCCGTGTGATCTCGGAGCCCCTCCCAACCCTCACTACTTGGTGTCCACTACAGCACTGCCACGAAACATATAACGGTTACTTATACTTTAACATAACATGTCAAGTATTTTAAGTAGATAAAATAGTTATTTTTAAATATTACGTACATTACCTACTTTAATGATGGACGACAGTTACTCATATTGAAAGCATACACCACTTACTTTAAAAATAGACATTGTTTACTTTGCCGGTAGCTGTATGTTACTTTACCGACAGTAAGATGATAGCTCTAACACTTTAGTATTTGAAATTCACTCATGTAATGTAAAATTACTTATACTTTAATATCACATGTGAATTATTTAAACAGGTAAAATAGTTATTTTAAAATATTATATCACTTTATTTTAACAATGGACAACGGTGACCAACTTTCTAATTATACAATCGTTACTTGAACAAGATACAACCGTTAATTACTTTAACAATCGCTATGAGATACTTGAAAAATATCCAAAAAACATGTTTAAGAAGTCGAATAGTTACTTTGTCTATGACCTAGCATGTCTAACTCCAGAGAAATATCTTCCATTGCACATCAATTGCATAAAAATATATCTGCATTCATACAGCTTATACAACTCAAGCATGATATTCACATCCTCATTCATAGTCAAACAAACATCGTAGTTCAATGACACAAACAACAAATATCGTATAAACCATCTCCCTCCTTTCAAACTCCATCCTCTAAAAATCATGTTTCTTATTTCATCCAATGTCATATTTGGGCGAACAAAAAAAAAGTCTCATCACCATAAGCACACCTCACAATCTACTAGTAAAAAGAAATAAAAAATAAACAGTGTCTACACAACAAATCTAAAGAACAAAAATACAAATTCAGAAGAATACAGTGACTCAACGGATCTAAAGTTAGCGCTAAAGTCATCCACAAGAAAGCACCTCTAACTATTACTGTCTCAATTGATAAGAGGTTCGTTCGGAGTTATGAAATTGAGATCTTTGATTGAGTAGCAAATGACTCCTAGCCTCCTACAAGATAGGGGGCCAAATAAAAGGGGGACGCGTGTGTATTAATTATATGGAAAGGTAAAATAAAAATTAAAATAAACGATCACCAACAAATAGATAAAACATATTTTCAAGAGTCTAATTATTAAAGTCTGCTAAAAACATCACGTGATATGGACTAAAAAATAATTTTAGTGCGAGGGACTCCTAATAAATTTGATAATATGGCATTTCTCAATTTATTATCATGTGGACATAATAAAGTTTAAATTGGTCGCAATCTAATCAGGGTTTGGCATACGGTCATGCCGAACCGTGCTTGGAGATTTGCGGCACCAAGCACAATCGGCACAAGGAGGGGGTGTGGGGCAACGAAGGGGGGAGCCAGGGAGGATTGGAGGGGGAGGGGGTGCGTGGAGGGGGGGGGGACCGGAGGGAGAGGGGAGCCAACAGATTGGGGAGGGGGTGTGCGATTGGGGGGGGGGGGGGGACTAGAGGGGATGGGGGGTTGACGAATGGGGAAGGGGGTAGGGGTGTAAACAAGCCGAGTCGAGCCAAGTAGTATGCTGCTCAAACTCTGTTCGTTAATTTTTAATCGAATTCGAGTCGAGCTCAAACTATATCAAGTATTGAAAATGCCAGTTCAAACTTGACTCGTTTAAATACTCTCGAGCTCGAACCCTTAACGAGTATGAATTTGCGAGTTCGTATATATAAGTAAGTCCAATCCAATCTATAAGTAAAAAAATTGATTGTTCATAAGACCAAAATCTATCTTATTTTAAGTTCATATCTGAATACTTTTGATACATTACTTAATTTAATTATTTTAATTTAATATTTAAAATATATTCATAATTTGTCACAAGTAATATGAGATCAATAGATAGACACCGCAAGGGAGGGGGTTGGTGCGCAACAAGATAGTGGCGATGTTGCAACTCCCATTTGCACACCGCCCAGAGCCCCCTTTTCTGCACTATTGGTGATGGTACTGCGATTGCCTAGAGCACTGTCTACCACTGACGGATGGTCCACAGTACTCGCCGGAGCTGTTAGTGGTCGACAACGTGCCCCTCGGCCCCCCCAGTGGGGGGGGGGGGGCTCACCTACTGCGCAAGTCGGTCTTGGGAGGAAGAAGATGCTTGATATGTTGGGAACCTTGCAACACTAAATTTTGTGCCTATTTACATAATCTATGTATATACCATCATTTACATAATTTGTGTATATACACTATAGATTTAGTCTATGACATTTAGACCCTCATAAATATTTTGTATTGTAATATAATTATATAAAAATAAATAAATTTTTATATCAATATATACTTATTATATTTAAAGAAATATTTAAACGAAGTGTTAGCGAGTACTTAGACAAGTTCTTAATGAATATTTAATCAAACTCTTAACGAACTCTTAAACGAATTGTTCACGAATATAATCGAGCCAAAATCACATGTGTTTAAATCGAATTATTTTTTTGTTCAACTTCGACTCGTTAATTAAATAAAGGAGCCGAACTGAACTTTTATCGAGTTGAATTTCGAACTACTCATCGAACATATCAAATCGTTTACACCCCTAGAAGAAGGTGTGTAAAAGGGGGGGGGGGGGAATCAGAGGAGGAGAAGGGCCAACGAATGGGGGAGGGGGTGCGCAGAGGGGGAGGTGGGGTCAGAGAATAGGGGAGGGGTGCGTGGAGGGGGGGGGGGAACCAGAAGGGGAGGGGGTATGCGAGAGGGGGTGCGCAGAGGGGGGTAAACAGAGGGGGAGGGGGTCGGCGAACAAGGGATGGGTGCACGAGGGGGGGGGGGAAGCAGAGGGGAAGGGGGGCCGACCAACAGAGGAGAGGTGCACCAAAAGGGGGGGGGGGATCAGAGGGGGAGGGTGGGGTACCTGAGGGGGAGGGGGCCGGTGAACGAGGTAGAGGGCGTGCCGGGGGGGTGGATAAGTACCTGTTAATACAATACATATCGTTATATGATATCATATCATAAAAAAATTCAATACAACGGCACCGTCAACCTTTAATCTAATTATTCTCTCCCGATATTTCTTCCGCATCGCTTGAGTAAAAGAAGAGAGCTCGCCTCCCGTACCACGCATTCATTCATGTAGGCAAGATTCCCAAAGCCAGTCTCGCGTAGTCACCTCAGACTGGCACCAACCCCCGCCCCCCCCCCCCCCCCCCGGTTCCGCTCCTCCCAACGTGCTTAAACCACGCCTTCCGATTTCCAAACCAAACTGATCTCGCTGAGCTCCGTCCGGGGGGGACTCGTCATGACTCGTCGGACAAGACAAGCGCGGTGCTGCACTGCAAGTGCGCGTGGTATTCGCCCAAAGCTAGGCGCCCCATCAGAGGAAGGGTTGGGGGGGGGGGTTGTGGGGTATCTCAGCACAGTGCCGGCAAGGGGAGCCCCGCCGCCGACGCTGCAGGGGATGAGACGAGTGGGGGTGCGTCCACAAGAGCCTCACCTCTGGCGGGGCGATTGGCCCCTTGCGGCGCCGGGAGGGGCAGCTGACGCAAAAAGCCAACCCGGCGGTCAGCAAAAGGCCAGGGCGCTGCCCCCCGGAGCGCCGGCACTATAAGTCTGCTTGCCCCCTTCCGCCTGCCTCCGAAAACTGGGATTTTCTCGGCCCCCACCACCCCAACCAACAGCGGCCACCCTTTTCCAGTCCAAAATCCTCTCTTTCTGTTCATCCCCTCTTCCCCTCTTTTCGTGGAAGCTTTCCGTTCCCAATCTTACGTTATGGCCCCTCTTTCGTGATGTCACCCATGGACCGGCGGGCCACCGCGCCTGCTCTCCCTCCTTCCCCCCTTTTCTTTCTTTTCCCTCCTCGCCCAATACCAATGCGAATGCCATCATCTGTCGTCACGTGGAGATGGGCAGCCATGGGACCGGCCCGGGGAGCTCCCCACCCACTTCGCCTCCACGCCCAAGCTCGCTTTTTTCCCGAGATTTTGTACGCAGGAAGACCGCCTGGTGCGGCCCTTGTTATAAACAGTGAAAATTATGAGTTCCGAAACATAGGAAGGTGCAGCATTTGTGGGGGAATGGCTCCTCTTTTTAATCAGTCCCGAGAGATGGAGGAGGGTGGGGACGAGAACGGAGAACCCAAGACAGATTACTTGGGACTCCCCTGTTCCGCCTTCCCACGCGTGCTCTTCGATCCTGGTGTGGGAACAAATCTGGAGCCCGGACCGGCGCCCGCGTGCAGTTGAGGCCAAATTGAACAAGACGAACAAGACAACCACATCCCAATCCCCGTCTTCTCTCCCTCTCCGTTTTGGCTCACCTTCACGTCCCCTTCGTTCTTCCAAAAAAGAAACAATCTTTTTTTTCCTTGCAAAGTTGGCTGCCGGCCGGGGAGAAGAAGACCCTTTGCATGGCTGGTGCAAGCCTGCACCGATGACCTAACCCGCATAAATTCCTGATCCCTGGATGGCATTGGAACCCAGGTTTCCATCATCTCTGAGCCTCCGCCAATGAGTTCCCGCGGGCTGGGGGGTGGGAGGTGGGGGGAATTTCGTACGAGAAGCCATTAATCCGACCCGTCAAATCATCTCGCTCTCTTCTTTTCTCTCTCTCCCTCCTCCTCCTTCACGAGCCTTTCTCCAGCACGCGCGGCGGGGGCGCTTTCGGTCGGTCGGACGCAGGGGGCCGATAACTCGGCGCAGCTATCTACGGGGGGCACTGTTGACGACAATGATGCATCGCGTCGCGGGCGTCCTTTTCTTAACGTGCCCCACAAGCGTCGTCCCCCGAACGGTCAAATTCCTCGGAGGAGACTGCACCTCCCTGTGCTGGAGCCGTCGCCGTGAGAAGTCACCTCCTACCTGCGCAGGCCAGCGCGAAGCGGGCGAGCTCTAGCGTTATCGTCCTCCGCAGTGGGGAAAAAATGTTTGGTTTTTTGAAAAAAATAAAAATAAAGGTGCCTCCTTGGCCTGCCGCAGCGGTCCGCAGGCCCTGTTTTCGTGTAATGCTCGTCTTTCGCTGGCTCGCCTCTCTCTCTCTCTCTGCCCTCCTCCGCACAGTGTGGTCGTAGCCACCTAAAGCTGCCACGGAGAAAAGCCCGTAAAAGAGAAATTTTTTCGTTAAAGTGGGAAGGAGGAAGAAGACAGAGACGGGGGTGGCAATGGGGTGCGGGTAGGGGGAATCATCGGCTTCTGTCGAAAGTTCGGCTTTTGGTGTATCTGTGTTTGAGAGGGAGAGAGAAAGAGGGAGAGAGGGCAGAAGGGTGGAAAAAAAGGCAAGCACCGAAGGGAGAGAAAAAAGAAAGCGGGCTCGGTCATCATTCGAACGCTGCTACATTGTTCGCGTGCTTCGGCGGAAAGAAAAGATGGGTTCTTTCGCTCTTGCTCTACTGTTCTCTTGAGCTGGTGGTGCAAGGTCCACTTGGAGCTCGTCACCATTTTCCCTGCCTCCTCCGTTTTTTTCTTTGGAGATTTGTGGGTTCGTGGCGTTGCGTTGGTTCATGTTAAATTGGAGGCAGGTGTTGGTGTTCATTGGTGGGTTTAGGGCGACATGTTTCTGAGAGGAGAGGACGCAGAAGCATGCGGGACGCCTGCCGCTTTTGAGTTGTATACAGGAGGGCGTTCTGTCTCTGGTACGCTGTTGGATTGGGTTGTACTTCGACACTTCTAGTGGGTGCTGTTGGTAGATTTCCTGAAGAAAAAAAGAGCACTTTGGTTCTCTCTGTTTGCTCCAGCAGCGGGTTTTCTATCTTCTCTAGACGAAGTTTTTTGTCGGACGGGAGTCCTGAAGTAGTTAACAGCACCAAAGCCATGGAGAGAGCGTGGTAACGCTGCCTATAGAGTCGGCCATGTCCGTTATATGCTCTTGATGTGGAAATAACCAGAGTCGCGAACGACGGCGGCGGCTTCTACTGTTTCTGGTTTCTCTGCATGGTGGACAGAGTTCTGTAGACAGGGAGAGTTGCTGAGAAATGTTGAGTGGTGGCGTGCATTGCACATGTTTCTGACGAGCGTCGGCGTTCTTCTCGCTGCATGCTAGAAGAGATGTCTTCTGTTCAAGAGAAGGTCCGGACGGGGGAGGCGAATAATGCGAGGACTCTAATTGAGGAGATGAAGCTCCTGGGAGAGTTTAAGGGCCAGTCAGGTCGGTTGCTGTTTTCTGTTCATTGTGTATATGAGCATTGTAGAGTTCAGTTTGATATATCCTATTATGAATATTTTGGATTCTCTTCGTTCCAAAAGGCTTCCTGATATGCGTCATCCGACAGTCTTTTTCTTAAGAGTTATAGCAATATTCTTTTGCTTTTCTCCAGGAGCAAGAAAGGTGATAAATTCGGAGCTTTGGCATGCTTGTGCCGGTCCACTTGTCTCCCTGCCTCAGCCTGGTAGCCTTGTTTATTATTTCCCTCAAGGTCACAGTGAACAGGTGGAGTCATTTGGATCCTATCCTGCTTGCTAAATGTTTCTGTTCACAGCCAAATTGTCTATGTATGCTTTGTAACAGCACTTCTTCTTGTTGCTCATATATCATTATTCAACAAAAATTAGGTACATTTTTAAATCATACATAGGAAACCAGCAATATTTGTTCAGAAAAACCATTATGGAGGGCTGTGGGCACATTACATATGGTTTGTGGTATCTGCTTGCGAATTGTTTGGACATTTGTAAATGTTCCATGAAAGTGAGTTTGAACATCGGTTTTCTACATGTCAGAAACTTGAATTATGCCATTTATTTTAAATATAAATGTATCCGACTCGAGTACATCAGACTCTACTCATCTTCTAGGCAGTTGGAATTATGATAGAAAAGGGTCTATTCTAACATCCAATCTCTACAGTATGCTTCCTGTTTATTTGCGGTACATTTGATAGTTTCAAATTTTCAATGCACTGCTCATTTGCATTGCTTCACAGTTCATTGCTTGTCTTCAAGCCCATCCCAATGTTGTACATATGTAAATGATAGAGTTTTTATAAAGCGTGTTTAGAAATGGATCTATTCTGAGCCTTGGAAGACCAAGTAGGCAGGGAGTAACTGAGGCTACTTCTTGTATTTATAATCTTCTTCAACGAGAAAATTTTCGAGCTAAAAGGGTTTCATAAATTTTGTAGAATCCATTCTTTATGTTGATATGTGATTGCACTATTTGCATTTATAATCTTATTCGACCAAGAAAACTTTTCTGGTTAAAGGAGTTCATAAATTTCTAGAATCCTTTCTTTTATGTTTATTTGTGATTCTACTCTGTTTCTTCACACAAGAAGTCTACCATCTAAGAATGTGATGAGATCATATTTTTCCATCATTGGGCCTTTTTTGTTTATTGAAGATTTGTTTTGCTTCACACCAGATGTCTCATTTGTTTCATTATGGGATATAGAACTCTTGTTCATACTTTTGGCACGCCAAAGCTTCACAAATAAGAAGGATACACTTTTGCATTAATGCCCTTCTTCATCTTCTTCTTCTCATTATAGTCATTTTCTTTTACTTGTTGTTTAGGACATATGGATGATATAAATGAAACTTTCTATTCTTTCCTTTCTTTGGATTATTTCCACCATGATTCAGATAGTATATATTTTTCAGTTATTCCGTTCTTTGTTTCATTTTGAAAATTTTGTCCTGTAGGTTACAGCTTCAACAAGAAGAACTGCTAATTCCCATGTCCCCAACTATCCTAGTCTTCCATCTCAAATGATGTGCCAGGTTCACAGTCTGACACTGCATGTGAGTATTAACTAATAACTCACACATTCTTATCTTTTTGCTCACTTAGATGATTTTCTGACCTCCATTGTTTTCTGTTTCAACTGAACTTCCAGGCAGACAAGGACACTGATGAGATATATGCCCAGATGACACTTCAGCCTGTGAATTCCGTATGTGCAGTCTGACAGTTCGGCCTTTGTCAAACACTGATAGTTGGTTTTCCAAATAGTTTTTTTGCTATTATTGATGATAACTATTAGTAGAAGTGTAGAGTGACACCTTGGATGTTGAGGTCTATTATTGGGCGTCCTCACTATTACCTATCACATTGTACCATGAACCTTTTTCTTGTGACTTGGACTTGATAGCTTTTGTGCAAATGACTGAATAAGACAAACGTATCAGATAGAAGTTTCAAAAAGGTTCTTTATATTCTGCCTAGAAAATGTAAAAGGTCCTCTTGCAATCTTGGTATTGATTAAATGGCAGAAGTGTAGGGTTTCTTCATTCTTTGACTGCCAAATAAAATCACTTTTTTCTCCACAGGAAAATGATGTTTTCCCTATTCCAGACTTTGGGCTGACAAAAAGCAAACAGCCCAATGAGTTTTTCTGTAAGACGTTAACAGCGAGTGACACAAGCACACATGGTGGATTTTCTGTTCCACGCAGGGCTGCAGAGAAGTTATTTCCCCAGTTGGTGAGGTTCTCTAAATAATAGAGAATTGAGACTATGTTGTTATTGAGTCCCTGGATGTTATCGTCATAATCATCCCATCACAATTTCAGGATTATTCCATGCAACCTCCAAATCAAGAACTTATGGTTCGAGATTTACATGACAATTCATGGACATTTCGGCACATTTATCGAGGTAACTACTTTTTCACTGTTCTAGTTATAATTTTATCCTCATCGACATCACAAGCATCATGGTTGCCATACCACCAAATTTGAATCCTATGGGACAGTACGAATTGGTGTATCATACCGTACCACCCTGGTTTTTGTTGGTTCAGCCCAAACATCCAAGTTTTTTCTTTTTCAGAAAGCTTTTTTTTGCAGATTTCAAAGTTTAATGTTGTTTTCAATTTTTTAGCTAATTTCACATGTTGTGTGCATACCACATGATAATAGTATTGGATAATTCAATGACAAAGCATCACTAAATATTGAATTATAAATAACATACGAAAGCATGCATAATTCTAAATTTTCAAAGTGTTTGCAATGTAATAAAAGGCAATCAACATGCACATATGCAAGTCTACAACAACTCGATCGGCCTATGAATCGTCTGAGCCAAAGTTGAATGAAAACAAATCTAAGTCAATGTTCTTGTGTGGCTCATGAACCTGGCTCATGAACCCGAACTCAATGTCTACTTGGGTGGGTGAAAGTGGGCATGGGTTTATGGACAACACTCTTAACTCCTGGTAACAAATGAAGGTGAATGAACTACAATAGTTGGAATGTTGAACTCTCTGAAGATCTGTCTGACCGCTATGCTTTGGCACTTGGATGGGTGGAGAAGAAAGAAAAAGGGGTTTTTAAAGTGATCCGAACTGCTGCAGTTTGGATCTGGTACAGTACCGAATTGGTACCATACTGCACCAATCTGCCCTAAGCACAATGCTTCGGTTGACCCTGTAGGATTCCAATGATGGACCCAGTGCTGACCATGCTTGGGGACCATAAAGTCCCAGGCATGATACAACATGTCTGTACCACTCCGGTACGGTGCGGTACAACTAACCGTGACGAGCATTACATGCATTATTCAATCTAATCTGTGGTCAGCTACATCCAACAATGGATCCAAGGTTTTGGCAATGTTTACAGACTTGCTAGTTATGCTGTCCATCCATGACATGGTGTGTCTATGTACTAGGCCAGGGTTAGTTTTGACTTGGCAGGTTCTGTCAGAAAGTCCTGTGCTTAGTCATGGAAAGACCACCTTTCTCTTGCACTATGTCCGGTGTAGGATCTAATGGTTTGGCAAAGTTTTCAAGTAAACTGTTTGCCTAGCATCAACACTTGACAAGGTGTTGCTAGACGCATGAACAAGGCAGGGATCTAGGTCTATCAAAAGTGCCATGGAGGAAGATGCTGGTTTGAAGACAACCTTATTGGTTGCACATGGGCTCAATCCAGAAGAAACAGTTTGTGCTAGACTTCCTAATGGCCACGAAAGGGAAGATGCTGGTTTGAAGACAACCTTATTGGTTGCACGTGTGTCTATGTACTTGGCCAGGGTTAGTTTTGACTTGGCAGGTTCTGTCAGAAAGTCCTGTGCTTAGTCATGGAAAGACCACCTTTCTCTTGCACTATGTCCAGTGTAGGATTTAATGGTTTGGCAAAGTTTTCAAATAAACTGTTTGCCTAGCATCAACACTTGACAAGGTGTTGCTAGACGCATGAACAAGGCAGGGATCTAGGTCTATCAAAAGTGCCATGGAGGAAGATGCTGGTTTAAAGACAACCTTATTGGTTGCACATGGGCTCAATCCAGAAGAAACAGTTTGTGCTAGACTTCCTAATGGCCACGAAAGGGAAGAGAAATGTTGGACTAATGAATTAGACTATGTAGTTGGAGGCCATTGAGGCAGACCAAGGGTGACCAAGGCGGCAATTGATTTACAAAAATGGAAAAAGATAGATATATTTCAGACATGTATATATATGATATTTTATTCGCAAAAATGACTAATATACATGCATAAAAACCCAGAAACTGCCTGTCTTTTATTCATTCAACCATGCTAAGCCCAGTTTTCGAGGGGCTCTGGTGGGAGAAATGGGCTAAGATGGCTGCCTTTGACACAGCATGGTCAACCACCATGATCACTGAGACGATTTGAGCCAAAGCGAGATGACTTGGGAGCATCTGGCCTTATGACCTAGGTGAGAGATCGCTTTCATCGCTTTTGATAACATAAGAATTAGAACACAGGGATCTAAAACATTGTTGAGAGTTGACTAGCATTAAATATCCTTTAATGTTATCATTTTGTTAGAATTATCCACACTACTCATACAAGTCTGCCTTTCTTATGTCTCTGTGTTTATAATTTTCTCTATTGAACATGGTTGTTTTTCCAGGACAGCCGAAAAGGCACCTTCTGACATCTGGTTGGAGTGTCTTTGTGGGAGCAAAACGGCTTAAAGCTGGTGATTCTGTTCTCTTCATTAGGTAATAAATCTTAACATGCAGAAATCATGTCGTTCATAGCACACAAGACTTCAAGAGTCTTCCACAGGAATCTTTGATTTTCATTGGAACATGCAGCAATTTTTAGTGGGCTCTGAATTCTGTACCTTTTTACTTTAGACTGTTGTGATGTTTCTTATTAATAGAGGATCTTCAACAAGCACTTGAGTGAATTTTGAAAACACTCGAAAAGCTTTTCTGTTCCAATGCACAGATGATTAGCCTGATTGTCATTTGCTCATTAATACAAAATGAATGCTAGACAAATACATTTTTCTGCAGAAGCCAAATTTTATCTTATTGATAATTTCATTTACTCATTGGTGACATGGTGGAATGAATACCACATTTCACATTCTTCTATGAACAAGAGGTTTCACATTTTTTGCTATATTTCTACTGTGTATTCACTTTTGGACTGGTAGACTGCTTGTTTGGTCTGAGGGGATGAAAAGCCATGGTAGTTGTATAGTTCTTAATGGGTTTCCAATCTTATTGTCTCTCTAATGTTGCATATTTAAAGAGATGAGAAGTCACAGCTTCTTTTGGGTATAAGGCGTGCAAATCGTCAACAAACAGTGTTACCATCTGTGCTGTCCGCTGATAGTATGCATCTTGGAGTTCTTGCTGCAGCTGCTCATGCTGCTGCAAATCGCAGCCCCTTTACTGTTTATTACAACCCAAGGTTAGCCAAATAATTCTTTTCCTCCGCCTTCTGTCTTCACCTTGTTTGAAATCTTTGAACTTGGTATCTTCACTATCTTGTAATTTGGATCATAACATTTCCATGCATCTGCATAGGGCATGCCCATCAGAGTTTGTTGTTCCTTTGGCCAAGTACCATAAGGCTGCGTATGGTACCCAAGTATCAGTTGGAACAAGGTTTGGGATGATGTTTGAGACAGAAGATTCAGGCAAACGCAGGTACCTCTCTTCACCTCAGTTTGAATAATGTCTGCCTCCACTTTTAATGATCTATCATGGGTAAATGTTGTTGCCCTTTCTTATTCCTTACCAATTGCATGGATATATAGCATGTTTTTTTGTTGAATTTCACATTCTGTGATCCATGCGGGCCTTCGCATTGTCTGCTTTTTCTTATTTGTTTGGTCCCTTTTGAGTGACCTAGAGGCTGTATCATGGGTGTATATATTCATAATGTCTTGGTAAGATGGTGTTCATTAAAGTGAAAGACAATTCTAGTCCTGCACCTACCATGCGGAGTAACCTTAAAGCATATGAAAAATATGTCCATAATGTCAATATGGTGCTCTGTGCATGTGGGGGCATTGCTTATGAAGATTTACTGCATTCAAGTTGGTGAAAATATCTCTCCTTTTTATGGATATATGACTGGCTATGAGCACTACAGTTATTTTTCATCTGCTTGTAGATTCTGGTTACATTTGGAGCTGTGTAAAATCTTCTATTTCCTAATGGAATAACTTTATCTGTTTTTGTAATTTAATGCTTTAATGCATGATATGACCACCAGTGAATGCAGTTTGTTGCATGCTGACTTACTTTTCTTTTTTTTAATGGGCCAGATATATGGGAACAGTTGTGGGAGTCAGTGACTGTGATCCATTGAGATGGCCAAACTCCAAGTGGCGGAATCTACAGGTAGGTATCTTGGAGCTCATACAGGCCACATGGATAGAGGTCAATTTCAAGTGAAAGAGACAGACCTTCCAAAGTATTCACTCTTTATCCACATTTTTTGATCAGGTGGAATGGGATGAACATAGTTGTGTTGAGAGGCCAGATAGAGTTAGCTTATGGGAAATTGAAACCCCTGAAAGCCTTTTCGTTTTCCCTGCATTGACCTCAAATCTCAAACGGCATTTTAATTCTGGAATTATTGGTGAGTCTTGTCTATCATATTTCCTTCAAGCAATTTGATCATTTTTGTTGAAGCTTCTTTTAGATACAAACTTCGCAAGCTTATATGTGTTATCTAATTCTCTACATACTGCACAAATGATGCAAGAACCATTTTCTACGTCATTAGAGAGTTGATATCAAGTACACAACAAAAACTGAAATATTCTTTGGTATGGAACTAGTAATATCTGCTAAGTTGCAGTGTGGAATTGTTAAAAAGTCTTATATGGCACCATAAGAGGTGTTTGATGCAGTTTCTTGATATGAAAGAAAATGCTTTGTTTTGCAGACATGATTGTTGTTTTTAAGAGTGTGTTTTTCCATGTCGAAGACCAACTTGTCAAACTAAGTTCTTGTTTGTCAACATCAGGTTGCCTGAGTCAAGGAGACTTTTTTGTTTTTAAAGCTCAGAAAGGAATATGCACACTTGGATGATAGAGTTTTGCAGAAAAGGAATCTTACTCTAACTTGGTTGTTCTCAGGTTCAATGATTCCTAGAATTTCTCCTAGATCTGCAGGTTTTCACCAAAACCTTTTGAGATATTCAAATGTCTCTTGTAGACGTCTCTATTAGTTAATTATGGTTCTGACCCTGAATTAGAAATTTGTCTATTTGTAATTTTGTATGTTCAATTTTCTTGCTGCATAATCAAGTTCAGGGGGGAAAAAATTAGCATACAGTTGGCCCATTTATAGTTTCAACAAGAAACATGGAAAAAGTTTAAGGATGACCTCCTTCCTCCATAATGAAGATTTTTACTGGGAAAATATCTTTCCAGTTTAACTCTAGTGTCTCAATGATGATTTAGTGCTTATTCAACCGAAGTCTCCTTTGTGAAAGACTTGCATTGATGAATATCTTAATGCTGCAAATACCATGGCATACTGATGACATATATCTAAGCTGCAATTTCATGGGAAATACACTTAAAACTGATGTGATTGGGTATGATAAACAATTTTGTTGCTTCAGTTTGTGTTTACTGATGTTTTCTCCCTTATTCTGTTTGTTGGGTCTGATTCAAGATAGTTTTATGTACATAAAAATTAACAAATTTTTATTTTGTTTTCTGCCTTGTTTATCAGGAGGTGAAAGTGGGCAAACATCTATGACAAAAAGGCATGCATTGCAATCCTCAGAAAATGTTAATTTGAACTTTACATATCCCATACTCCCAAGTCTTCAGTCAGAGCAATTGATAGAGCCACTAATTAAGGCTATCAATCCTGAAATTCAGGTTGAATGTAGTAAGTCACTATATGCTAATATATTACAAAATATCAGCAACCATGAGCTGTTGCTGTCATCTGCCACTTTACCCTGCCAGATGAGAGGCCAGGTACAACAGGATGAAGCAGCTGACCAGGCAGGAATATGGCAGACTTGTCAATTCCCTTTGCTGCAGCAACTGATGCTCCCTTTACAAGGAATAATGGGACAAATGCATAACTCTCAACTGTCATCAGAACAGCAAGAGTTGGCTAATTTGGTTTTATCTTCATCAAGATGTCTTTCACAAATATCACAAACACATCCAACAGAAAAGCAAACCATTAATGAGCCTATGCATGAGCATAAATGTCAAGATCAAAATGAGCAGAGCAAGCACAAAGATGACATTATCATGAGTGAACATGAAGGTGTAGCATTACAGGAAGAGGCTTATGTAAAACCTGATGTAAAATCTCAGGCGGTCACTGATCAACTGGCTACAGAGTCTCATGGGCTGCTGCCGCCATCAACTCATGGTTTACAAACTGAACTACCAACTGAGCTTTCAAGAAAGCATTTTGAAGAAAATTTAGTGTGTCTTAGAAATACTGAGAATACTTCAACTCAAGTGTCTCTAAACAAGGCAACAATCCAGAGACTGGGAGGGGATCTCCAACTTATAGAGCAGCAACAGCAGCTTGTATCAAGCATTAGGCAGTCAAATTTAGAAGCAGCATCTGACATCATCAATCTTCATTCAGGTCATATATCATCTCAATGTCCAGAAAATGCTTGGTGGCCATTGAATGGAGTCTGCCAACAACCATCTACTTCTGGTTTCAATCCAACTGAGCCTCCATCATACAGTGCCAAGCAGCCGCCCCTTTTACTTTGCCCTTCTGATAACACTACGACCAGCTCAGCAGATATATCCAATGTCCTTGACCCAGAAGGATGTTTGGCCACTGAGGTGGCTTATTTCTCCGTAGTTTCAGAGGCTACTGAGGCTGGAATTCTGCAGTCCTTGGGTCATGGACTTCTAACAACTAATCAATCAATACATCAGGACATTACTGCAATGCAGAGTATCTCTAATTCATATGGATTGGCAGGTTTCTCAGATGAGAACAATAGTCAAAGTGGGTTTTATGGCAATCTGCACTCTGAAATTGGTGGTGGCATGATTGTTGATCCTTTTTCTAATACATGTACAGAAGGATTTGGTGCTGTGAAGCTTTCTGGTTTATTTCTCCCTCCAGAAATTCTTCAAAGTAACTGCAATTCATGTCAGGATGTTCAGTCTCAGGTTACTTCCACGAGTTTGGCAGATTGCCAGGCCATTTCCTTCCAAGAATTTCCTGACTGCTCAGGAGGCACATCATCAAGCAATGTAGAGGTTGATGATAATTACCATTTGAATAAAGATTCAAGGAAACAAGTATCCCCACCTTTGCGAACCTATACTAAGGTATCGAATTGGAAACTTTTATTTTATATTATTTGTTCCAGTCAGATTGATACATCATCCTAGTGTTTGCACCTTTTCTGCTTTTGATGTGTACAATAATGACAGGTACAGAAGGTAGGATCGGTAGGAAGGTCTATTGATGTTACACGCTTCCGAAACTATGATGAGTTGAAGTCTGCCATTGCCTGCATGTTTGGACTTGAGGGGCAGCTTGATGATCCTAGAGGATCAGGGTGGAAGCTCGTATATGTGGATTATGAAAATGATGTTCTTCTTGTTGGTGATGATCCATGGGAGTAAGCATCTTCTGCACCTTTTTGTCTTCCAAAGAGATATATTAATCTTTTATGGCTGATATGTGGAAAGATATGTCTCATATGGAATGTCTGAAATGATTAAATAACCAATGAGCTCATGTATTTTCCCCCTACCCCTCAGTGAACATTTTTGGATGTATACTGTTCCTGGTGCAAGCTTAGGTCTTTCAAGCCTTCAGTTAAGATCATGATGAAAACAAAATCAAAATGATGACTGCAAGTTGTATTTATAATACGCGAGTTTCATCCAACCTCTTCAAAGGATTGATTATATATCATATGCTACTTTATTTTGAGGAATGGCAAATCAGCTAACTTCTACCATACTGGATCACGCCTGTGATCCAAGTGATCCTTCATTAAGAGTGACAGCCAACACCTTTTTTAACCGAATAACACTCTTTTTGTGCCTTCTAGAAAAAATGCTCTCTGCTTGCTCTGATTTGTGTTCAAGGGTAGTTTGACTGCGTGCATCTGGTTCATTGGATTTCATGTTCATGTGAAGGCATCATTGTAGTCACTAGTAGTTGTTTTCTCCTTCATCATCATCATCATCATCATCAGAGTCTTATCTTATATTTGGGGTCGGCTACATAAATCCTTTTTCGCCAAAGATTTCTATCAAGTGTTATATTCGTGTTTAAACTCAAGAAGTCCAAGTCCTTCCTAATAACATCGCACCATCTCATTTTAGGCCTTTCTCCAACTCTTTTACTTGCGTCCACTAAGATTTGGTCACATCTTTTAACCGGCGTCGAGTTAGGGCGACGTACACATGTCCAAACCACCTAAGTCTATTTTCTCTCATTTTTCTATCAATTGGAGCTATCCCCAGATCCTCACGGAAGCTCTTATTCCTAATCTTATCTTTCTTAATCTACCACACATCCATCTCAACATTCTCATCTTTGCTACACACATTTTATTAATGTGTTTCTTTTGTACTGTCCAACACTCGGTACCATAAAACTTTCATTTAAATTTCACTGGTATACAACGATCGCAGAGGACTCTTGATGCACTTCTCCATTTTAGACAGCCGGTCCTAAGTCTTTCCACACTTCAATAGGTATGCCATCCGCTCCTAAGGTCTTGCCAAATTTCATTTTTCTTAAAGTATCACCCACTTCTGACATCTTGATACGCCTGAAATATTGATATTTATCAGATTTTGTTGACTCTTGGTTCTCCTCTAAAGAGACATCCTTGAAGCAATCTTCATTAAGTAAATTTTGAAAATAACTACACTATCTATCTTTAACCTTTAGATTCTTAACTAAAATCCTTTGATCTTCATCCTTAATGCAATGAACATGATCTAGATCTCTACTTTTTTTTTCTCCCTTAATTTGGCAAATTTAAGTATGTTCTTTTCACCCTCTCGGGTTCTTAATTTATTATATAATTCTTCAAACACTTTGGACTTAGCTTCACTAACTATTCTTTTAGCCCTCTTTTTAGCTATTTTATAAACTTCTAAAGTTTGATTATTTTTGTTGGTTTGTCAAGCCTTAAAACACTCTTTTAGCTCTAATGGTATTTTGAATTTCCTCACTCCACTACCAAGTCTCTCTTTTTGCATTCCTTTTACCTTTAGATTCACCT
This sequence comes from Colocasia esculenta, assembly GCA_014218235.1. NCBI lineage: Eukaryota > Viridiplantae > Streptophyta > Magnoliopsida > Alismatales > Araceae > Colocasia > Colocasia esculenta. Next base: position 805,504 of record JACBKR010000945.1, read on the forward strand.
AAGAGTTATTTTGCTACATTCTTTATACAATTTGTAACATTATTTCACATTATATTAACTTCTTGATCGAATTCTAAATATTTTCTTTTGCTAGATGATTTTTAAATGTTTCCAATTTTTTACTTTTCAAATTCTACCACTTAATCTTAAAACAATTATTGATGATGGTTTTCCTTTTAAATTTTGGGATAAGGACATTCGTTACTAGTAACCTATGTTGTGTGGCTAAACTCTCTCCAGGGATAACTTTATAATTTTTATATAAAACTCTATCAACCTTGCTAATAAGAAAATAATTAATTTGACTCTTATGTGTTTCACTCTTATATGTTATTAGATGTTTGTCTCTCTTCTTACAGAAAGTGTTAACAATTACTAGATGAGTGCAAATAAGCTAGTACAAACCTTTTAACAGAGGACCCCGGGACCTTTTGTTTTCTTCTTCATGCTATTGAATTGTTTTCTTATTTCGGCATGAAGTTCTTGATTGTGATCTTATATTGTTGTAGATTAAGATTTCTACTTTCCACTTGATGAAAGAGGCTACACTTTTGCATCTCTCTATTCTTTTTGTTCCAACAGAATGTGACGTTGTGAATATTCTTCGTCTATTCAGGGAATTCATCACTTGTGTCAAGTGCATCAGAATTTTATCGCCTTCTGAAGTGCAACAGATGAGCAAGGAGGGACTACAGCATATGAGCAGCTTTATCATGAACCAATTTGATGGGAGTCCATTGCAAGAAAGTGATCAGCACTGTGAGTCATAGCCATCATGAAGCGAAGTGGTGGATGAACTCAATAGGTCTAGATGAGCACTCGTTTTTCTCTCGTCAATACAGCTGAGAAGTGTCCACAAGTCAGCTGCATTAGAAGCTTGAGCTTGCTAAGACTGAAAAGCTTCTGATCTGGTTTCATGTGCGTACCAGCCACATAGCTGGCTTATCTACCATTTAGGAGATGATGCATTGTAAGCCATTTGTTTCTACTTGTGGTGTCATTTGATTTTTGTAGACAATTTGTAAATTGTAGGGGACAAAGCATGATAGCAATTTGCATAATTTGCTGATATTTCCTCTTGGAGCCTGCTATCCACATGGCAAAAATCAATTAGGATTTCTAGTTTAACAGTTTTTGGTCTTCGTAACTTGACTATTTTAGTCCTGAATTCGAAGAGTGTTTTTTTTTTTTTTTTTGAAGAATATGTCCTGGTCTTGGAGGTGGGGACTAAAGTGAATATTAAAGTCACTAAAATGGTATAACGTTTAAGAAGAGCCTACGATTTTTTATTTCAAGCTTGCACAGTCGAGTTTTGGGGACTAAAAAATAGTTCAAGAGGTTTCTGTAACTAAAAACCCACAGAAGCTAATAAAAATAAGTTTGATGGAATCCCCATTGCATTGTGACAAGACTAGCTCATTGTAATCCTGCCCAGAAGTTGACGAATCTATGACCGATAAGATTCGCTTAGACCTGTTCAACTCCTATTAAAGTTCGTTCAGCTCCAAGTTAGGGCAGTGTTAAACTTGTGTGAAATCCCCGAAGATTATATGGTGTAGGATACGATTTATATATTCTAATCCTTAGAAAACCTTGATAATCCAAGTAATCTAGGATTCTTTTTAAGTTTATTAAAGCTCTTCAAATGTTCATACAAGGATAGATCATAGAACTATTCACGGATGCTTCTCGTCAAATACGTGGCCTTAGCTGGAATAAGTTGTGGTTGTTTTTATACACGAATTTAAGTGTAGTTTAGATGTCATTTTTTATCCAAATAAAGCAGAAAAAGCCTTTCAATAAATTACACTCAAGAAGTTTTGAAAAATCAAGTTCTTTCGAAACCCAAAACCCTTTAATATCTTGATGAAGAGAAAGCACGCCCGTACAGACGGATCATACCCTTCAAACCTGCGAATTCCAGTTACAAATAAAACCATCTCATCATCCTGCGAGGAGAGACGGCCCGACAGGAAGAACTCTGGCTTGATGGGTGTAACGGCGCGATGCACGTGACATCTGACAAGTAAGTGTTTCACAGTCCTTTCGTTTAACGTACTAAAGTCTGCTTGATTCAAATAATTCTCACGTGTCGTCCACATGACATCTAACTTATGATATTTTCGAGCACCTTCGCCTACATGCTATGTGGTTATTATTATTATGTAATATATGTATCAAAATCTATGTGATGGACATCCGTGAGTAGTCGTCAAACTTCATAGCTATCTAACTTCCCCTATAGGCTTGTTAAAACATGAAATTCTCTCTCATAAATAAGAATCCATACACTGCTAATTATTAAGACCCCATAAATTCCTCTGCCCATCGAAACATCACCTGTATAAAGTTTGAATTATTCAGACGACCTGCATTATGAATTATTCAGACACCAAAGTTTGACGTCCTGTAACAAATCCAACCACCAAGCAGTAGGTCTTCACTGCTAACTCATCTTGCAGCTTCCCAGCACTAGGTCATGGTAGATCACATGGAAGGCGGCCGCAGAGATAAGGGCCCAAGTGGGGGTCTGCAACCTTAGGGGGGGTGTGGGCCCCACCCACTTTCTCTGCAGCCGGATATTAATATTTATTTATCCCTCATGAAAAGCAATGACGACCCCGTATCTTTTACTCTGCATAAAACACAACAGACACGACCTTCCTCATTTCATACGGAGAACCAAAACTCCAACCCATTTGCACCCCTAGCCCCGAACAAGAAATAAAAACCAGAGTAATGAATTCTAACACTTCGAACACTCTGGATGCCTTCATATGTCTGCAGCCCACTCTTAAGTAGGTAAACTATTCTCTTTATATCTCTGTTCTGCATCCATTTAAGCGCTAATGAAAGAGATGCTCCAGGCATCTACAAAAGGAGAAATTGAGCTATTAAAGACTCAATAAGAATTTATGATCAAGCTGTCCTCCTGATCACATGCAAGGATGAATAGTACCGAGGAAAAGATGAGACAGGAGGTTGCAACAGCTGGACTAGACCTGTGGGAGCAATTGTCCAAATGCTGAGGGCAAGTGGGAGCAGGTCGTCTAGGATGAAGCCTTTTAATGCTAGGATATGAATGGTGTCTCGAGACGCTTGAAAAGTTGGAAATGCAAACATCTGTAAGATTATGACCAAGATGTCTTCTCCATAACAGAGACTCTGCTGTTACTTAGGGGACGGATGGGCGAAGAATGTGGCCTTATCTTGGAGCAGGAAACATAGATTATCAATACAAACTGTATACCAGGTGTCCCCTCCCTCGCATCACATAAATGAATGTGGAATGTCTTGAACTGCTTGATTACAAAAAAGACACTGAAATAAAGCAGTCGCATATACTATCATGTACATACACGTTAACAATGTTGTATTGGCATGGGTCTGAGTCCACACTCAAGAATAGCTTAGTCACAGAAAATGGACAAAGGGCCACGCTGGTGGGAAATATGTCGCAATTATCATTGAGAATCATGACTTGGTCCAGCCAAATGGCTAATAGATGATAGCTCAAAAGAATCATAAATGATTCCATCTTGGGCACATATGAATTGCATCAAGCTTCTAAATTCGAAAAAAAATAATAATATTCAGCATCAATAGTGAAGGATATAACACGTTATGTTCAATCACACCTTGGCTCTGTTAGTTTGGAAGGAAAAAGTCCCACATCCACAGGTTTCTGGGAAATATCAATTAGATTAGCTATTTGGGAACCCAGAAAAGTTAAGACAACTGAAAACAATTTTCATTCACCACCCCGGAATCCTGATTGTGGTGTTCACATAAGATGTGCCACACACCATTTTCCAGGGGGTTTGAATGGAGGCAGTCACACAGTCCCCCTTTGTCCATGGGAGGCAGTTAGTTGGTCTGCAATGACGGTGGCTTTTGAGGCTTGGCAAAGAAAGGAGCAAGAAAAATGTTCTCAAGAAAATGATCTTACAAGCACCAAATGAAGAATTCAGTATTTTTCCTCGTAAATTTAATTCCCTGAGTACCTTTCAACCATGAACACGTTTTACAGCAAATCAAATGGACCCTCTGAGCAACTGTTGCACGTAAGATAAAGTAACTAACATAGAATGAAATATATACCAGATAATTATTTTTGGAGAAGTAAAGGATGCAAATTGTATATCAAGCAATAAAATGCATGAAACTTAAGAAGCAAAAGGTGCATGCAAAATAGTCATTGTCAAATCAAGTTGTACATTCAAAAATATAACTTTTCATGTAGTAGTTGCACGTTATTATAGCAAATAATCACAACATTGAATTGATTTCTAGTATTTTTTTTAAGGTGGGTGGTACCACAGAATTAATTTCTAGTATTGCCATATCATTTTCCCAAGGAATGGGCTGCTATTATTTGTAATGTCGATTCCTGTACTTCTTCTCTTTTGGTTTTTTGAGGGTATAGTTTGATCCACACGGCCTTACTGTGGCACTCACTTGTATAGGTGTTGGAGTAGTCTTTTGGGTGCATTTTGCCTATGCTTGTGCATTTTCTTTTCATTAATATACTAGTGGTATTATCCACTTTCAAAAAAAAAATCCCCAAGAAGCAGACTTGAGTATTGCATCTCATTATGGTAAATAGAGCGGTTGATCAACATAGGCCCAAATAACATGCTATAAGCCTAGGCCTAGCCCATCTGGTACCCTTGATGCTAAGCACATCTGTGATCCTCAAGATTTACAACGCCAGCCTGGGTTAGCTACTTAGCTTTCAACTTGGACCCACAAGTTCAAACAAAGCCTTTGCGGCCATATGCTAGCTTAACACCAAATGTACATTTTGCCAACGTCTGGCAAATGGTGGTTGGTAAGCAGAGTAAAAATGCCCTTTGGAAAGATGTCAAAACCCAGCAATCCCATTTGGCGAATAGTATAGCCTTCCAACAAGAAGCATATTAATAGTAGAAATAAAATAAATCAGAAATAAAGTCCATGCTACAAAGGAACAAACAACCAGAAAGGATGTAAAAGTTATACAATCCTCTGATTAGTGTGACACAGCATAAGGCGATGTATAATACTTAGTATCTACTGTCTTTAGAATATATTTTGCAAATTGCTACACAATGCTAATATTTTATGGGCCTATGCAACAGACCTGGATATGAGCTTATAGATTTTTAACGATTTTACTGAGATCTGATGCTAATACTTCATTATCCAATCACATGATTCTTGAATATAATCCTGGACTGATTTGGATCCACTGAGAAACCATATGTTTGGTGACATGATGACATTGTTCCTCTGTCCAGTTTGAATAAGACAACATCAAATGTCCTAATTTAAAGTTACAGGCTCACAGTCGTAAAACTTTATTTCATTGAATATTCAAATTCATTGATAGAGAAGACTTTGTAATGACGATGAAGATGATTGAAATTTGTTCCAAATCAGTTTGAATATCAAAATTAATTTAAAATGCCATCTTGTCTACAGCCATCTTGTAATGGTTCTTTTAGAAGTTTTTGTACCATCTACTACAGTATTATGCATGGTCTTGTTGGGGCCCATGTCTCAAAAGAAATGGATAAATGGACCTCTTTCCTACTTTGAAGAGCTCTAATTTTCATGGTTTTAAATGTTCAATTGCTCTTCATGGAAATATAAAATAAGGAGAAATAAATTATACATGCATGTTGTCAACATTGATACAAAATGTCGTACAGGTCATACAATAACCCTGTTATTTATTGCTAAGTAAAAGCGGAACAATGCACACACTTGAAAGATTGAAAAAGTCTTGCTAAGAATATAACTTGTGGGGTAAGCCAACTTCCACATCTGGATCAGCTGGTCTGGATTGAAACCAGCAACTACTCATGTTAGACCAAAGAATTGGCCACCTGGTATCTCCGATATCAGGAGAGATCAGATGTTCTTCGTCAAATCAGGGCAACAGAATTTGCATTAACCACAATGGATTGGCAGGAATTGGCCAAATCAGGTGTAACTGGCTGAAATCAGTCAATGACTAATGACCAAATGGGATTGGATCTGAATCTGCCAATTACATCGAATTTTCAATTCAGGAAACCTTCTCCTCAAACAGCCATACATAGTCGGAGGTGTTGTGTTCAAATACCCCTGGGAAACTGATTCTACATCCTTTGGGAGGTTCATATGACTTCAGCAATGGCAAACGTCCATACATCCAGCCTATGTTTGTCAGAGATCAAGGACATTTAGAGAGACACGCTTGCATAACTGAGGCCTATTGGTGGAACCTCCCCAGCAAGCAGTAAATCATGTATGCTCTCGAAAGTGCAAGGGGAGTTTTTCCTCGTTGTTTGCCTGCCCTCAACAAAAGGCAGGAAAAAATCATGTAACAAAAGCACGTTCAACATAGTATGAAAGTCTGTATCTTGGTCACCTAGTGTTTCTTTCACAGTTTCACAATCAAAAGGTCATTCAAATAATAAAATTGTTGAAAAAACTAATTCTATTAAAATGGCAAATAATAACTCAAGGCATATGTCGACCATCTGTTTCATGATTCAAGCTCTTACTTTGAGGACTTGAAATTTTCATTTCCTTATATTGATAGCCATCAAATTGTCCTTTTTTTTATTGAAATGAGCCATCAAATTGTTAGTATGGTCAAAATGTGTAGGTTCCATCAAATTAGGAAGGAGTCATGCGGCCATCATTGCCACATCCAGGCGCAAAGTTCATCACAAGTATCATGGACATCTATGAACAAACTACGCTTCAAAATCAGTCCTTTGCTAAGAGAGCTTGAACCTTCGATTATCCCTTATCATTTGGTGCTTAAAGGGATTTGGAGTAGCGATAGAAGCTGGTTGTCCAATTGTATTCATTTCAACAATGGACTGAGTGAATAGGTGTGCTTTTAAGTGCCGCTAAATTTTTGGGCCAGGGGGTTACGTCCTAAGATATGGATGTGAAATGGACTGTAGAAATACTTTTCACTCCTCGTTTTCCTAGTGTTGAACATTGGACGGTGTCGCTTTTACTCCATCACCCTAGGGATACTATCCACCCATGCACCAGTGTTTTTTTTTTTTAATTAGTGCAACACTTGGCTGAGCATGAGGAACATAAGTAAAGAAAGAAGGGGAAGATCTAAGCTGCCACAATTGTATTCCAATGTTATTTGTATATCTCACCACGTAAATTGACGACAACTACAAAGGATCAGTACGCCCGAAATCAACCTACTTGTGTGCATCATTTCACTACTACAAGTATAATTTGGCACAAAAATTGTCCTCAGGAAAGAGCTTCAACTAAAAGACTGATTCTACATGATACAGAATTCTCCTCAAGTTGCGTATTCACAAATTCTAGAAATAACTGCTTCCATGCCACGCTTATTCCACATGTAATTAAAGAAATTCCCCGTTCAACACCATGAAAAAGCGTTGCACAATTTCGTGCAAACAAAATCATTTAAGAATCTTGTCATATAATGTTCATACCTCTTGTCTACACTATTAATCAACCTCTTGCCGGTTTCTGCAGCACTGCTGAGAGGTAAACCTTCTTCCCTGACGCCGACGCATCTACCTTCTCGCCTACAACCCACTTTAGTTTCTTGTACCCAAACTTCTCAATGAGAGCGGTCAGCGCCGCTTTCTTCTTTTCATCGGCACAGTAATAATTGTCCAACCAGAACAGACCCCCAGGCCTCAGAACTCGGTCGATGTCAAACATAAAAAACTCCATCTTTTCCGGCCGTGTTACCCCAACACTTCCCTCGTCCATGCCGTTGACAGTGTGAACCAGATCAAAAACCGAGTCATAAAATGGGAATCTTTGGCCGGCCGTCAGGAACAATGGAAAGAGGCCCCTTGCTGCAACGAAGTCGCTGACGGGGCCGCCCACATTGAGCACGGAGGAGACGATAGTGACGTTCTTCTCCGCCATCCTCGCCGCAAAATTCCCAGCTTCGCCACCGATGTCGAAGCCCACCCTGATGCCGCCTCCAAGGGCAAGCACGTCGTCGATCAAGAAGTCATTTTTACCCCTCGGCTTCACCCACATCTGCCTGTCGAACCCGTTCCACTTGCCGACGATCTTCTCGCTTACGGGCTTCCACAACGATTCGGGCAACGGGAGCAGCCCCGGCTTCGCGACGGGCTTCGAGAGGCACCGTCGCCTCGGCAGCGGCTCGCAGCCCCGCGAGACGAGTTTCTGGGCGAGGGACGCATCCTCGGGGCACTGCCCTCCAGGCTTGTAGGTCATGTAGAGAGCCAGTAGGTCGACGGCGCGGGCGCAGGAATGTCCCACGGAGGAGACCATCTCCGTGATGCCGGTGCGGGAGTCCCTGCCCAGGGGCAGTGGGTGCCGGCCGAGAAAGAGCTTCAGCTCGGGCGGCACGTTCGGTTTGGACACGTCTAGGGTTTCGTAGCCGAGTAGCTCCCGCTCGATCTGGGTGAGCTTCTTCTGAGACGACTCTATCTCGCGGACGATGAGGGAGACGTGCTCGGAGATGAGGGATAGGTTCTTGCTGTGCTCCTGGGAGAGGATCTGGTGCTGGAGGCCGGCGCCGGGGGAGGATCCGGAGGAGGGGGCGTAGGTGAAGGCGTAGAGGGCGAAGAGATTGGTGGTAAGGACAGAGACGAGCATAACGACGTGGAGGGCGGAAGAGCAGAGGGTGGCGCGGCGGAACCGCGCGGTGCCGTCGCCGATCTTGAGGGAGACGGAGCCCATCGCGGCGTAGAGGGACGGGGGCCGAGGCGCGGGGGGAAGCAGAGTGTGCGTGGTGGTGGTGCTCGCTGTTTTGTCCGTGCTGCTGCCAGTGCAGGGGGGCGGAGTGTGGAGTCTTCTTGACCGTGGTCACTCACTGGTCTGTTGCTTCGTGTGAAAAGTTAGAGAGAGAGGGAGAGAAAAGAGGGAATCCCTGTCGGTGAATCCGTGTGCTTTGGAGTGAAATGAAAGATTATTGTGGGGTGTTTTTTATAAGAATGTCCCTCGTAAAAAGAAAATTGCGAGAGTACTTTTCTTACTTATTTTATTAAAGTAAATTATTCTATTAACAAAAATCATAACAAAATAAAAGCAGAGTTATCATAGCTCTCCTTACGTTGACCTAATAAATAACAGGCCTTAACCTACTTAATTCAGTCCTAATTATTAAGAAATTAAGTCTTTATTACTTCTCTTAAAACAATCTTCTCTTTTCTGCCTTGTAGAAGAGACAGGCAAAATGGAGGGTGAACCCTCATACGAAAAGAATGCGCCCTAAACAGTTACATACAGAAGAATGGCACTCAATGCCAAAAGACAGTGCTCCTGCTTCGTAAGATGACGAGAAAAAGGGTGTTTTTCTTGCCAATTTGACAACTTAAAAGGGACATAAGCAAACATATTATTAAGAGGAAGAGAAATATTTATTATATACTTATGCTTGTCAGTTACATTTTTAATATATCTTTTATTTTTTATTTTAAATGAATTCAATGGATCTTTAATGTATTGGCCAATAAAAAAGTTATAAATACATTACAACAAAATTCAAATAAGAAATAATTCGGCCACTTTTCTTCTATTAGTATCTCAACAAAATTATTGTTATTGAACGCAATAAACAAAGATAAAAAATACATTTAACAAAGGTGTGGGTGGCGAGGCAATCTAGGCAGTGTTTTGACGTCCGTGACTCCGTGCTGACGGTTTAGTGGGGTTTGGTGCGGTAACATGATGAAGTCAGATAATATAATGACCAAATCATCAGCAATAAGCAAAAAAAAAAGGAAAAAAAAAACGGCCTCCGCACAAGAATCCAACGCCTTTCGTTCGCCCGGTCGACATGTGAACTAGGGGAAAAGCTGTCGGACAGAGCAACCAGATGCGGTGGACCAACTGCTTTGTAGATGATCTCCCGTCCTTTCGTCTTGATTAGGTCGTGGAAGATTTTCATTGGGTGGGCACATAGAATCCTGCGTAGAGATGAGGAACGTGTCGAAAGGAGATGAAAAAAAAAGGGTAGGGAAAGGCTGTCGCAGCCCGCTTCGGCACACGAGCAGACGACGGTGGGTTTGCATGTGGAGATGATGGGATCCAGCTTGCGTCTAATAAGATTGCCCCATCCATATCCGTCATCAAGGCTTTAAATTGGGACCGGTGAATGGTGATGCTATCGTTGGTTCCAAAATCAACTGTTTCCATCGTAAAAGGGCGCATGCTACTTTGTTGTGACGACGAAAACATGGTAAAAAAACACTAATTTTCATTTAAAAAAAAAAGAAAATCCTAGAGTTCTAAGACTCGCTAAAGATGTCAAAACCTTGTATGAACTACCGAGGCATTTCAACACTTGACCTACGAACCAGATCCTTCAAATGTAGTAAAGATAGGAAAGTTCCAAGTTAGATTCTTGCAGGAGGTTACTTGGCTCATGTCCCTCGATTTGTGCAGCCTGCAGGAGTTTATTTGAAGCATAGTTAATCTTCGAAGAATGCAAATTTGAGATTTTATAATCTTGAGGGAAAAAAAAACATCTCATAAGTTAGGTGTCGAAGAATGCAATAAATATTTTTTTTATTTTAATAATTTAATTTTAAATCTCTACTCTCATGTTATTTATAAAAAAAAGTTAAATGAGATATTCATATTACATTGACATTGCCACGAATTGGGTGTCAATTTATTGTCCATATTCGTAAAGATTAAAAAGATTTGGGAAATATTAAGTACTCCTTTAAATTATATAGCTCATGACCATGTCATGCCCTTTTATTATGTTGTAGTCCATCTTATATTATCACATGTCACCACTATTAATATTCAATCAACGCTATTATTATTGATCAACTTTATAGTTATTAATCATTGTCACCGCTGTGGATAGAAGTAATCTAACTCGGATCTAAATATTTCTCAAAGAGAGTTTACATTAATTAGGAGGCTGCTCTTTTTTCAAAGTGATGCGTTAATCTGAATTAGGCATCGTTTGGTATTAATTTTCAAATTTTAAAAATAAAAAAAAGCCGATTTTAGCTGCAGCACGTCCCACGTCCCGCTTTTGGCTCGTCAGGAATAGCACGGACGACAAGGCGCCTCGACGCCCATGTCTGCAAACCGACTGTGACACAAATTTTTTTTTTAATCAACTCCCTGCCGCGAAATCGATAAAAGCGGGTGTTTATCCACTTTTTACCGAGGGAGAGAAACGCCATGCTTCTGTCTATCTCTCTCCAACAGCAAAATCGTCACCGGCGCGGAATCCAAAGAAGGCCACCTTGGTTTGAAACCGTTGGAGATTTGTCAGAGATTTTTGTCCCAAAATCTCTCCCCCAACTTGTTCCCAAACGCTGCCTTAGATGTAGATATGATCAACTTTTAAATGAGAACATGGGATATCAAACGAGCTGTGACAGCTAAAGCTGATGATCAGATAGTCATTTATTGGATCACCCAAATCCGGATCCTAAGCTGGCACCAATCCGGCAATTATACTGGATTGGGTCACTGAGATGTTCCAAGACCGGAGAAAGCTATTCGGGCCAAATTTCCGGGCCGGAATCCAAATTGGACCGGTTCCGGCCAGGCCGCTTTTGGCTGGCTGTCGTCCAGCCAAAGCAGCTCCGCGGGGCAGCTGACCGGGGGTCCCTTTCCCTCGTCTTTCTTGTCGAGTCGTTCTCTCGCGTCCTCCATGAATCCGCAGGGGAAATGGAGTCCCTGCGCCTGCTGTTGCTGGGGCTTCTCGCCATCGGCGCCATCTTGGTAGAGGAGGCGTCTGGAATCCGATTGCCCGACCGAAGTTCGCCGCTGGCTGTAACAGATCCGGGCCACCCCCTCGAGGTCGCCGTATTCGCCCTCGGGAGCTTCTGGAGATCCGAAGCCGTGTTCGGTTGCTTGCCCGGCGTCGTGCGGACATCGGTTGGGTACGCTGGTGGTCGCAAGGCCAATCCCGAGTACCGCAACCTCAGAGACCATGCAGAGTGCGTTAAGGTCTCTCTCTCTCATTTGCAAGGAAAATGTAGTCTTGTTTCCTTTATTATCGTGTTTATATTTGTCGCAAATGTGTTGGTTTTCTTAACATGGAGAATTGCTCGATTTTTTGCCTTCTTACTGCTCGATTTTTTCTTCATGCCATATCATATAATTCAATGTTTAGCTTTACTTGGATCATCGGAGGTTCCTATAACGATGGCTGGAAACTGTGTTTGAAGGTAAGCTGCCATTTTCACATTATTGAGGGTGCCAGGGGCGTATGGTTTGGAGGAGATGTCTCCTAGTCCTAGGACGATGTCTAGGATCTGAGGAATAAAGGAGTCAACATTGGAAGAAAGTTAGTTAAAGAAGAATGAGATAAAAGAGGATGTATCTTAAGAAATTATACCTGCATTCTCTGTTGTGATTTGGATGTTTGCTGCTACCATCTTGATCTGGAGGATGTGAATCCTAGAATACTCAGACTTGAAATGTTTACCCAAAAATACTCACAAATTTCCCCAATTATGTTTGATACTGCATATTGTTACTATAAAAAGAGGATCTGCAATAAGAAGATGTACATGTAACTCATCAGATCCCTTTGAAGAGGAAGGCATTACATGAAGTTCTGTAAGAATAATACAAAAAGATTGAAAAGTGAATGGATCTGGTGATTTGACTACAAATTATTAATTCCAACTCTCTTTCACGATAGAGGAACTTCATTAGCTACGTTTTCAATAGCCACACTTGTCATGCTGTCTTCTGTCTAGCCAAACTTGGACTGTCCTTTGAGATCCTAAGATGGAATACCCTTTCGATTAGTCTTCATGTTTGCTTCTATTTATGGTATTTGACTGTATCCTTAGTTTCTTTGCTTTCTGTTTTGTTTCTTAGCATCATCAATATTTGTCAAATCAATCTGGTGTCAGAATATGTGCTGGACCGTGGAAGGAGATGTGAAAGTTTTAACTGTTAGCTTGACACTAATTTCTCTTACTGAGCTGAAGCCTCGTAAAAAACACATGGAGGCAATGGAGAGCTGCCCTTTTAATCTTAGCTAATGGCTAATTCTTTAACTTCCTGATTTTTTTAAGTGTTCTTTCTGCTCAAAGTTTTCTTTATTGATTAGCCTTTATTCATTTAATTGCACTTTCGTCCTTATGTGCATATTTGGTCTTTCAAATGGACTGCAGATTGAATATGATCCAAAGCTAATTCAATTCAAGCAGCTTTTGGATGTCTTCTGGACCAGTCATGATCCTCGGCAAGTTTTGGCCAAGGTCCAGATGTGGGTAACCAATACAGGTAGTGATTCTCCCTAGGATCCTTTTAGAGGTATCTTGTTATCAATATCTTCTTGGTGACTACATGCTACGCTTGAGGTTCAGGTCTATAATCTTCACAAATGGAACATTCGAGACCAGGATGGCTGCCATAAGCAAAGAAAGAGAACAGACAAAGTCTAGGAGCAGCATTGTGACTACAGAAATCCAGCAATTGGGACAATTTTATCCCGCAGAACCTGAACATCAGGTAGTTTTTGCTAAACATTACTTTCTTTTAATTCATTCTTTTCAGGGCCTGGGTTATAATAATCCTCTCTTTCAGCTTTATGTTGTATAAGGATGTATAAACCAGCCTGTTTAGTTTTCGAGTATATTAACATTTTACATACTGATTCAGTGAAATACCTACAGCCTTTTTCAATTAGATTTTGATTAGAGTTCCTTTTTATTTCAGATCCCTCTAAACTTAAAGTACTTTATTGATTGACCACAAATGTTTGCACTTGCAGCATTTATTGAATTTTTTCTTTTGGAACTTTACATAAATTTCTTTCCCTCTTTAAAATGTTTTTTTCTTTCTTTTGAAAGTGGATAGTACCACATGCATATATTAAGAAAGATAGAGAATGTACAAGTATAGATGGGCCAAAAAACACCCAAAGAGGAGCCGCCCCAGTGCCCTACAGCATACAGGAAGCAAACACCAAGAAAGTGTAAAGCACTCTACCCTCCCAAAACACCCAAAAGAGAAGACAGAGAAGCATTTACATCAGACAAATTGACTGCTCATTCCTTCACCCTATCCCATACAAAATCTTTTCCTCTTTAAAATGTTGTGCTTGTACAATTTTTCAAGGGGTAGCGTTTGATTTGGGATATTCATCCAGATAATTTCTCACACGAGATATTTGGATTGATTATCAGTGCCTGAATCCATAGGATAACAAATCAATTCCAATTTGCATATCCTACAATGTTAACCGAGGTCTGAGTATTCCTCGTTTTTTTTGTCTGTGGGGAGTTAGGTTGACACATGAACTTGGTGTGGAGATTTTTGTATAGGGGCTGTATTTGGCCATCCTTTGTACAATCCTTTTTACTTTAATATAGCCGTGGTACTAGCCACATTTTTTTTTTTCGAAAAGTGGTACCATCCACGTTTCAAAAAAAAACCGGGGTCTGAGTATGCAAGTAGTGACTTAATTGTGTAAAATACTAAAATGGTGGCTTTGTCATTACATTATCCTTTAGCAAAATAATAGAGGCTTAGCCTTACTATTATCTTTGTGCATCATTGTACTTATCATCTAAAAATTTTATAAATGAGGAAACATAAATGGTCAACCTATCAAATGGCATCACATCTTGATATCAACTTTTCAGATTAGATTTTCTAAAATGCTCTAGTAGATGAATGTGATTCATATTTGCAAAACATTTAGCATGAACAAACATTGCACAGACAGCCTTTCTGTGGGACTATATGTGTACATGTTTTCTACTTTGTGACATACACTATAAACAAAATACAATTTTGAAGCTGTATGCGCAGACAAAGTTCAAGCTAACACTTTTTCGGGTCAGGCAGAGAGAAGGCAAAGAACTAGGAGGGGATCAAGAAGGTAAGTGACATGTATTTGAAAATTGAAACCATTCATTGTTTCACTAACACCAAACACATGGATTTGGTAAAAGAGGTTTCTTTGATTAAATTTTGGGGGATAATAAAGTGAATGTGAATACCTGAATGCTAAAGAAAATCACTTTTCATTGGTTTCCTCTGTGCTAGTGTTGCTGTTCTCTTTTTTTGGGTGGCAGAGGGACCAGAAGAAAGCAAATGGAAGTAAAGGGATTGAGAAAGGATAGAGAGGAAAACGTATGTAGACTCTAGTTGTGACATTTCAAAAAAATGTAGACTCTAGTGTTGGGACAGAAAATATTTATATGTGTATATGTTGGATGCTTGTTAAGAGGAGTACCAATGCTCCCTTATATAGTGGTCCAACAAGCCAAGTAGGTGGCAGTCACATGTGGGTAACTAACCAGTTAGTTAGCCTGAGGCAAGGAGGATGGCTACCTAACCAGGAGTCGGTAACTATCGGTAAAATGTTGACTTCACCTAACCGGTTTAACGGCCTGATTAGGGGGACAAGGTGGTTATGATTACGGTAACCCCAAGGTTACTTAAAGTCATGACTTAATCCAAGTTTCTGGTTGAAAGCCGTTCAAGCTCTCAAGTATTGTCAAGCATCCCAAGCAAGTGGGAGATGCCGAGGAGAATAAATCTCCGAATAAAATACGGCACGGAAGAATTCCGGCATTACAAGGTCTACAAGACCACATGTGAAAGATGAGTACGAGAACAAGTCCGCCACGAAGGCTCCAAAGACTTGCAATTGATTCTCCGTCCGGGACGGCAGAACTTCCGACAAGATGTCCAAATGACACGGGATTCTCCAAAGGGCAAGACCCCTTCAAATGAAGGGGAGACCGGTCTATTTATAGACTTTGTAAGCCCCTCCCCTAAACCGATGAAAATACCATCGGTTAGGGGGTTTTTTCCCCCTAACCGATGGTAGCTCCATCGGTTAAAGGGGTTTTCCCCCTTAACCGATGGAGCTTCCATCGGTTGGAAGGGGAATCCCCTCCAACCGATGGTACTTCCATCGGTTAGAGGGGAACTCCCCTCTAACCGATGGAGCTTCCATCGGTTAAGGGGATTCCCCTAACCGATGGTGCTCCCATCGGTTAGGGGAGTCTTCCCCTCTAACCGATGGATGTTCCATCGGTTAGGGGGGATTTCCCCTTAAACCGATGGAACTTCCATCGGTTAAGGGGTCCCCTTTCAAAAAAAAAAAACAGAAAACAGAAAATAAAAAAAAAACAGGAAATAGGCACATCCCCTAACCGATGGTACCCCCATCGGTTAGGGGAGTGCCCCTCCCCCTAACCGATGGTACCCCCATCGGTTAGAGGGGTTTTAAAACCCTCTAACCGATGGAACCCCCATCGGTTAGAGGGAATTTTCCCTCTAACCGATGGAACCCCCATCGGTTAGACTCCCCCCATCCCACGCATGTAAGGGGGTGCCTTCCCCTATAAAAGGCACCCCCATTCCCCATGAAAAGGGGTTCGGCTGGCTGGCTCTTGGGCTTGGGCTCTCTCTCTCTAGCTCTCCCTCCCCTTTGGTCAGAAAAAGTGTTATAGCCCTCCTTTCTTATTGTCCCTTCTTTGAAAGTTGAAGGAGATAGAAATTTCCAAATCCCCAAAGCTCTCCTCTTCGTTCTCAATCTCATTTCTTTGTGAGTCAAGGTATCAAATCTTCTCCCGAGCATTGAGAAGTCGTTCATATACGGCATCGACAAACTCCATCGGCTAAAAGTCCGCAATAGCGGCACCGGCCCTCACGGGTTATAGGTTCTAAATACCGTCCACCCCGGACATATGGTATTTTAGATACCTTTGTAATTTATGCCACCTCCCATCGAGTTTTAAACTCTCCGGGATGGTGTGTTTGTGCTATATGCATATGTTTCTTAGAGGAGACTCTGCCCAAGTGGAGATTCTGCTCGAGAACGTATTCATATATTCACAGATTCGTATTTTTATATATATGCTTCTTAGAGGAAACTCTGCTCAAATGGAGATTCCACCTAAGAACATATCTATAAATTTCAAATCTGTGTTTATATTGATATGTTTCTTAGAGGAGATTCTGCCCGAGGATAGGTTCTGCCCAAGAACATGTTTGTATATTCACAAATTCTTATTTTCATATATATGTTTCTTAGAGGAAACTCTGCCCAAGTGGAGATTCCGCCTAAGAACATATCTATAAAATTCAAATTTGTGCCTATACACATGTGTTCTTGAAAGGAAGCTCTGCCCATGTCCGGGTTTCTCCCTCTAAAAACATATCAATATAATCACGAACTTTGTATTCATATACATGTCTTCCCAAGAGGAAACTCTGCCCAAATGGAGTCTCCGCCCGTAAACACGTCTATAATCATAAATTCGTAATTACATGCATATGCCTCTCGAAAAGGGATTCTGCACATGCAGATAGTACCTCTTTGCCGGATACTCCATTCAAATAGGGATACCGGTGAGAAAATATGCATAAACTGCAAATTTATGATCATACACACATACCTCCTTAAGGGCAAAATTCCTCCGGACAAAGATTCTCCGAGGACACATGGATATAAGTACATATTCATATGAATATACCTCCGTGAGGGCACTCCGTATAGGCAGAAACTCTGCCAAAATAAATGGAAATTGTATTGATATACACACATCCAAAGAAAAAGGAAACAAGAACCGAACTATACTCAGATACTCCAAAGAGCAGCACGAAAGCATACTCACAAGAACTGTGTTCATATGGACAGTTTCCAGAAAGGAACTTTAAATTGACAAGAACGTCCATGGGGACCCGAACTGTGTTCAGATACTCCGAATGGGAGCACATATGCACTTCCACGAAAACTATACCCGTGGAAATGGACTTCAGACAAAAATCACAATATGACAAGGACTTCCATGGAGATACATCCATATGATCTCCGGAAATTGTACCCGCACAAGTGCGAAATAAGGAGAAAAGAAACTCTACCTCAAATTCAGCCTTTGCTAAAAAGGGCACTGTAAAAGAACCTCATATGAAAGAAATTGATACAGTAATCCTTCTAATACGGAAGTGCTACTCCGGGTCATAATACCCCCAAGTTCAGAATCAAAATGCACGGGTATATACTCGTTCACAATAACAATCCTCATGTTTTCCCAAATAAAAATTTCTAATTAACCTTTTGCAAATAGAAGAAAAAACCTCAAATAGGTCCACGGGTATGCAACCGTTCCCCTCTCAAAATCACACTTTGGACTCCAAAAAGGCAGTCATTTCAAAAATGAAATACCCAAAGTAAAAGCATTTCAAACTAATCAAAAGAAAGGAAAAACATGTTATGATCAGGATTTTCTAAAAGCGTGCATATTTTTCTCATCCTTTGCTATGAATGGTATTCGGGTTAAAACTGATGTTAAATAACACCAGGAGTCTTAACTCGATGTAAATGTAACATCGACTCCGGTCGATGGAGACAGAGGTCCAGCACATGCTACTCCAATCACCTGATGAGTATGGATACGGGACTCAAGGAGTTCAGATAAAAAACGGCGCACCCTAGTCGCCCGTCACACGGGCATCCCCGTCCATTTCATGGACAATCCACTCGTCCGTTCCACGGACATCATACCCGTCCGTTCCAAGGACACCCAAAAATACTCTCTCCGCATTGTGCGGACTCTTTCTTCTGTCTGTTGGACAGACTGGCACGCCCCGCAAAATTCAAAGCATGAGAAATGAATACATGAACCACATAAAACGAAACGAATAAACAAAATCAAATGATATGTGCTTCTATGTCACGATAACCATGTGTAACTCCACACACATATATATACATAACCACATATACACGTAACCATTAAATTGAACCATTATTTTTCCCGTGTCAACAGCTGGCACGCCCGGTGGGACCTCTTCTCACCATTCATAGTAACAAAGGATGAGACTTACATACTCTTTATGAAAATCCTAATACTGATATTTCCTTTTTGAAGGTACTTGAAGAAAAGACGAATCATAAGCTGTTGAAGATGGCTGTCACTTATGGACCGCTCGTCGTCAACAACCACGCCAGGTTCGGCTACCTGGCGACTCCGATTGTGTTCGGAGATTTCCCTGCAGTCGTCGGATCCCCTTTCTTTCTGGGAGTGGTTCCGGCCCATCAACAGGAGGAAGCTGCTCAAATATCTTCCTCCCACAAATCAACAAAGAAAAATTGCAACAACAGTGGACGTGTCAAGGCTCGTTCCGCTACTGTCAACAAGGGCACCCAAATGCCCGTGAAGAATGATGCTGTCAAAGGGGGCAAACCCCATTCAACTCAAGTTCGGACCTATTCGGTCCATATGATCTCTTCTACCATTGTGGCTCCTGTTTCCTCACAGCGGGGGCAATATAAACGCCGCAACAACAAAAGGCCGCCCGCTGCCATCTCCAGATCCGGCAAGTCCGTTATGATCGGGAATGTGCAAGTGCGCCTTGATGGTACTCCACCTACCACTCCCCGTGATAGGTATGTTCCAAATATTCCAACCTCAAACCGCTTCTCAGCTCTAAGGTGGTTCCGGGGGAAGCATGAAGACTCCATGGTAAAAGCCGGCGCCAAACAAAAGACATGGTGTTTTACCAAGCTGAAGAAAATCTGGGTTCCCAAAAAGGAAACTCAGAAGTTTGAAGATCAAGCAAATACATCCAAGGCGCTTTGGAGAAAGAAGAATGTCAACAATAATCCTCTCCAAGATGCTGGGTTTGAACACTCCAGAGGACGGAAGAGGAAAGGCATATATCGAAAATCAAACTACATCTCTCAAGGCCCGGAAAATACCCGGGTAGATAAGCGACCTCAACTCAACAATCCAAAGCTCGCATATCGGTTTTTGACCGTATATCGCGAATTCCAGTATTTGATAAGCTAAGGGCGACTCCCAGCACCCCTGCTCGTCCGTCAAAAAGACGGCGTGTTACTTGGGCGGCTCAGGAAAAACCCAGGCTTATAATATTCTCCTGTTATGCTACTGGAATGGAGTCCGGCGAAATTGCGGAACAAATCGCAGAAGCCACTCCTAATATTTCCACGGGGTTACCCACCCCAATACTCGGCAATTTGCCAGGAGAGCTCGTCAACTTGGTGGGCAAGTTGGCACATCTAGCCAAGTTCTTCCGCCAGTCGACACTCAACATGAAGGTTCCCAAATTCCCTTCTTTGAAGAAACAAATATTCAAATTGAGGAGAGTGGACCTTCTGCCTCTGCTGGGCATCCCGTCATCGACTTGCCAACAAAGGAAAATTTTCAAGCTATGTCAGATGACGATAAATATGAAGTTATACAACAGTGGCGGTCTGAAATGACCTCACTTCTCAATAAAATGAAGCACTTGGCAACGACAAGTCACCGGCAATCCATAGAGCCGGTTTCTCTTCGACACCAACAAAGCCAGCATCCGGATGGGTTTATTTCCCTAAATAATCCAACAACTTCTTCAACTGGTCTTCTCCCTCAGGCTACGGGTCCCGATATCAATGACCCAGCTAATATTATGCCTCCTCAAATGGACGCATTTCAAAATACTGCCATACAACGGCATGAAATAAAGAAGATGGTCGAGGATATGTTCGCCCAGCAGGGCGAAGGTATTCATTCCACGGGCATATATTCTGTCCCGTTCCCGGTATTTCATCAATTCAAGAAATTGCCTGAGGCATCTCCCAAAGTCCCTAAATTGCCCAAATATGATGGGTGTGGGGCACCGCAAGAGCATGTCGCGCATTATACAATTGCCATGGGCGATCTTGCATCTGATGAATCATATCTCCTCAGATATTTCGCAACTTCTCTAACGGGAGTTGCATTCCAATGGTATTCAAAGCTTAGGTCTGGTTCAGTGGCTGACTGGGCTGATATGCAAAAGAAATTTTATGACCGTTTTCAAACGGCTGAAAGAAAAGTCTCTCTCGCCGAATTATGCTCCCTTAAGCAAAAGAAGGAGGAATCGGCAATTGACTTCATCCGAAGATGGAGAGAGCTCAGCATGGGGTGTGATAATCCTCCCGTGCAACAAGATGCAGTAACCATCTGCCGAAGAGGCCTCATTGCATCAATTAAAGAGAAACTCTTGGCAGCAAATATTAAAAGCTTTGATCAGTTGAATTCTGCCGTTGCGGAGATCGAGGTATTTTTGGCCGAACAAACGGCTCATGCGCCTTATAAGGGTAAGCTCCCTAAGGAGCGCAATCCGTCGGCAAAAGAGGTTAATGCTGTTGACTTCCTGCCTGGCAGTGAAGCAAAAGGGGCAGTAATCCCCACCTCCTCAAAGAAAAAGGCAGAGCCAAAAGTGCCTCTGCCTACACTCGCTGAGCGTATGAAGGCTCCCTATTCTTTCAGAAAGGAGCATACCAGAAAGCTATTTGATCTCTGTCTGGATAACCAGTTGATATCATTACCAACACCAAAGAAGCCAGCAGATATCAGCAAGATCAATCAACCAAATTATTGCCCATATCACCGTATAGTGGGGCATGCAATTGAAGATTGTTATGTCTTCAAGAATGAAGCTCAGAAAATAATTCAAGAAGGCCGCATATCTATGCAGAATGGTCTGGTTGATCCCCCGCAACCTCATACTTGGGATTGGCCAGAGCAATCGGTCAATGTTATACATGCGGCTGAGCCCGCCACAAGCTCAAATAATCCTGAGGTAGGACCTTCATGTAATCCACCTCAAGATACTTCTGGAGCCCATTCTCCGCCAGGATCCAGACGTCGAGGTACAAACACGGCAATGCAAAGAGTACAAAGGCAACTCCATCAACTACAACAAGGACAGCAAGAGTTGATCCAAATTGTGCAAAATATGGGGGGACACCAGGATGTTCCTGTTCAGGGACCCTACCCTCCACAAACTGGTTATGCTTACTCACCGATATATCCGGCGCTTCCTCCTATGTCGCCACTTCAAGACCCAATCGACTGGCTTCTTGAAAATCTTCCAAATCCTGTTGAGCCAATGAGGTCATATTCTTTCCGTCGGCAGCATACATTGCCACTCTTCCGGCTCTGCCTACGAGCGGGATATATGGATTATCTAGTCCCAGAAGAATTAAGGCCCAACTATTGCCCATATCATCAACTATTGGGCCACGTCATTGAAGATTGTCCAAACTTCAAAGCAGAAGTGGAAGAAATGATCCAGCAGGGACTAATCAATATGGGTAACTTCCTGGTGAATCCTCCACAACCGCATATTCAGTCTCCACCAAATGGGCCAGGCAATCCAGGATCTCATTCGGTGAATGTCATCAATGCATCATCCTCTGGTCTTCCTGAATCAGAAGGGCAGTCATCTATGGCAAATCCATATTTATCTAGCCGGTGGTATGATGATTGGCATCCTCTACATCAACGCTCATTTGATCTAAAAGATACTCAATCCATATTCAACCAGCCTAAGATCAAAGAGTTGATAAAAGTATTTGATCCCGAGCCATATATCTCTGAAAAAGAAAGACGGTCACATCTCTACTGTGAATATCATGCCAAAGTCATACACTCTACTAAAGATTGCCCGGATCTCCATGATTGGATCGAAACAAAGATCCGCGAGGGAGTAATTGATCAGGAAGGAAATCTCCTGACCCCCTCATCACAAACATATGATCCGAGTCCAGAATTCCAAGCACAATATCAAGATCTATGTGAATATTATCATCGTCAGCTCGGCTATGGGCGACATAGAAGCAAGGCTGACATTGAGCAATTCAGAATTGGCCTGTTTCAATATAGAAACGGAATATCAGGAGAAGCTGCCGCGAAACCAATCTCGCAGCAAGCTGAGGAGTTTGTAGGTGATTATTACCAACTCCCTCCTGGAATTGTTGAAGAAGCAATCAACTCAACCTTTCAGGCACAACCCTCAGAGGCTGAATGGGTCACTGTTGGCCCTCGAAAATCAAGAAATTCTAGAAGACCCGGTAAATCTATCGTCAAAGGTCATTCTAGCAGAAAAAATATTCCTGAGCCATTTTCAGAACAAGAAATGATGAATTCACTAGAAGCTCTACAAATGAGAAATAGAGAGAAAAACAGAAAAAGGAATGAAAAAAGAAAAATGAAGAAACAAATGGAGGAGGCTGTGGCTGCAGAGGCTCCTCAGCAGCTGACGGCTGTCCAAAGACTCCAGCTGTTGATTAATGAGCTGGAAGAATATGAAGCCTCCAAGCCCTCTGATAAACCAACGCTCGACCAATATATCCCTTGGGAAGAAATCGAGCGAAAGAGGCGGCTTCGGAATTGGTTATTGCAAGTTCAACATGAAGCACTCCAAGAGGGTGACCTCCCTCCTTCGCCGAATTTGAGTCTCTTCAATGGAGATGAAGAAATTACTATGGAACAGTTGGACTCCATGTTCAGCTCATTCTCTTGCTACATGGTATTCATCCCTCCTCCAAAAGAATTGCAAACTTCTACAATTGATACTGCTGCACAAGCAAGGGACAAGCCAACGACGCTTGTATACCAGCGTCGATCTCCAGGTAATTCAAATCATCATCTTAAGAAGGGTCGTGGTAGGCATCAAAAACCGGCATCTTCCACTACCAAGTACCCAGATAAAATCATACTTTTTCATGGTGAAGAAGCAAAGCCTTTGCCCGAGCCTCAAATTCGGGCAGATTCCTATATTTTTGATCCTTCAGATGAAGAAGAGGGACTACCCGACATGGTTTCTCAATCTGAAGATAAAAACCCAAGTCCTTATGCTTGGTCAAATGAGCCAGACAATCTTCCTCCTCTTCCTAACGAGAAGCTATTGACTCCTATTTCTCAAAAGAAATTTGTTAAGCCGAAAGAGCTTTCTGGATCCTCATCAAGGAAACCTTCCCATTTGGACCAGATACGCTCTGAAGCTGATGACAAGATTCTTCAACAATTACAGTCACTTCCCGTCAATATTACGATCTGGGAAGCAATTGCTTGGAGCAAAGACCTGAGAGAAACTCTCGTCAAAATACTCCAAGAACCAGAAGCTTATAAGGCTCATATGGCAAATTTTCAAGAACAAGCATATGAAGCACTGGCAGCAAATGTTACTTTCACTGATGAAGATCTATTATTATCTTCCCCATATCATAATCGTCCTCTATACATGAAGGGGAAGATCAATGGCATTCAATTAAACCGGATCTTGATCGATCCGGGGGCATCCATCAATCTAATGCCCTATAAAACTTTTCAATCTCTTTATCTCATGCCTTATTGGCAAAAGGTAGAAGATGTGAAGATCACCGGATTCAATCAAAACTCAGAAAAAGCAGTGGGAAGAGTCACCGTCAAATTGGCTCTAGGGGATTTCGTCACCAGGGTGACCTTCTTCATTATTGATGCAAATACAACATACAAAGTTCTGCTTGGGAGGCCTTGGCTGCATGAAAATTGGGTCATACCATCAACTCTCCATCAATGTATTAAATATGCAAAAGAAGGGAAGCAGCATACAGTTTTTGCTGATCAAGCCCCCTTTCGGGAGGATGAATGCAACTTGACTGATGCCCTCTTATATCTTGGAGGACCAAATCCTCAACCCCTCTCCCTGTCTAAAGAGAAGGGTAAGCAGATTAAATGTTCAAGTGAAGACAGTGAAACTGGTGAACTTTTTGTGATAAACAAAAGCTTTGCCAAATCATCTGCAGAGAATTCTCAAAGCAAAGAAACTCGCCCAGAACGGCGAAATATCAATTATGAAGCTGATCATGTAGGTCAAGTTATTAGCGGGGGTATTCCTTTACCACCCAGCTGCATGCAAACCCACTCTTTGAAGCAAGAACAAAGTGTTCGGCGATTAAAAACATTCGTTGTCACTTATCAAGGAAAAGAAGCGAGAAGGAATGCAAGAAAGGCAGCAAAGCCAATTCTCTTCTATAAAGGAGAATCAATCCCTCAAATATGTCCAAAGGATGATTTTGGTTGGGAAGACAGACCCGACAACAAGCTTGAACTGATACAAGAAATGGCTGATATGCCAGGAAAAATTAAAGAGATGTGCAAAAAGCAGAAAATCCCTCAGGAACAAGATATCTCCCGAAGAAATTTCTTCAAGCAATTATGGGAACCTTCGCAAGTCCGAGGGCAACCTCCATCCTCTGGAAAAGATACCAGAGGATTAGGTTATGATACCGAATCCTCCTATACAGTCAATGTTGTTGGATCATCATCAGAAATCTGCAGCACCAAGAATAATCAGGAGTGTTCCAACTCCAACTCTCAAGATATTGCCTCAGCTCTACCAAATGAAGTATCAAATGAAGAGCTGCCAGAAGAATTCTGCAAGCAATCTTCATCCATAAATTCTCAAGATGGGAATCTCTATGAAGTCTACGTCACCAACTCTGACGACGAAGGAGATTTCATAGATCTGCAACCAGCTCCTCAAGAAATTGAAGATGGCGGACAAGCCACTATTGATCAATTGATTGAACTTAATCTCGGGAGTCAAGAAGATCCCCGGCCTATTTTTATTAGTGCCCTTCTTAGTAAACAAGAAAGGCAGGCTTATCGAGCTCTCCTGCTGGAATTCCAAGATTGCTTCGCATGGAATTATAAGGAAATGCCGGGACTGGAGCCATCAGTTGCCGAGCATAAATTATCCATACATCATACAGCCAAGCCTATCAAACAAGCTCAAAGGCGTATGCGGTATGAACTGGAATTGAAAATAAATACTGAAGTCGACAAGCTCTCTGAAGTAGACTTCATCGAGCCCTGCATATATCCAGTTTGGCTCGCCAATATTGTTCCTGTGAAGAAGAAGAATGGTCAAATCCGGATATGTATCGACTACAGGGACTTGAATAAAGCATGTCCCAAAGATGATTTCCCAGTTCCTATTACTGAAACAATGGTGGATATGACCACCGGCCATGAAGCTTTGTCATTCATGGACGGGTCTTCGGGCTACAATCAAATCCGGATGGCAATTAAAGACAAAGGTCATACTGCCTTCAGGTCACCCAAAGGTATCTTCAACTATAAAAGGATGCCCTTTGGCTTGAAAAATGCAGGAGCCACATATCAAAGGGCCATGACCAAGATATTCAATGAAATGATTCATGATGTAGTCGAATGCTATGTTGATGACTTAGTCGTCAAAACCAAAAAACAGGAGGATCATCTATGTGATCTCCGCCGTGTTTTTGGAAGACTTCGTCAATTTAAACTGAAAATGAACCCTATGAAATGTGCATTTGGGGTTTCAAGCGGCAAATTTCTGGGATTCATCGTCAAATATCGGGGCATAGAAATAGACCCCGATAAAATCAAGGCAATCCAGCAATTGCCACCTCCTCAAAACTTAACAGAGCTAAGATCATTTCAAGGAAGATTGGCCTATATCAGGCGATTCATCTCCAATCTCTCAGGAAAATGTTTGCCATTCGGCAAATTAATGAAGAAGGATGCACCCTTCGTCTGGGATCAAGAATGCCAAATTGCCTTTGAACAAATCAAGGAATATCTCCTCACTCCACCAGTGCTGGGGGCACCTATCGCTGGAAGGCATCTTATACTCTATATTGCAGCTATGGATGTCTCCCTCGGGGCTCTATTGGCACAAGCAAATGAAGAAGACAAAGAACAACCTTTGTATTATCTCAGCAGAAAACTAATCGGGCCAGAGCTCCGATATGCTCCAATGGAGAAAGTGTGTCTAGCACTGGTATTTGCCGTTAAGAAATTAAGGCATTATCTGCTGGCCCATGAGGTTAAACTCATCTCCAAGTATGATCCACTCAAATACTTGTTGAGACAACCCGTACTATTAGGACGGCTCGGGAAATGGGCCCTGCTCCTTATGGAATTTGATATTACATATATTCCACAAAAAGCCATCAAAGGGCAGGGTCTGGCTGAATTTTTAGCCGCTCATCCAATAACAGAAGATTCCCCTCTGTCTATAGATCTTCCGGAAGAAGAAACTCTCTCCCTATAAATGAGAGAGAACATCAAGATCAGGAACTCCAAATTCCGAAGAAGTTGCCACAATTGAGCTACCCTCTTGGGAATTATATTTTGATGGAGCTTCCCGAACTCTCCATTATACAGATGGTTCCACCTCTATCTCTACTGGGGCTGGAATTGTCTTTGTCACCCCATATGGAGGAATCTTATACAATTCATGTGCTCTCATGAAGCAACTTACAAATAACGAAGCAGAATATGAAGCCTTAATTATTGGACTTCGATTAGCTCTCGAAATGGGGATCAAAGGTATACAAGTTTACGGAGACTCACAACTGGTCATCCGACAAATATTGGGCCAGTATGAAGTCCGTAAACCACAACTACTTCCATATTACAATACAGCCATGAAGCTCAAAGAGCAATTCAGCTTTTTCGATATATCCCATATACCAAGAAGTGAAAATTCCCAGGCAGATGCTCTGGCCAAATTGGCCTCCGCCATAAAATTGCCTCCTGAAGGAGAAGTGGACATAATGGTCCGCCACAGAAGACTCATGCCGAGTATCCTCGACGATGAGTCTGATGTCGCAATCGAAGAAGTATATAATACGGAGCTAGATACAACAAATGAATCTGAAGATTGGCGCGAGCCACTTATCAAAATCAAGAAAGGTTGGCTACCTCCTGATCGAGCACAAAGAATTCAGCTCTTACGAAGGGCTGCATCATATCAAATAATAGCAGATCAACTATATAGGCTGGTCCATGAAAAGAAAGGGTCAGTCCTTCTCAGATGTTTATCTCTCAAGGAGGCCAAAATCATCATGAAAGAAGTTCACTCCGGGCTGTGCGGTGCACACCAAGCAGGAGAAAAGATGAAAATCAATATCAAACTAAAAGGCTTTTATTGGCCTACCATGTACGCGGACTGTATCCAATATGCCCGTACATGTCATCAATGTCAAGCATTTGGTCATGTGCCAAGGAAATCACCAAATATGTTACATCCCACAGCGCCAACATGGCCCTTTGCTGAATGGGGTATGGATATTGTGGGACCATTCCCGCCTTCCTTGGGTGCCACAGATTATTTCTCTCGATGGGCTGAAGCTATCCCATTAAGAGAGGTAACCGGAGAATCAATCGCCAAATTTGTCAAGCAAAACATAATATACAGATTTGGTACTCCTCACAGAATTATATCTGATAATGGGTCGCAGTTTAGAAACAAAACAATATATTCTTTGGCGGCAAAATTTCATATTGACTGGAGGACATCTTCAATATATAACCCACAAGCTAATGGGTTGGCAGAAGTCTTTAACAAAACTCTCTGCAAGTTACTTGCCAAGATAGTTGGCAACAGAAAACGAGAGTGGGGAGAAAAGGTTCATGAAGCTTTATGGGCTTACAGAACTATATATAAAACCCCTACAGGTTGTTCACCCTTCTCCTTAGTCTATGGAGCTGAAGCCATGATTCCCATAGAAATTGAAATGGCATCCTATCGGGTGGCAATTCAAAATGAATTTCAAAGCCAAGATCAAGATCAAATGGAAAGGAGACTTGAGGAGCTCTCTAATTTAGAAGGAAGGCGCCTTGAAGCCTACAAATCCCTCCAAGTATATCAAGCTAGAATGGTTCGAGCATTCGACAAATTAGCAAGACCCAGAGCTTTTAAACAAGGGGATCTCGTCATGGTCAAATGCAGAGAAGCAATGGCCGGAAAATCATGTGGTAAACTTCAACCCACCTGGCTCGGTCCATATATCGTCACTCTAGCATACGAGGGAGGAGCATACAGACTCGTCGACCACAAAGGTGATGTGCCTTTTCCTCCACTCAATGGGAAGCACTTGAAGCTGTATTATGCTCCAGAAGGTGAGTTCCTGGCCAACCACCTCAACCAAGACCTAGTCACCCAAAAGGGACGAGAAATCGAAAAAAATCATATGTAACCAGAATGTTGCCATAGATGGGGACAAAGGAATCAAACTTCCATTTGCTCACCATGTCAACCAAACCCTCAACACCCCTCAAATTCCCGTAGAAGCATAAAGCTAGGGATGCTCTGTGTATAGACCCAAGAAATAAATGGGAAAATGAAAGTCAGGAGATTGTCTCGTATATCTCTCTCATCATCAAAATCAAATTTCAAAACCATAGCCAGCAAACCAAAAAGGTAGGTTATGTCAAATCCAAAATACCAAAACCATAGCCAGCAAACCAAAAAGGTAGGTTATGTCAAATCCAAAATACCAAAACCATAGCCAGCAAACCAAAAACGTAGGTTATGTCAAACCAAATTCCAAAACCATAACCAGCAAACCAAAAATACCAAAACCATAGCCAGCAAACCAAAAAGGTAGGCTATGTCAAATCCAAAATGCCGAAACCTATAGCCAGTAAACCACAAAAAGTAGGCTATATCAAATCCAAATCCCAGTCATAGTCAGTAAGCCACCAAGACAGAACATATCAAAGCCAGTTCAAAACCCTGAAGTCCCACCAGCAAACCACCATAGTAGATGATGTCAAGAAAATCCCAAAGTTCATACCTTAAAGCCGTCAAGACAAGTCATATCTAAATACAATTCCAAATCCATATTCAACAGGCCATCAAGGCGCATCATATCCAGATTTGATCTAAAACCAGAATCAAAACCAAAATCAAGACCAAAATCCAAATCTGAAATTAGGCCTGAATATACAATCATCATCCAAACCTAAATTCCAAATTACATCAGAGTCTATTCATCCATTCCAGAGCTAGACTCTCGTCCATTCAATTATTCAAACTACTTGAATACTAAAAAAAAAGAAAAAAAGAAAGGGGTTAAAAAATAGAGATACCCCGATGGACTCAAGTATATAATTCACTATATACTTGAGGGTAAAAAGATCAAAAAAATCTGGCTGAGACGAAAACCCGAAAAAGGGCGTTTCAGGCAAAAATAGATAACCCCTCAACATGAAAACCCGAAAGGGCATGTTGGAAAAAGCTAAAGGGGGCCAGTCTTAGTGAAAACCCGAGAGGGCGCTGGGATTGGTAATGTGAAAAAAAGAAACAAAAAAAAAAAGAAAATGAAAAGGAGGACTTTCATCATCCTTCGTTTTGTATTTACAGAATCACAAGTCACACTTGAGCGGTGATTCTACATACCAATCAAGCAAGCAAGCAAAATAATGAGCTTGCTACATGAATGTTGTATTGAAGATCCCCTATCCCGGCACTAAGTCATCAAGGATGGGAGAAATTCAGACCCAAAATCAAACAATAAACACCATTCCAGATTCTATAACCAGAGCCAGAGCTAAATCATACCTGAGCCTTAAACCGCCATACTTACACATAAACCCAATTACACCACTACTCATTCCGCAATTACATTACCACTCATTCCTCAATCAGATAACCATCCATTCCGCAATCAAACTCTTAGCCACTCAAACCAGTCAAGTACCCAAAAAAAAAAGAGAAAAGAAAAAAGGGGTTAAAAATGGAGATACCCCGATGGACTTAAGTATATGACTTGTTGTATACTTGAGGGCAAAAAGATCAGAAAATCCGGCTGAGGTGAAAACCCGAAAGGGCACTTCAGGCAAAAATGGATAACCCCTCAACGTGAAAACCTGAAAAGGCGCGTTGGAAAAAGTTAAAGGGGGCCAGCTTCGGTGAAAACCCGAAAGGGCACTGGGGCTGGTAAAAAAAAGAGAAGAAGAAAAAAAAAAAGAGAGAAAAGAGAGGTAAGGAAACGAAAGTGAAAAGGAGGATTTCTGTATCCTTCATTTGTACATTCATGAAAACTACAAGTTTAGGTCACCATTGCAAGTCCAAAGAAGGTGACAGATACTATATACAAGATGAAAAGGAAACCGAGACTACAAGTTCAAAATACAAGCACTACGATGAAAAGCAGAGGCAGGAAGGCTCCTTCCTCTTCAGCCGTTCAGCTTCTTTGATCTTGAAAGATCTAACTCGGCGAGAACCGTCCCCGTCCCTGATAAAGACGGCTTCTTCCTCAGAATCTCTAGCCTCATCTCTGGCATCTTGAGCTTGGGAAGATCTTTCTTTGCCGAGCTCGAGTTCCAGACGAGCAATATTCTCGCCTCTTGTGGCCATCCTCAGCTCCCGCATCTTCCGACGTTTGCGCACATCAGCAGCTCGGGAATCACTCTCGTCAATGTCACCGGATAGCGAGCAGATGTCGCTCTCCAAAATCTGAAGCCGCTGGCTGTAAGGGACCTGAGTCGCATTGTCATGAAGGCAATACACTTTGTCCCAAGTATCCTTGACGAAGCCCATCCAGCGGTCGCGGCAGATACCCATGTTAAAAGCCCGGATGGTGTATTTCGCCAATATCCGCCTCATAACTTCCGCTGGTGGAGGATTTGCTGAGGTCACCATTGCCTGGACTTTAGCAGTAAGACAATTCCAGATGCCGCTATCTTCATCGTCAGAACTCAAATCTGGCCGATCTCCGGTGGGCCAGGTTATGTTGTGCTCGGGTGGAGCACCAATCTCCGATGTCGGGGAATTTGCGAAATCTGTCAAGATATCAACAGGCATTCCATGAAGATAAATCAAGAAGAAATCCGACAAAGCATTTGAACCCTCATCACACCTCACCTGGCGAGGGGATCCTCTCCCTAACCGCCGCCTCAGGATTTGGTGGCTGAACAAAAGCCGGCTCCCCCGAAT
This sequence comes from Colocasia esculenta, assembly GCA_014218235.1. Lineage (NCBI taxonomy): Eukaryota > Viridiplantae > Streptophyta > Magnoliopsida > Alismatales > Araceae > Colocasia > Colocasia esculenta. The sequence goes on from JACBKR010000945.1 coordinate 837,010, forward strand.
AAAATCCTTGGGATCTGGAGGGATGGTCAACCGGATGGGAACCAAAATCGCTTGGTGGCAGAACTGGTGGATTAACATTATGATCCATGGGGGCGTCCGCCTCTTGATACCCGCTGCCATAACCCCTTACTCCATCCACTTGAAAAGCGGAATGAACTTGCTCTGCCAAGTATGAGTTCCCGGCATTACCCCAGGGCGAGAAGAAGGGATCAGCAGCTAGTGTGGGATACATGTCTATTGTACCCGACATGAAAAGTTGCTCATAAAGCTCTTGTCCTTATATAAAAAAAAAACAGTCAAGATAGAGGAAGATGTGGATACTGAAGAATAAAAGAAGAGAAAGAAGAGTAAAGAAAGTGCACAGTGGTTCGAGAAAGTATACTCACCAAAAGGAACCCCTGCCGCAGCCATGGATCCCTCAACAGGTACGGGAATATAAACCTCTGTCGGGGCGGAAGAACACTGCCCCGACGAAACCCCCAGTTCAGTAAATGTGAACCCCGGGTTATAGCCACCTGCTGTCGCAGTTCCGGAAAGCTCAAAATGAGGGGGCATCTCGTGACACGCATTCTCCGAAGATAGACCGACGGCAGCTTGCGAAGTACTCCCGTACTCCTCCTTATGAATAGAGGGAGACCCTTCTGGCAAGAAGCCTTCTTCATCCGAAAGGGCAGGAGTCTTCTCCTCTTCATCTATTTCATTCTCTGAGACAGAGCAACAAAAAAAAAAAAGAAACAAAAAAATGATGAATCAAAAAAAAGAAGAAGAGAGAAGTTATGAATGATAATGATGAGAGAAGAAAAGAAAAAGGGAAAGACATACCACTCAAGTGGGTCTCTTCCACCGCTTTACCCTTGTCAATCCTACCTCCTCGGGAAGGAAGAGAGCGAATCTCATCATTCCTTCCACCTCCAACTACTGGAGCTGAAATAAAAAAGGAAGAAAAAAAAAAGGGTATATATGAGAATAAAAGGGAGCAGGATTAGGAAGGAAATGCCTAAAAAAAATGAATGAATGATGATGAACTCAAGCAGGCTAAGAAGTACCTGTCAAGTCAAGTGGAGGACCCGGTACCAGCCACTGAAAATTAGCCTTGCAGATTTTGCCCACCCTCTGCATAAGGCTTCGAATATCATAAAGTGTCCTGGCATTTTCTAGATTTGATAAAAACTCCAGAGGCCCAGCGTGGCCGATGACGATCATAAGGTGCTTCTCCTAGCGCACCCAGCCCGGATCGTTGATACACTCGGGCGGAAGTTTGGTCGATAAGGCAACATTGGCAGAATGCCCAAGATCAAGTAATAGGTGGCTCCACCAATCATACTCCGGAAGATCACCATGAATATCTGTGGCCTTCCTGTCAAGAAGCTCAATGGGATCCAAAGGCAGCATCTCCCCATAGTAATATTGTTTGCCAGAATCAGGCTTCCCCTTCTTGGACGTCTTGGAATTATAGCGCCTGAGGTATGAGCGCATTACTCCTCTAAAGTGGGCTTTGAGGAATGCTACGTTCATCAAGATCAAAGGTAGACCCTTGTTCTTTAAACGGGTCTCTTCAAATTTCTTCAATTTCTTGGGGGCAAGCCGGAAGATGTTGCTTCTATCGAACCACCATCGGGCGTAGAAAAGATCTATGCGCCCAGTTGCCTCAAGAGCGGGAAGAATACATGTTGAATTTACCTCTTCCCGGCAGAAATAGTTCCACCAACTCGCCGCATTCATATGGAGACAATGATCGCGGTATAGGCGGACATCCAATGGAAACTCTGCATTTGGCGGAACCGATTGGTCATATCCAAAGTTTCTGGCAAACCTTGAAGGATAATAAGGCTCCAATACAAGGCTGGATCCCCGGCGACATACCAGTACGCCTGGCCGAATGCAAAATAACCAGTCTTTATATAAAGACACACCAGAACCCCCACTATGAGGCAGATGATAGGTGATCCCACTTGATGTGCGGACACTATAAGGCCGGATTCCTCGGGATACAGCGCCAAATTGAAGGAGAAATTGCTCGCCATTTGGAAGGAAAGACAAACTATAACGAGCTCCTGTCAGCTGGTTTATTAAATCCTCACAAGGCCTATTTCTGAACAGCAAGATCAAAGGAGCCATCGGCCGGGGCAGATCAACAGTTTGACAAAGCCCAGGAAGCAGAAGGCCCGCCCAGGCACTCAAGTAATGAGTGGGGAGTAATGTTTTCCTGTCCCGGGGGCTCGAATGTGAACTCAATGAGCCCAACCCGTGGAAGATATTGGCAAGGGCAGCAGGGGCTATGGCAAGCTTCAGGCCTTCCGCCAAAAGACAGGCCGGATAAATTAAACCCGGCCGAATTTGCTCCTCCTCACCATGGGGAATAACAAAGGAAGATAGCCAATATACTAGATACGCAGCCAAATAGGTGCGGTCTGGTAACCGGCGAGGATTCCACCCTCTGTTCTCAGGGGCAAAGATAAATCTCCCATGATGAGGCTTCCCTACACTGAGCTGGTTATACTCCTCCAGGCGGCGGCCTTCCGTCGCAAAATTATCAAAAAAGCAGAATGGCCCGTTATAGAAGTAACGAAGCCAAGCATTCTGGCTTACCCTTGGGTTTGCCACGGGAGACTCCGGATCATCCGTCCTCTCAACCAGGACTAAGTCTCTCCACACTTTGTCAGAAAACGGAGGCTGTATGGAAGAATATATTGGCCAGCGCCATTGCTGCGATAGGTATGTAAATCATCCAGAACAATCTCCTCATAAAAGTGCCCAGATATTGGCAACCCGGAGATTCGGTGGAAGCTCCATAAATCAATGGAAGTTTCACCTTCGGCCGTTCCAAAGGTGTTCCATCGGGGATTGAATCTCTCCACTAGTGCTTGGAGAAGCCCCGTATGGCATGGGTAATCATACAGCGCCGCCTCAACGGCCTCATAAATACCCGCCGATTTCAGAATCTCCCCGTAATGGTGGAGGACCCCCATCAGCCACTCAGTGGCGCCAAAGTGAAAAATGTGGGAAGATAAAACTGACCAGTTCCCATACCAGCTGGGACTAGTCAATCGACAATTCGATTCAGTAAGCATCGATTGTCATAGTCTCCAGATACATACCTGGTATGGCAAGGCAGTAGTTGTAGGCCATTAGTCTCCGGCCTCGCCTGATGACGATTCATCAGATTCCAAACTGCAGGAGAAATCTTCCTCGATCGGGTATAACTCTCCAGATCATGGCTAAATGAGCCCAGATCGACGGCCCGGGGGAGTCGGTGCTGAATAGCAAATCCCAAGGGGAAGCTGGGATATGAGAAAGCACAGGTACCGAGAAGACTGTCCCGGGACTTCAAAATAGCTGATTCCAAATACCGTCTTTCTATACTCAAGCAAAGGTCACCTGCAGTCATGTGTGAAGGAATAAAATTTTGGATAAAAGTAAATAGCTCCGGATCTGATGGGAGATACTCCGGGTAGTCCTCCTCCCGTGAGTAATGATAGACTCCTTTCCGACGACTAATACGGGACACATCCACCCCGCCGTTGATGGCAAGGCCGCCGGAGTTTACTTGTGCTACAATATCATTTCCGCTATCCAGGGATGATGAGTTGTGGCTTGTAGTGCGAGGTGCTCCAAACCTCGGCATCATATCATCAAGAAGAATCACTTTGTCCCGGGTTCGCTGGGCGTAGTCGCTACGGCTCAAGTATCCTTGTCCTTGAGGCATTTTTGAAGACCTGAAAAACGGATATAAAAGGGAGGAGGATGAGGATCAAAGAGAAAGTGTTGAAATACAACCTATCTGCAAAACGAAATCAGAAAGGGACTATTAAAAGTTAGTCCGGAATAAAAGACAGACTGCTATGGGTCATATGTCATTTCCCCTCAAAAAAAAAGAAGAGAGAAAAAGAAGATAGGGAGAGAGCAAAAAACATTGACCTAGTACAACAACAGAATCAGAAATTGACAACTGAAGGGCAGCCCAAGCTATGAAAGAGACTGCTATATGGAATTCACACGGCCTACGCGCCGTCACTCCAACTCCGACACGTACCCCGTGGGGGGCATTTGTTGGGACAGAAAATATTTATGTGTATATGTTGGATGCTTGTTAAGAGGAGTACCAATGCTCCCTTATATAGTGGTCCAACAAGCCAAGTAGGTGGCAGTTACATGTGGGTAACTAACCAGTTAGTTAGCCTGAGGCAAGGAGGATGGCTACCTAACCAGGAGTCGGTAACTACCGGTAAAATGTTGACTTCACCTAACCGGTTTAACGGCCTGATTAGGGGGACAAGGTGGTTATGATTACGGTAACCCCAAGGTTACTTAAAGTCATGACTTAATCCAAGTTTCTGGTTGAAAGCCGTTCAAGCTCTCAAGTATTGTCAAGCATCCCAAGCAAGTGGGAGATGCCGAGGAGAATAAATCTCCGAATAAAATACGGCACGGAAGAATTCCGGCATTACAAGGTCTACAAGACCACATGTGAAAGATGAGTACGAGAACAAGTCCGCCACGAAGGCTCCAAAGACTTGCAATTGATTCTCCGTCCGGGACGGCAGAACTTCCGACAAGATGTCCAAATGACACGGGATTCTCCAAAGGGCAAGACCCCTTCAAATGAAGGGGAGACCGGTCTATTTATAGACTTTGTAAGCCCCTCCCCTAAACCGATGAAAATACCATCGGTTAGGGGGTTTTTTCCCCCTAACCGATGGTAGCTCCATCGGTTAAAGGGGTTTTCCCCCTTAACCGATGGAGCTCCATCGGTTGGAGGGGAATCCCCTCCAACCGATGGTTCGGGAACTCCCCTCTAACCGATGGAGCTTCCATCGGTTAAGGGGATTCCCCTAACCGATGGTGCTCCCATCGGTTAGGGGAGTCTTCCCCTCTAACCGATGGATGTTCCATCGGTTAGGGGGGATTTCCCCTTAAACCGATGGAACTTCCATCGGTTAAGGGGTCCCCTTTCAAAAAAAAAAAAACAGAAAACAGAAAATAAAAAAAAAGGAAATAGGCACATCCCCTAACCGATGGTACCCCCATCGGTTAGGGGAGTGCCCCTCCCCCTAACCGATGGTACCCCCATCGGTTAGAGGGGTTTTAAAACCCTCTAACCGATGGAACCCCCATCGGTTAGAGGGAATTTTCCCTCTAACCGATGGAACCCCCATCGGTTAGACTCCCCCCATCCCACGCATGTAAGGGGGTGCCTTCCCCTATAAAAGGCACCCCCATTCCCCATCTTAAAGGGGTTCGGCTGGCTGGCTCTTGGGCTTGGGCTCTCTCTCTCTAGCTCTCCCTCCCCTTTGGTCAGAAAAAGTGTTATAGCCCTCCTTTCTTATTGTCCCTTCTTTGAAAGTTGAAGGAGATAGAAATTTCCAAATCCCCAAAGCTCTCCTCTTCGTTCTCAATCTCATTTCTTTGTGAGTCAAGGTATCAAATCTTCTCCCGAGCATTGAGAAGTCGTTCATATACGGCATCGACAAACTCCATCGGCTAAAAGTCCGCAATAGCGGCACCGGCCCTCACGGGTTATAGGTTCTAAATACCGTCCACCCCGGACATATGGTATTTTAGATACCTTTGTAATTTATGCCACCTCCCATCGAGTTTTAAACTCTCCGGGATGGTGTGTTTGTGCTATATGCATATGTTTCTTAGAGGAGACTCTGCCCAAGTGGAGATTCTGCTCGAGAACGTATTCATATATTCACAGATTCGTATTTTTATATATATGCTTCTTAGAGGAAACTCTGCTCAAATGGAGATTCCACCTAAGAACATATCTATAAATTTCAAATCTGTGTTTATATTGATATGTTTCTTAGAGGAGATTCTGCCGAGGATAGGTTCTGCCCAAGAACATGTTTGTATATTCACAAATTCTTATTTTCATATATATGTTTCTTAGAGGAAACTCTGCCCAAGTGGAGATTCCGCCTAAGAACATATCTATAAAATTCAAATTTGTGCCTATACACATGTGTTCTTGAAAGGAAGCTCTGCCCATGTCCGGGTTTCTCCCTCTAAAAAAACATATCAATATAATCACGAACTTTGTATTCATATACATGTCTTCCCAAGAGGAAACTCTGCCCAAATGGAGTCTCCGCCCGTAAACACGTCTATAATCATAAATTCGTAATTACATGCATATGCCTCTCGAAAAGGGATTCTGCACATGCAGATAGTACCTCTTTGCCGGATACTCCATTCAAATAGGGATACCGGTGAGAAAATATGCATAAACTGCAAATTTATGATCATACACACATACCTCCTTAAGGGCAAAATTCCTCCGGACAAAGATTCTCCGAGGACACATGGATATAAGTACATATTCATATGAATATACCTCCGTGAGGGCACTCCGTATAGGCAGAAACTCTGCCAAAATAAATGGAAATTGTATTGATATACACACATCCAAAGAAAAAGGAAACAAGAACCGAACTATACTCAGATACTCCAAAGAGCAGCACGAAAGCATACTCACAAGAACTGTGTTCATATGGACAGTTTCCAGAAAGGAACTTTAAATTGACAAGAACGTCCATGGGGACCCGAACTGTGTTCAGATATTCCGAATGGGAGCACATATGCACTTCCACGAAAACTATACCCGTGGAAATGGACTTCAGACAAAAATCACAATATGACAAAGACTTCCATGGAGATACATCCATATGATCTCCGGAAATTGTACCCGCACAAGTGCGAAATAAGGAGAAAAGAAACTCTACCTCAAATTCAGCCTTTGCTAAATAGGGCACTGTAAAAGAACCTCATATGAAAGAAATTGATACAGTAATCCTTCTAATACGGAAGTGCTACTCCGGGTCATAACACCCCCAAGTTCAGAATCAAAATGCACGGGTATATACTCGTTCACAATAACAATCCTCATGTTTTCCCAAATAAAAATTTCTAATTAACCTTTTGCAAATAGAAGAAAAAACCTCAAATAGGTCTACGGGTATGCAACCGTTCCCCTCTCAAAATCACACTATGGACTCCAAAAAGGCAGTCATTTCAAAAATGAAATACCCAAAGTAAAAGCATTTCAAACTAATCAAAAGAAATGAAAAACATGTTATGATCAGGATTTTCTAAAAGCGTGTATATTTTTCTCATCCTTTGCTATGAATGGTATTCGGGTTAAAACTGATGTTAAATAACACCAGGAGTCTTAACTCGATGTAAATGTAACATCGACTCCGGTCGATGGAGACAGAGGTGCAGCACATGCTACTCCAATCACCTGATGAGTATGGATACGGGACTCAAGGAGTTCAGATAAAAAACGGCGCACCCTAGTCGCCCGTCACACGGGCATCCCCGTCCATTTCATGGACAATCCACTCGTCCGTTCCACGGACATCATACCCGTCCGTTCCAAGGACACCCAAAAATACTCTCTCCGCATTGTGCGGACTCTTTCTTCTGTCTGTTGGACAGACTGGCACGCCCCGCAAAATTCAAAGCATGAGAAATGAATACATGAACCACATAAAACGAAACGAATAAACAAAATCAAATGATATGTGCTTCTATGTCACGATAACCATGTGTAACTCCACACACATATATATACATAACCACATATACACGTAACCATTAAATTGAACCATTATTTTTCCCGTGTCAACATCTAGTTGTGACAGGAGGCATACTGAAACTATTCTCTTCCGCTCCTCCAGTTGTGTGCCAAACTTCACTGCACCTTGGCGTTGACCATACTCCTATATGCCCAATTCTTGTGAAATGCATTCTGTTAGGTGCATTCTTTGCACCTGGGAAATTATCTTATACCTATTAGTCTGTGGAAAGTGTGATACTGTGTCTACATCTTCTATCTGTTTATTGCTAGTAGATATTCAACCAACTCACTTTACTCTGCTATTTCAGAAATTTGAGCTGAAGCGCAATCGGTTTCTCCTCCAGTTGATGGGAAACTTGCCGCAAGAGGAACTAGAAAGATCAAGCCTAGCAACAAAGATGAATAGCTATTCTGCAGAGCTTTGCCCACCAAAAATCCAGAAGCAGATTGACGCTAGAATTGATGAGATACTAAAGAGTGGCTGGCCTGTCTTGAGGGAACTTTAGCACAAAAATTATGCCTGAGTTGTTGGAGATCAGGTACGCGTGGTGGTGCAGAGTAACATTACCTCGTTTGTGATTATCAATGAGGCTATAGGACTAATCATAGGATCTAGTTTCGGTCATCTATTTTTCGACTGTTTGTATCCCTTGAAAACAGCTACTTTTTGACGAAGAAACCAGATACTTGGTAAATATAATTTGCCCTTCACTTCCGTCATTGTTTAAGCCCATCTGCAACCGATTCTCGACGTTCCCCCTGGTTAGGTTTTTCACCAATTCATTGGGGCTTTGGGTGGGGGTTGAGGGCATGCCTGGATTCTCCTCCTTTTTTGACCTTCCGGGTGGTGTGGGGGGGATGAAAGATCCCAATTTTTGACGTTGGGGAGAGAGAGAGAGAGAGAGCTCAGATTAAAGAGGTGATGGTACGTCTTCTTCCCTCTGAAGAGGACATGTTCCTGTGGCCAAAGGGCCCTGGCTCTGTTGACATGCATAGGTTAGAAAGGACTGGAGATGCGGACTTGAGCTGACCCTGGGTTGGAAGGGGAGGAATTGTTTGAGTTTCTATGAACACATTTCATCACCAAGTAAGAAGTCGGTATAACCGGCTCCAGGTGCGAATGCATTAGTTGATTCTGTCACTTGGTATGGGATGTCGAGAGCTCGGCCTTGTCAACAACAGTTTGGGACGAGGCGAAATCAGCCTTCCATATTTCTGCTTATCAGATGTGTGATTGTTCCGGGACATGGACTATGACCGACCCCGTCGCTTGAGACACCAAGAAAATTGCCTACAAATTAAATTGATCGAAAACTGCCTACAAATTGGTCGATCAATTTGGTACATGATCCACAAATTCGTTTGCGGAAACCGTATAGCAGCAAGAACTGTCTGGAAACTTTAGAAGACAGTCTGGTATACAGATTAATTTGGCAACATGGAAGAGGTAAGCATGACAAATCGAGGGATATTAAGACGTCCTGGTCTAAACTTTTTCCGACATCTCCTTCAATTATTTCGACTCTTTTTAAAGTTTACGCCTAAAAAATGTTCATTAAATGATGCTGTGCGGGAAAATTCGGCTCTTAAAATTGGATAACTACTGCCTGTCCGCCGCAGTTGAGGTTTACGTGCCAACTGAGTCAAAGAATCGTAATATTTAATATTTACAGCAAAATGAGCTTCACCTGAAAAAAGAACTATATCTTATCAGAATTGAAATGCACCGGATTCCAACAACATGCGATAAAATCAGGTGCACATGGTGGTGTAGCTTACAAACAGCGAGTCATGATTTGTGGCAAGATCTATTAAGCAAAATTATTTTCTAGTAAAAAATGAGTGCATTTGGCAACATTTTGCTTTGTTTTTTTGTTGGACAAGGTCTTGAGAAAACATGGAACAAAAAAAATGAGACTGTAATTAGTGTACAGTCCACGGAAAAATACAAATCAAGATCTAGGAACATGGGATCGACATCCCGATCATTAACACCGAGGAATCATCTGTACTTCAGTGATGACCCTTTGCCTCAGCCTTTTTTTGTGACTTTGCCTTAGCCTGCACGATAAAGAAGAATAACCGTGTTACTGCACAGTGCAATCAGAGATTTGGAGCATAAGTAGCTGCTTGAAACAAAACAACATTGTTTTCCGAATACTCTGGATCCGTTTGTACAACCTTCCCATGCATGGAACACAAATCATCTTTTGGTTCGTAAACTCAGACCTTCTCATTGGTACAAATTGTCAACTTTATGATGTTCATTGTATTCGCTCTCCCTCTGACTAGATCCAGAAAGCTTTTAGCGCGTTGCACAAACTGAAGTCGAGATATTTTTTGAGTTCAGAGTTATCATAGGATATCGGGACTGTAGCATGGAGAAGATATCTAATTTAATTGTATACATAAAAAAAACATTTATAGTTTTGGTCGAAAACTGCCTACAAATTAATTAAAGGACTGCCTAAAGTTACATTCTATTAAAATAAAAACAAAACAGCTTGGAACAAACAAAGAACTTTCACATGCGATGCCGATAGGTCATTTTATTCAATGCTAAAGGTGCATCCTTCAATTGCTAAGGAATTTGGACCGCACCGGAATCGGTAGATTAAGAAAAAAAGCCAATCCACATTTAAGCCATACAACGTGCAGAATTAGAATTACTTGCAGAAACCCTGCCTTTTGGTCCACCTAGTATGATGAATACCGGAGGATACAAAGAAAAAACCCATCTTGACCACATTCAGACTGGCCACTGTTGATCCTGATCTAGATCAGCACATCCTGCATTCCATGGATATATCACAGCCCTGTAGATAGAAGCTGGACTTGTATGAAGGAAAACAAAGGACTAGACCTTATCCCCTACTGTAAGCATGAATGGCGGAGGGATAAATATCTGAAGATAGCTCATATGTTATTCGAACCCTGGAAACTTAAATAGCAATCATAATTGAAAACAGGCCAGGATAAAAGTGTCATCCATCCTTGATAGAAGGTAGGGGGCTATAAGCTTTGCATCACAAAAAAGGGAAAAAGGGTCAATGTAAAGCTCTAGATGATGAATTTAGATACTATCGTTATCATGTTTAACAAGTATAACATGCATAGATGCACAATGTAAGTTTAGTAACACACAATACAGGGCAGTTTTGACCTATAGCCCAATCCAACTTTAATTTGCAGGGACAAACTCCAAATCCAAATCTGATTTGCAGGAACAATTCCAGACTATGAAGTAAAGAGTATATACATGACCTTTAATGCGCCACAAAGGATCTATGACAATGGGGGAGAGATCCACATAAAGATAACATATGAACTGTTATACTAGCTTGTCTAGGTAAGACTTTTTTTTTATATTTCATAAATATCAACATAGATGTATGGCCACAATGAGTGAAATGCATTCACATATTTAACAATAGAAACAGTTCCTTGTAAGTCATAGAGAAAACAGATAGGAATTCCAGAAAAGCTGCTTGCAGAACGCATGAATTACTATTTCGTCCCATCTCTTATAAAAACTTTATCCAATGCCCGGGAATCGATTAACACAGCATGACGAAAGTTGGGCAAGGAATTCAAGAGAACATTTGAACAAAGCCTCACACAGATCGGTTCTCCAATCTCCGTAGACATGATACCACAACACGGATGGGAATCTAATATTACGAACGTGAATGGACGGGATAGACAACCTTGCGGAGACAAAGTCAAGCAGCGCTCAGTAAGGAGTTGAAATCGAACTGTTGCCTCATCCACCAAAAAAACACGCCATAAAAGACATAGTACCTCAGAAATTATACGGATCTAATAAACGAAAAACATTCTCACATGAGAAGATTTAGACGGAGCAGAAAAATACCTTGAGATAGGAGAGCTTCAAGCTCCCGTAGACCATCCCGACGGTAAACAAAGAGGCGCGAGCTACCTGAGAATGCGACATTGGAGATCAACGAAGGCAGAAAGGATGTCAGGCAAAACAACGAGACGAAAAATAAGACGACACCCAGATTTGAGGAGGAAGGAGAAAAACATACGAAAGCGAGGGTGCTGACGCCGGAGTAAGGGCCAGGAGCTGCCATGGCGAGAGCACGAGAAGGTGGAATCTCGCCGACGGCGGGTGACAGAGGAGGATGCCCGGCCCCAACTGCACCAGGAACCCTAACAAGTAACAAATTCCGCTGCGAAGTGCTGCTGCGACGAACTGCTGCGACCTTTGAGAGGTGAGACTTTTCCCCAAACGGTGGTACGTTGCTCCGCCAGACCACGCGGACGCGCGCCTTGCGTGAATTCGGTTTGCTACTCGGTCGGGTCAGTTAGAAATTAGAATCCATCTAAAGACAGGAAAGATCCGACCCCGACCGACTGTTCTCATCGGAACACAACCCAAGGGCGAGCACGGTGTTCGCAAAAAATAAAATAATCTTTTAAAAATAAATATAGAAGTTTAATAAAGATCAGCAAATATACTTAAATAAATATATTATGATTTTTTATTAGATAAACACAATATACCATCTTTCACATGACTAATGAGAGCTCTTCACAAATGCAATAAATGTACTTGCACAAGTACAATATAAATTAAGAAAATACTTCCACGAAGTCTCAAGTTACTAAAATGATCATATGAAGATTACTGATGATCAACAAACAATTAGCAAATTATCCAGTAATAAACAGCCATGGCCTTGTCCTAGAATCCGGGAAATGCAACTTAATTCGAAAATAAAGGGATGCATATGTACTTCTTAAAACAAATATTCTTTAAGGAGGGTACTTTTTCCCCCCTTTTGTAAATTAAGAAATCATTAAGCATGACTAATTCGAATTATTCGTTTTATCCACTTGGAAACACAAACATGACCACCAATAAAAAGTTTTGGGAACCTGTTTGATAGTAATTTTCTTCCCATTAATTAGTTAAACTGAAATGAAGTCAAAACAACAACAACAACAAAAATAATAAAGAAAACCAGTCTCATCGAAAAGTCGTCTGTTCCAAATTACTTTCCTGATCCTTAATAAAAGATTAAAGGGGGGATTTGAAGCACCACCTAGTTCAAATAGTTGAGAATATATATATATCCATATTAAAAAAAAATTATTGAAATACTAACCTATTACATCATCATGTTGTGAATTGAATCATTGACATCATTCTTAAAAAACATTTTATATATATATATAAATTTACTACCAGTGAGACTTATAACCTTTTAAAACTACTACTAAATCACTCCTAAAATATAAAAATATATATTATTATTTAGTAGTGTCAAATTGCAGACAATTGATTCAACCAAATGGTCGGCAGGCGAAAGCCTCCAAGACTGGACTAATTCAAGTATGCGTTTTGTGCCTTTGACAACAACAGTTGGTACGTACTTCATCTAATTTCGGTTTCTAGCTGAACAAATTAAGCGATATATTTGCACTCTAGCTGAAATTTCTTAATTTAAGGGAGTTAAACCAAAATTCAATCGAATGGGTCATTGGCCGATTAAGGGGCCGACAGGGATGGGTTGCATTAGTGCTCTGATCATTATGGATGATATTTAATTATTTATAGTGACATGCTCAGCAGTTAGTCCTCTCTTTACACGAGCTGAAGTCATCACCATACATAACTTTTTCCCTTGGGAAAATTTCATGGGTATTACATTATTAGTCAAGGTTTACAGTCTCGAAAACATTTTTATATGGCGACACTTGCAATTACGTAACTTAGGTATCTTCTTTCGGACTGCCCATGAATTATTGATCCTGATAAGTTAGTAACATGAAAGTTTCTTCCATTTCTCAAAGTTTTGAGGTGAACCTTAGTCCCTCGCATAAGACAATGTTTGGGGACGTTTATAAGGTAGATTTTAATGATTGAAATCTCCAACAGTCCTCTTTGTATCTTTTAAAACAATCCAAAACTGCTTTAATTTTTTGCGATTTTCAAATATGGTACAAACGACTTGTGTATTAGATCATGACATATAAGAATTTTTTTTTGTAATTATCTTATAATATTACAAAATAGTTGCATGTACAATAATGGGTTAATTACTTATATATCCTTAATAAATTCATGAATTATCTCTATACCCCTACTTTTATAAAATTTATCTGTATTAACTAGTGTTACTGTACCCTATACCTTGAGGTTAATCATGCGTTGCCATATTAACCTCTGAAAGTGTGTGACTGAGTGGATATTGCTCGAACGGGCACTTCAACCGCAATAATTGTGGATGCATGTCTATTGGGCGCCGCTTCCTCTTCCTTCCTCTGAGATCAATTTAGGGCTAGGCAAATCTTTTCTCTCATCAAATTAGCATCTCATTTAGTGACATGAGACGTGCTTTGCATCCGGGCGCCTGGACAAATAATTTGTCTAGGGCGCCGCGGGTGGCCCGCGCCAGCAGCACTTTAGGTCCCGTGCTGTTGGGCGCGAGTTGATTTGCTCGAGCGCCCGAACAATAAGAATTTCCCTAATGACATTGGACAGATTGTCGACGGTGGGCGTATGAATGGAAGTTGTTTGAGTTTTGAGGGATGTACAAGTAACTTTCATAAAGATAGGGGTATAAAAGCAATCTAGGAATTAGGGATATAAAAATAATTAACCCTACAATAATCCCAAGAACATGCCCGCCTTGGAATCGGTGAACTCCCTCCGCTGGGCGCAGCGCAACGACGGCCCGATGATACGGCCTCGTCCGGGCGAGCCCCCCTGGGGAGCAGCACATGGCAGCGCCGTCCTCGCCGCACAGCGTATCGGACTGCCTCGGGCAGCTCTCCAAGGCTTCTCGCGCACTCGCAGAGCCACGCGTCCCCTACTCTCCCCAAGCACCGCCTTTGCAGAAAGACGCGTGTCCACTCCGACCAAGTACCTGCAGCCCCGCGCAGGAACCGGCTCCAGCTCGATAGATCGATCCCGAAGGTTCTTCGTGGGTTCTTTCTTCCGTGGGTTCTCTGCTCTCTCTTCCCTCGCTGGGAAGCGAAGACGTCACCCGCTGCAAAGGGGGAGAAAGGTTCTTATCCTTCGATTTTTTTGCGAAAATGGGGGCCTCCTCGTCGGTGGAGAAGCCGTCGCAGGAGCAGCAAGAGGCGGAGGCGCTGGCCGCGTCCACCGGGTCCCTCCCCATGCTTCAGAACGTCTACGCCAAGCTGGCCATTCCCGAGGCAAAGACCATCCCAGTTTACTTCCTGAAGGTAATCGTGTTGTTTGCAAAATTTCCAATTTCTCTCGCGCCACCTTAGAAGCGGTTAGTTTATGCGCTGAAATCTTAAGGCTATGAATCATACCTAGTTCGTCTAGAATTTCGGTGTTGACATCTTTCTAAGAGATCTTTGTGGAGGTTGTGCTGTTGGTTTTGCTTGATGGGACCGATTTGCTTGCGCACAGCATTTAGAAAGAAGAAAAAAACAGACTTCTAAACGAGAGTTGCTAGTTGAATTTGCTTTGTGATACTTCAGCTGCCTGCACATCTTTGGAAGAAAACACTGGGCAATCTCAAGGAAAGTTGTCTCATTGTGCGATATTGAAATAGAAGAGAACTTTGTGCCTCTGGTCCGTGTACAGTGTTGTTCAAGGTAGGATTGCTTCAAGATTTAATAATTCTCTTGGTGCCCTGACGTTGTGGAGATAACCATTAAGGAATGCAACTGTGCCACTCTGTTTGGTACCTTCATCAAGACGGTCGAGAGATGGGAAGTGTAGGTTCGGTGCTCCAAGTCCCCCGTTGGGTTGGGGGGGGGGGTGTTTGGATGAAGGGAGAGAGTAAATAGAAATATCTTTCCAAAAGCTGCAATAAAATGTTTACGCTTCCTAGCTCTAAGATTGTAACATCAGGACCCAAACCACTGGATGCCAGACCTGTTGAATACACAAGGAGCCTTCTTCATCTCCGGCTGGCTTATCATACTCTGTTTAGGAATGAAGGGGAAAAAATGAACATGTGGAACTAAAGATTTGATGTATGTCTAAAATTTTACAAATGCTTGTAGGCTGAATTCCATCAGAACATTTGAGGGCATATTAAACCAATGGAGGTACTAGCTTGTTCTTAGAAGTTATATGGGAAAACTGTAGTGAAGCTTAAGAATTTCTAGTTTCCCATTTGTCTCACACTATGACAATGGCTACTGCAGCACAATTTTTTATAGAATATAATGCAAGATAAGTGAGAAAAGTTGCATTCACATTAAAAAATGTTGATTATTTTAGGAATTGAGTATGTTAACGTGTGAGGTTTAGGGTGACCATTCCAGCTACCTAAAAAGATGTGTCATTCGAACACAAGTCTAGAATAACAATAAAAAACATTAACAATATATCCATTGGAAAAGGAGATTAGGCATCTTTGGATGACATCAGAAGTGAATTACAAGTAAAAATAATACACGTCTGGCTGCATTTGCTCTAGGGAGTACCATTTAGTTGATCTGCTGTATTGTAGATTATTTCTGTCTTTTTTTCTTGTGCTATCTCATTAATAGTTTCTAATGTCTCAGAGTAACTGATCTATCATTCTTCCTTTTCAGGATATCGTTTCCTTAAACATAAATAATTTGGTGATGGACTCATTTCCAATGCCTGAATACTTTCCACAGTTGGTGGCCAATCTGGGACCATCTATAGTTGATCTTTACTTTAACAAGGGTAAGGGAGATATCCACTGGATTGATTTCTTGAAAGGTTACAACAGATGCTGCGGAAGGATGCCAGCATCATCATCTATTAATATTCTGTACAAATTGTATAGTACATCTGGAAGAGAAGGTGGCATTGGGTCAGAGTTGATTTTTAGTTCTGATAGTGATGATGGTAAAGTTTCTGGAAATCTGAAGATGAGTGATGTGCTTATGCTTCTTTCAATGTGTTGGATCATGTCACAAAGCACCAAGATTCTAAAAGTTTGCAAAGGAACAACAACTCTAGTTCTCCCTGACATTCGTCATTTAGTAACTTCAGCCTATATATCTTGTACTGAGGCTGGTGATGAGTTAAATGTCGGAGACTGTAAAAATTTGGTATTTGAAAAGGATATTTCTGTGCAAAAGCTTCATCTTTGGATCTTAACGACAGTACCGGGACTTGCACATTGTTTAATGCAATATATTCAAGATAGATTTCATGCCTGTGTAGCTTCAGAGGTGCATCTTTTTCTCTTTGAATATTAAGATGCATTGGATTCTTAATTTCTGACATGTAAGATGTTTTATTTTGTAGTCATTTGTATGCACATGGTCTAAGGGTAAATTGATGCACTGCTGAAATTCTTTGTGAATACAAGATCATCCATCTGAAATTCATGAAAATGCTAAAGAAAATGAAGAAAATGTGTGGCACTTCAGTGAAAAGATCTATTTTGGCTGCTTGGAATGTTATTTCTCTTTGGTTGCTAAGTCTTCCATCATAATGAATGCCAATGATCTTTGTTGCGATAGATGATTTTACTGCACTGAGCATGGTTGCCTGATTGAATTGGAAGTTTCAATTGATTCTTACACTGTTTCATACTGTTAACTTAAAAGATTTGAAGAACTTTCTAGTGAAGAGCATGAAGGTTAATTTCCAATGCTATGTCCTCTGTGCAAAGTCTTACTTTAGAGAAAAGTTACAAAATATCAGTTGTCTTTGGATTGCCTTCTGGCTTCGACACCAAGGTTCCACATCTATATTTCTTATGTTTATAAGTGATGTTCTGTTCTTGCATGTCAAATGCTGTATTGTTGTACCTTGATTGACTTCCTTCCAAATTCCAAAGCTTAGATTTCACTACTCTTTTTTACCACGTGGTTTTTGGGATTGGTTTGCAATTATTGAAGATCAGACGTACAAACATAGAATGGTGATGTATGTAATTAAGGTCTCTTTTACCGCATTTGGTTTGAGATTAGTGTGTGTTTGCAGGAAAAAGATTGTTAGGGATTCACTTTTCTAATCAGAAAATAAGCATACTTATACCTGGGTACACAATGAGTGGTTGTACCCTAGGTATCTATAAGCAAACGGTGACCCATCTAAGACTAACTCTAACACTCCCCCTCAAGCAAGAGCATAAATATCAAACATGCCCAGCTTGTTACAAAGTTTTTCAAAGCTACTAGTACCAAGAGCCTTAGTGAAATATCTGCTAATTGTTCTTCTGTAGGAGTAAACAGGGAACATATCTTCTAAGACATAACAACATCTTTGACAAAGTGACAATCTACTTCAATATGCTTTGTCTTCTCATGGAACATCGGATTCTTAGCTATGTTTATGGCAGCTTGGTTGTCTTAGTGCATCTTGATAGGTTCACATGACTTTACTCCAAAATCTGACATTAAACTTTGAAGCCACATAAGCTCACATGCAGTTTGCGCCATAGGTTTATATTCTGCCTCTGCACTGGATCGAGCAACTACACTTTGTTTCTTGCTCCGCACTGGCCCTTTTCCTGGAGCTATTTTAATGTAATGTAAAATTCTCAAGGTTGCATCCCAATGACACTGCTTTGGGTTCTGCATGAATTGACTCACAACATCAACAACAAAAGAAATATATGGGCGCATAATAGTTAGATAAATAACTTTACCACACAACCTTCTATACTGAGAAACATCACTAAAAATTGGACTTCCTTGAACATCAAGATCCTCTTGTGGTACCGTGGGGGTATCTACAGGTTTGCACCCCCTCAACCCCATTTTCTGTAGAAGATCTAGTGCATGCTTTCTTTGAGAAAGAGATACCCCTTCCTTACTATATGCTATGTCAATACCTAGAAAGTACCTTGGTTTAAGATTCTTGGTAATAAAATGACTCTCAAGGTACTTTTTAATCTCCACAATTCTAGCAGTGTCATTGCCTGTCAACAACAAGTCATCCACATAAACATTAAGGATAACAACTCCCGATGATGTCTTCTTAACAGAGACTGAGTGATCTGCCTTACTTCTAACAAGCCAATGCTTGATGCAATCTAATGAACTTGTCAAACCAAGCCTAATGACTCTGCTTTAGGCCATATGTAGCTTTGTGTAGCTGACACGCGAACTCCCTCAGAGCAACATACCCTGAAGGTTGCTCCATATAAACTTATTCCTGAAGATCGCCATACAGAAAAGCATTTTTCACATTCATCTGTACCATTTGCCAGTCTTGATTAACTGCAAGAGAGAACAACACTCATACAAAGTTTAGGCATGCCACAGGGGAAAAAGTCTCAAAATAATCCACACCATAAGTCTGAGTAAAACCCTTTTCAATAAGGCGTGCCTTGTTTTTATCCACAGAACCATCAAGTAGACACTGGACGGTGAACTCCCATTTGCAAGAAGCAGGAGTAACTCTTTTTAGGCATTGTACAAGGCTCCATGTGCCACGAGATAGAAGGGCACGCATCTCCTCATCCATGACTGCTCTTCACTCCATGGATGGCAAAATCGGCCGACTCGGAGCGAAATCGGCCCATGGCGACCCGAGACTAGGTGGAATCGGGGGTGGATCGATCGGAATCGGGTGGAGTCGGCCCGACTTCGGCTGATCCACGTCGACTCCGCTCGCTCCTGGCCACTTCCACGGGAAGCGAGGCCATGTCGAATGGAGTCGGCCCTAGTCGGGCCGGATCCGCCCGTCCAGGTGGATCCGGCCCGACTAGGGCCGACTCTGCGGATCCCTCCTTAAGGAGGGATCGAGAGTTACGGGATTGCGTAGACAGAGAGCTGTCTGCGCAGTCCCGAAGTCCCCCCCTCCCAGCCCCTTGCCCCCCCCCCCCCGAAGGTCCCCTCCCTCGCCGCCGCTTCCTTCTTCCTCTCTCTTTCTGTTCTCTTCTCTCTCTTCCTTCTTTGCAAGGTGATTTTTTTTTAATTTTTTTTAAAAATCTGAAAAATAGGAAATGCTGAATATGCTATAGATCTATAGATAAATAGCATTGATAAGATGTTTATGACCCTCATTCTCTAAAATCCTCAAATTGAACCCTAATTAGGGTTTAAAAATTAGGGATTTTATGTCCATGAATGCAACTAATGTGCAATTGAGTGTCCAATACAATCATTTTAGTTGATTAGAGTTGTTGGTAGACTCAATTGCATTGCATGGTCCATTTTTTCCAAAATCTCCAAATGACCTAATTAGGTTAAAAATTAGAAATTTTGGGTCATTAATATAATTAATGTGCAATTGAGTGTCCAATGTAGTCATTTGAGTTGATTAGAATTTGTTTGTAGATTCAATTACATTGCATGACCTATTTCCCCCAAAATTTTCAAATTGAACCCTCATTAGGGTTTAAAAATTAGGTATTTGTGTAATTAACGTGCAATTCAATTACATTCTTACACAGGAATATGGCACATCAAGAACATGAAGAGCAAGAGGTGGAGCAGGCCATTGATCCTGGTTGGGCTCATGGTACTCTCCTTGATGCATGACAGAAAAAAGTGAAATGTAATTAGTGTTCAAAGGAGATGTTTGGAGGCATATATTGCCTTAAACAATATATTGCTGAGATTTCAGGAAATGTAGCAAAATGCCCATCATGTCTACTTGAAGTTAGGAATGAAATGAAAGCATACATGAAGGGGAAAAAAACTAAAAAAATATTGACAACTCAGCAGCAACAACAACTTCAAGATGAGATTTCTGGGCGACAGATTCGTAGAGATTATAATTTACCAATCAATGTGGATGATGATGATGATCCTGATCCTGAGTTCACTGCAGCTACACGTGCTAGTCGACGTTCTTATGCGGAGGAAGATGATAGACGAAGGGGCTTGGGGACATCGGGGTCACATTTGTTTAGAGATGACTCTAGGAGATCTCTTCCTAGGAGCACATCATTTAGTAGGACTGCCGGTGCATTAGGGTGTGGAGGTAGACTTTCAGATGTTCATGCTCCTACACAGGGTCCTATAAATACATATTTGTATAGATCAAGGTCTGTAAAGCAACCAGGAATCAAGCAGGCATTGAAAGGAGTGAAAGCCACTGCAAAGGCAGCAAAGGGAGCAATCAAAGGTATTGTGAAATGGTTTTTACATGCAGGTGTGCCGGCACATATGGCAGAGAGCCCATATTTCTAGAGTATGTTGGATGCAATTGCAGAAGCTGGGCCTGGTCTTAAGGCTCCCACACGGAAGTACATTTATGATGCTGGGCTTGATGAGGAGTATGATGAGTTGAAAGGATGGGTGAATGGCTTCAAAAATGTTTGGAAAGAACGTTGTTGCACCATTACGTGTGATGGTTGGACATGGACCACAAGGAAATCTATGATTAATTTCCTAGTTTATTACTGTGAGGGTACTATTTTTCTTAAATTTGTTGGTGTCTCTAACAACATCAAGAATGCAGATTACTTGTTTAGACTAATGGATGAAGTTGTGGAGGAAGTGGGTAAAGAAAATATTGTACAGATTGTGATTGACAATGAAGCGAGCTACAAGACTGCTGGTAGATTGTTGATGGAAAAAAGAGAACATTGTATTGATTTGATGATGGACAAGGGTGGACCTAGGTAATGTCCAGTGGGGTCATGTGACCCCACTGGATTCTCAAAACTCAATTATAAGGTTTAGAATTTTTCATTAAATTAATTTTGTTGAAAAAATTTTCAATGGAAGTGACCCCACTGAATTATAAAACAAAATCTGTGAGTGCACCCTAATCTTAAGAGTGACCCCACTGAATTAAATTCCTGGATCCGCCATGGAGGACATAGGCAAAGATGCACATATTCATGGCCTCATTGATGATGCTCAAATGATCACTTCATTTATTTATAGTCACAATATGATTTTGAATATGATGAGGCAATACATAGATGGACGAGATCTTCTTCCTCCTGGTCCCACTCGATTTGCATCCAATTTTATTTCTTTGGAGAGTCTCATGAAATATTAGCATCAATTAGGCCAATTGATTAATTCTAAGCAATTTTTGCAACATGTAAACACTCCTAGGGCTGAAAGTAAAGATGTTACTCTCCAAGTACAAGATTTGATTAGCAATGCACGGTTTGGGAGATGATTTTCTACTACCTCAAAGTAATAGAGCCTCTAGTACTTATTCTTAGAATGGTTGATAGTGATGATAAAAATGACATGGGATATTTGTACGAGGCAATGGATAGAGCAAAGAAAAATTTGAGGGAAAGGAATCCCAAAGCATACTGAAAATGGTGGGCCATCATAGACAAGAGATGGGAGATGACTCTCCACCATGATCTTCATGTTGCAGGTAATTTATTGAATCTAATTAATTCCTGAATTTTTATTATACCATGCTGAAAATTCTTATCATATGCAGGGTATTTTTTCAACCCTAGATTTTAATACAAAGATAATATGCATAATGATGGAGAAGTGATGAGAGGCACCATGAATGTCATCACTCGCCTTGCAAGAACAATGAATGAGAGATTAGATGCAATGACAGAGGTAGGATAGAATGTTTTCTTTTGCATATGTATGCATGTTTCATTTTGCAAGACTCATTTGACATATGTTATATCTTCCATTTTGTAGGTGGAGAGGTATAGGATGAAACTTGGGATACATGGAGGATATGACATGAGATGTGCAGCTCAAAGACTCACTCCAGGTTATTTTACATGAGAATTGTTTGCCAAAAATCATAAATTTATCACATTTAAGAATTCACCATTATAAACTGATTAATGTTCACTCCTTTTATTGCAACAACTGAATGGTGGATTCAAGTAAATTACCAGCAAGCTGGCACAAATCCTTTAACGTATGTTGCAGTGAGAGTGTTAAGTCAAACTACTTCTAGCCAATGTGAAAGAAATTGGAGTACATTTAGCCTCATTCACACGAAAATCTGCAATAGGCTGGGTGTGGATAAGCTAGAGAAATTGGTTTAATGCCACTATAATATGCGTTTAAGGGTGAAGCAAAAAGAAGAAAGGCAAAAGTTAGAAAAGCAGAGATTCATGCAGCTAGCTAGTAGACCATTTGAGGAGGTAGTTCTTGAGATAGATGTGGATGAATTGCTAAATGAAGAACACCCTTTACATGCTTGGGTGGAGATGAGAGCTGAGGGAGAGATACCTGAGCTTCATCCTGATGATCGCCTGGTTCGGGCATATGTAGAAGATGTAGAATTAGAAGAACATGTACCTAGATATGCGTCTGTTCCTGAGAGAGGTCAAAGGCTCGAATTAAGAAGATCTGCCACTGTACAGGATACTAGACTTTCTTCATCTTAGCCAGAATTCAGAGGATCTACCTCTCAATTGGACCCAAAAAGAAAGAAAAATGCAAGAAAAAAACAAAGTCCAACAAGGAAAGAAGAACAGAAGAACTAAGAAGAAAATCACAAGGTGCAGAGGACTCTCCTGAGGAGAGTCAGGAGACACATATTGGGGAGCCATTTTATGAGGCTCCATCCCTACCATCTTAGTTGGCTAGATTATATGAGGCAGAGCAAAAACATTATCAACGTCAAAAAAAATGCATTAGAAAGGAAAATCAGTTGGGAGTGATGACTCCACTCAATCACCTGATGATGATGATGGTGATGATGATGTTGCTGCAGGTACTGAAGCCACAGGAGGTTATGGGTTTGGGGGTATCCTTTCAGGATATGAGGATTATTCAGTACCACCCCATCAACAAGAAGGAAGCCAAAGGGAAGCACAAGAACAACATTGGGGATATGAAGGCCAACAAAGGGAAGCATGGCATGATTGGGAATATAAGCCTTCTTATCCACCTTTTTTTAGTCCCCCAAAATTGTCATATTTAGATATCAGCTCTAGTAGTGGGACAAGTTACTTGGGCAATATTCAAACTACTGGGTATGGTAGTTTCTTCACTTCAGGACAATCAGGAGAAAGTTCAAGCCAACAAGCAACGACACCTCGAGGCATCCAAAGAGGATTCCAAGACATTGCCAATTCTTTGTTTGACTTTGGATATACCCAGTATGGAGGATATGACATAGTTGTCAAGGCGTCAAGGCGACCAAGGCGTAGGTGGGGTCTCGGATCGCCTAAGCGCTTAGGCACTCGCCTAAGCGGTGCCTAGGCGTTTAGGACGGAACCAAGTATGAGTTGTTTTCAAGTGTCTCTCTTACATGATATTTATGTATCTATAAATATATATAATGATGAAAATTCAATAAAAAATATCATGATATCACAGACATAAAGACAATGAAAGCAACAAAAATTAAACTCCAAGTAAACAAACTCACATTATATATGATAAAGTCATAAAAAATCTAAATTGACATCTTCAAATAAATAAACACACTAAATAAGAACAAGAAGTGCAAATATCATTCTATCATCAGAAAACTAATTTTCAACTTTTAAAACAAACCAGTGAATACACATACATGTAAATATGTTAAATAAAAATAAGAAGTGCAATATCTTAACACACTTAAAACAAGTAAAAACTAAATGAGTCAATTACATAATCCCATAACATGTCTAAAAATTGAAAAGAAATTAGAAAATGACAAGTCTCATGTGTTTGGGTGATGATAGTTTAAGTTTGACCAAATCCTGAGAGATCTCAAACAGACTAAGTGCTGTCAGTAGGAGAGCGGCACCCTTGGAGAAGTCATATGCACGTTTGACTATTTTTACCGGACTTTAGATTTTTAGTGTTCCATATGGTTTATTTGAATTATCAAATTTTTAGATAGGTCAAATTATGAGAGATTAGAAAGTTAGCATTTCGCTAAAATCATCGAAATCGTGATTTTCTTCTTCGATGGGAGAGTTGACTTTTTTTTTGTAAGAGATGATTTTTTTGATATTTTTATTGGATTCAAATGGGGGGTACTTCCTTATTTACATGTAATATCTTAAGTAAATGAAAATTGTTTCATTTACTTAAATGATATTCAGGTAAATAAGATGTTATCTGGAATCGGGTTGGATCCAGCCCTGAAAACTGACCTGAATCTGCTGTCTAAGTGGGATATTGCGAATCCCTAAATGGTCTAGGCGCGCCCAAGCGCCCCTGGCGTGCGCCTTGGCCGCCTTAGCGGCGCCTTGGGGCGCCTTTTCTCCTCTTAGAAAGGCGAGGTGTTTTAAGGCGGCTAAGGAAGCGCCTTGGCGCTTAAGCGGCGCCTAGGCGCCGCCTAGGCATCCGCCTTGACAACTATGGGATATGAGTATGGGCCACCTGTTCATTCTCATGAGGTAGAGGATGAGGGTTCAAAAATGTCAAATTGAGAAGGTATTTTTATATATTTCATGTTATCAATTTGTACATATATCTATTTTTCCAATGTATGAACATAATCATTATGTCGTTTATCATTGTTATTGTTCTTTATGATACATGAACATGATAAGATTTGAATTTCATTGTGTTTGTGTTCAATGAATGTTGTATGTGTTTTCATAAATTTCTGCAATTTTTACTGATTTTCCCCTGATTTTTTCTCAATGTTTTACAATTTTTTAACATTTTTTAACCTGGCCGATCTTGGATCAGCCAGACTCCATTAGAGTCGGGTGGATCCGCGGATCCGACTCGACTGGGGTCGGGATCGGCTGGGTCCGACCCAGCCACCCGACCTGACTATGCCATCCATGCCCCACTCAGGTTTGGACATTGCTTCAAGAATAGACTTATGAGTAGAAATAATAGAGATAGATAAGGCGAATTGGCGAAAAGATGGAGATAAGGCATTATAAGAAATAAAGTCTTCAAGAGGATATTTATTGTTAGATCTCTTTCCCTTGCGTAGAGCAATGGGAAGATCAAGATCAGAAACAGGTGTTGGAGTGGGCTCACCAAGAGAAGGTGAATCCTCTGATGGAGGAGGCGATGTTAGCAGAGCATCCTGTGAAACTGTATGACGTCGCTGATAGACCTGTCCATAGCATCTGTCTTCACCAGAAGTATGAGAGGGCCCACTATCAGCAACATGTGCAGTCTCGGGAGGAAAAATAACTAAGGAGAGACGAACACTAGGAGGTGAAGAAATAGGACAATCACCAGGTGGATGAAGGAATGGGACGAGCACTAGATGAAGGGGCAACACGAGGAACAGATTGAAAGAAGGTGACATCCGCTGACACACTTCAAGACCTGGGATCTAGACAACGATAGCTTTTTTTAGTTCGAGAGTAACCCAAAACGATACATGGGATAGAATGAGGAGACAACTTGTCTGATCCTGATCCAAGAGAATGAACAAAACATTTGCAACCAAAGACCCGAGGAACAAGGGAGAAAGGGTTTTTCATGGGATGGAGACGAGAAAAAGGAAACTGTCCACCAAGAACATTGCCTGGAACCCGATTAATGAGATAGCAAGAAGTGAGAACTACATCACCCCAGTAGACTTTGGGTACATGCATATGAAACAGCAATGTCTGAGCAACATCTAAGAGATGACAATTTTTATGCTCTACTACTTCATTTTGTTGGGATGTTTAAGGACATGAAATTTGATAAATAATCCCATGAGATGAACAAAAATAATCAAAGGAGGACTGAACATATTCCAAAGCATTATCAGTACGTAGAACCTTGATGGACATAGAATACTGATTCTTTAGTCCTTCATAAACTTTTGAAAGATTCCAAATACATTTGACTTGGACTTGAGTAGAAAGAGCTGTCATTCGAGAAAAATCATCCAGAAAACTAACATGGTACCTATAACCTAGTCTGGAGGTAACATGAGAGGGCCCCCAGTTATCTGAATGGACAAGGTGGAAAGGAGCATTGCTCCGTTTATTTTGACTCAATGGAAAAGAAACACGATGATGCTTGCCAATCTCACAAGCATCACATTGAAATTTATTGACAGACTGAAGGAACAAACACAATCCCCTGAAGTGTAGAAAGTGATGGATGCCCCAATTTGCAATGCCACTGATATGGAGTCTTTGATGAAGACAATGCTTGAGATTACAGGAGTGGTCCATCAGCAAGATAATACAGCCCTCCGGATTCACGTCTGCCACCGATCAACTTTCTCGTTTGGAGGTCCTGAAAAACACAATATGAAAGAATGAATGTTACAAAACAGTTCGTGGAATGAGTCAAGGCACTAATAGATATTAGATAGTAGGCTAACAGGAAATTTGGGAACATATAAGACATCTCGTTAGGTAAGAGAGATAGATGTCACAGTCCCTTTTCCTGCAACCATAGAATAGGAACCATCTGCAACATATACTGGAGAATGTGTATGGGATGTACAAAGTTCAGAAAATAGGCTGCTATCACCTGTCATATGACAAGATGCTCCTGAATCCACAATCCAGGAGGGATTATGGACAACATGGGCTCTACCTGGGGAAGCCACAGCATGGAAGGAGGTCGAGGTAGATGTTGAAGAAACCTTGATGATGTGCTGAATAGCCTCTTACTCTTCTCGAGAAAGCATTACTCCTCCTTCCGGCGCAGGAGAACCCGTATGTGTAGCTGCTTGACTCACAATAGCGTCAGTAAAGGCACTGAGGTGTGCCGTAGGCTTCGCCTTGCTCCCTCCTCTTCCATATTTCTTCCAACAAAAGTCTTGAGTGATGATTTGGTTTTCCGACGCAGTGAGAGCAAGGTGGGCGCCCCTGTCCACGACCTCGTCCGCGACCTCTAGCAGCACGAACAAATGCCCCTTCGGAGTCACTTGCATCCCTAGAGGTCATGACAGACTGTGTGCCTGAGGCAGGTACGGGCTTAGTACTAACCCGCAACCATAGTTGTCAAGGCGGACGCCTAGGCGGCGCCTAGGCGCCGCTTAAGCGCCAAGGCGCTTCCTCAGCCGCCTTAAAACACCTCGCCTTTCTAAGAGGAGAAAAGGCACCCCAAGGTGCCGCTAAGGCGGCCAAGGCGCACGCCAAGGGCGCTTGGGCGCGCCTAGACCCTTTAGGGGTCCGCAATATCCCACTTAGACAGTAGATTCAGGTCGATTTTCAGGGCTGAGTCCAGCCCGATTCCAGGTAACATCTTATTTACCTGAATATCATTTAAGTAAATGTTATAATTTGTTGTTTCATTTACTTAAGATATTACATGTAAATAAGGAAGTACCCCTCATTTGAATCCAACAAAAATATCAAAAAAATCACATCTCTTACCAAAAAAAG
This sequence comes from Colocasia esculenta, assembly GCA_014218235.1. NCBI lineage: Eukaryota > Viridiplantae > Streptophyta > Magnoliopsida > Alismatales > Araceae > Colocasia > Colocasia esculenta. Next base: position 864,682 of record JACBKR010000945.1, read on the forward strand.
TCAACTCTCCCATCGAAGAAGAAAATCACGATTTCGATGATTTTAGCGAAATGCTAACTTTCTAATCTCTCATAATTTGACCTATCTAAAAATTTGATAATTCAAATAAACCATATGGAACACTAAAAATCTAAAGTCCGGTAAAAATAGTCAAACGTGCATATGACTTCTCCAAGGGTGCCGCTCTCCTACTGACAGCACTTAAGTCTGTTTGAGATCTCTCAGGATTTGGTCAAACTTAAACTATCATCACCCAAACACATGAGACTTGTCATTTTCTAATTTCTTTTCAATTTTTAGACATGTTATGGGATTATGTAATTGACTCATTTAGTTTTTACTTGTTTTAAGTGTGTTAAGATATTGCACTTCTTATTTTTATTTAACATATTTACATGTATGTGTATTCACTGGTTTGTTTTAAAAGTTGAAAATTAGTTTTCTGATGATAGAATGATATTTGCACTTCTTGTTCTTATTTAGTGTGCTTATTTATTTGAAGATGTCAATTTAGATTTTTTATGACTTTATGATATATAATGTGAGTTTGTTTACTTGGAGTTTAATTTTTGTTGCTTTCATTGTCTTTATGTCTGTCATATTATGAAAATTTTATTGAATTTTCATCATTATATATATTTATAGATACATAAATATCATGTAAGAGGGACACTTGAAAACAACTCATACTTGGTTCCGTCCTAAACGCCTAGGCACCGCTTAGGCGAGCGCCTAAGCGCTTAGGCGATCCGAGACCCCACCTACGTCTTGGTCGCCTTGACGCCTTGACAACTATGCTCGCAACACTGTTGCAAAGGCATCCTCTAGAGTAGGGATCTTTGTGTCAGCTAAAAGAGTATCACGGACATGCTGCAAATGATCATCTAATCCTGACAAGTACTTTGCCACAATGAAGTTCTCTTGTTGTCGTTCCATTGTAGCTTTGTGAAGAACTATAGGTTTATACAATTGTAACTCGTTCCACAGGCCTTGTATTTCAGAAAAATACTGTTCCATAGGTCTACCATTTTGTTTTGTATTGAACGGTCGGAAGTACAGGTTGTAGACGTGTAAGATGTTTTTCTCACCCGAGTATGTGCACTTAAGAGACTCCCACATCTGCTTGGTTGTATCCAGGAAAATAATGTTATTGAATATATGGGGTTCACAACTATTCCCCAGAATAGAGATCACAGTGCCATCATCGATCTTCCATGCCTCATATTCTTTGTCGGTCTTTTCTGGTGGATCCTTTTCTATATGTCGAAGTTTCTCGACAGAAAGTAACAAGAAGCAGAACGCCCTGCTCCACTGGTGATAATTCGTGCCATTCAACTTCAAGGAAATAGACGCCATATGATAGTTCTTCTCGTCAGACTGCTGAACAACCCCCAAAGTCTTTGAAATGCTAGATTCTTCCATACTAACCAACACTAATCTCACTCAAGATAATCCACTGGCCAGAAAAAAAAAACGACAAATAATTTCTTCTATAATAAGGTGTGTCAGCACATACGGGCATGACGAAGAAGAATAGGCATGTTGCCTATGCACTGCCCATTGTCGAGGAAAGGGGTCCCTACGAAGCCCCTTTGCTAGAAGACAACAGGCTCCCCCTGAATCTTAACTTTCGGGACGAAGATGACTCACTGCGAAGAGAGGGTCGGGGAGAGATCCACCTTTAGAGGAGAGTGCGGCTGCTCCCCTTCGCCTGAGATCCACCGACGCGTACACCAAGGAGGCCTTTGCGCCTTCTACCACCTGCCTCACACAGCGGTCGTACCACTGGCCGGTGGCCCTTGACAACCGTTGCACACGAAGAGGAAGAACCTCTATGTTAAATGTCAGGTCATGGAAGGTAAATCTGATATGCACCTCTATGTAACTAAACCAATTTTAATTTTTAGGAAGAACCTTTATGTTAAATATCAGGGCATGGAAGGTGAATCTGATATGCACAAAACTTCGTATTGCTCATACAAGAGCGAGGAGTATTGCTTTTTCTTTGGCCTCAACCATGGAAGGAAGAATCGCTGGGATCGAGCCGGAATCGCTCGATCCCGGATCGGATCGACCCCTAAGGATCCGATTCCGCCTTGAAGCCCTCCAAAATGACTGATTTCCGGCTGGATCGACCCAACTCAGCAGGATCTGAGTTGGATCGCTCGAGTCGAACCGGGATCGATCGATCCCGGCGCGATTCCGTCGATCCGGCCGGTTTAAGTTCGAATCTGAACTTAGATCGCCGGATCGACCCTTATCGGGCAAAGTCGATCGATCCGGCGTCGATCCGGCCCGATAAGGGTCGATCCGCTCGATCCGGCGCGATCCCCCCATAAGTGCGCCCCTTCCCACCCGAGGACACCAAAACCTGCAGGTTTTGGTGTCAAGGGAAGCACGCAAGGTGCTCCCCCTTCCCCCCCAGCTCCGGCGGCCTCCTCCAGCTCCGACAGCCTCCTCCCCAGCCGGCCTCCTCCTCCTCCTCTTCTTCTTCTTCTTCTTCTTCTTCCTCTTCTCCTTCCTCTTCTTCTTTTTCTTCTAAACCCTTTGTTCTCTTTGAAGCTTAAGGAGCACATCCAAGGGAGATCTTCTTGAGTAGATCTCAGGAGATCGTACTCAAGCGAGGGAGAAGTTGTTCTTCTTAAGGTATATATATTTTTTTAATTTCGAAATTTAGTTACAAATTCTGAAAAATTTGAAAACACATGTAGACATGTTTAATCTTCTTATATCTTCTTATTCTTCCCCTAGATTTTGTCAATTAGACAAAATCTCTAAATTTCACCCTAATTGGCTAATTAGAGTTTGGAAATTGGGGCTTTTGTTGTATTAGCACAATTAGAGATCAATTAAGTGTTTCAATCACTTAATTGACTTAATCATGCCTTTGTTTGATAATGTAACTATTTACTTTCATGAAATTAGAGAAAATCTCCTAATTTCACCCTAATTAGGGTTTAAAAATTGGGGCTTATGTTGTATTAGCACAATTAGAGATCAATTAAGTGTTCCAATCACTTAATTGACTTAATCATACCTTTGTTTGATAATGTAACTATTTAATTTCGGGAACTTAGAGAAAATCTCTAAATTTCACCCTAATTAGGGTTAATATTAGATGTAATTATGTTTATAATTTTATACTTACACATGAATGTGTTTCTATTCTTAATTTGTTATAGGATTAGCAATTATGGCTGATGAGGGCCACGAGGAAGAGCAGTCACCAGGCCCACAAGTAGACATTGGATGGAAACACAGTGTCCTTATTGACGCTGCCTCTAAGAGAGTGCGGTGTAACCACTGTGGGAAGGAAATGAATGGAGGCGTATACCGCCTAAAACAACACATTGCAGGTATTGGAACAAATGTAGTAAAATGCAAGCATTGTCCACGGGAGTTAGTGAATGAGATGAAAGAGTACATGGCTGGAAGACAACAACAATGAGGCATACGTATTCAACATCAAGAAGAACTGCATGAAGAGATTTCTGGGAAGGGAAAAAGTAAGGCTGCAATGAAAGGAAGACAAATTCCTTTTGATGTTGAGGACTCAGATGATACAGATTATGAGGATCTCTCACCTAATGAGAGAGATTATCGAGAAGGACTACGGCAGAGTCGGCGTGCTGCCATGTTAGAAAGTGACATGCGGAGGTTCCATAGTACAAGAGAAGGATCATCATCAGGGGCTAGTGTAACACGGCCACCGGCACCACCTATCAGGAGAGGTGGTTCAATGAGAGGAACGGGACCAACTAGTGGGGTTGACACATTTTTGCACAGGAAATCTTCATCAAAACAGCCTGGCATAAAGCATGCATTGAAAGGGGTAAAGGCCACAGCTGCTTCCGCCAAACATGCAGTTAAAAACATTGTAAAATGGTTTTTGCATGCAGGGGTCCCAGCCCATACAACATCTAGTCCTTATTTCCAGACAATGATAGATTCAGTTGGTGAGGCAGGCCCAGGTTTGAAAGCTCTTATACCAAAAGAGATTTATGGCAAATATCTTGAAGAGGAATTGACTGAGATAAAGGATTGGGTGGCATCATTCAAAGATATATGGATGGCAAGAGGTTGTACTCTTATGTGTGATGGATGGACAGGAACAACAAGAAGGTCTATGATTAACTTTCTTGTATATTGCAGTGAGGGTACAATCTTCATGAAATCTATAGATACAAGTGGACAAATAAAAAATGCAGATTACTTGTTTAGGCTGATGGATGAGATGATTGATGAAATTGGCGAGGAAAATGTAATCCAAATTGTCACTGATAATGAAGCTAGTTACAAGGCAGCTGGAAGAAAATTGATGGTAAAACGACATCATCTTTATTGGGTCCCTTTTGCAGCACACTCCTTAGACTTGATGATGGAGGATATTGGGAAAGATAAACATGTGCATGACTTGGTGTCCAAGGCGCAAATGATTACTACTTTTATTTATGGACACAATAGAATCTTACATATGATGAGAGAGTGCACAGATGGACATGACATAATTCGTCCTGGCCCAACAAGATTTGCCTCACAATTTATTACATTGGAGAGTCTGCATAAGTTTAGACATGAGTTGGGCACTCTTATACATAGTTCTGAGTACTTGGCACATGTGGCTACATTGAGAGAGGAATCCAGACATGTGGCACATGAGATTTCTTGCTTGGTCAGTGACCATCGTTTTTGGGAGAGAATGTTGTATTATTTAAAGCTAATAGAGCCTCTAGTACAAGTGTTGAGGATGGTTGATGGAGAGGACAAGAATGACATGGGTTACTTATATGAGGCTATGGATAAAGCCAAGGAAATGTTGAGAGAGAAGCATCCGCAGGCATATCAAAAATGGTGGAGAATTATTGATGCAAGATGGGAGTCCACACTCCACCACGATTTACATGCAGCAGGTAAATGTATTATATCTTATTGTGCATATTTCTTATTAGCATGAGTTGAATTTCTAACTTACTAGACATGTTTTGTACATATAGGGTATTTCTTTAACCCTAGGCATCAATATAGTGATTCCCCTCACAATGATGGTGAGGTGCTCCAGGGGACAATCAATGTCATCGGGAGATTATCTAGGAGCATGGACGAAAGAATAGATGCTATGATAGAGGTACGGCCAAGTTAAAAACTTCATTCCATTTTCATGTATTCAATATACTTTTGGAGTTACACTTAGCAACTGTATTATACTGTAGATGGACAGATTTAAACTGAAGTTGGACATCTACAGAGATTATGATGTTAAAGAAGCAGTGACCAGAATGGGTCCGGGTAAGAACCTTCAGACTTTAAGCTCATGCTTACTTCATAACAAAATGACAAATCACTTGTATTATGTGCTAATTCATTGTATGTTTTTTTTTTTTTTGTAAGTGAGTGGTGGGTTATGTTAGACTACAAGACTGGTCAAAGAAGTCCACTTGCAAGGATTGCTATTAGAGTACTCAGTCAGACCAATTCATCTAGCCAGTGTGAGAGAAATTGGAGCACTTTCTCACTTATTCACACAAAAGTGAGGAACAGGTTGAGTGCAACTAGGATTGAGAAGTTGGTCTATTGCCACTACAATATGAGGTTGAAGCTGAAATGCATTAAAGATAGACAAAAGAAGAGCGATGCAAGGCTAATGACTTTTGCAGGTAGTCATTGTGAGCAACGTTTTGCAGAGAGGGAAGCATTATCATCTCAAATTGATGTTGATTAGTTATTTGATGAGGAACACCTACTAAATGCATGGGTGGAAACAAGACAGGAAAGGGATGTTCCAGAATTTGACCCTCGCGATTGCTCATGGGCGGAAGGAGAATTGGATGGAGTAGAGGCCCGAGATCCAGAGCTTAGGGTAAGTGAGGACCAACCTCTCACCCTCGGTCCTCTCTTCTCTCAGCCACGACACTCAGCTATCTTGCCAGAGACATCTAGAGTGCCTCCCACTCAGCCTGCATTAAGAAGAGCTGCAACACAAAAAGAGAGGAGTTCAAAAGCCATAGAGTTAGAAAAAAGAACATATACTAGGCAAAAAAAGAGAAAAGTGCAGCAACCAATTCGTAGTGATGACACCACACAAGATCGATGATGATGATGATGATGATGATGGGGCTGCCACTGGGGCCACAGGAGCTAGCCAGGGATATGCAGGATATACTGGGGCCACAGGTGTAGGGCTTACTGAAAGTTATGTACCAGAAACAGAACATCAAGGAGGCGGAGGAGAAGGACAAGGGCATGGACAAGGGGGATATGAAGGACAACAACATCATGCAGCCTATGAGTGGCCACCTTGGGAGCCAAACTATAGTTCAGGGTCTACTCATATACCTGCATTTCAGCCTCCCATTTTACCGTACTCAGATATTAGTAGCTCACCTTATGAAGTACAAGGAGGATGGAGACCTTGGCCTTCACAAGAACAAGAGCCTAGTGGCCCTAGTGAAGCAACAAGTACATACAAACCGCTTGGTATATGGTGTCCAGCTCCATCACAATCTGGAGAAAGATCAAGTCAACAATTTACACCAAGAGGGATTCAAATGGGTATGCATGATTTAGCAAATTCCCTCTTTGGTTATAGCTACCAAAACCCAAATGATGGTGGCTCATCTATGTCTGGAAGTGGATGTAAAGATTATTAGTCTTCTATCCAATGTAAGTTACATGTACAATGTCTTAAATTTCATGTTTTATGTACTATGAATGCATGTATAATTGATTTTTGATGCAAATTTTAGTTCTTTCAATATATCAGATTTTTTCTGTTTTTCCTGAATTTTTCTGGATTTTCCTGAAATTTTCTGATTTTTCCTGCATTTTTTTCCAAAAAAATAAACATTTTATAGTTTGGCCGATCCAGGATCGGCCAGACTTCCCTGGGATCCAGCGGATCCTTAGATCCGATCCGATCCAGGATCGGATCAACCAGGGTCGATCCTGATCCCGATCCTGCCTTCCATGGCCTCAACCCTCAAGGTTGTATGTACTGCAAGGCCTGAAGATACATTTTTTTCAGCACATAAGCATGCTTCAGCTTTCAGAAAGGGCTAATGTGCTGCTATGCTTGCCTTTGGAAATTTTCTGTACTACATATTTTGTCTTGCTTTTTTTATTAATTTACTGCACATCAAGTTTTTAACTAAATAACCTTTTTCAAGGACTATACTTGTAGAAAGTCACCTATTAGATTTTTAAGCAGTAAATAGACTTGTTCACTCGTTATTGAATATGGGCAGGATGAGCTTGGCTCCTCGGTTGTTTCACTTGATGAAAGTTCTTACAGCGATGTTCATAATCCTTGTCTTTTAACATGTGGAAGAGCATGGGCAATTTCTCTTACATTCAGAGATGCAGTTAATGAAGAGCTTTCTCGGGCGTGCTTTCCAAGAGAAAGCACTGGAGCATTTGATGGCCTTCTGTACAGGTTCATCCTTGAGATTTACAACTGTGTTGCCACTTGTATTTTCCCCCAAACACTGCAACAGGATAAAAGTTCATTGTTGATATTGTTTTTGACTAGAATTAGTGTCACCTAGATTTCCAATAGTGACATCAGATAAAAATGACTTTGCTGCAACTTTGTTGTGATCAATAAATGTTTGGCTTCATGTATGAAGGATAGTGCTAGAACTTAAGAAGGGTTGATATTACACATCCTCAATCCTCCTGTGGACCTTACACTAGGTGTCCGTGTCTCTTTCTAAAAGACTGAAATCTGATCCTGATCAATGTATTCCTGTCTCTGTAGTATATTCCAAAGCGATGCTAGCAGACAATATGATTCATGCGCTAATTTGAGGCTGGCAGACTGGGAAACAGAGAAGATATTACTGGAAACAAAGAATATATTACTTTATTTTTGGTCCACATTAAGTCTTGCTCTCACATGGTTTATGTTTTTCTCTACCAATTAACCTGCACCACAGCCTTTCCATGTCCATATCCATATCCAGATTCCTATTTGTGGGCCAACAAGAATCAGCTGTGAACCTTCTCCCATTAAATATTTCGTTATATGTTTCCTACAGTCTCCTTTTCTATTCACCATCATGAGTCAAGTTTGCCTTCAAGCGTGACCATGCATTTCCTCAAAGTCTGTTATCTATTTTTTCTTTTATTAGATTTAGGTATGCATTAAGCCTCTCTTTATTATAATATAGACTAGGATTTGATTCTTTTTCAACAAGTAACTATATTTAATTAATACTTTTTTACTATTGTTTTTTTAATTAACAAACATCTATGTTATCCTTGCGGTGTTGAGAGATCTTGATTTTTTTTATGTTACTTAGTAAACTCAGGATATGAAAATTGGTATTAGTATCCTACCCAGTTTACTCTTATTTAGAATGAGCTTGCCAGACATGATACCTGGCTTTTCCTTTCACCATCTCAAACATCTAACTTCATGTCTTAGGCTTTCGAAGGGACTGATTTCAGCAAGACAGCTGCTTAGAGAGAGAGAATGTCCAACCTTTCTCCTTTTATATCATTAAGACACAACGTCCATTCAGTTCTAGCCCCACCCCAACCTTGTCCTTTTATATCGGAGGGTCCCCAATCTTATCCTTTTTATATCGCTAAAGCACAACAAACCAGAACTAAAAGACAACCAAACCAGACAATAATGCCCTATTAGAATTAACCTTCAGGGACATTGAAGAGGGAGGGAGGGAGGGGAGGTTGGCCCATTGAGTTCTGAACTCGCCCAACCTTGTCCTTTTATATCACGAAAACACAACCAAACAAGACAGTATTCCCATATTAGAATTAACTGTCAGGGACATTGAAGAAAGAGAGAGAGAGAGAGAGAGAGATCTGGCCCTGCCCCATCCTTGTCCCTTTATATCACTAAAACACAACCAAAGCGGACAATAATACCCCTATTAAAATTAACCTCTGGGAACATTCGAGAAAAACAGAGAAAAACCCAGTCGCCCTATACTGGGCCCTGCCAGCCAAACCAGGCAGAATGGCCCAACCTAGTGAGCTGGTCGCTCACCTCCTACAGGATGTATTACTGGAAATCTAAGACAAGATTGTGTTTTGATGTGTATGCCTCTTGGGAGGAATGTTATTGGAGGAAGGGCAACAAATGGAGGTTTCTCTATCTAAGATAACCTTTTAATAACTAACTGCGAAGGCTAGGTGTTCCTTGGTTACCAGCTGGCTGTACAGGGTGTTGGTCAACACTTCCCCACGGATTATGCATCTGTTGTATTACAGATAAGGAACCACGGAGATGTTGAAATTCATACTTAAGTTTTCTGCCTGGGAGGGGATTGATTTACAGTTGTGAATTTTTTCTTAAAATATTTTCATCATCTTGTTGTCCATGTTTTGTGGAGCTTATTAATTTCCAATTAGATGAAAGAAATCTTCTAATGTACCTGTTTTTTTTTTTGCACAATGTTTTGACAAGATGGCCTATCCTTTCCACTATCGTTACAGTTACTTCTCTATTGATTACTGGTGGCTGTTCCCTGTAATGTGCTATGACTGAACTCCCATAACTATGATGCTTCTCTAAGGAATTTGAGTCTACATGTGAGCACTGCTAATATTTTTGCCTTTAGGTCATCCTTGCATGGTAAGGGACTGAACAGATTCTGGTCCAACGTGGAAGGTTACCATGGACCTTTACTTCTCGCGATATCTGCTGATGCAACAGATACTGGTGATGGTGAAAGAAGTCATGGAAGATGGGTAATTGGTGTAATCACTGCCCAAGGATTTGAGAACAGGGATTCATTCTATGGAGGGCCTGGATATCTCTATGCACTGAGCCCAGTTTTTCGTGTATATTCACAATCTGGTTTGTATACAGATAGATGCTTTCCGAGTTCAACTTCTATCTGATGCTGACGTTATATCATCACTTAACAGGAAAAGGCAAGAACTTTGTTTATTCCCACTTGCATCCCTCTGTGAGAGTTTATGATCCTCATCCCAAACCTGTCGGTTTAGCGTTTGGGGGAACGATAGGCAACGAGAGGATATTTATTGATGAAGATTTTAGTAGAGTTATCGTTCGTCACCATGCAGTTGACAAGACGTACCAATCCGGCCCCCTCCTTCCCAATCAGGTAAAAACTGGAAACAGAGTCTTGGACTAGCTTATGCACACTCTTGCCAGTGTCCTCTTGTCACGTTCATGCTGCTGCAATCGAGGCCAATTTAGAAATGCCATCTTTGTGTTAATGAGCAGGGTTTCTTGCCAACTGAAGCTTTGATCCTGGACTTTGAGGTGTGGGGCTTCGGTGGGAAAGCAGCGAAAGAACGTCAGGAGGCATATAAAAGAAGAGAAGAGCTCTTCTCGGAGCAGCGCCGCAAGGTTGTTGCTAGTCCTCTTATACTACGTGATAATGCAGGTTCAGCGGGCAGCTGATGTCAAACACTCACACAAAAGTGTTGGTTCCATTTTTCAGGTTGACCTGAAAACCTTCGCCAGCTGGGAGGATTCTCCGGAGAAGATGATGATGGACATGATGACCGATCCTAACAGAGTCGAACGTGAAGATCGGTAAATCGATTAAGGTGTGCCTGAATCTTGTGTATAAGTTTGGAGCTGACAGGTAACGCGGTGTAAAGCTATTCAATTCCTGTACATTATGAACCTATGTGTACGGATGAGCATATTTTCACAGGCTTGTTTGCGAACTGGCTCAGTTCATTTAGTTTGTTGCTCTTAATTAAGGCTAAGCTTTTAGGTTTAACCCTGGCGTTAGCCATCTGGATCTGAAGGTGTCTTCTGGTATAAGTAACATGGTAACAGATCTGTAATAGACTACCCTTCAAAGAAAAAGAAAAATCCACAATGGAAATTAATTCATTGAGTAATATCGCTGCAAGTACGTGTAGGTTTGCTGCAAGGTCCAGTTTGACCCGATGAACTTGTGTTTTGTATGTGTCAATGCATGGCTAGGGTGTAAACGGAATCCGATATTCCGACTCGATTCCGATAAAAATTATCGGTTTCGGAATCGGAAAATGATACCGATAGTTTATCAGAATCGATATCAGATGTTCCGATAAGCTATCGGAATCAGAATCGGAATTGAAAAATAATCGGAAAAAGAATCGGTATCGGTTATTTCGATAAATTATCATAAACTTAAAAGGTAAAATTATGATAAACACCTTAGTTTATCGGAATTTCGGTTTCGGTAATGTTATCAGAATCGGAACGGAATCGGAATTAACCATTTCGATTATATCGGAATCGGAACCATATTTCGGTTATCGGAATCGAAATCTGTGTTTCCGGTTCCGAATCTGACCCGTTTACAGCCCATGGAAGTCGATCAAGTCGATTAAGATTTCTTGCAAGTATCTCCCTTCCCTGGGGATCTTTTATCTCCAAGATTAAAAGCTGCTGTGAACATCTGCCCGCTGCGGGTGTTCTTGTGTCATGTTTGCTGCTTCTGGTTGCAAGATTGGTATTAAGTCTGTCTCTCTCTCTCTCTCTCTCTCACACACACACACACGTATCGTTTTTGTGTTCATGTACGTGCGCACATACGTGCATGAATAATCCCATATCAAGATTCGAAGGCAAACGATGTTTTCGTTAGTAATATTTACTATCGCCGATCAGAAAATGTTGGTGTTGTCGAGTTCGGGTTTCATGTTTGTGCGCATGTAGCCGGCCAGCAAATGATGTGTTTTGGTGGCTAACCTTGTCTAAATGTTTACCATCAGACGGAACGTTCGCCAATCTGAAGGTGGTGGTGTTTATGTTTTTTTTTTTTAATCTCTACAAATAAACATATTTTTCTTCTACAAATAAACTATTATTTTTTAGTCCTGAAATTTTCATCGTTGTCCTTATTAATTCTTCCTGTCCGATTCTATAATTAAAGTGTAATTTTATCCTAGTTAAATTACCTTGACAGTGGTAAATGACTACACTACCCTTGGTTTGTTACATTGAAGTCTCAACTTATGCCCTTCCCCCTCTTCATCCCCCTTCCCGACAACAGTTCTGCACCTTGCTGTCGAAAGGCATCTTTTTCAGTAAGATCTACCTAGGCTGCGAGGCCAACTCTTATAACTAACTCGAGGTGGCTTTTCAGACTGTACAATTTTGTATCATTGATTGCGTCATCCTCGTACTTTTAGCCACCTTCTCTTACAACCTTAGTTCATTGCAATCAGAAGTTGCAGTTGGCCACTTGCTCCTGTTGCTACTCATCCAGAAGGGAAGAAGGGGGTTGTCGCCAAGGTCCACTAGTGCAGCTCCTCCAAGATTCTCGGTGACAGGGTTGGATCGCCAATAGCTATTAGACCCTAGCAACAGAACCTAGTCTTAGGAGTCGCTAGGTTCCGTTGCTAGGGTCTAATAGCTACCGTAGCTATGTCAAGAAGTTGGCGATCGAAATGGAGTGTGGGGGAGCCATAGTCGCCCCATTTCTGGCAAGGAAAAGCCACCTCTCTTCCTCCTCCCTGTAGCACACGGAGGATTGTGCCACCAATGCGTTCGGCTCAACACCCGACTTCCCTTGGCTTCCCACTTCAAGATCCTCGCTTTCTTTCCATGCCTCTAGCTTTTGAGACATGATGATGTTGGGCGAGCAAGAGTGCCGGAGGGACCCTACACTTGCTGGTCGGGGGTGAGAGGAGGAGTTGCTCCCATCCGCTTCATGGTCAGTGAGGAGGAGTTTGGCTCCCGTCTGCTTTCTCATGCTGCCCTCAACCTCCAATGCCCTCTCGAACACCCTCAACAACCCCTCCTATGCAGCCAACACCTCCATCTCCATGCTTATTGGCGTTGTCGCCTCCTTCCCCACCCCCTGCCCCAGAGCACCAATTGAAATGCTCCCCTAGGCCGCTCTTGCCCGACCACGTGGACTACCCACTTCTTGCAGTCAAGAACAACATTGTCGATGCGGATCTTGGCATCAGTCTCCTACTCGAGTTGCTTCACAGTACGTCGAACTTGCGGATGACTCTTCTAACGTGCATGATATGATGGCATAGTAGGTGGAGGTAGGTGTGTCGGGGGGGGGGGGGGACCACCATGAGCCTGTGTATGTCCTGTGGACACTACTTTGGTTTGCCATTAGCAGTCGGCCCCCAAAACTCTATCCCTCGATGCGCATGTGGCCACTGATTTTTTTTTTAGAGGGGGGGGGGGGTGGGGCGAATCAATGGGGCGGCTTCCTTGCACTGTTGTTGGCGGTCTGCATACGACAATGGAGGTTAGCGGAAGGCTAACATGGGTTAGAAAAGATTTTGGCCTTTTGATGGTACCAAACTTCTTCGACAAAGAAGTTGGCAACGACCAAGCTACTCCGATGGCTAGACTTCTCTGACATAGAAGCTAGCAACAACCTAGTTGCTCAAACAGCTAAGCAACAACCAAGTTGCTCCAACGGCTACACTTCCACGGCCTAAGGCGGCGGTTCTGTAGGTAGCCGTCGGAGATATCAGAGTTGTTAGTCTTGAGAAAGGAGAGAGAGAGGGGGGGGAGGAGCTTGAGAAATCAAGTTTGAGTATTTTAGGTATTTCTTCTCAATCATTATTTCTTAAACGAAATATTCTTCAAAATATTTGTAGTTAGAAGATTTTAGAGACTAAAAAAATAATAGTTACAATGGAGAGATTATAAAGGAAATACACTTATTCGTAGGGAGTAAACAGTTAAAAACTCTTTTTTAAAAAACTTGACACTTGCTATTTTAATGTTATGTCAATATATATCTCATGAAATGTGTAAAAAAAAATTATTTTTTAAAGATAACTGAATTTAAAGAGAAGGAATTCTCTATCCAATCTCATTTTTATTGTCAAAATAAAATAAGTTAAGTTTATGATTAATTGACCCATAGATCGACTAACTTTTTGCCAAAATAGGCTGACCACTTGGCCATTCTTTTGAGTACATGCTTGGACTGTCGCTGCCGCCGCATTAAGAGTAAGAGTAATAAACTGATGTTCCTGGTTGACGCTGGGCGAAGCGGGACGAAGCGCATCCGTAATTCTCCCTGCGCTCTCATCGTCCATGCGCCGTTTCCCTTCTTTTGTTTTTTGGTTGAAATTGGCCGTCTGGTTGAGATCGAATAATACAGACAAGAACTGCTCATATGATCTGTCTCCATGCACACATGTATATATATAAATTGTCTAGTCATTCTAGCGGCACTACAATTAAGACTTATCGGTGCTCAAAAATATGAAAAAGATTCCAGTTGCAGAGGGCCTTTCCTACACTTAATCTGCACTTAAAAATCTTATAATCATATCCTCCAACTCGCATGCAGAGATTGGAAAACTTCCCTTGGATGCATGACTCAAATTGAGAAGAGCCCAGGTCGCACTATCCTCTACAGCTCCATATCCTTCTCCACATTAGTGCGTACGAAAGATCTCGGTATAATTAATATACTCAGATTAGATTTGTTTTGACTAAAGAATCTCTTATATCTCATATTTCGCCGAAATAATTATAAAATCATGAATAAGATGTTTTCCCTGAACTTTTTGAGGTTGAACTTGGTAAGATGTGGTAGTATAAATACTTGAGAGTACAATTGTAAATGATAAAAGGGTAGGGTTGTTAGATAATATAGATACTATTAAAAAGAGTTCGCAATTAAATGTTTCCACAGAACTTTCTTTGGTTGGCAGATGGGTATAAATGGGAAGGAGATGAAGAATTGTAATGGAAGTTTTCAACTCTCATGGATCTCTATAGTAATTACCACTAGCTTTCCAATCTCTCTCCTATCTTTCTCTTCCTTCTTCCCATTTTTAGATTAGCCAAAGTATTCTTTCTAGGAGTACGTAGAATAGGAGATTGACACTTTATGGATGGTGTCTGAGTCCTCTCCGACCCCCTCATAGAAGATCTAGAAATTATTCGTATGATGCTTCAAAAGTTCTTGGCTGAGATGAAGAATGATGAAGAGATCCGCCAGCAAGAGCTCTCAAGTTTGAAATTTGATGATAGATTTGGAGTTTGCTAGCTTCAAGACACTACAAGAGAAGTGAGATTTGTCAACAACTTTTTGTCAGCGGTTAAAAATAGCCGTTGATATATAATATATATGTCAACGGCTACTAGAGGCCAACGACTGTGACCGTTGACATAAGCTTAACATATGTCAACAGCTACTAGAGTCGTTGACATAAGATTAACATATGTCAATGGCTATTGAGAGCCGTTGATATATGTTGATCATATGTCAACGGCTTCTGGTAGTCGTTGACATAAGTAACATATGTCAATGGTTATTGATGAGATTTTTCCCGCCTGGACAGCAAAAATATTTGTCAACGGCTATGAAGAGCCGTTGACATATGTTAAAATTTTTCATTAAAGAAAAAAACCCACCCACCCACCCACCCACCCCCCCCCTCCCTGCTCTCTCCCCACCTCGGACCCCTCCTCTCCCCATCTTGCCCCCCTCCCTACTTCTACTCTCTCTCTCTCTCTCTCTCTCTCTCTCTCTCCCACACCCCGGCCCATACCTATCCCTAGAGTAGGAAGCAGATTAGCATGACGAAGAAGGAAGCACAGATCGACATCATCGATCGGTCCTTTGGCTTCCAAACTGTTGTGGAGATGGCACAGTAGGCCATCAACATCGCACACGTCGAGGCTAAGAGCGCCATCAACGGCATCGGCCTGGTGAAGCTGATGGGCCGCAGCATCGGCCACATCTCCCTCCACGCCACCTTGAGCAGTTGCGACGTGGACTGTTGCCTCATCCCGAAGAACGACTTCTACCTGGAAGGCAAGGGCGGCCTATTCGAGTTCCTAGACCAGCGATTGGGGCAGAACGGCCACGTGGTGCTCGTCGTTGCCGAGGGGGCTGGCAGGATATGATCCCCAAGACGCAGAAGGAAGAGAGGGATCCCTTCGGCAACCCCATGTTCTTGGACGTGGAGCTGAGAGCTGATGCAGTGCTGAAGTCTGAGCTGAAGCGATGGTGGGAGCGAGAGCTGTCGCGGTGCTCGTCGGCGGCATCGTCCGCCCCCTCCAAGCCATCAGCTAGATCCTCGTAACCCTCCCCATCAGCAGTGGCGGCGGCGCTGGGAAGGATTCCTCCTTGACTTCCTCCTTTGCCGTCTAGAACTACAAAGCGATCGAGGCACCGAGATGCTCTGCAACTTCAAGGAGATGTGACGGCTCCGGATCGAGCTTCTCGCTGGCGAGGTGAGCGTCAACGACAACAAATTATTTTTTTTTTTAAAAAATGGCTTTTGTCAGCGGCTGCAAGTACCGATGACATATTATTGATATGTCGGCAACCAACAACCGCTGACATATGCTCTATATATCAACGATTGGTGTCTGCTGACATATCCAATTTATGTCAGCGGCTATATGTCTCATTTGTCAATAGCTAAAATTAGCTGTTGACAAATATTAGTCGACGACATATTTGTCAACGACTTTATCAACGACTATGGAGCCGCTGACATATATTTATGTCAATTGTCAACGGCTATACATATTTTGTCAACAATTTTGAGTCACTGACATATGTCTTCTTTCTTGCCGTGAGAATTAAAGGCCATCTCATTTTGATTCTCCAATCCACAATGGTTATGACCATCCCCTCTACTTGGATGAAAAGAGCAAATAAATAAATATATTTTTTCCATCGCACTCCACACGGTCACAAGGTTACCATTGCTTCTTCCACCTCCAAGGTGAAGCATTAGAATGGTATTCGAGTTTTCTTGCTACTAGAGCTTCGGCTTCTTGGTTGGAATCTCTGGATGGATAAAATTGTTGCGTCTGCCACCAATTCAAATAATGGGGATATAGGCTTCAAAGAGAGATTTCTTGCTACATATGAGGACTGCGTTCAGGCTTCTTTACAACCACCTAGTGGACATATGGCAGCAGCTCCTTCCTCTACTGTTGTTGCTGCCATTGAAAGCTCCGTGTTAGATTCTAAGTTATCTTCTTCTTGGACCAATGTTCTTGGGTCCATGCCAAACGTCTCTGATGAGATTTCCACTCCACAACCTTTCACAGTCATCGAAGGGGGTCGCTGGCTGCTACCCAAAAGACGATCGTGCCCAACAATATTACCAGCATGATCAGTCCAAGTTTTTCCAAGGACTTCCCTATGGTTTCCATTTTCCCTATTGCACATTTTATTGTTGGCGAATCTTGCATCAGGAAGGCAGATGTAACAGAGTTCAAGAGTATGGACATGATGCTCGATGAGTCAAGTGCAATCTGTTGACAAATCAACAACACAGCCAAAACAAAGAAGTTGTATGTGGGTGTTTGTAAGATGCTCAATGAAATCTGATAGGGACATCACCTCATGCCGCTTCATATAGATTACGCTGCATCTTCTCATTATTATTTCAACTATCTGGATAGGGCAGAGTAAATCTAAAAGAATGTATCTCCGCAGACCACCATCCACCAGCATACTTGAGTTTGCTTCTGTTTTCTATTTGAATGTTCAGCTGTGTACAACCTGTTTGATGGAATGGCCAATAAAATTCATAGGCATTGTTCGCTGGCAGCGACTTTTAAGAATCACACAACAGAACGCCAACATCATATTACCAGCCATCTGCTAACATGTAATTTGGCATCTTGGCATGTCTAGCATCAGGGATCAAGAGCTACTCAAACACCAGCAGCCGGACATCTAACTTCTTTAGCATACTCTCACCCATTACAGCATGCAGCCGACTTGGACGAAGACACCATTCTCCACAATTGTGTTTCACATCTGCAGCAATTCATGTTTTCTCTTATGGGTTCTCATCTATCCGAGGAAATGCCCCACACCGACTCCATTTTTTTGGGACCATCATTATTCGAGTGTTTAGCATCTCATGACTACATGTGCACATTGTTTTTTTTTATTCTATATTTGGTTCACTGTACCTTCAGAGCAGCTGCCATCCCAGTCAACAATGACATCCAAGCTCGACGTTGCAAGGGGGAGGTATTTGATAGGGCTGTAAATGATAAAATGGTAAGATAATTAGATAATATAGATATTAAAAAGAGTTCACAATTAAATATTTCCACGGAACCCTTTTTAGGTCGGCGATGGGTATAAATGGGGAGGGAGAAGAAGAATTGTAACAGTTATGGATTTCTATAGTAACCAGTAGCTTTCCTATATCCGTCCTATCTCTCTTTCTTCTTCCCATTTCTAGATTAGCCGAAGTATTCTTGCTCGGAGTATGTAGAACAGGGCGTTGATCAAGTCCCGGCCACCAAGCAGCTGCAACCGTGTGCAGATTTCAAAGTGCTCTAATTTTTGCGTTTTACATCAAAGCAAACGACCATATGACAGCGATGCCCATAAAAAAGATCCTGACACCGCGTACGAATGTTATCATCGATAGGATTCCGCTGAACGATTAGGTCAAATCTTGAACCTATTCGTTGAAATAAATAAGGCAAAATCCATTTCCCAAGGCTAAAATGAATGTTAAGAAGATGCTGCTTTTCATACACAAATGAGGCTTACAATATTTTCCATCAGTTTTGACGCTTTACCTGGATTCTAGACAAACAAAAATTCTAGAAGAAACAAATCCCTTAGAACAGCAGATTGTATGAAAAAAAACAGTACGAATGTGAGAGGATGAGGCATATTTACCGAGCAGGTGACTAACAGGGGAGATGTATTAAGGGAAAAACTATCAGACTCTTCTGCTTGTTTCTTTATCCAGTTTAATTTTCTTTCTGCTCTGCCTCTCAATCGTCTGAGGAAGAGATGCCTCATGCACATACAAACAGTCAGCTCCACGCCTACATCCTCGTGGGCCGTTAAAATACATACATGGCTTTGGTATTTTCGGCTTCGGATCCCGGGGTACTGAACATTGGATACCCTGCTCTGCATTGTTACCACCCACAGCTTTGTAAGGGTAGTGACGGTGACCGTCAAAAGGGACATGGTTTGGCTCCAACACCTCCTGTTGTTGGTCTCCACCATGCTGTTGAATCAAAGTCTTGAAATAGCTGATGTTCTTAAATGGAGGTCCACTAACAGGTGGGTTTGCTGCTACTTGGATCCCTACAGGTGAGGGCTGCGGATTTGTTGGAGGACGCATCACAATAGGATTTCTCTGGGGAGCTGGAACTGCGCCATCTGTGGTGCAGGCAAGGACGTCCTCAAATTGGGTTGAACAGGTGGTGGTACTGGTGAGGCTGATGTGGCACCTATATGTGGTGGATGCTGCTGTCTTGGCGCTTCATGCTCTGCCATCAACTTTTCGATCAAGTTGGGGTTGCTAAGGATTTTGATCAGTAAATCTCGATCAATAAGGCTTCCCTCCTCGCTGCTCCTGATCAATGCTGTGAAGGCGGCGGAGGCAGCTGCCACTACATCTGGTTCAACACTCGGAACAAAACTGACAGCTGGTTTTTCACTCGTATGCATATCTGAAGCACATGACTCCCTGTTGCCTGCCGGACCTTGTGTGTTCAAGTTCAACACAGTTGGTATCCTAACATCAGCGGCTGCGTCTGCATGTTGCACTAACCTAGAAGGGTCAAGTGCAGCTTGTAGGTCAAGTTCATCTGATGGATCTTCTTCAATGGCGGTCATGGGGATAAGTGGTGTCTGAGCATCATCGTAGTGGGTCTCCTGTACATCCGATGAGATCGGACTGGACAAAGATTTGATGGGCCATTGTTTAGTGCATAGAAAATAATGATCTTAAGCAGGAATCGTATCAGTTGACACGAGGGAAGACAGGAAGACATCTCACTTTGGAGGTATGGAGGAAGGGCGTGGATAGATTGCTTCAAACACTCCAAGTTGCCTCTGGTTCTGGAGTCCCACTTCCTCACTTTCTTCTCCAGCCACTACTAGCCACTCTCGATTCAGAAATAACTGGACAAGAAAGAGCAAGTAATATTATAAAAAGCACTACCTATTAACGCGGGCAAGATCAGAAGAGAATGTCTCACTTCGATAGGGGTGCTCCACTTGATAACTGGAATCTGTGAAATCCCCCTATTGAATTGGTATGGAAGCAAAGCAGCTTCAAAGCCAGGTGGCAATGACTCATCAGAAGTCAGATCTCGTGAATGCTGAAGCCATGAAGTCTTTGCTTGGAGATGGTCTTGAGCTGCAGATCCAGATTGAGAAGGGGTATCCTCCGACAAAAACAGCCTAACCTATAAGATACCATTGTCCCCTTGTGGTTAAAAAGTAATTATGAGGACCAAAGTGAAAGAATCTAAGGTAAAGAAAGCTTCCCAGATAGAGACAGAAACCTAATGAATCTGGCAAGGAAGCCACTAAATAATTTACAAGCATTAGTAACAGAAAATACTGACAAACTACTTATAAATAATAACATCGACGAACTCATTTACTTAGAAACAAATAATGATCACCAAGAATGTTTCCATAAACAAAAGGGCAAGGTGTTCCAGAAAATGGAGAAGAGAGACAGCCCAAAAATGGAAAAAGGGGTCCATAATGGATCTAGGCAATCACATTGAATGACAAGTTCAATGAAGAGGGAGTAACAGACTGAAGCTTATGGACTGAAGCATAGATAGAGTTAAAAATTAAAAAGAAAGGGGGATAAATCCTTGTTAAGGTGATTTGTATCAAACATGTGTAGCTCTATAGTACATACTATGCACTCTTTCACCATTCTCACCAGGAACCCAAACCAACAATGATGCCAATAGGAAGAACAGGACATCTCTAATCCTAGTATCCTTGCTAATTGATGGCACAAATATGAAATTTAAGGATAGATTTGGGCAAGAACAAAGGCACAAGGATGAGAGCTAGTAAAACATAAGAACAAGAGCTCAACTTGAGTACTAAAATGAATGGCTCCAATACTACAGCTGCACGCAATGAAAGTGCTCACTCAAGCAGCAGTCTCAATGTTGAAGAACAAAAGCCATCTCCAAGAAAAATACTAAGTACATTGGATGGGCATGTAGACAAGAACACCGTGAAGCATACAGCAGGGAAACGATCGGAACATTTGACATGATTTAGGGTTTCACATTTACAAAATACATCTGAACAAGCACATACACATTACATGGTGAAAAATGCATGCCACGAACCATGAGAACTAAGAATATCCCTTCAAAACAATAATATCAATTCTCAGCTTATTCATTCTCTTAAATTGCAGATTATGTTTATATACAAACATACAGGCATGAGATGAACCATGTATATTTGACCAGAAAGTAGACTGAAGAAATGGCAACTATGAATCAGTGTATAAATGGCCAATTATGTGTCAGCGTATATGGCCATTTATAGCAGCTAGTTCAGAGTCCCATAACTACCAACTCATCATTGATCTGTATACTGAGTCCCCACTCAAGGTTAGAACATAGTTGCTTTGATGTTGATAATACTTTGGACATCCTAACCATGACAAAGGATTAGGCATCAGATTTACAGTGTACATTAGATCAGATTGTTGGCCAGAGAAAACAACCATGAATCGAAGAGTGGGCACTGGGCAGCAAACTGCAATAGCTGGTTTGGCATCCTACAAGAATGTAGCACCTACTCCTCATCCATGTATTCCAACCCAAGACTAGGCATAGCTACCTTCATTTTATTACTCATACTTCTGCTTATGTCCAAGCCTTAAAAACCATTTCTATGTTGTTCTAAAGGGATCAGTCAATAGATGAGTACTTCTAGTTGATACTTAAAGAAAGCAGCTATTTTAGTCAGAAAGAACCCCATTTTCAGGTTTGAGCTGATATCTCTGCTTTCTTTTATCACACACTACGCTAGAGGACAAATTGGTCTAACACTGGAAAATGTTGTTCATCAAGATCCAATTTAACCAACAACAACCTCAGTTATTTTCCCTTTTAGTTGGGGACGGAATGCACCTTTGACATGCCTCCTCTTCCTTCTCACTCATTCAGCTCGTCAAGTGGTATGCTAGTGAAGATAGAAAAGCACTAAAGACAAATTGAATTGATCTATCCCTATAGTTCCATTGAGAAGTTTACCTCTTCCTGATGTCAACTGTATTTCCTCCCAAGAGCCTCTTTTCCCCAAGATATTGATCGTATTTCATTCATAGGACTTGTTTCTTCCTGTTTGTTGGTTCTCAATTGTATCCTTAATGCTGTGTTCCTTATCATGAATGAATCATTCTTGTGCCTCATCCGAGCTAGTATACAAACACCAGATGACTCGACAAATCTTTATATATCCATCCAAAAGTTAATAGAAAAACATCTAAGTATCCATTAGACATCCAGATGGTGCTGTACAAGTTAGGCCCTCTCCTTGTCAAGCCTAGTGTCCAACATTCTGGACTTCCTCTGGGGCTAAGATGCAAAAAAACAAGGAGAAGGCAGATGCTTGAGGGGAGAGGTGAGGTTAATGGGATAGAACAAACACCTGAGACACAGCTCATTATGTCCCACAAAGTGGTAGTTCAAAAATTCAATTGCAATGGCTGCAAATTGTCCCCAAAAACACTACAGATGTGTATGCTGAAACATTAAAATTTAAAGATATCATTGAGAAACCTTCTGTTGCTCATACTAAATTTCCACTGTGAAACATGTAAATATGATTGTAACCTAGAACAGACAACCTAAAAAAGCGCATACAAAAAAATGGCTAGCAACATTATCAGTGGCATTATGTTTCTTGAATGTCAAGTAGATCCATTAGTAAACCTTCGTTTAAACACATTACTTTCTGAAAGTGATGTTACCCACTAAGCCTAATCTTACCCAAAAGTTTGCAGTGCAACAAGTAGTGAATTACTTTATAAATATATATAACAATTACAGTAATTTGAAAGTTCTCCCTATAAAATGATAGTTCATCTAGATTTGACAGTTGGATCCTCCATAGGCACCACGTCCATGGGCAATAGTCAATGACTATGGAGATAAGAATAGTACCAACTTCTGTTTATTATGTAATCAACAGTCACAACAAAACATACGGAATCGAATCCCACCGCTGGTGTCATGTGAATAATAACATCTGAAATCAACTAGAGAGACAAGTCCAGGATGAAGCATAATGCTGAACAAAGCAAGAAGCAAGACATGGTTAGAAGGATTGAGAGAAGGCATTTGACAAAGTCAAAATCTCAGTGCACATTCCAGACCTCTGAAACTTGGGGAGAGGATGGAAGCTACGAGGAAGAAGAAAGGCAGAAACCATAAAAATGGTAAGGCAGCAAAGGTCATGGCCATAAGAGATGAAAAGAACACAATTCCCAATATTTTCTCTTGTCCAAAAAAATGCCACTGAAGAGACTGCAAAGACCAAATATTATGGTGTGTGACTAAATCAAGATGCAATAAAAGGCTGATTATCAGAAGACAAAATTAGCCAGAGAGCTGACAAGAAGTGAGTGGAAAAATAAGTAGTGATCAAAACTTAGAGAGGGTGAAAACAGTCAGAATAATTTATATTTCCAGGTATCATGAGATCAGGAAGCCTACCCAAATGCCACTATACAACAAAGTCAAGAAAATGTGAATGAACAGTGTTTCAGAGATAGTTTGACACGTTGAGCATAGAACAGAGGCAGCTACAACAACAAGAAGGCTCTCAATCATGTAGACAGTGGAAGGGACTAAAGAAGCATGAACCCACATGGGTATATAGAAGTAGGGAATGATGACTTAAAATAATTCTCACTGTAGAAACCCACAAAACCAAGGTGTTGAGGTTCTAAGACGTATAAGCACAGGAGCTCCACCTGAATATCCATTAATGCCCATACAGCTCTCCTCTAACACTGCTCCTCACAGCCAAGATGGGCTGTGGAATTGAAAAGGGAGGAGGCAAAAACACCAGAATGGGCCCTGGCCCCTGGCTCTAATACCATGTAAAAACCCACAAAACCCCAGTGTTAAGGTTCTAAGACCCAGGACATATAAACACAAGAGCTCCACTTGGATATCCGATATGGGATTAATGCCCATACATACGGCTCTCCTCTAACACGCACTAACAGGAAATTGTATCCATAATAATATGTTTACTTTAAGACTAACATCTTGATCTCTAGGTCCATGGCCCCACAGTAATTCTTTATGTATACATTTCTCTCACTATCATTCCTTTAGTTACATATATGAAGAATTTGCAAAATTACCTAAGTGGTCCTCTTTCATTTGTCTGTAACTTCAATTTTTATATTGTTCTCTTCTATTTTCAGTAATATCTTGCTATCCTTTCATCCAAGTCTTGAGGGTCATTTCTGTCGGCCAAACAATGGAGAGAATTAGCCCCTACACAAATGCATTTACTCACTGACAATGAGCATCTTCTATTGGATTATGGCATCATGAAAATGCACTCATGTGAATCTGGTCCCATCTGGAAGAACCATGTCTATCTAAACTGAGTAGATCCATGTGGTCAATTAAACTGATCATCAAGTTAGTCTTGCTTAGACCTGACCTACTTTCAGACCATGTTAATGCACGAATCATAAGAATGAACTAATCAAGAATATTTTGGTTTGAAACAATTATGAAGAGAAAGTTCTAGATAAACCGTGGATCGTGCAAAAATGTGCCGTAAGGAAAGTTTGATCATTTAAATATGAAGAATATTAGATGGACTATAAGCAAATCAAGACAAGGTATACATCCATTATAAGCTATGAACATGTGGATGGCTAAAGCTCATAGACAGGAATTGCTGGTAAAGGTAGATGAGTAAAATAAGAATTGATAGAAAAAATGTTCAGCCAGGAAGATATCCAAATGGAACAGAATCGAAAAAGGTTGTGAAAGAGATGACTTCTAATAGATGAGAGATTAAGTGGAGACAGCATATTACAGAACAATGTCCAAAGGATTGTGTCAAAGATCAACATTTTTTTCCCTATCTGGTGACATGTGACAGGAAACTCAAATCGGGTGACAGAAATAAGTTTTCATAGCAAACAGAAGCTTCAGATTTTAGAGCTCTTCTCCAACCTATTTCAGTTGAACAATGTCAACCATCTGGTTTTCTTTTCGTAATGGGAAAATGAGCCATTAACATCTCAGATTACCAACATAATATGGATGCTAGCGTGCAAATTACTTTACATCCAATAAGTGGCATGTTAACTCCTCATCACTCATATAGAAAATTCTACATACAAAGTACATAGGCACAAAGAAAACATATTGTAAATAACCCTAACGGTGATGTGCAGGCTATAAGGATAACAGAAAAAAACAAATATTCCCGCACCATAGTGGTCCAATCTTGGTAACCAGGTAGACGGTAGACACTGTTCTTGATCAACGAAAAGTTCGAAGGGCCTGAATATAAAGGGGAAAGAACCTTTCTGAGGCAGTTGAGCTGGAGATCAAAAAATGACCTCCCTACACAACAGGGACAATTCCGTTTAATTGATAGTGTGTTCATCATATGATGGGACTTGGTGCCCAACCTAAAGATCAATATCAAAGCCATTATCTGGCATGACTGGACTGGAAAGCTTTACATGGTAACAGAAAAAACACAAATATTCAGTGAAGATGAAGTATCTTAGACAATGAATAGCTATCTCATGGCATATTGTCATTCCAAGGGATAATATTAGTTTTTTCACAGAAAGCAGCAAAGCTACACTGAGTGCAATCTGGGATATGTAAAAGGGGTGCAGGAGAGGGAGATAGTCTCTCCTGCTTCAAAATCATGACAGAGACAATATAATGTTAGAAGTGTGGCTAAATACACATTAGCTTAAGTATAATTGACAGGATTCCAAACCCAAGCTTGAGTTAAAACTTAACTATAATATCTGATACTTTTCAAAAACCGAATGAAAGTACTAGCACTTGAAAACACAGAAGATGGAAATGTAAACAATGTTCAATGAATCTACAAGTTCAATATCCATCAACATGTTCAAGTAAAATTCAAATAGATTCATGAACATGCTGAGAGAGCTAAGTCATTTGACAAATGGAGGCTCCAACAGTAGCTTAAAGCTTGACATTAAGTATCATGGCATATGATGAACACATATCCAATTAAATACTTCCACCACTGCTTAGATAAGATGGCCTCAAATAGCTGAATTTGCTTTGAAGTCTCGAAAACATTTAGTATTAGTAATGTTCGCTTCAAATGCTTCAGTCCTTAGCTGCCATTACAACATTACTCCATGATTTGCTTTCTTGTATACAAAAATGATATTGTTTTGCTAAACACCATAAGCATCTCATGTGTAGCCATAAACTTCCAATTTAGTTTATTCAAGATGAGGTTGCATATTATTAGGAATGCACACATAATAACCTGCAATGGGTGTTTAACTTGTAACCAATTAGGAAAAGAAAGGGAATCATTTTATATTCTGCCAACATGACATATAGTGACATGATTGTTACTAGTGTATTCTCCTTCAGGTTTGAAGTTATGTAAAGGCTGTATTCTCCTTCATGTTCGAAGTGTTGTGATTGCTGCCTTCTCCTTCACATTTGAAGTTATGCAAAATAATACTGCAATGCAGAAGATAACCCTCAACAGCTTCCCATGTAAAATAGCTGGAGATACAAGTTCTTCTGATGTGAAATTAACTTGTCATCATACAAGGCCTTATATGAGAAAAAAAAGGATTACGGATATTAAAATGGACTATGTCCATTACTCACAAACCTTGTTACACCATTAGCAACCAACAAGCATGGACACCTCACAGGACTTCAGGGGGAATTACTACATTCTTGCATGTGCTTTTGTTGGAACCATAAATCAATAGGCAGATTATCCTAATGCATCAGATTGATAATAGGATTCATCTTTTGCTTTCCTTGTAATACAGTAATGCCCCATGATGCATGAGGTAATGCATAAGTTCCTGAATTCCTTCTCCAGTCACAAGCTTCAGGTTGAAATCATAAGTTTACATGAAATGAAAAATTAAGTTTTCTCATTACAGCTCCACACCAACACAAATAGTTATTGCTGCATGTTAGCATGTTCTAGCATTTGAGCTTCAGTCTGTTTATCTAATTAGATTTTAGAAACTTGAAGCATGCATTGGAAGGGCAATTGATTGAGATGGGCATGGGGGATCCTCCAGTTGACCATCCAAGTTTCCTTAAGCAACAAAGTGGGGGTAGCCCAGTGGTAGGCCCCCCGCTGCACACCACAGCCGGGCAGACTTCGAGTCTGCATGTTGGCTTGCGCTGTGGCGCATTTAGGCGGATTTTACAAGGTTTTCTGCAGGCTGGCACGTAGGCGCTAAAAAGGACGTTCTTCAGGCGGGGCCTTGGATGGGTGGGAGCAAGGTTTAACGGATCGGGATCGGGATGCGAATCGGATTTCTCTTGATCCGATTCGATTCCCCCCGAATCGACCCGAATCGATCCGCATCGGATCGATTCTCATGGGTATAATATATAATATATCATATATATGATATTTATAATGTATAATATATATTATTAATATGATATAATATATATAATATATCATATATATGATATTTATAATGTATAATATATATTATTAATATGATATAATAATATTATATATATGAGGCGAATCGGACCGAATCGATGGAATCGAGGATCGGGTTTTCCCTGATCCGATGGGATACGGGGGTATCGGGCCGGCTCGATCCGGCACGCCAAACCTTGGGTGGGAGGGGCCCCAGGCCTCGAGCTCGGGGCGGGGTGTTTGCCACCCAGTGGCAACCAAAACAAAAAGAAAAAAAACAAAAAAAATAAAGCGAGCACTTTGGCAGGTGAAACATCGGTGAAATGAGTGAATCCTATCCCTAATTAGGCTGCAATATAATCTTTGATTAACAGGTAGATAAGAAAGTAGATGATATGGGAGCTTGGTTAGAGTAATCTGCCATACACCAGATGCCTTTTTTTATGTTGTCTTTACAGTTTTAGGTCTAGCTGCCCTAGGTTGCAAACAGAAAACCTTGTTCTCAAGTTCTTTCAGGTAATATTAGTTATATTAGGTTCACTGAAGCATGTTTCTTGTAACTTAGATTTGCCTATTTGGTTTGCTGCTCAAAGATTATGTATCTAGGTAACTGCTTTCGGATATAAGTTCTTAAATCTCAAAAATCAGTGCTTTCTTGGCAGTAACCAAGTGAAAAGTTAAAAGCCATTGTTATTTGAAATAGTTGTCATAACTATAGATACATTCTGGAAGGTATAATTATAGATGCAAATCTCTCTGCAGGGTTGATTTATGAGGTGATTGTTAAATTTAAAAGTTTTTACATGGAAATTAACATGATCACTTAAGCTGGTAGGTAATTGGCATCAATGAACCATGGGGATTATATCTACATGGGAAGAATTTGCTTCCTCGCATATGAACCAGTAGTACTGAAGAAGTTAAGATGGGGGTCATTAAGATTCTGAAGTGTTGATATTATCAGATGACGAATACATTTTTAAAGCATTTCTATGGAGACTTGTGAGATCAATTAAGCTGATCGGCAAATTAGCATTGATGAATGATGGGTATCAGATCCACATGGGAACAATTTGACCTCGTGGATCTAAAAAATGGAATTGATCTATGATTCACGAGGGCAATCATAACCTGGTCGAAGAACACGCACAATCAATTGATTAATTGATCATACTGCACCGATGATGAAACAAATTGTTACATTTCAGGTTGATTTCTCGTGGTTATTCTCCCACTTCAAAAAAGTTGCTTCATTTCAAGCTGTTTAACTATTATTGTTGCATTTTTGTTCCTTTATTAGCGAAAGAAATCTCACAACCTTACGAACGATAGATCAACCCACATGGGCTTGCCCATGTTGTCTCAATAAATATGAATAATGGGCTGTGGAAAGAAAAATCAGGGAAGAAAAGGACTTCAAGAGGGATTAATCCAATGAGATTGAGACAATGGTTGATGAAGATATAAATTTTGATGAGGCTAAACGTGGAAAGGAAGGGTAAAAATAAGAGCACGCATTAAGGAAACAGAGTTCTTATTAGAATCTAGGAGAAGCGCCCAGGACAAAAAAGAGAAAAATTGATAGAAATGAGTCCTGAGCAAACACCACATGCATCTCCAACGGACTTGCCAGGATCAGATCCCTCTATCGTTCAAAACGAAGAAGAAGAAAAAGAGAAGGAAGAAATCAAAACGGTGATTTGCCTACATAATCGTGCAATGGCGTCTATACCTGACAGAGTTTCACGTCCGGTGCCCAAGAAACCCTCTTCGACTGCTTCAATCCCGCCATACCTCAACACCTCGCTTCTACAGCTCCCCCAACAAATTCTGAAAACCCTAGCGAAGACGAGAACAACCCTCCAAGTCCCAACCCCCACTACCAAACACTCTCCAGCCGCCACAAGACACACTCCCTCGCGGCCTCGCCGGAAATCCCCCCCGCCCCCTTCGATTAAACAAGTTTAGGCAACAGCGCCGGCACACACAGACGTCAGGCGCTGCTGCTTCTACCCCGCGCCGATCGAACCCGCATGGAAGGCGAAGGGCCGCAGCGGGGCGGGGAAGAAGAACCCTAGAAGGGAAGACGAGAGGACTCCAGATTTCGCCGTCTGCGCGCCCTTTCGATAACAACCAACAAATACGATATTATCGCGTCCGCCAAACGAGCGATAACGCCCTTCGTTGGGTGGCCCCTTTTTATACGTGGACGTGCGTCTAAGTTTGGGGGTGGGGGATGGGGCTCGTGCGCCGTACCTGGTTGCGGTGGCAGGCTCGGTCTGGCGGGGCCCGGCGCGCGCTGGACCAACGTGGGTCGTGGGTCCGCGCCGTGACGGAGAGGCCGAGGGAGCCAGGGGACCTGCGCATCGCTGCGTGCGCGCAATGATGTGATTGGCGCGAAGTGTCTGACTCAAACAGGTGAGCCGATCTGGAATTCCTTTGGTTCATGTTGGGGTTCGTCGTACGTAGCGATTTGTAAAGGGTCGCGGGATCAGGGGTGTACACACGTCTCATCGTTGGCCTCTCACAATCTTCTCATGACTGATGACCCCAGTGGGAGCAGGGGGCGCGTGTCAACGCGGGTTGGAAGGTTAGAGCCGGGGAGGTGCCGCCGTGCCGGTGGGGTGAACTCTATCCGCCCGTTTGAACCGGATCCGACCCGCAACCGAATCCCCAATGGACACGTTCGATCACGATTCACGAGTCATGCATAGAGTAGTAGTAGTGGACGATAGTACTTTTTTATATTTTTTATATGTTGTTGGTCATATTTTTATTATTTTTCATATTAAAAATTGAAATTTTAATATGCATAACAAAGAGTGACAAAAAGAGTGCTACTCTCATGTTCTGCATAATTAAATATAACTCTTTGATATTATGTAAAACTTTCAATAAATAGGTCATTTAGCTCTGTTCTGGGTCCTGGCCTCCAACCTCCTGGTCAGGTGGAGTCAACATTACAGTAGTGATGCAATTAACTATCTCATGACTTGATTAACATGCCAGTTAATGCTTGTTTAGTTGGAGAGTTTATCAGTTTCCGCTTTCCATGTAGCATTAATTTTGATATTTAATATCTACTTGACTCACACTAAAAGTTTGTTTGAATGGACTTTGTTCCCAAGTACTTTTCCTTGATATTTAACGTTCGAAAAATAGTCAAGGAGCGTAAGAAAGATGACGCACTTCAAATAATTTTATTTGTTGAAGGGGTAACAAAAGTTTCTCTCTCTTTTTTAACCAATAGAAATGTTTGGAGCATAATTCACATCATTTTTTTTATTTTTTTTTCGAAGACACTAAATATTTCTCTTAATATTTTAAAATAAAATATTGATATTTAAGACCCTCTATGTACAACTTAGGCTTGTTCGATAACATTTATTCAAAGTCTAAAATCTAAAATACTTAATTTTTAAGATTTTAATTATTTGATAAAATATCTAAAATTATATCTTAATTAATCACTTAAGTCTAAAAAATTATTTAATTTTTAAGCTAAGATGAATCACTTTTTTTTTAGATCGACGATCGAACATAGTCAGATTCTGATACCGGTGATCATCGAAATTCCCGATGGTCGTCGACCAGAATTCGGCGACGGTCGTTGGCGCTGGATTCTAGCGATCACCGGTGGCCAACTCCGATGGCCAGCTCCAACGACTCAATTTCAAAAAAAAAAAAATTACCATTCTGAATTTTGAACTCAAGACCTACCTATTAGAAGTGTGACATATTAACTAACTACACTACAATTCAAATGTTATTTATATTAGTTATTAAACACCTCCTAAATTATATCTTATATATATGATTTAAAAATATATATATATATATTTAAATTTAAATATTTAAAATAAATATTATCAATCGCCACCTTAAGTATTAGGTATTAGATTCAAATCTCCATCGAGGACGCGGTGGATCCGAGTAGAGAGTTAGAGTAGACAAATGAACACGAAAAAAGATTTGGACTCTCAACTAATGAATTGACATATTTTGTATACCAAAAAATCACAATTTGTGGATTGTTATTTATAACCATCCATTTTTGTGCTAATATTTTTAATATAATATGATAGCAGGTAATGATGTTGCGTTACAATGTCTTGGGTAAGACGCCGGGTATGCATATAATTGAAGCACGTAATCGAATTTTTCGCCTAGATTATTTTAAAAAGTGTTATACTTTACATTTTATGGTTATACTATAATCTCAACCATCACTTAATTTCAATGGGAGTCATATAAAAAATAATATATTAAATTATATATCATGTCTTTCTATATTTGTTCATGCGGTGTAGGTGCTTCTAAGTTCCACGCGCTATAAAAGAAGAGAAAGGCTTAGTGCACTTTCATATTACACTTAAAGTGTAATATAACTAAGCACTCATCCCATGTGACACCTAATCATTGTGTTGTCATTTTATCACCTCTCATGTGAGTAGTGTCATATGTGATGAGTACCTAATCATATTGCACTTAAGTGTAATAAAAAAGTACACTAAATCTTTCTCATCAAAGAATTATGATTCTTTCTTAAACTCCTTCCCAATGAAATCGTGGAACATCTTGATGTATGTAAAAGGTTCATCAACTGAGGCACTACTTATTTATGTTCTATAAAATAAACAATATATATATATAGTCAATTAATGAGCACAGAAAATTGGTCCTTAATGAATCTTTAAAATAAAATATAATAAAAAATAATATATTTATATGTTCAAAACTAAGCAGAAAATTTTTTATATCAATGTGACAACCTTACTTGGTTTGTTGTGGAAAAAAAGTGACTTTCTTATCATACATTTATTTTGAATATTAAAGAGATTATCTATTCTACTTGATTTGCGATGGATCCATCAACCGCCAACCAGCAATCCTCCAAGTAGATCTCTTGACCCAAGGAAGTGTACCTCTTTTTGATGTCTCTTTGGAGAGGTCAAATCTTGATTCTGTTGCTTGCCATTGGATGGACTTGAGATTTTGAAAAATTAAATGGCGATCTCCTATGCCAAAAAAAAAGATACGTAAGATGGAACGATGGATAAGGGGGCCATGGGATTGGGATCTCAGGGTAAATTCTTTCGTACTCGAGTTAGAATCAGACAAGAGCTAGAGCAAGTGAGTGACTAATTTGAGATTGCACCTCACACTCAGTTGGGTGTAGAATACATTATACCTTTAGTTGAAACGTTTCCCTCGGGATTTATGTGAGTCAAGTCTCCCCCTCAGGTCCCAAATCCCATGCGATGTGGCTGCAGGTATAGCCACGCATCGGGCATGCGGCCAAACCACCTTGAACGACAGCAAAAAAATGTGGAGAAAGGCTTTGTGCACTTTCAGAAAGTGCAGCACGCCACGTCTTCCTGCACTTCTGAAATTTCATTCGCCCACGTCGACGTGTTCCATGGTCCGCGCCATGTCAGCACAGCCTCCCACCATGCCGCACCAGTGCCCCGCCACGCCAGCGCGTCACCTCCACCCCCTGCGCCGCAGTGACATGACCAAATGTCATGATACCACGGTCAAATCTCACTTCAAATGTTGGCTTCTCAAATTACCCCCTCTCACCTCTTTCCCGCGTTCACCCCCCCTCACCTCCTCCTTCCTCTGCACTTCTGAAACCAGGAAGTCCACCTCTGCTCTGCGAACATCCACGAACGAGAGGAACCTGTGCAAACGTGCAAGGAGGAAATCAGTTCAGGGACCTGTGCGGACATCCAGCATGTGGCCGAAGATGATCCCTAGAAGATAGACACGAAAGGCTTCCAGTGAAGCCACACCACAGGTGCTTCCGGCAAAAACAACGGAGGAGGAGGACACTGCGCCATCAACTTCCAGTTCATCAGACGATGGGGAAGTGACAAAGTATGCAGAGAAAAGTTTCTGGTGCACAGAGAAAAAAGAATGGTGTAGATATATCTCAAGCACAATATGTTTGTGATATAAAACCCTAGTTATTCGGCTTCTCTCTCAAGATTTTTGTTTTCGAAATCTCACTCTCGCTGTAGTTCAGACACATTTAGGACCCTAACATGAGCATTTTTTAGGTCATGGTAAGTATTTTGGAAACCCAAATGTGTATGTGGGTCACATTTTCATATATTTTTAAATTTTTTCATGGCCCGTACGTTGAGATGTTTAGGAAATCCTCAACTATTAGAACCTAAAATACTATTTTTTAATCCTAATATGAGTATTTTGGTGTACATGTTATTTGTCTATTTTTTGAAATGCTCCACAATTTGGGGCATAACCTCAACTTTTCTTCAAAGTCATCTCAATAATATTTTCTACATTTTTTTTTGAGATGAGATGACCATGTTAAACATTTCTGAGCCCCAAATTTGTGCATTCTTCACATCTTAATTTGGGATGCTTATGAAAGCTCCACATTTTGGAGCCGAAGTACTGTATTTAGTAGCCTAACATGAGTCTATTGCAGCTACACTGAGCATTTTGGAGCTCAACTTGCCTTCATATTCATCTCAACAAAATTATTAGGATTGTTTGGATCTTTTTTTTTTTTTTCATGGCATAAGCATTTTGGACTCTCAAATTTTATACATTCTTCACAAATCCAGAAATATTTCAATTTTCATTTGGCATGTCCCATTAATTTGTGACGTTTAACGAATTTTCCTACATTCTGTGTCTACATGTTGAAAACTTGAAATTTGTGTATTCTTCACATATCTAGATATTTTTAATTTATTTGGCATAACACATTATTTTGGGTTAAGAAAACTCCATATTTTGGAGCCTCAGCATGTTAAGCATTTTAGACCCTCAAATTTGTGCATTCTTCACATATCCAGAATATTTTAAATTTCATTTGGCATGGCCTATTAATTTGAGTTGTTTAGTATTTCAGGAAAAGACTTCCTATTTGGTAGCCTTATAGTAAATTTTACAGCCTATAGACTAGAGGTCAAAGTTTTTACAAAATCATTTCAATAGGATTGTTTGGATCCCTTTTTTTTTGACATGGCATAAGCATGCTAATTAATTTTCAGCCCCAAATTTGTGTATTTTTCACATATTAAGATTTTTTTTTAATTTTATTTTAGAAGATGGCTCGTTAATTTGGGATGCCTACGGGGTTTTGTACTTCTTATGGCTATGTTTTAGGAACTATGAGTACTTTCAGTCAAAATTTTATGCATTCTTCAATATCTATAATTTTTCAATTTATTTGGCATGAGCTATTAATTTGGGGTTAAGAAAGTCTCACATTTTGGTGCCCAACTATACTCTTTTGTAGGATAACATGAGTCATTTGCAGCTCACATTGAGCATTTTGGAGCAAAATTTATCTTCAAATTCATCACAGCAAAATTGTTTATGTCATGTCCTCAACAACCAAATTTGAGCATGAATTGCGCTATGTACCATTTGATGTACGTAGACCACCTAACGAAGAAGCAGGAATTATATTGGGACTTCACTAACATTGATGTCAACAAATTTCGGCTCCAACTAGCTTGTCATTTTCTGTCAGTGTTATTAAACAATGTATGAACGGTGTTGTTACATTTTTATTTGAGTTTGTGTGGGAGTGAGGTTGTCGACAGAATACTTTTGTAATTACAGGTGCACATTTATATGACAATGAATTAATGTTAAGGCCCTCCAAGAAGTGTTCCACATGTGGTATTTTATTTTTGTTTAATGGTGTATGTCCAGTGATATGTGATGTATGTGTGAAAGTTGGGCTCTAAAAGACTCATGTTTGGAGTCAGAATAGCAGTGATGGACTTCAAAATAAGTTGTTGGACTCCAAACTGTGTAGCAATTGGGCTCCAGAGTAGCTAGTTTTGGGAAACTCCATGGTTTTTAATATTTCATGTTTTGGGATATGTACTTGTCTCTTGACAAATTTTAGGTTCCAAGAATGTCACTAACATTTTTAAGCAACTTGTTTATTAGAAACAAATCACGAAACAATAAAAAACAATGACGTTTCCCAAAACAGGGTTGTTTGGAGTCCAACTGCTGCAATTTTCGATTCCAAGTAGCTATTTTGGAGTCCATCTGATGTGTTTTGACTCCAAATCTGAGTATTTTAGAGCCCAACTACTGCACATACGTCACCATTAGATTTTTAAGGTTTTTTTTTTTTGTTATGATGACCCTTCCCTTGAGACATGTACTTGTCTCTCGGTAAATTTTTGGTTCCAAAAATGTGAATAATATTTTTTAACAACTTGTTTATTAGAAATAAATCACAAAATAACATAAAATAATGATATTTCCTAAAACTGGGTAGTTTGGAGCCCAACTGTTGCACATATTGGAGTCCAACAAGGACTTTTGGAGTCCATCTCAAGTGTTTTGACTCCAAACTGAG
The DNA here is from genome assembly GCA_014218235.1 of Colocasia esculenta. NCBI lineage: Eukaryota > Viridiplantae > Streptophyta > Magnoliopsida > Alismatales > Araceae > Colocasia > Colocasia esculenta. Next base: position 900,427 of record JACBKR010000945.1, read on the forward strand.
CATTTTGGAGCCCAATTTCTACACATACCTAAACATTGGATTTTAAGATTTTTTTTTTGTCATGATGACCCTTTCTTTGGGACATTATTTGTTTATTGACAAATTTTAGTTTCCAAGAATGTGACAAATATTTTTTAACAACTTGTTTATTAGAAATAAATTACGAAATAACAAAAAATAATGATGTTTCCCAAAATTGGGTACTTTGGAGCCCAACTGTTGCACATGTTAGAGTCCAACAAGCACTTTTGGAGTCTATCTCAAGTGTTTTGACTCCAAACCTGAGCATTTTGGAGACCAACTTCTGTACATACCTGAAGATTAGATTTTAAGATTTTTTTTTTGGATTATGATGACCCTACCTTTGGAACATGCACTTATCTCTTGACAAATTTTAGGTTCAAAAAATGTGACTAATATTTTTTAACAACTTGTTTATTAGAAATAAATCAAGAAATAACAAAAAATAATTATGTTTCCTAAAACTGGGTAGTTTGGAACACAACTGCTGCACATGTTGGAGTCCAACAAGGACTTTTGAAGTCCATCTCAAGTGTTTTGACTCCAAACCGAGCATTTTGGAGCCCAACTTCGGCACGTACCAGAACAGGGTTTCGGTTGTCGACAACCCAATAATAGTTGTCGACAACCTACAACCGTAACCCTGTTCCGGTACGTGTAGAAGTTGGGCTCCAAAATGCTCGGTTTGGAGTCAAAACACTTGAGATGGACTCCAAAAGTCCTTGTTGGACTCCAACATGTGCAGCAGTTGTGTTCCAAACTACCCAGTTTTAGGAAACATCATTATTTTTTATTATTTCGTGATTTATTTCTAATAAACAAGTTGTTAAAAAATATTAGTCACATTTTTTGAACCTAAAATTTGTCCAGAGATAAGTGCATGTTCCAAAGGTAGGGTCATCATAGTCCAAAAAAAAAATCTTAAAATCTAATCTTCAGGTATGTACAGAAGTTGGTCTCCAAAATGCTCAGGTTTGGAGTCAAAACACTTGAGATAGACTCCAAAAGTGCTTGTTGGACTCTAACATGTGCAACAGTTGAGCTCCAAAGTACCCAATTTTGGGAAACATCATTATTTTTTGTTATTTTGTGATTTATTTCTAATAAACAAGTTGTTAAAAAATATTTGTCACATTCTTGGAAACTAAAATTTGTCAATAAACAAATAATGTCCCAAAGAAAGAGTCATCATGACAAAAAAAAAATCTTAAAATCCAATGTTTAGGTATGTGCAGAAATTGGGCTCCAAAATGCTCAGTTTGGAGTCAAAACACTTAGATGGACTCCAAAAGTCCTTGTTGGACTCCAATATGTGCAACAGTTGGGCTCCAAACTACCCAGTTTTAGGAAATATCATTATTTTTTGTTATTTTGTGATTTATTTCTAATAAACAAGTTGTTAAAAAATATTATTCACATTTTTGGAACCAAAAATTTACCGAGAGACAAGTACATGTCTCAAGGGAAGGGTCATCATAACCCAAAAAAAAAACCTTAAAATCTAATGGTGACGTATGTGCAGTAGTTGGGCTCTAAAATACTCAGATTTGGAGTCAAAACACATCAGATGGACTCCAAAATAGCTACTTGGAATCGAAAATTACAGCAGTTGGACTCCAAACAACCCTGTTTTGGGAAACGTCATTGTTTTTTATTGTTTCGTGATTTGTTTCTAATAAACAAGTTGCTTAAAAATGTTAGTGACATTCTTGGAACCTAAAATTTGTCAAGAGACAAGTACATATCCCAAAACATGAAATATTAAAAACCATGGAGTTTCCCAAAACTAGCTACTCTGGAGCCCAATTGCTACACAGTTTGGAGTCCAACAACTTATTTTGAAGTCCATCACTGCTATTCTGACTCCAAACATGAGTCTTTTAAAGCCCAACTTTCACACATACATCACATATCACTGGACATACACCATTAAACAAAAATAAAATACCACATGTGGAACACTTCTTGGAGGGCCTTAACATTAATTCATTGTCATATAAATGTGCACCTGTAATTACAAAAGTATTCTGTCGACAACCTCACTCCCACACAAACTTAAATAAAAATGTAACAACACCGTTCATACATTGTTTAATAACACTGACAGAAAATGACAAGCTAGTTGGAGCCGAAATTTGTTGACATCAATGTTAGTGAAGTCCCAATATAATTCCTGCTTCTTCGTTAGGTGGTCTACGTACATCAAATGGTACATAGCGCAATTCATGCTCAAATTTGGTTGTTGAGGACATGACATAAACAATTTTGCTGTGATGAATTTGAAGATAAATTTTGCTCCAAAATGCTCAATGTGAGCTGCAAATGACTCATGTTATCCTACAAAAGAGTATAGTTGGGCACCAAAATGTGAGACTTTCTTAACCCCAAATTAATAGCTCATGCCAAATAAATTGAAAAATTATAGATATTGAAGAATGCATAAAATTTTGACTGAAAGTACTCATAGTTCCTAAAACATAGTCATAAGAAGTACAAAACCCCGTAGGCATCCCAAATTAACGAGCCATCTTCTAAAATAAAATTAAAAAAATCTTAATATGTGAAAAATACACAAATTTGGGGCTGAAAATTAATTAGCATGCTTATGCCATGTCAAAAAAAAAGGGATCCAAACAATCCTATTGAAATGATTTTGTAAAAACTTTGACCTCTAGTCTATAGGCTGTAAAATTTACTATAAGGCTACCAAATAGGAAGTCTTTTCCTGAAATACTAAACAACTCAAATTAACAGGCCATGCCAAATGAAATTTAAAATATTCTGGATATGTGAAGAATGCACAAATTTGAGGGTCTAAAATGCTTAACATGCTGAGGCTCCAAAATATGGAGTTTTCTTAACCCAAAATAATGTGTTATGCCAAATAAATTAAAAATATCTAGATATGTGAAGAATACACAAATTTCAAGTTTTCAACATGTAGACACAGAATGTAGGAAAATTCGTTAAACGTCACAAATTAATGGGACATGCCAAATGAAAATTGAAATATTTCTGGATTTGTGAAGAATGTATAAAATTTGAGAGTCCAAAATGCTTATGCCATGAAAAAAAAAAAAAAAAGATCCAAACAATCCTAATAATTTTGTTGAGATGAATATGAAGGCAAGTTGAGCTCCAAAATGCTCAGTGTAGGCTGCAATAGACTCATGTTAGGCTACTAAATACAGTACTTCGGCTCCAAAATGTGGAGCTTTCATAAGCATCCCAAATTAAGATGTGAAGAATGCACAAATTTGGGGCTCAGAAATGTTTAACATGGTCATCTCATCTCAAAAAAAAATGTAGAAAATATTATTGAGATGACTTTGAAGAAAAGTTGAGGTTATGCCCCAAATTGTGGAGCATTTCAAAAAATAGACAAATAACATGTACACCAAAATACTCATATTAGGATTAAAAAATAGTATTTTAGGTTCTAATAGTTGAGGATTTCCTAAACATCTCAACGTACGGGCCATGAAAAAATTTAAAAATATATGAAAATGTGACCCACATACACATTTGGGTTTCCAAAATACTTACCATGACCTAAAAAATGCTCATGTTAGGGTCCTAAATGTGTCTGAACTACAGCGAGAGTGAGATTTCGAAAACAAAAATCTTGAGAGAGAAGCCGAATAACTAGGGTTTTATATCACAAACATATTGTGCTTGAGATATATCTACACCATTCTTTTTTCTCTGTGCACCAGAAACTTTTCTCTGCATACTTTGTCACTTCCCTATCGTCTGATGAACTGGAAGTTGATGGCGCAGTGTCCTCCTCCTCCGTTGTTTTTGCCGGAAGCACCTGTGGTGTGGCTTCACTGGAAGCCTTTCGTGTCTATCTTCTAGGGATCATCTTCGGCCACATGCTGGATGTCCGCACAGGTCCCTGAACTGATTTCCTCCTTGCACGTTTGCACAGGTTCCTCTCGTTCGTGGATGTTCGCAGAGCAGAGGTGGACTTCCTGGTTTCAGAAGTGCAGAAGAAGGAGGAGGTGAGGGGGGGTGAACGCGGGAAAGAGGTGAGAGGGGGTAATTTGAGAAGCCAACATTTGAAGTGAGATTTGACCGTGGTATCATGACATTTGGTCATGTCACTGCGGCGCAGGGGGTGGAGGTGACGCGCTGGCGTGGCGGGGCACTGGTGCGGCATGGTGGGAGGCTGTGCTGACATGGCGCGGACCATAGAACACGTCGACGTGGGCGAATGAAATTTCAGAAGTGCAAGAAGACGTGGCGTGCTGCACTTTCTGAAAGTGCACAAAGCCTTTCTCAAAAATGTGACGCCCCTATTTGTTGCGTTAAAAATACGACACACACATACGTCGCGTTCACAGATAGTGAACTAGAGGGTGTGTTGGGTCCAAATTTTCGGTCCACTACACTCACACGACCTGTGAAAACACTAAACATCATCTATTGACCGCTCATTGGCCCACAAACCAATCAAATCACGATTCAAACGGTCACAATGTTACATGAAATACGGGGAAGGAAGAAGAATTAAGGGGAAGTGATGAATGTCTCCTCAAACTCTTTATGAGCCTTCTGTTTAGTGAATGACCTACACATTTTCCGTAGAATCCTGAGCATTCAGTCCAATGGGGTTCCCTCAATAGGGTATCCATAGAAAACGCTACTACCCTCTACAAGATCTTCAACGTCCACAACTTGTGGTGAAATCTTGTAGGATGGATTGGATTTGTGTGATCAAGGTTTGCCATGTCGTTACGTGTTATAGTCGCACGACCGTGTCGTACCGTGTCAGAGTGTTTACGAGTTTTGACGCGATACAGTAAAATCGATCGATCGATTTCTTTTTATCAGTCGACCGATTCTTTTAATGAGCACCATCAGACTCCCTATAGATCAAAGTCTAAAATTGATCGACCTATTGTGGTATGTGCAACCGAGGTCGGCCCGGGGCGAGGTGATTGCTGAGGTGATATTGGCCGAAGTAAGAGCTGAGTTGACCAAGCCGAAGAAAGCCCTCTGAGGCGTGCCGAGCCGATGTGAGACTTGTGTTCCGAGCTCCCGATTTGACCAGCAAAGCCCGCTGAGAGGCCTCGACAGGGAGACACTCCAACACTTTTGTCAGTTGCTAGTCGATCATATGGCCTTGCCTATAGGGTAGAACATCGTACCTGTGTCTGTGGTGTGTCTGCCTCTTTTATAGGGTTAGGATACCCACGTAACAGTTGGATGACCCCGCGAATCTCGCAGGGGATCTCCGTGATTCTCGCCAGATCGTGGTTGTAACCGGCATGCCAGATCTTCGAGATCGTGGTTTTAATGGCCGTAATTACCGGGCGCATGATCCTCGGACCTTACCTTGTTTGTTGCTGCATCCTTAGTTATGCGATCTATGCTCCGTGAAATCAGCGGACATGTTAGGCTCCGGATCGGCTGCATCCTGTAGACACGCGAATTCGGCTCTACCGCGGGCAAATTTCATATCGCGCCACAACGCCACAAATGGCCCTTTTTTTGCCTCGCAAGAGTGTTTTTCCAATATTTCTGGATCTCACCCTTACTTTCTCGGTGCTTCCCAAGGGGGGTCGGTCGCGGATCGACCTGCGCGGTTAGGTCGCGGGGGTCCGACAGCAGCGCCCCGGCGGGGGACTCCGGGGGCAGCACCCCCGGAAACTAAATTTGATTAAGGCACAGCTTCTTTAATTCACATCTACTTCAGTGGCCGCTTTTCTGGTCCAAAGGGCGTCCGGGGATGTGGACGCGATTCAGGATCCTTGTTGCGACGGTTTCGACAGACGCATTTATGAGCACATGTCTTAATAGAATTGCATCCAACCTCTCAGATGCGATTCAAAGTCAAAAAGGCTATGCCTGCGAAGTCATCGCACTTACGGTTGGCACGTCATGCAATCATGAGAAAATCCTGTAATTACGCCTGTGTCAGTGAACGTAAATTAGAAGGTCAAATCCGAATCTCCCACCCGCAGACAGCGCATTTATGAGCTGATTGCCTCGAAACCATGCAAGTCTGAATCGCAGAGGACCAGGCGGAAGGGATTTAAGTCGCGGCGGCCTGGCCCGACGCGATTCAGAAGCGTAGCTTAGGCTACGGTCATGATGCGCCCGTCACATCGGTTTGACTTTCTTAATCGCGGCCTGCCGCCCGGACGCGATTCATACTTAATAGGCGTCCGCTGTAGTGGACGCGATTCAAGAATCTGTTGCCTATAAGTATGACCCGAGGGGTCATTTGTTCATGGGGGATTCCAAGAGATGGCGAAGCCCATCCGAATTCTCGCCGCGACGTCTGACCCGGGGAGACCTTCTTCCTCGCTCCATCCTTCTTCCTCCCTCAGAGCCGTCGTCCTCTCCATCGCCCACGTGCGTGGGGAGCATCTTCCTCGTCGTCCTCCTACCAACCGGCGATGCCGCCACACCATCATTTCAGGGAAGCACCCCCCCCCCCCTTTTCTATTTACTTATCTTCTTCAGACCCCACGCGGCCCTCACTCTCTTTTTTTATATACACACACATGCATGTATACACACACACCTAAGCCACCAGCCGGTAAATCGTTGCCATGTTCTTTTATTCTTTCATTCCATTTATTTAGGATCACTACTACGCAAATGTGGCTAATCCCCTTTTATTCCTTTTTGTTTATTTTGTCAGGGTAATCAAACGAGGAAACGCCCTCTACCGCGGCTGGCCATATTCGTAGAGGAAGAAAGGGCCCACATCATCCCCCGCGCAATCTCCCCGCCAAAAAGGTACGCTCGCGATCACTTCTTCCATCTCACACCCTTCGCCGTGCATCTCCCTTCGGCACCCTCGCGTGCTTGGCGATCACGTTTCTTTTATTTTATTTTCCGCTTTCCACTACATCCACATTCCACCCTCTTTTCCTTTCCTTTTATTTTATTCCCACCCTCTTTGTGGACTGTTCTTCGTCCCCCTAAAAAAATTGGAGCGGAAAATGGTATCTACACATCCGAGCCAAGTAATCTGTCCCCGGCCAAGCTGAAGGAGTCGGCCTAAGGTGTGTAATGAGGTCGGTCTAGCCAAGCCTAGTCACCGGCCTAGACGACGCCATAGTACTACCCAATCCACAAAGGCATGTCAACTTATGCACTCTGGGAGGTCGGCTGAGCCGAAGATTCAGCCGACCTACTGGGAACTCCTCGTATCACTGGTCCCCCAGGTTCACATCGGACTGTGAACTGTGGCCGAGGTGAAGCTATTGTCAGGAATTTCTTCGTCAAAGACACGTGTCTTGCCACATGGCTGTGGTAACCCATGTGGCCTGCTACGCGTCATATCGCTATGTTGTCAGCGTTGGCCTGTCATCGGTCACATCGTGACGGCATCAACGTCATCCTGCACTGTGTCATACCATCAAGTCGCATCGAATGCTGTGCGGCGATTCCAACTGTCACGTTGCCCCTTCGACTCCCGGCGCCATCATGGCGCTCCTCGCCAGCCACGTCAATTGGAATCTGAAGCAACGCTCGGTGGCCAATTTGGTTGCGCCACGTCTCAACATCTCGACCCTCACCAAAGAGGAAGAATACCCACTGTTGGATCTGATCAGCACCCCGACACTATAAATAGTGGGGTCTACTGCCGAAAAACCACCCTTGCTTTCGCGTGCGAGCATTCTTCAGACGACCAGCCGACGTGTCGAAGATCTTCGACTGACGTCTGAGCTTTTTGTCATCCCCTATTCTTCGCTTGCTTTCTTCAGAGGTAAGCGATGAACTCTACCTTGCCTAGCTCATTTTCATCATCTTCTTCTGGGGGTTCTCCTTCCAAGAACTTCTTCGCTCTGTCGTCGCCCGAAGCGACCTCACCTCCTCATCCTTCTAAAACCAGGACGTCGCTTCCGGACCAAGCCAAGGAGTCTTCATCTCTCGAGGTAGGTGCTGGGACCTACGTTCCCAAGAAACCTTATTCCCACACCTCGGGATCTCGTTGGAAAGCCGACACTATCATCGACGAGGAGACCTTTTCCATTGGATGAAAACCCATCATGGTCATATTTCCCGCGGGTTCTACCATGTATTCTAACAAGCTACTCCGAGCCCACTACACCATGGAGGGAGGAGTTTGTATTTACTTCGAGGTCGTCTGAGCAGGCCTTCGGTTCCCTCTGCATCATTTCATCATTCTCCTTCTTCTCAAGCTGGGAGCCGCTCCGTCGCAGCTGACCCCCAACTCCTAGAGGTCGGTGGTCGGATTGGCAGTCTGTGCCATGGCCGAGGTCCTTCCGACCACATGCCTCTTCTTCTATTGTTTCTCTGTAAAAGCCTTAGGAGACTGTCTGTACTTCGCAGCTCAGTCAGGTCGACAAATCCTTGGCCGACTGTCCATAACTAGAAGAGGAACTTTGTTTTTGTTCATTGCCCCACCGGATGACCCTTCTCGACCACGTGGTCGGCAATTAACATCCGAGACAAAGCTTTCTGCCCTCCTACTCTTGTTGCATCCGAGCTTTCGGAGTTGGAGTCTCTACAGGCGATGGAGCCTCTCGACCTATTCGAGCCTTATGAGAAGCTATTTTAGTTGATTACCAAGGCCGACCGAGGTCTGACTTCCTCGCCGACACTTCCCGTTGGCTACTGTTGATCACTTCTGAGAACTAATAGCTTTCTTCTCCTGCAGCGATGGCCGACAAGGGCAAGGCATCGGCGGCTCCGAACAGCTCCAAGCAGAGGGAGCTTTCCTTTTCGAGATGTCTCTTAAGAGGTTCTCTTCCTATGGGGGTAAGAAGAGTGCCTCAAAGCCACCAAAATGACTGAGGAAGGAGCGAGTAGATGACAACTCCGCTCCAGCGGCCACTCAAAAATGTCGTGTGTTGAAGACCCATCCGACAAGGTCTCCGGAACAACCACAGGAACAATAGGTCGCACCTCGAGCAGGCGACCTCCATGAAGCGCCGATCACAGGCTCTTCCCAGTCGATGTGATCGGTGCAGCTAGTGGAGGAGCCGTCCGCGACCGAATGGGGCTTGCTTACGATCCCGGCTAAGGCCAAGCCCCACGCCTTGGGCAAGAAAGCCAATGAGGTTGTCGAAGACCTCTATGTTACCATCTAAGACCAACTGGTGCTGGTCTGGTCCTTACTGTAGAAGGTCGAGACGACCAGGACCAACGCTGTGAGACGAGTGACCGAGGTCGAGAAGAGGGCCGAGGTCATCGAGAAGAGGCTCGAGGAGGTCAAAAAGCTCTTGGCTGAGGAGCAGCAGAGAGCGAAGAACGTCGAGGACGATGCCGCTTGGCTAAAGCTGGCAACTGAGGATCTCAACGAGACCCTACGAGTCGAGAGGGAGGCGAATGCAGTAGCGACAGTCGAGAACGCGAAACTGCTTAAAGAAGAGTGCATGAAGACCATTGCCGAGTATCGCGCATCTGAAGAACTCAACGAAGACATTGATAAACTCTTCCAGGCAGGATACGGCCACTGCCTCGAGCGCCTCCGAGAACTCCATCCCAAATACGACCTGTCGGGATTGGTGGATGACGCCGAGGAGAATGTCGATGCTGAGGATGAGAACATTAAAGAGGCCGTCGACGATGCGTTGGCTGCCGCCATTGAGGAGGGCCTAGAAGCAACTGCCAAAGCTATCATCGCTGGTAATCCGGTCGTGCCCGACACCGAGGAGACTTAGGTCGGCACTAACGATGTCGCCGAGGTCTAGGTGCCAGGGCAAACAGATGTACCCTTCTTCGTTCCTTGGGGCTTTGTCAAGGCCTTTTGTACCTTCTTTTATATAAACACAACTCCTTTCCTTTGCCAATTGCAAACATTTTATTGCCAATTGCAACGATTCTCGTTCAGGTCACCGGTCTTTGCCGAGAACTTGCCCTTTAATGGGATTTAGTGACCATGCATGTTGCTGGTGCCATGTATTCTGTTGTGGCTAATCGTAGCAACCTCATGTGCTCGATGAGTTGAGTGTTTGTTCGATCAGGTGGTCGGAGCGGTTGAGAATGCTAAAGACCTCGCGTCGCCACCACTGACGGTTCAGACTGTCCAGGCCAGTTAGTGGAAGACCACTGGTGCATACATGATATAAATAGGTGACGATGCTATTAAGCGACTCATCATCAACCCCGAGACGATGCTATAAAGTGACTCGTCATCGATTAGATTCACTAGTTACGAGGCGATCTCACCTTCATGACATTTCTTCGTTCCTAACTAGTGCCGAAGTGACCTCTTTCAGCAAACTACGATGCCCTCATATTGTGCGAGTGCCGAAGCGACCTCGCGTTCGTATCATGTCGGACGTCGTCTCTCTGTTCCTGACGAGTGCCGAAGCGACCTCGTCCAGCAAACTATGACGTCCTCGTATTGCGTGAGTGCCAAACCGACCTCGCCTTCGTATCACGTCGAACGTCGTTTCTTTGTTCTCGACGAGTGCCGAAGCGACCTCGTCCAACGAACAACAATGCCCTCGTATTATGCGAGTGCCGAAGCAACCTCGCCTTCGTATCGTGTCGGACGCTGTCTCTCTGTTCCTGACGATTGCCAAAGTGACATCGTCCAGCAAACTACGATGTCCTCATAATGCGTGAGGGCCAAAGCGACCTCGCCTTCGTATCACGTCGAACGTCGTCTCTCTGTTCCTGATGAGTGCCGAAGTGACCTCATCCAGCGAACTACGACATCCTCGTATTACGCGAGTGCCGAAGTGACCTCGCCTTCGTATCACGTCGGACGTCGTCTCTCTGTTCCTGATGAGTGTCGAAGCGACCTCGTCCAGCGAACTACGACATCCTCGTATTGCGCAAGTGCCGAAGCGACCTTGCCTTCGTATCACGTCGGACGTCATCTCTCTATTCCTGACGAGTGCCGAAGCAACCTCATCTAGAGAACTATGACGTCCTTGTAGTGCGTGAGTGCCGAAGCGACCTCGCCTTCGTATCGCTCGAGTGCCGAAGCGACCTCGCCGATTTTTCAATAGTTCAATCCCAGTTAAAATCCCACAAATGCAACAGAAATTCAACTCTTATTGACACACCGAAACAAATAGCAATGAGAGTGCTTGGCATTCTACGTCTGCCAACCTACACTCCCCAAACAACTAGTCTGCCCCATGTCCGAAGTCCTCGACTATACGGTATGGGCCTTCTCTGTTCGGATTGAACATACAAACTGGATTCGAAGATACTAGCACGTGTAAAACGTGGTTGCCGATACTAAGTTGTCGGGTGATCGGCCTCGTGACCCCCCAACGGGGGGCTCAAATTCCACTGAGAGATTAACTGATTCACCCTTGGCCACACGATGATGCTCCAAGCGACGCGTCGTTGGCCCTCTTATTGGTCCTCGGGAGATACACGTCTATAAGACCTTGTATGCTCCAGGACGGCCCCTTCGTTGACTTCGGACGACGCCTCAAGGGGTCCCCTATGCTTGCACTCAATAGCTTTCGAGATCAACTACGGGTGAATCGGGAAATCCGTACTGACCTTTAGTAGCTGTTTCCCACAGACGACGTCAATGTTGCGGTATGTGCAACCGAGGTCGGCCCAAGCCAGAGGAAGCCCTCTGAGATGTGCAGAGCCGACGTGAGACGCGTGTTCCGAGCTCCTCATCTGATCTGCAAAGGACACTTCGACGCTTTTGTTAGTTGCTAGCTAAGCATATGGCTTAGCCTATGGGGTGGAACAATGTACATGTGTCTGTAGAGTGTCTACCTTGTTTATAGGGTTAGGATACCCACGAAACAGTTGGATGACCCCGTGAATCTCGTAGGGGATCTCCGTGATTCTCGCCAGATCGTGGTTATAACCGGCATGCTAGATCATCGAGATCGTGGTCTTGATGGCCTCAATTATCGGGCGCACAATCCTTAGACCTTACCTTGTTTGTTGTTGCATCCTCAGTTATATATGCGAGCCATGCTTCGTGAAATCCACAGACACGTTGGGCTTTGGATCAACAGCGTTCGAGCCGAGTAATCCGTCCTCGGCCGAGCTGAAGGAGTCAGCCCGAAGTGTGTAATGAGGTCGATCTAGCTGAGCTTAGTCGCCAGCCTAGACGACGCCTTAGTACTACCCAATCCACAAAAGGGACGTCGGCTTATGCACTCTGGGAGGTCGGATGAGCCAAAGATTCAGCCGACCTGCTGGAAACTCCCCGTATCATGACCGATTTCTCTTTATCGATCGATCGATTTCTTTTCATCGCTCGATCGATTCTTCTAATGAGCAATCTCAGACTCCCTATAGGTGAAAGTCTAAAATCGGTCGATCGATTTCTATTAGGGTAATATTGATCCCATGATCTATTTGATCTTCAAAAAAAGATGAAAATTAATTGATCGACTTGAGATTTTCGATCAATCTATCGGTACTGTATCGTACTATGGAGAATACGACACAATTGATCCACACGATACAACTATGCAATCTTATAATTAAGATCGCATATATATACATACAACATTTCTTCCGATCACTTGATAGACTAAGCTATTTCAACTCGCAAAAATGAAACATAAGATTCCATGTCGCAATTAGACCCAAGAGTTAAATTTCCTCGAGAATGCTTAAAGATTATTTAAGCGCAGCCGTATGATGAGAAGCTCAATCGGACAGTTCAAATATCAGTGACGTCGTCTACTGGAGATTGAGGCCCATGCGCCTCCATTAAAGATTGAGAAATGTTTATTAATTACAAGATATGTCTTGTGATATGATTGAGGTTGATTGCTTAAAAAATAATTTTATTAGTTAAGAAATATTAAAGAAAAGTATTTTTCTCTCTCTCAACTAATAAATTTACTTTCCAAATAATTCAAATCTACCTAACATTGCTCTCAAAGATTACGCACACCATTGGGGCAGTCCCACCGGCCTGCCACTATCAGCCAATCTATTATACACAGAAAAATAATTTTGTAACACTGACTGTTTGATATGAGATTAAATAGAGGATAAGAGATAAGTTAATTTCATCTCATATTTAGTGCTTCAAAAGAAATTGAGATAAACATGGTTTAGATATTTAGATGTATTCTAAAAAATTGAGAATAAATTGGGGATAACTTATCCCATCTTTTTGATGGGATAATTTATCCTCATTTTCTAACTTTAAAAATATCAAATAAGAAGCCGATTATTAATAAAGATAATGTATTCATAAACTAATTTACTTCTATTCTCATTTATTTTAATATTATACCCAACAGGTCATAAAGTGATTTTATCATTTAAAATATGCTACATTAATAATTATCAGGAGAAAGTTAAAAACAATTATCATGTATTTTAATTGTTGTGTTATCAAATGATATTATTAAATCATTTTTCAAGATCGAACATCCTGCCTAAATTAAATTAGCTCGGATCGCAGCGTATCACATCAAATTAACCCTCCAACAGCTCAAATTCGAAGTAACACCTGGCTAACCTCTTGGATCTACGTACTCCACTTATCGCATCAAGCTCAGAAACCATCTGCAACAGCCTGCCTGTCAGAAGATGCTACACTCATAGTACTCCACATCAGGCAAGATCTGCAACAGCAAGTATGATACAATTATTGCTGTAAACGGATCGGATACGGAGCGGATATGATTTTTCCATTTTCGATCCGATTAGTTAATCGGATTATCCGTATTCGATTCGTTTAAGATTCAGATACAGAGCATATATTTTAATCGAATAATGTTTGGATACGGAGCGAATTCGGATATTATCCGCTTCGGAATTATAAGTTGTAATAAAATTATTAAATGATCTTAAAATCTTAAAAAAAATTATTCACAAATGATATCTAATTTGAACATTAACATTCATACAGACAAAATATAATGAAAATTTATACTTGATTTCAACTAATCCCATCGGCTGTGACAGTGAGAAGTGAGAACAAAAATCGGATTTGCCATGACCCAGGGGAGAGGGGTGGGGTGGCACCGGTGGGAGGGCAGGGTGGCCGGCAAGGGCAAGGCGGCACCAGTGGGATGGGTAGCAGGGGAGAGCCGAATAGGGATGGGAGGGATGGGGCGGCACTGGTGGGAGGGCGGGGAGGGGGCAGTAGGGTGGTGCTGGTGGGAGGGCAGGGAGGGAGCAGCAGGGTGGGTGGGAGGGCAGGGAGGCCTTCCAGGGGCAGAGCTGCCGAGAGGCTAAAGGGCGATCGCCGATCCACCATCAACCAAAGCAACTGCCGCATCAACCACGCAGCTGGCGATCCCTCTGGCGGTGCACGCCGTGTAGTACTGAGGTGGGCTGTAGCAGCTTCCCATTCACGCTCGCCGTGGTCGATCTCAGCCCATCCAGTCTTCCTAACTCCACGGCATACGACGGCCCGCCGGTCTGTAGGCCCCAAGTTAGAAAGAAGCACACACCGGCAAGACGACATAGGCAGGGAGATCGAGAGGAAGAGGGGAAGGATTGTTATATATGAATCAGAGCAACAAACCAAGGCAATGACGTCACAGGCGGCCAGGGCGAGGATGTCGGCGCAGGAGACCTTGTTCTGGCACTGCGGCACGGCGTCTCCGGCGAATGTGTGTACACGTTGGAGCGATCATGGAAAGCCATCTCTGCCAGCTCCCGACGGCGCTAGGGTTCCAATTCCGAGAGCGAACGGGGATTTGGGTGGAGAGAAAAGGGAAAGTGTGACGGCCCTCGTTACACCGGTACGGTTATACCAACCCACGTCGGTATAGCGAGTGCTGCCAGTCACAGTGGGACATTTACCCAACGATACAAACAGCTGAGATACACGCGAATATAAATAACAGAGTAGCGGAAGTAAAAGAGAACTATCTCCATTCATTCATCATCCACATTAAACATACATGCAGTTTACAATTTGCAAAAAGGAACTAAGTCCACATAAATTAAATTGCTGCTACTTAAATACAAAATGTCCACATGATACATTCTTTTCATGATAATTCTAATACAATGTCCAAGTACATACTACGAAGTACACAACCACAAAGAACTCAAAATTGGCTAGTCTCCACGCTCGGAGTCCGTCTCTGCTGCCTCCTCCGAGAGTACTGTGTCACCAACTATACCTGTACGCCGAAGCAAGGAGTGAGTCCAGGGACTCAGCAAGTAACACTATGCATGATATACACGTACAAGTCCTAGTGGTTTCTACATGCACATTCAATTAACAATACATAGCATGCTAGTCCATTCAAGTTTTCAACCTATCATGAAGGTTCTACAATTTTATACATAACTCATGCTTTCAGATTTCAAAAATAACATTCACCTATCACATGGTCTCTATTCAATTCACTCATGAGACTTTAATCAAAACGTGAGAGCTATTGACATGGACAATTTACATACATGAACGGGGAACATAATTAGCATGGATTCCACATGTTCTTAAGTACATACATAACTTTTTATCATGCTTTAGGTTGCTGATTTTTTTCATGGTTCAATGACTATAACCCTACACATGAAAGCTACAACGTTGCTTAAACATAACACATGAACAATCCATCATGCCATTGTACTCACATACTCATTTGTTGTTCCTATCATGGATTCTAAACACTTTTGCACACATAAACATGAGTATGATAACATACGTTTTCTGAATTCACATGGTTTCAGATTTAGTCTCCATGGGTTTCAATAACACATTTACATATCTAGGATTTCACATTTTTCTTTACACTAGTTTCCTCTTTCACATGATCCACTTTACACATACACATTCACATGTCACTTACACATTTATACATGGTCACATACACTTTACACATTACACTTTACACATATTTTTAAATGCCGTGACACATAGTCCAAACCACCAAAGAAGGACACAAACACATCACATCACATAGACGCCATCTAGGCAATACAATGGCGACTCTTGGACTGCGCAGACCGGGAGAACAAGTCTCCACCCTAACCAGTGGTACTTGTCCACCTCCAGGATTTCCCCCTAATGCCCTTAGGGTCACTTAACACAATGAACTTTCTCAGGGGGACTTTTCCCTAATACAGCTCCACTGCCTTCTCGGAAGCAGTATCACATTGGCACAGTTTACACTTTTACACATTTACCGTTTTACACATGGTTTTCACACTTTACACTTTCCATCACATTCACTTTCTCACTCACATGAACACCTCTGTTTTTACTAACATGGTACTACAGAGTTTCAATGTTTAACACACAGTAAACACACTAATCATGCTGGTTTAAACAAAATAAAATCACATTACGATCATATGTACGAATTATTCACAATTCACATGAAATACATAACTTTTTATTTACTGTTCCAATTACCCTGAAATTTTAACCACATGCTGTTTTCGGGTTCAAAATCATATCCTCAATTTTTCAGATTTTTCTGAGCTAAATAGGATTTACAGAAAATCAAACACCTAATTAGCACATTATTCACAATTTACGTTAACATGGAATTTACACATCATGCAATTTACCACTTGTTGTTTAACCATAAGCTACCAACATATGCATGAAATTAGAGTACGAAATTTCCCTAATTCATACATCTATGGATTTAACACTACGAATCATTACTACATACTTCTATTTTATCGAACCGAAACTATTAACAAATTGCACAAACATGGATAAGTTTCCTAAATTTGCAAACACACATGCTGTCCCACAATCTTCTTGATTAGATCGAAATCGAGGCATTCAACTAATCCTAAATCATGAATCATGGGTTTTGCAAAATGGTATACAAGTCATGCTCACATGTTTACAAGATATTATTATCCCACATTCGCCAACACAACTCACATACATCCACAACCACAATGCACAATATACATAGCTTATAGGAATACCATATATCCTCATCGCATGAAACATACTGAATTTAATGTATAAGTGGGACATAACGGCTCACTGTTCTGTCCAGAGGAACTAAACGGCGGTCTCTGGCCGCTGACTCAGGGTCAGCGGCATGGTCGATGGACGCCAAGGGTGAACTGGGCGTCCAGGGACCTTGCCGTCTACTCAGGTCTGTGTAGAAAACACAGACCCGAGCTCTAAATCTTGGGTGAAATGGAGGGTCTAGGACTCGAGATAAATTCCATAAAAATGTTAAAAACCTCCTAGACTCATACGGGGACACCATAGATAGGTCACTTGCCTCTCTAAAAATCCTCCAAGAGGTTTATGGCTCGAAGAAGACCTCCTTGGGCAGTTCCAAGAAGTTGCAGAAGTGTCTTCAAGAACGCCTTCCTCCGAGCTCCTGGGTGATCTCCACGCCGAGGGGATGATGGGGAAGCCTTCCCCTTTGCTTCAGCTCCCTCCTTGATGCAAAAGATCTCCAAATCCAGCTTCAAGGGGTCGGATTTGAGGGTTCTAAAGTGGGGTTTTCTCACAGAATGCTCTAGGGTTTTCTCTCCTCTTCTCTCCTCTTGCAAGGGTGAAATGAGAAGTGGGGAGAGGCCAAATCCGGGTTCAGGACTTAGGAGAGCCCCTCACCCACTCACCATACTGATTAGACAGCCTGAGAGCCGTTGGGGGACATCCCCCCAATGGTGGCCATGCCTTGCTCCCGGGTTTTCTGGCTCTGCAACGCATGCAGGTCAGAGAAGTTGGCGTCCAGATCGCTGGACGCCGGAGTTAGTGTTGGCGTCCATGTCTGGACGCTGACACCAAATAAACGGTCTAGGGTTGACGCCAAGAGCCTTCGTCCAGAACCTTGATTTATGCAGAAAACCAAGCATAACAAGCTTCTATACTTGCAATATGTACGTAGCATTATATTCATACTATCATCATGCGATACATACATTATTTACGTTTAATATAAACACATGTACACGTAATTATACTATTTAATATCTACGTAAATACGTACATACATACTCAACACAATATACACACATAAATACGAAAATACGACGGAATTCGAGGGTCTTACACCCTCTCCCCCTTAAAGAAAACTTCGTCCTCGAAGTTAGAACGACACTACTCAAACAAAAGGGGATACTTCTTCTTCATCGCATCCTCAAGTTCCCACGTAGCCTCCTCACGTGAGAAGTTCCGCCATAGAACTTTCACCGACGCAATACTCTTGTTCGAGAGATGCTGAACCTTCCGGTCAAGAATGGCTACGGGTTGCTCGACATACGAAAGATCTGGCTGGATCTCCACTGGCTCATGACTAATCACATGAGACGGATCTCGGACATACTTCCTGAGCATAGATACGTGGAATACCGGGTGAACGCTAGCCAAAGCTGGGGGTAAAGCTAGCTCATACGCCACGTTGCCCAAACGTCGGAGAATCTCATATGGGCCAATGAACCTAGGGCTTAGCTTGCTATGCCTGCCAAATCTGACAACTCCACGAGTAGGCGATATCTTCAAGAAGACATGATCGCCAACCTCGAACTCCAAATCCTTTCTCCTGTTGTCGGCATAACTCTTCTACCTATCCTGTGCCGTAACAAGCCTTTTCCTGATAAGCTGAATCTTGTCCGAAGTCTCCTGAACCAACTCCGGTCCGATCAGCTGCCTATCACCAGTCTCCTCCCAACATAAAGGAGATCTGCAGGGCCTACCATACAACGCCTCGAATGGAGCCATTCCAATACTAGCATGAAAGCTGTTGTTGTATGCGAACTCCACAAGAGGTAAATGACGCTCCCAATCATCCTTCCAATCCAGAACACACGCTCTCAACATGTCCTCGAGCGTCTGGATAGTCCTCTCGGACTGTCCATCAGTCTGGGGATGAAACGCCGAACTGAGCTTAAGCTCCGAACCTAACGCATCCTGAAGACCCTTCCACAATCTCGAAGTAAATCTCGGATCTCGATCCGAAATGATCGACTTCGGCACACCATGCAATCTAACGATACCGCTAACATACAATCTAGCCAAGCTCTCTACTGACTGCTTCTTCTTCATAGGCAAGAAATGAGCAGTCTTCGAGAATCTATCTACAACTACCCAAATCGAGTCATTGCCTCTTCTAGATCGAGGCAAACCGACACGAAATCCATAGTGACAGCTTCCCACTTCCATACGGGGATATCCATCCTCTGCATAAGGCCGGATGGTCGCTGCCGCTCGGCTTTCACCTGCTGACATACTAGACAGCTAGACACATAATCCGCAACATCCTTCTTCATGCCAGACCACCAAAATGATCTCTTCAGGTCTTGATACATCTTAGTGTTACCCGGATGAATAGAAAATCGCGATCTATGAGCCTCTGCTAACACATGCTCACGGACATCTACTACATCGGGGACACAAACACGGTGCTGAAATCTAATCACACCGTCCTCATCACGAACAATGCCCGCCTTACCCACTAACTCTAACAATCTAGGATCGGCTTTCTGCTGCTCAATCACCTTATCCAAGACTGAGGATCTAAAGGATAGCTGAGCTACAAAAGCCTGACACAGCGATGGCTCTAACTCGGTCATCGAGCACGCTGCATCCTCCAACATCTTCCAATCCTGCTGGAGCGAAGACCTCTTCCTACTGAGAGCATCCGCTACGACGTTCGCCTTTCCAGGATGATACTGGAGGTCGAAGTCATAGTCCTTCAAGAACTCAATCCATCTTCTCTGCCTCAGGTTTAATTCCTTTTGGGAGAAAAGATACTTCAAGCTCTTGTGGTCGGTAAACACCTCAAATCTGACACCATAAAGATAGTGCCTCCAGATCTTTAGTGCATGAACCACAGCTGCTAACTCCAAATCATGAGTCGGATAGTTCCTCTCATGCTCCTTCAACTGACGAGAAGCATAAGCTACTACCCTCTCTTGCTGCATGAGCACACAGCCTAACCCAATCTGGGATGCATCCGTCTAAATGGCAAAGCCTTCTAGACCACTAGGCAATACCAATACTGGAGCAGAAGTAAGCCTAGCCTTCAATAGCTGAAAGCTACGCTCACACGCCTCAGACCATACGAACTTCTCACCTTTCCGAGTCAGCTTTGTCAAGGGGGCGGCGATGGATGAGAAACCCTCAATGAATCGCCGATAATAACCAGCTAACCCAATAAAGCTACGAATCTCCGAAGGGGTCCTGGGAATCTCCCAATCCATAACTGCCTGGACCTTCGCTGGGTCAACAGCTACACCAGCGCCGGAGATGACATGCCCGAGAAAGTGAACCTCGCGCAACCAAAAATCGCACTTGCTGAATTTCGCATACAGCTTGTGCTCACGGAGAACCTCCAAGACTAACCTCAAATGCTGACGGTGCGTGGCCTCATCCGGAGAATAGACCAACACGTCATCAATAAACACAACAACAAAACTATCTAAATACGGACTAAACACCCGGTTCATGAGATCCATGAACGCTGCAGGGGCGTTGGTCAATCCGAAAGGAAGAACCAAAAACTCATAATGTCCATAACCGGTTCTAAATGCCGTCTTGGACACATCCTCACTCCTAATCCTCAACTGATGATAACCAGATCGCAAGTCAATCTTGGAAAAGACTGATGCCTCTCGCAACTGGTCAAACAGATCATCAATCCGAGGTAAGGGATACCTGTTCTTCACAGTCACCTGGTTTAGCTTTCTATAATCAATGCACAACTGAAGTGACCCGTCTTTCTTCTTGATGAACAATACAGGTGCGCCCCAAGGGGAGACGCTAGGACGAATAAATCCCTTATCAAGCAATTCTTGCAATTGCTTCCTCAACTCCGCTAATTCTGCAGGTGCCATCCTGTAAGGGGCCTTTGAGATAGGAGAGGTGCCTGGAAGCAACTCTATAGTGAACTCTATCTCCCTATCCGGTGGCAATCCAACAAGTCATCGGGAAAGACATCTGGAAATTCCTGCACCACATCGATCTCTGCAAGAGTCAGTGACGAACTAGCATCGGGTACTAGTATAACGCTGGCAAGAAATGCGTCACAGCCCTTGTTCACCATGCGCATCGCCTTCATGGCAGAGATAACTAACTTTCCCGCTAAGTTCTTTGGCAAGGGATGAGAGAACTCGTCCTCGCCAGGAATGCGGAAGACAATCTTCTTCCTACGACAATCCACTAACGCATAATGCTCCTCTAGCCAATCTAGACCAAAGATGCAATCATAGTCCTTCATCTTTAGCAAGAAGAAGCACCCATCTAGGAACCTATCCTCAATGCACACAGGTAACGACGGAATGCACTTCCTAGTCGATACCGTACCCGCAGGGGTGTGCACAACAAAGGGACCTCTAACTCCTCAGACTCTATGCCTGACTCTAGGGCTAACTGCCTAGCGAACCGCTCGGAAATGAACGAGTGAGTAGCACCCGTATCAAACAAAACCCGAGCGTGCACACCGAAAAGTAAAACTGTACCTTCGGTGACATGCTCCGCTGCTCGGCGTCCTCACGAGCTAACGCAAACACTCGAGCTGGGGCTCGAGGCCTTCCTGGTCGTCCTGTAGCTGGCGCGGCTGCCGCTACTGCTGGTACTGGCGCTCCTCGCTGAGCTTCCTGCTGAAGCCTCGGGCAATCCTTGATCTTGTGGTCGCTGCTCCCACACTTTAGGCATCTACCCGCTACTAACCAGCACTCGGAACCTCCATGGGTCTTCCCACAATGGGGACACTCCTTCTTCGCACCGGGGGAACGTACAGAGGGTACCTGATAGTTGCTGGTTGACGATGGTTTCTGCGGTGTCTGGTACACCGTCTTCCTCTTATCTTGCCGCTGGAATGTCGCTGCCGGCCTCTTCTGCGAAGCCTTCTTCTCCTCTAGATACTGCTCCATTTCTCCCTCCTGTCTGCAGGCTGCGCTGAGGGCCTCGTCTAGCGTGCGGTGGTCGAACTCCACGAGCCTCGTCCTCAGTGATGGTTTGAGACCCATCACGAACTTCTTGGTCTTCCTGCGCTCATTCTCCACGATGTGCGGTGCATATTTAGAGAGTTCAGAGAAACCTTGCCTCGTATTCCAGGACGGTCATTGATCCTTGCGTCAGGGAAAGGAATTCTTGCTCCATCTTGTCCTGGATATGCTCGGGGACGAACTTGGCTCGGAAGAGCCTCACGAACGCATCCCATGCCACATCTACTGCTCCGTCCTCGAAGCGCGTACGCAGTAGGGAGGACCACCATACATCAGCTCTCTCCTGCAACACACCTTCATAAGCACCGGCTAATAATTCTAACTTAATCAAGCAACATACAAGCATAAACTAAAGCATACCTGTAGCATGTAGGTGGCTAAGGTCACCTTGTCCTCGTCAGGACACCTGATAGCTCGGAAGATTTTCTCTATCTCCCTCATCCAGCTTTCTGCCAATAGCGGATCACTCTCCCCCTTAAAAGAGGGTGGGGTCATCCTCTTGAATCGCTCCATGATGGAAGGTCCACCATGGTCCTGAGCTGGGGCCTGAGCCTGCTACATTAAACAACAAGCAATATACAATAAACACAATATCATAAAATTCAAATAGCAGACTACTTAGTTGTTTTTATCATTTTACCTGGGCCTCCAACTGGGCCTGGAGTGCTGCCTGAGTGTGTGCCTGGGTTTGCATGGCTTGCACCAGACCTTGCATGAATACTCCATAGTCCACAGGCGGCGGTGGGGGAAACACAGGACCCTGTGGGGCCGGGGCCTGCTGCTCCGCCCGCTCCTCACGCCTCTGCTCGTCGTCGCGAGCTGGCGCACCTCCACGTCGTCCACGGGAAGCCATGGCTGTCATAAAATTTCAGCCACCATTAGAGCTAGGTTACTAAGTTTTCTAACCATTTCTTATCTATCTTTCACTTCTTCTTAGTGTTTTCTACACATGTGGACATATTTAGCATGCAATGGGGATGATGACTTAGTTATATTCATGTGTAATCTCAACCGGTCGCTCTGATACCAATCTCTGTGACGGCCCTCGTTACACGGTACGGTTATACCAACCCACGTCGGTATAGCGAGTGCTGCCAGTCACAGTGGGACATTTACCCAACGATACAAACAGCTGAGATACACGCGAATATAAATAACAGAGTAGCGGAAGTAAAAGAGAACTATCTCCATTCATTCATCATCCACATTAAACATACATGCAGTTTACAATTTGCAAAAAGGAACTAAGTCCACATAAATTAAATTGCTGCTACTTAAATACAAAATGTCCACATGATACATTCTTTTCATGATAATTCTAATACAATGTCCAAGTACATACTACGAAGTACACAACCACAAAGAACTCAAAACTGGCTAGTCTCCACGCTCGGAGTCCGTCTCTGCTGCCTCCTCCGAGAGTACTGTGTCACCAACTATACCTGTACGCCGAAGCAAGGAGTGAGTCCAGGGACTCAGCAAGTAACACTATGCATGATATACACGTACAAGTCCTAGTGGTTTCTACATGCACATTCAATTAACAATACATAGCATGCTAGTCCATTCAAGTTTTCAACCTATCATGAAGGTTCTACAATTTTATACATAACTCATGCTTTCAGATTTCAAAAATAACATTCACCTATCACATGGTCTCTATTCAATTCACTCATGAGACTTTAATCAAAACGTGAGAGCTATTGACATGGACAATTTACATACATGAACGGGGAACATAATTAGCATGGATTCCACATGTTCTTAAGTACATACATAACTTTTTATCATGCTTTAGGTTGCTGATTTTTTCATGGTTCAATGACTATAACCCTACACATGAAAGCTACAACGTTGCTTAAACATAACACATGAACAATCCATCATGCCATTGTACTCACATACTCATTTGTTGTTCCTATCATGGATTCTAAACACTTTTGCACACATAAACATGAGTATGATAACATACATTTTCTGAATTCACATGGTTTCAGATTTAGTCTCACATGGGTTTCAATAACACATTTACATATCTAGGATTTCACATTTTTCTTTACACTAGTTTCCTCTTTCACATGATCCACTTTACACATACACATTCACATGTCACTTACACATTTACACATGGTCACATACACTTTACACATTACACTTTACACATATTTTTAGGTGCCGTGACACATAGTCCAAACCACCAAAGAAGGACACAAACACATCACATCACATAGACGCCATCTAGGCAATACAATGGCGACTCTTGGACTGCGCAGACCGGGAGAACAAGTCTCCACCCTAACCAGTGGTACTTGTCCACCTCCAGGATTTCCCCCTAATGCCCTTAGGGTCACTTAACACAATGAACTTTCTCAGGGGGACTTTTCCCTGATACAGCTCCACTGCCTTCTCGGAAGCAGTATCACATTGGCACAGTTTACACTTTTACACATTTACCGTTTTACACATGGTTTTCACACTTTACACTTTCCATCACATTCACTTTCTCACTCACATGAACACCTCTGTTTTTACTAACATGGTACTACAGAGTTTCAAGGTTTAACACACAGTAAACACACTAATCATGCTGGTTTAAACAAAATAAAATCACATTACGATCATATGTACGAATTATTCACAATTCACATGAAATACATAACTTTTTATTTACTGTTCCAATTACCCAAAAATTTTAACCACATGCTGTTTTCGGGTTCAAAATCATACCCTCAATTTTTCAGATTTTTCTGAGCTAAATAGGATTTACAGAAAATCAAACACCTAATTAGCACATTATTCACAATTTACGTTAACATGGAATTTACACATCATGCAATTTAACACTTGCTGTTTAACCATAAGCTACCAACATATGCATGAAATTAGAGTACAAATTTCCCTAATTCATACATCTATGGATTTAACACTACGAATCATTACTACATACTTCTATTTTATCGAACCGAAACTATTAACAAATTGCACAAACATGGATAAGTTTCCTAAATTTGCAAACACACATGCTGTCCCACAATCTTCTTGATTAGACCGAAATCGAGGCATTCAACTAATCCTAAATCATGAATCATGGGTTTTGCAAAATGGTCTACAAGTCATGCTCACATGTTTACAAGATATTATTATCCCACATTCGCCAACACAACTCACATACATCCACAACCACAATGCACAATATACATAGCTTATAGGAATACCATATATCCTCATCGCATGAAACATACTGAATTTAATGTATAAGTGGGACATAACGCTCACTGTTCTGTCCAGAGGAACTAAACGGCGGTCTCTGGCCGCTGACTCAGGGTCAGCGGCATGGTCGATGGACGCCAAGGGTGAACTGGGCGTCCAGGGACCTTGCCGTCTACTCATGTCTATGCAGAAAACACAGACCCGAGCTCTAAATCTTGGGTGAAATGGAGGGTCTAGGACTCGAGATAAATTCCATAAAAATGTTAAAAACCTCCTAGACTCATACGGGGACACCATAGATAGGTCACTTGCCTCTCTAAAAATCCTCCAAGAGGTTTATGGCTCGAAGAAGACCTCCTTGGGCAGTTCCAAGAAGTTGCAGAAGTGTCTTCAAGAACGCCTTCCTCCGAGCTCCTGGGTGATCTCCACGCCGAGGGGATGATGGGGAAGCCTTCCCCTTTGCTTCAGCTCCCTCCTTGATGCAAAAGATCTCCAAATCCAGCTTCAAGGGGTCGGATTTGAGGGTTCTAAAGTGGGGTTTTCTCACAGAATGCTCTAGGGTTTTCTCTCCTCTTCTCTCCTCTTGCAAGGGTGAAATGAGAAGTGGGGAGAGGCCAAATCCGGGTTCAGGACTTAGGAGAGCCCCTCACCCACTCACCATACCGATTAGACAGCCTGAGAGCCGTTGGGGGACATCCCCCCAATGGTGGCCATGCCTTGCTCCCGGGTTTTCTGGCTCTGCAACGCATGCAGGTCAGAGAAGTTGGCGTCCAGATCGCTGGACGCCGGAGTTAGTGTTGGCGTCCATGTCTGGACGCTGACACCAAATAAACGGCCTAGGGTTGACGCCAAGAGCCTTCGGCCAGAACCTTGATTTATGCAGAAAACCAAGCATACCAAGCTTCTATACTTGCAATATGTACGTAGCATTATATTCATACTATCATCATGCGATACATACATTATTTACGTTTAATATAAACACATGTACACGTAATTATACTATTTAATATCTACGTAAATACGTACATACATACTCAACACAATATACACACATAAATACGAAAATACGACGGAATTCGAGGGTCTTACAGAAAGGCTTTCCTTCTTCAGGTCGTCCCCTCTCCTGTCCGACGACTAGCAGGGGAGAGCCGGAGAGGGATGGGGCGGCGCCGGTGGGAGGGCGGGGAGGCCTACCATGGTGAGGGGCAGAGCCGCCGAGAGGTTAAAGGGCGATCGTCGATCGGGTTTTGGATTTGGAGAAGGGGAGATAGGGTTTTTACTTTATGGTTATTTATATATATTATATATAAACCATTAGATCTAAGATCTAATGGTCAGAATTAATTTAATTTCGGATCGGATCTTAAACGGAGTGAATCTCCTATTTCCGCATTTGCTTCATTTATTATTCGGATAATATCCGTATCCGAATCCGCTCCGCCAGATATATGTTAAATGAATACGGATATACTTAATCGGATACGAATCCGAATCGGATCTGGATATTATCCGGATCCGTTTACAGCCCTAGATACAATTCAACTATCAGAAATGACCATTGGAATTTTTTTAAAAAAAGAAAAAAAAAACCTTCAAAACTGACTGTGATATCTCTCTCTCCCATCACATGCAGACAGGCTCGTTAATTTGTACTACTTTCTCCCATAGTTTGTTGGAGCGGCGATTCGGACTGAATCAGATTCGTCTTGATTCAACTCGATTCTCATAAGATTATTATATATATATATATAATAACACATATAATATATGTATATATATATATATATATATATATAGATTATTCATGGGAAACACGATTTCTTCTTCATACTTATTTATTTGAATATCATTTAAGTATACCTTCTAGAAGGTGCTCGCGCGTGAGAGCAAGGGTGGTTTTTCGACAGCAGACCCCACTATTTATAGTGACGGGGTATGAATCGAATCCAATGGTGGACATCTATCTTCAAAAGTAGTGGTTGAGATTTGAGCACGTGGCACAGCTGGATTGGCTGAGGAACATCTCCTCAGATCCAGACAGGACCGCTCGACGATCGCCATGATTGAGTGCGGGAGTCGAGGAGGCAACGTGACTATTGGCGTGCCAGACAGTAGTCGAGGAGACGTTAGGTGCAGGGTGGCTCTGACAGCATTATGATACGTCTTAGTGGCAGGGCGGCGTCTGACAACGAGATGATGTGGCACAGAGAGGTCCACGTGGGCAAACGTAGCCACGTGGCTATGCACGTGCCCTCGGCGAGTAGATTCAGCTTCACCTCGGCCTAGTTCCTGTTCCGACATGAACCTGGGGGGCCAATGATACGGTGATATCCAAGCAGATCGGCTGTGTTCCTAGCATCAGCCGACCTTATTGAAGGCCTAGGCCGACGACCTTTATCACAGGCAAAACATTAGCTAACGTGTAAGGACAGAACAATGAATCCTCTTTGCACCTCGGGTCGTCTTCAATAGCTCGACAGAGGACGATCTCTCGGCTCAGACAGGCCGACCTCCTTGACAAGGGAGAGCTAGCTATCCAACAAGTTAGGTCAGAGAAGTCCGACCAGCTTCACGCCTCGGGCCAGCCTCACGCCTCGAGCCAGCCTCATGCCTCGGGCCATCTTCTGGGCCATCTTATGCTCGGCCTTGCTCTTTCTTCTCGGACGTAGCCGACGTGGGCTCGGCATTGTCACTAGGTCCCCAGAACGTTGACCATATCGGCGACAAGATAGGAGCTCGGTAGAGGGCAAACCCTCGGCTCGGACAGGGCCGACCTGGTGCCCGGCGTGCTCGCGCGTGCCCCGAATCGTCCCTCACGTGGCAGACGAGGCAAATAAGGCAGGGTCCGATGGTTACGGGACTGATAACTGCGGCTATTAAGACCACGGTCACGATGACTTGGCTGGGCGGTGGCGACACCCAATCCGGCGATAATCACGGAAACCCCGCAGCGAGATTGGCAGGGTCGTCCAGCTCATACACAGGTGTCCTAACAATATATAAGAGGCAGACACTCCACAGGCGTAGGTACGTTGTTCTACCCCAGACTAGGCCATTCTGCTCAGCTAGCGACTGACAAGAGCGTCGGAGTGTCTCCCCGCCGAGGCCTCTCGGCGGGCTTTGCAGGTCAGCTCGGGAGCTCGGAACCAGCGTCACATGTCGGCCAAGCGCGTCTCAGATGGAATTTATCGACCTGAGCCGACCTATGTTACTCTTACAATAACAGGTGGGAACAAGC
Source organism: Colocasia esculenta (assembly GCA_014218235.1). Taxonomy (NCBI): domain Eukaryota; kingdom Viridiplantae; phylum Streptophyta; class Magnoliopsida; order Alismatales; family Araceae; genus Colocasia; species Colocasia esculenta. The sequence goes on from JACBKR010000945.1 coordinate 928,679, forward strand.
AAGTGACGTGCAAACAATAGCTAAATGAAAAAAAATACAAGTAACTATCTAATGACAGCCAATCATGAAGACTCTAGTGCGTCCAAAAAGGTGAACGGTAGATAGTTGATACACTTCTTCACAAAAAGATACACGTTGATGTATATAACTGAAAATACATAAATTCTTTTCTAAATCTCTAATGTGTCCACAACTTTGACCCGTCTGAGTTAATTCCACCCGAAAGCGAAACAAACAAGTACACGCTGCTCCTAATGAAGTCTGATACTGGCAACTGTCGCCGACGCTGCCTTCAGAACTCTATGGCCCAGTGCTGCCGACGAGAGGGCCCTCGGCCGCTCAGGAGAAGCCGAGGATCACTCAGTCACCGCGCGAGGCAGGTCCAGCCGGCCTTACCCCCGTTAACCGTGGAAGCTTAATAGGGAAGGCTCCAAGGATCGCGGGCCGCGGGACCTTCCTCATTCACAGCTGGCAATCGCCAGTTGCGATCCAGAGGGCACCCGATGATCTTGCCCCCTGCCTTGAAACACCCTTCAGCATAACTAGGAAAGAGGAGAGGCAGATTAAGGCAACAGGTAGCCGCCTGCCATGCGTAGCCGCTCCTATAAAAACAAGGGAGACGCTCCACACCAAGGTATGTGACTCGTGGCACAAAAACTCTCTTCCCCCTTTTCTTTTGTCTGACTTGGTCGTCGGAGTGTCTCCCCACCGAGGTGACTCGGTGGTCTTTGCAGGTCAAAGCTTGAGTAATCCTCGCCAACGAACGACTCGTCTTCGCCTGGGTCCATTAGGATTGACTCCGGTCAACCCTCGCATGCTCTTGCAGCATCATTTGGCGCCGTCTGTGGGAACCTTGCTTCGAGCAAAAAGTCACGTCTCATGGCACCCAAGGCAAAGGCGATCGCTCATTCGTCTGGTGATGAAATACTCCCCACCACCGTAGTAGAAGAAGTGGCGAGCGACAATTCAGGAGCGGGAGAACAAGGCTTGACTACATCATCGAGCCTGGATCGAGTGGAGCAGGTGCTTGCGAACCTCCAGCAAGTGTTGTTGAGAATGGAGCAAGATCGGAAGACGCCCCCGGAGCACCATGGAGCTATAGTACAGCCAGCAACCCAGCCGGCAGATGCTCGGCAGGGGAACGCCGACCCCGGGTACGCGCAACCTGTTGTGTCAGTCAGCCGCACCGGCGATCAGCGTCCCCCGTCGGTCGCAGTAGCGCAAGGACCCCCGTAGGTCGACGCCCCGCCACCGACGATCCCAGCTGTCCACACGGAGCCCACTGCAAAAATCGACGTCGTCGTCGACTACTTTTCGGCTGAGTCCTCCCCCGCACCGACGAATGTTCGAGCAGTTGACCCTCGATGGAAAGATGATCTGCAGAAAATGAACAGGAAGATTGAGGCGCTACAGCGAGGTACGCGCGCCCCTTCAGTGGCAACACTCTTGGCTACCTCTCCCTTCGCCGAGGAGATCACGTCGGCACCCGTACCAGCCAAGTTACAGCTGCCAAAGTTCAGGCGCTATAATGGAACAATGAACCCTGTCCATCACCTCGACCACTTCCAGGGACAAGTAGAAATGGTAAATATCAATGATGCATTAAAATGTCGTGCTTTTATGTCAACCCTGGATGATGCAGCACTGCAATGGTTTAAGTCACTCCCCTCCCGATCGGTAGCTGGTTTCGCCGATCTAGCACAGCGGTTCCTGGACCACTTCTACAACACGATGCTGCACTCACTATGCACTGACGACCTTTGGCTCATCTCGCAGAAGGAGGGGGAGATGTTTCGAGATTTTGCGAAAAGGTTCCAGCTAGAAGTAATGAAAGTGGTGGATTTAGACCTGAGGACATCAGTCAACATTCTGACGAGGGTGTGCTTAAACGCTCCGTTCGTCGCATCCATCGCTAAGAAACCCCCTGTGAGCCTCTCCGACCTACTATCTAGAATGCAGAAGTATGTGCGGCTGGAGTCAACGCTCGGCGCCGCGGGGCGGCTCGGCCAGTCATCCGAGCAGGCAGCTGCTGGCCCGGAGCATAGTTCAAAAAAGCCGAAAAGAGAGGAGCAGCGCGGTGAGAAGCGGCGGGATGCAGACCGGCGAGAGGCGGATCGTCGCGCAGAGACAGATCGTCGCCCCGACGAATATCGACGTGTCAGGGACCTGCCCCGCTTCGGAAGGTTACCCTCTGAGATCCTTCTCATTATCAAGAAGCTGCCGGAATTCAAGCGTCCCGAGCCCATGGCGAGGCCGCCGTCAGGCAGAGGAGCCGACCTGTACTGTGAGTATCACAGGGGGTATGGCCATCTCACCGACCAATGCAGAAGCTTAAAGATGGAGATCGCCGAGATGCTGAAGAGGGGACTTATTGGCAAAGACGTCGTCGACGGCCGCACAAAGGAGCGCACTCCCGAGGATGACCGAGAGGCGCACAGGGGCAAAGGAGCCGTCCTGGTCCTGGCAGGAGGCCCGGCAGGTGGCGGTGACAGTGGGAGAAAGCGGAAAGCCTACGCGGCGGCCACGGGTGGTATGACGAGCAAGCCGTGTCTCAAAGAAGGAGACGTCATCACCTTCTCCAACGCAGATGTGGTCGGAGTTAGTCTTCCTCATGACGACGCATTGGTAATCAATGCCGACGTCGATGGGTATGATGTACATCGTATCCTTATAGATAATGGAGCGGCCCCCGATGTCTTGTTTTATGACTGTTTTGTAAAAATGACTAACCTAAGTACCGACCTCAAAGCTGTCGCGACCCCCCTTTTTGGTTTTAACGGGGCACCCGTCAACGCCGAAGGGTCAATAAAACTAAAAGTCACTCTAGGCACACGACCTCTGCAAGTAACTGTTGAGGCCGACTTCCTTGTGGTAAAAGTGAAGTCGGCATACAACGCTATCTTCGGTCGGGGCCTCTTGGGAAAGTTGGGAGGGGTCCCCTCCACCTATCACCAGAAATTAAAGTTCCCGACCCCTGGAGGGATCGGCGAGGTCCTGGGAAACCAGACCGAGGCCAGGAGATGTTATGTTAATTCAATAAAAGCAAAAGCGCCAGCAGTTACTGAGTATTTTCCTTCTTCTAATGAAAATGTTGCAAGGCACGAACCAGCTGAGCAAACCAAGCTTATAGAGGTCGCTGGCGGGAAGCTGGTGGTCGGCTGCGAGCTTGGGGAGTTGGACGAGGCAATCGTCGACTTCCTAAAGGAAAATGTCGACGTCTTCGCCTGGTCGGACGACAACCTCACCGGCATCGACCCCAATATAATCCAACACCATCTAAACGTGAGCGCTGAGGCAAGGCCAGTCCGTCAAAAGAAGAGGCCGTTGTCAGCGGATCGACAAAAGGCAGTTGACGACAACACTGCAAAATACCTGAGAGCAGGGATCATCAAAGACACATTCTACCCGGAATGGGTCGCCAACGTCGTCCTCGTGCGCAAGGCCAATGGAAAGTGGAGAATGTGCGTGGACTTCACCGACCTGAACAAAGCCTGCCCCAAGGATAGTTACCCCCTGCCTCGCATCGATCAGCTCGTCGACTCCACAGCAGGGCACGGGCTTCTTAGCTTCCTCGGCGCATACTCGGGATACCATCAGATCAGAATGGCGCCCGACGACGAGGAAAAGACATCGTTCATCACAGAGAAAGGTCTATACTGCTTCACTCGAATGCCATTTGGGTTAAAAAATGCAAGTGCAACATACCAGCGGCTCGTCAACACAATGTTCGAGGAACAAATCGGGAAGATAATGGAAATCTACATCGACGACATGATGGTGAAGAGCCGGCACGCCGAGGATCACGTCCGAGACCTGGCCGAGGCCTTCGAGGTGCTTAAGCGATTCAGGATGAAGCTCAACCCCGAGAAGTGCGTCTTCGGAGTGCGCGCAGGCAAATTCATCGGCTACCTCATCTCCGACAGAGGAATTGACATCAACCCCGACAAGATACAGGCCATCTTGGACATGACACCCCCAAGAACGGTCAAGGAGGTTCAGCGGCTTAATGGTAGGGTTACTGCTTTAAGTCGATTTATGTCCAGGTCGGCGGAAAGATGTAAGCCTTTCTTCGAGCTGCTGAGAAGAGGGCGCTTCGAGTGGACCAAGGATTGCCAGGAAGCATTCGACAACTTGAAGACGCACTTAGTGCATGTTCCAACGTTAAGTAAGCCGGTAGTTGGGGAAGATCTATTACTATACCTATCGGCAACGACGCATTCCGTCAGTTCAGTGCTCGTACGGGAAGACAACCGCAACCACCTGCCGGTGTACTACACCAGCAAAGCACTTCGAGGAGCCGAGCAGCGTTACACCGACCTCGAGAGGGTTGCGTACGCCCTCGTAATGGCTGCGAGAAGGCTGCGACCATATTTCCAGGCGCACAGAATCGTCGTCCTCACCGACGTCCCTATTAAGCAAGTGCTGACTAGACCCGAGGTCTCGGGAAGGTTGGCGAAGTGGGCCATAGAGCTCAGGGAGTTCGACATCACGTTCAAACCTCGGGTCGCAATAAAGGCACAGGCTCTAGCGGACTTCATTTTAGAAGGAACGGAAAGATGGCCAGAGGAGGAAGAAGAGGACAACGAGCGCTGGAAAATGTTCATCGACGAAGCGTCAAATTCCCAAGGAAGCGGCGCAGGAGTGGTCCTCCACTCTCTCGACGGGCTGATCCTAAGGTATGCTATTCGTTTCGGCTTTGATGCTTCTAATAATGTGGCCGAATACGAGGCTGTGATCTCAGGGCTAAAAAGAGCAAAGTCTCTCGGAGTGAAAAGGGTCTCCGTTTTCAGCAACTCTCAACTGGTCGTAAGCCAGGTGGCCCACGAGTTCGAGGCTAAAGAGGCGAAGCTAGCATCTTACATGGCCGAGGTCAACCGGCTGCTCGCGGGGTTCGATTCAGCCGAGCTGCTAAAAATCCCGTGAACAGAAAACTCTCAGGCCGACGCGTTGTCAAAATTTGCGTCGTCGTCGGTGGAAGGGCGATCATCCGTGCTAATAGAAGAGCTCAGCGAATCAGCCATGACGGCCAAATAAGTAATGTGCGCCAGCACCCCAACAACCTGGATGACCCCCTTGATCCAGTTCATCAAAAGCGGCCTACTTCCCGATGAAAGAATTGAGGCCGACAAGACCAAAAGGCGAGCAGCTAGATTCTTCCTCATCGGTGACGACCTGTATAGAAAGGGATACAGCTACCGCACCTCTGATGCATTTCCCCTGATCTTACCGAGGAAATCATCAGCGAAGTACATGAAGGAACGTGCGGAAGCCATGCGGGTGCCCGATCTCTCGTCAAAAGGATCACGCGACAAGGCTATTGGTGGCCCACCATGTTAAAGGATGCTGAGAGGTATGTTCAAAAGTGCCATCAATGTCAACTTTTCGGCAGGTTCGACCGACGACCTCCAGCCAAGCTCACGCCACTGGTTTCGCCGTGGCCTTTCGCGCAGTGGGGCATGGACATCCTAGGTCCATTCCCGCCAGCGACCGGCCAGAGGAAATTCATCATAGTGGCGGTGGACTATTTCACCAAATGGGTGGAGGCCGAACCGCTGGCAAAAATTACTGACTCCAGTGCCTGGGGTTTTGTTTGGAAGAATGTTATATGCAGGTTCGGCGTCCCCAGAATAATCGTCACCGACAATGGCCGGCAGTTCGATAACGCCCGCTTTCGCAGAAACTGCTCGGCCTTGGGGGTGGATCATCGATTCTCCTCGGTCTCACACCCACAATCCAATGGGCTTGCCGAGGTTACAAATCAGACAATCCTGGACGGACTGAAGAAAAGGTTGGAGGACCACAAGGGCCGGTGGGCGGACAAGCTCCTCCACGTCTTGTGGGCGTACCGAACAACGCCGCGAGAAGCAACACAAGAATCCCCATACGCCCTCGCTTTTGGAGTAGAGGCCGTTACACCAGTAGAAATGCTCACCCCCTCAGGTAGAGTCCTCGGCTTCAGTTAGGAGTTGAACAAATCTTCTCTTCGCGCTGAGCTTGACCTGATCGAAGAAAAGCGAGGAAATACGTCGGCAAGGATGGAGGCATACTAGAGGAGGGTAAAAAGGAGCTTTGACAAGAATGTCAAGGAAAGAAACTTCAATACCGGAAGTCTGGTCTTAAGGAAGTTGTCGGTCTCAGATCCTAGGTCGGCCGTGGGGAAGCTATCGGCCGCCTGGGAAGGACCCTACCGCGTGTCAGAGAACCTCGGACATGGCGTGTACCGGCTCGAGGACCTCGGCGGGGCTTCTCTCCCGAGGACGTGGAATGCAGAGCACTTGAGAAAATATTACGCTTGACTGTTGTATGAGGTTGCTTCGGCACTCTATCATTGTACGAGGTCGCTTCGGCACTCTACCGTTGTACGAGGTCGCTTCGGCACTCTACCGTTGTACGAGGTCGCTTCGGCACTCTACCGTTGTACGAGGTCACTTCGGCACTCTATCATTATACGAGGTCGCTTCGGCACTCTACCATTGTACGAGGTCGCTTCGGCACTCTATCATTATACGAGGTCGCTTCGGCACTCTACCGTTGTACGAGGCCGCTTCGGCACTCTATCATTATACGAGGTCGCTTCGGCACTCTACCATTGTACGAGGTCGCTTCGGCACTCTATTATGATACGAGATCGCTTTCGCACTCTTTTGAATAAACGAGGGTGTTTCGACTCCCTACAATTGAACGTAATCGCGTCGGCTCTCTTTCGGATAACAAGGTCGTTTCGATGAAACGGAAATGGTTTCTTACGAATAAGCACCTCGGTGCAGTGTTTGACCAAAAGATAAAAGGAGGACAAACCAACTACAAACCAGCCTCACTGACCCTCAGCCACCACCTTCTCGGCCGCTTCGACGTATATCTCGTCGGCCGCCTTAGACATGGCCTCGTCTACGACGACAGCAGTTTTCTCCTCCAAGGCGTCCTCCTTTGTCGCGCGTACCCCCGAGAGGTCGAGGTCGGGGAACAGCTCCGGCACACGAGCAAGGCAGTCATTATAGCCCTCCTGATATAGTCCGGCTATTTCGTCGGCGAACTCCTTGGAGGAGCGATACTCCTGTATTGCCGCATCGCATTCATCCGACACGAGCTGGGTCGTCTTCTCACGAAATCGCCTGAACGAATCAACCTCGTCGGCAAGATCTGCTGTCACAGCTTTGAGCACCTCCTTCTCGGCCTTGAGGGCCTTGTTCGCAGACTCCAGCGATGCCCTAAGCTCACCCTCAGTCTTCTTCGCCACCTCGACATCCCTCTGACGGAGGGATTTTTCCGACGCGGCGACCGCCTCTACCTCGGCTATACGTTTGTTTGACGATTCGCGCTTCACTTCGGCCCGATGCACGAAGGCGTCGAAGATCGACAACTGTGCCAAAGCCGTGGCGTAAAACTCGCCGACCAGCCTCCTCGGGGACTTCCCCAGAGCTTCCGCTTTCAGTTCCGCCGGGATTGATGTTTGACCCCAAATGACCGGGTCAAGGTCTATTTTGAGCCGAGCTGGCTCTTGCGGCACTACTGCTGGTGGCGGCATCGAGGGATGAAAGCGCTTCGTCGGCCTTTCTTCAACGGCCACCTGCGAAGCGGTAGCTTCCGAGCTGCCCTCCTTCCTCGCTGCGACAACAGTAGCCGCAGACTCTTCCAAAAGGCGCTTCCCAGGGCGTTTCTGATCCCTCCGAGCCCGAGCAAGGTCGGCCAGTGAAGGGCCAGGCCTTGCCTTGCGCGTCGGGGAGGTCATCTCGGCCATCATTGCAAAAAGGGCCAACTGGACCGTCAGAAAACATTAAAGAACTTTAAGAAAAAGGTACAAAGACAAAGCAATGACGACCTTCTGAGCCTTCGGCAATCAGCTCGAGCAACTCGTCGGATGGTTCAACGAGGTCAGGTTTCTCCGCTTCCAGTAGGTATGAGAAGTCCAAGAGCTCGACTTTGCTAAGCTTGGGGGCCCGAACGCCTTACGTCGGACGTTGACCTCGGACCACTCGGTCGGGAAGGGCCAACTTGAGGGAGAATACAGAAAGACGAAGTCCCTCTTCCATCCATGAACGGAGGACGGGAGGTTCTTGAGAAGCTAACGCCCCGCCCGAGCCGAGAAGTAAAGCCAATCGCCAAATGGCTTTACGGAAAAAAAACAATAAAAGAAGAGGCGAAGCGTCGGGGACACACCGACGGATACACAAAGGGCGAGGAACCCGACAACCGTCTGCCACGAGTTGGGCGTTAGTTGAGAAGGGGCAGCACCAAGCTCGAAGAGCAAGGCTATGATGAAGGGGTGGAAAGGAAAACGTAAACCGGCGCGAATCACCTCGGAATATATACACACCCTGTCTTCCTGGGCGTAGTGGGCTCGAAAGCGTTTATTGGCGAAAAACACGACGTCGGCTGAAAGAGAGCGGCTCAAGCGTTTCCTAATCCACTTAAAGGACTCGGAGTTGGTCTCACACCAAGCGTCTTCGACATTGTCGGCCTGACGACGGTCCCCCGAGGTATGAGCAGAAGGAGCATGCGGAACATATCTCCCAGGTTGGACTCCCAAAAGAAAACCCTCCTCTACTGGGCCATAGACGAAGGTACCAGACTTTAGGTCATAGGTGGAGGGGCCGTCGCTATCTGTCCTAGAGGAAGACTCCTCGTGAGAGGGCTGAGACTGCATTAGGCTCATCGCTTACCTCAAAGGAGAGCAAGCAAGTTTGGGCCGACAGCACGTTCTAGGGCGACGAAGAGAGGGCGCGACGTTGGAAGAACGCTCTGCAGTCGCCGAAGAGCACCCTCTGGAAAAGAAGCATGTAACCCCTTCTCCGCGGCAATCCGCATATTTATAGGTGCAGCAGCTCAAGCGTGATCGAACGATCGAAGGCGATTCCAAGAAGTCGAATGAGCGAGGAGCCGCCATGCGTCGGAAGCCCAACGGACGGGAACTGTTCACCTGGATCACTAACGTTTGCCGCCTTTCGAACTGCCATCATTAGCAATAAGATCGAGGCGATCGTGCGTCGATCCCCCTCTCAAATCGTCCATTAAAGCGCACGACTCTCCGCGCATCCCGTCAGAAAACGTACCCAAAGTCGGCGCCGGCAAATTGCGAGGCCAACCTCGATATGCGCATACATCATGCATCGTCGAGGAAATAAGATGAAAAGGTCGATCTCGCTAGGCTTCTCCTCGGATCTCGTAGCTCTTCCGACGAGAACCCGGGGGGCCAATGATACTGGCAACTGTCGCCGACGCTGCCTTCAGAACTCTATAGCGCAGTGCTGCCGACGAGAGGGCCCTCGGCCGCTCAGGAGAAGCCGAAGATCACTCAGTCACCGCGCGAGGCAGGTCCAGCCGGCCTTACCCCCGTTAACCGTGGAAGCTTAATAGGGAAGGCTCCAAGGATCGCGGGCCGCGGGACCTTCCTCATTCACAGCTGGCAATCGCCAGTTGCGATCTAGAGGGCACCCGATGATCTTGCCCCCTGCCTTGAAACACCCTTCAGCATAACTAGGAAAGAGGAGAGGCAGATTAAGGCAACAGGTAGCCGCCTGCCATGCGTAGGCGCCCCTATAAAAATAAGGGAGACGCTCCACACCAAGGTATGCGACTCGTGGCACAAAAACTCTCTTCCCCCTTTTCTTTTGTCTGACTTGGTCGTCGGAGTGTCTCCCCACCGAGGTGACTCGGTGGTCTTTGCAGGTCAAAGCTTGAGTAATCCTCGCCAACGAACGACTCGTCTTCGCCTGGGTCCATTAGGATTGACTCCGGTCAACCCTCGCATGCTCTTGCAGCATCAAAGTCAATCTATAAAAAACACTTTTACACTGGACAATTTTTCCTACTAGATATCCTTCTATTGTTTACTTCTTATTTCCAATTATCAGAAGATTACAAAATGAGAAATAGTTGTTACCAATTTGATCTGATAACAAAGTTCCATGCATAAAAATTATTTGTCAAGTAATTTTATTGATTAAAGAAAAAATAGATAAGATTTTTAATCAATAAAATTATTTGATTGGACAGATAATTAACAAGTATTAGTTTCTCTTATAAAATTCTACGTTTTTGACATGACGTTCTTCTTTCTATTTGCGGTCGGTTGTTGCTTAGCAAAATAAATTTTATTTTTTTTTCTCTGTCGTAGAAGAATGATCTGCGACGAACCAGCGTGTCTGCTTGCGAAGAAGTCATAGCCGCCACTCATGGCTGCTGCTTGGGGTCCTTGAAGCCGGCGTCGACGAGCACCTTCTCTCTCTTGGCAAGCTCCAAGTCCTGGTCCACCATCATTCGCACCAGCTCCTGGAAACCCACCTTGGGCTTCCAACCCAGCACCCGCCTGGCCTTGGTGGAGTCACCCCTCAGGTTGTCCACCTCCGCCGGCCGGAAGTAGCGCTTGTCGATGACTACGTGGTCCTTCCAGTCGAGGCCGAGGTAGCCGAAGGACGCGTCCAGGAACTCCTCCACCGTGTGGGACTCCTCGGTGGCCACCACGTAGTCGTCGGGCTGCTCCTGCTGCAGCATCCTCCACATGGCCTCCACGTAGTCGCCGGCGAAGCCCCAGTCCCTGGAGGCGCTGAGGTTGCCCAGGAAGAGCTTGCTCTGGAGGCCCACGCGGATGCGGCCGAGGGCCCTGGTGATCTTGCGGGTGACGAAGTTCTCGCCCCGCCGGGGGGACTCGTGGTTGAACAGGATGCCGTTGCAGGCGAAGAGGCCGTAGGCCTCCCGGTAATTAACGGTGTACCAGTGGGCGGCGCACTTGGCGGCGGCGTAGGGAGAACGCGGGTGGAAGGGCGTGGTCTCCGACTGCGGGGGAGGGGTGGAGCCGTACATCTCGGAGGAGCCCGCCTGGTAGTAGCGGATGGCGCGGCCGGGGTGGGAGGCCAGGTGGGTGCGCACGGCCTCCAGTAGGCGGAGGGCCCCCGTGGCGACGACGTCGGCGGTGTAGTCGGGGACCTCGAAGGAGACGGCGACGTGGGACTGGGCGGCGAGGTTGTAGACCTCGTCGGGGAGGATCTCGTCGACCCAGCGGCGGAGGGAGGAGGCGTCGGAGAGGTCGCCGTAGTGGAGCCTCATGAAGGCCTTGTCGGCGTGGTGGGGGTCGACATAGATGTGGTCGAGGCGCTGGGTGTTGAAGTTGGAGGAGCGGCGGATGAGGCCGTGGACCTCGTAGCCCTTGCTCAGCAGCAGCTCCGTCAGGTAGGACCCGTCCTGGCCCGTGATGCCCGTGACCAGCGCCACCCTGCGGGGCGGGCGGATCGGCGCCGGCACCGAAATGATCGACTGCTCCGTTGCGACCTCGTAATCGTTGTCGGTGTGGTTGCCGTTGATCTCGTGGGGGGCGGCATAGACGTGGTTGCCGTTAGACGCCATGGTTCCTTTTCTCCCGACTACTCGCTAGCTTTAGCTGCTACCGTTGTCTGCAGCTGTTGCTGCTGCGCCGTGGTTTTGCGAAGGTAGTTTTGTTCTGACACAAGGGCGGATGCAATGGTATGGCTCGCTATTTATAAGTCATGGTCTGGTGGGGAACGCGCAACTCGAAGGTCGAGGAGTACCATGATGAGAGATTGGGAAGGAAGGGCGCCATGGGGTTGGAAGATTCCTAGCTACTACTTTTATTCTCATAGATTTTGCCTACTCATGATAAGCCTAGTTGTTGATTTTTCTGTTCAATCCGAGGTGGGGGCAAAGGGGGGGGGGGGGGGGGGTCGCACTGACATGGGACGGATGTAGCATCTAACCAGCGGGGTCACATGCCAGCCCACTGGATTCAAATTTTTTTTTTAAATGCTCTCGGTGGGTCACTTGAATTATTTTTTAATATTTAAATAATTTTATATATAATATAAATAAAAATAATTTAATAAAAAATAAATAAATCATTACAATCAATTCTTTCCTTACAATTGTATTGACGAGTTTCTATATTTTAAAACACTTTAATAATTAACGAGTTTACTTGAAGAAGTAGAAGAAAAAAATGAGGAGCAGATGGGGAAGGGGCCGAAGGGAAGAGGGCGTGATGGGGATGAGGCTTTTAGATTTCTTACCTCGATCGGACTATTGGCGGAAACACTATAAGATAGAGAGGGAGGTGATTCACCAAACAATGGAGGAATGCTGTCGCATGCCGCCGCCAACTACAAGGTGAAGGTGACGTCGCGACGGTGGTGTCCGATGTCTGGACTCCGACACCCTAGGTCTCCCTAGATTTCAACCGCCCCTTAGCCCATTGTATCTATCTCTGTTTTGCCATTATGTGAGGAGGGCAATGAGCTGGCTGCCGGTGAAGGATCGAGGAGTGTGGCGCCACGGCGTGATGGTGTCAACGCGTCGCGGTGAGCCAGTGAGGTCTGCGAGGACCCCTTCTACTTCTGCCTTGGGACAGCGAGCCAACAAAGGGTGGAGACAACGTCAGCAAAAGGAGGAGGGCGGCGTCAACGAGTCGCGATGTGCGCGAGAAACCCTTCCACAGCTCAACTTCTGGGACGACCAATATGTGATCGCCAATTTTGTCACGGCAAGAGGCGGCACGGCGGGCAGGGGCAAAAGCCACGAAACTGGGTGATGGTTTGGAGCCAAAAAAATTTGAAAATTTGGGGAGGCCGGGTGGGCACAGAGGCGAGAGTTGGACTTGGACAGCGTTAGACATTCCCTGGGAAATCGTCAATCAGGGCCTGGGTCGATGGTTTTCTTCCAGAACAACTATCTTTTGTAGGGTTAACCTTGGATAATATATATGTTATGTTCTTGGTATATTACTCCGGGCCGGGTACGACCTACGTGGTAAGATTTGCCCATTTGACTCCAAAGAGTCTGACGTACACCAGAAATTTGGTACGTACCTGTTACGTTATGCCCGGTAAGACCTTGCCATTAGCCTAGCACTAGGGCTGTAAACTGATCCGGATAATATCCGGATCCGATTCATATTCGTATCCGATTAAGCATATCCGTATCCGTTTAAAAGATATCCGACGGAGCGGATTCGGATACAGATATTATCCGAATAATAAACGGAGCGGACGCGTAACAGGAGATCCGCTCCGTTTAAGATCCGATCCGAAACTGAATTAGTTATGGCCATTGGATTTTAAATCTAATGGCTCATATTTATTATATAAATATATATATATCTACAACTAAAAATTAAAACCCTACCTCCTCCCTCCCCCTTCCGGCGCGGCGCTCCCCCCCCCCCACCTGGTCTCTCTCTCTCTCTCTCCCCCCCCCTCCGGCGACACCCCCCCCCCCCCCCCATCTGCCCCGCCGGCGCCCCCCCCCCACTCGACAGCACCCCTCCCCAGCTCCCCCTCAGTCCTCCCTCCCTCCCTCTATACCTCCTTCCCTCTGTACCTCCCTCCCTCCCCCGTCCGGCGCCCCCCCCCCCCCCCCCCCACCTGGTCTCTCTCTCTCTCTCTCGCTCTCTCTCTCTCTCTCTCTCTCTCTCTCTCTCTCTCTCTCTCTCTCTCTCTCTCTCTTTCCCCCCTCCGGCGGCCCTCCCCCCCATCTGCCCCCGCCCCCCCACCCTCCCCCCCCCTCCCCCCCTCGACGACACCCCTCCCCCCTTCCGGCGGCCCCCCCCACCTGGCCTCTATCTCTCTCTCTTTCCCCCCCTTCGGAGCCCCCCCCCCCCACCTGGCCGCTCTCTCTCTCTCCTCTCTTTCCCCCCTCCGGCGGCCCTCCCCCATCTGCCCCCGCCGCCCCCCCCCCCCTCCGACGGCACCCCTCCCCCTCTGTCCTCCCTCCCTCCCTCTGTACCTCCCTCCTCCCCCTTCCGGCGCCCCCCAACCTGGTCTCTCTCTCTCTCTCTCTCTCTCTCTCTCTCTCTCTCTCTCTCTCTCTCTCTCCTCTCTCCTCTCTCTCTCTCTCTCTCTCTCTCTCTCCTGCGACACCCCCCATCTGGTTTCATATTTTCGAACCGGATAATATTCGGATCCGCTTCGAATCGATCATTATCCGACTAAGATATCCGCTCCGTATCCGAATTTTATTCGGAGCGGATACGGATTATCCGATTAAGTATTCGGAGCGGACACGGAAAACCCATATCCGCTTCGTATCCACTCCATTTACAGCCCTACCTAGCACGTCTCTGCCAAGACATGGCAATGTCACCTAACCCAACACACTCCCTCTACTCTTGATCAAGCTCGCAACAGCAATAAGGTTTCTCCCACAATTAACGTGCAACATATGGCCCCAACCACTCTTCTCAATAGTTAGACAGCACAGCCAAAGCGGGTTAATTATCATGTATGGGGGATCTGCTTAAAAAAAATCGACCGTAGACGAGGGAGGTGAGCAATTAAGTGAGTTCCAGACTCATACACACCCTAGGCCTCCACTCTTAATTTCCATTTGTCTAGCTACCTTCACTCTTTTTTATTTTTTTTATTTCAACTTAAGTGTTAGAGGATTCTCTTTTGAGATTACTCACGAGGCCCCGTGACTGCTTCTTATTACCTATACATACACACGGTGTTTCTATCATCAATAGGAATTCGTGAAAATTGAACGGTGGAAATACAGTTTTTTGACCGCTACTCCAAGTCCAAGTATATATATATACTTACACCGTTTTACTTTTAATCTAGCAAGCTGCAATATACACAACCTTTAAGAAGATCACTAACGTGAAAATGGACGTTGTAGGCTTTAACTGCACTTGACTTCAAATCCCAGTATTCATTGTACCCAACGCTCTACTTGTAAACAGCGTACTTTAATTGAGAAGAAACAGGGACGAGACGACGATCAAAACAAGTATCTGCCCACTAAACTCGGTAAGTTCGGCAAGAATCATCCGACGGTGACTTCCCCTAGCTCTACTGTGACGCGCGCTAATTTGTGATCCATTACACACGTTCTAGCACATGCATATATAGTTCGTGGGTTTCCAACTGAACTGACTTCATATGTGTGCTCATTCAGTACTGTGCTCTCTCTCTAGATCTCTCTCTCTATGGAAATAGAAAATTTATCAATTTAAAAATCTATTTTATCATGTTGTCTTATGTTCTCATGGATGAATACATATTGCTAATCCAAATCCCATCGAATGCTACGAGAGCAATGACGACGTGAAATGAATCGGCAATTCTCACAGCGCAGGCGTGCCAGTCACTAAAGTGACAATCAAGTGTTCTGCCTCCGAGAGTCGGAGGGCTTTAGGTCTATTGTGCACGCCGTTTGACTTCGTCAAACGATTGTGAAGATCGGGTCGGGACCAATATCCCGCCGTTGCCTTAACGCAACGACGTTAATTACATCTCTTAGAAAGAGAAAACCCTTGATTAATCGCCAGAATGAAAAGTCTTATGGCCTAAAACGGGACATCCGATAAAAGACACAAAATCAAACCACAAGATGTAGTTAAGATTGCAAGAGAGTTGAATGTGTGTGTGCTCTTCATCTTTTGCATGCTCATTTATTTGCCCTTTTATTTGTTACACAATTTCTATATTTTGGGTAATGTAAGAAAATTGACATGCTTTGATTGTCATTGTTCTTTTCATGGTTCAATCTTATTTGACTCTTATATGCCCAAACATCGTCATGCACAATCCATTTGATTCAGAAAACAAGGCGATTCGGCAACCAAAACCATTCTGCGAAAGCGATTCAGCAAGGGTGAATCAGCAGGGGCGAATCGGCAACCAGACCCATTCTGCAAGGGTGAATCAACAGGAGCGAATCGGCAGCCAGGCCCATTCTGCAGAGGCGATTCGGCAGGGGCGAATCGGCAGCACTGTTCACAGACCAAAAATGATTCGGCAGCCCTTGCAACGCACAAAACGCGTGGGAAACGGAGGATCCGAAGACCGGGTCAGGAGGGAATGACACCCAAACCATGAAAGGGCTCTGTTCAATTCCGGATGGGGCGTGGAATTAGGTTATCCGACCCTTTTGTCCAAAATGCCAATTTACTGCGATTCGGCAGCCCTATTTGTGCACAGTTCTTGAAATCCGTGAGGAATCAGAACTGACATACGGGATGGCAGCACCCACAACATGTATGGACACCATCTATGAGCTCGGATCGGGCACGGAGACGGACTATCCGACCCTTCATGTTCAAAACCACCCGGAAAAGCGATTCGGCAGCACTTCGAAGGCACGGTTCTCAAAATCCGGAGATGACCTGAGTGTCCGGTCGGGCTGATGGGCTATTCAACATATGGAGAATCCATCCATGGGCCTGAACCGGGCATGGGTGCTGTATATCGAACCCTTTATGTTCAAAACCACCCGGAAAAGCGATTCGGCAGCACTTCGGGGACACGGTTCTCAAAATTCAGAGATGACCTGAGTGTCCGGTCGGGCTGACGGGCTATTCAACATATGGAGAATCTATCCATGGGCCTGAACCGGGCATGGGTACTGCAGGTGCAAGCCTATGTTTTGTTGTGTTGTTGTTGTTGTTTTTTTTTTTTAGGTGTCCACTCTCTCTCTCTCTCTCTCTCTCTCTATATATATATATATATATAGATTAATTAACCAAATATTTGCATATCCATCTAGGCACAGTTAATTTCCCAATGTTATTTGCAATTTTCTCTTAAAAATATGAGACTTTTCTCCACACTTCTCATAATGTTCGGACTACTTCAAACATATATATAAGACGTCAGTGTGTTACTCGAATTGTTTTTTAACATTTAAATAATTTATGTATTATATATAATATAAATAAAAATAATTGTAAATAAATATTTAAAATAAAAAACCTTCTACCAACTAACATATATAGCAAGTCATAAAAGAAATATAAAGTGAACCACCATCCAAATTTGCTGAATCACATTCATATATAACAAATCTCAAAAAATATAATATAAAGTGAGTCATCAGTCAACCTCGCTAGATCACATTCATATGTAACATCACAAAAAATATATTACCTAACTACCCTTGATCTAAACACAGGAAGATTTTAAATTTGTGATAGTATGCTCTTTCTTCAGAAATGAAAATTCCAATTTAATATAACAAAGTAAAAATATTAACAAAATTATTAGAAGAATAAGTCTAAATATTTGAAATAAATATAAAAAATTAAAAAGTTGAATCTAAGTACATTGTATTACAGTTTCATCATTTTGATTTTAGGAAATAGAAAAGGGGCAATCAATTAACGGGGTGAAGGTCACGAAATTTGAGGAGACAAATAAAAATAGGTCGGATCACTAGTAATGAGTCACCGCTAGCACAAATCATTGGGGTCACTCATTTTATAAAATCTTCTTATTTAACGGATCAAGAGGGCATTTCAAAAAAAAAAAAATTGAATCCAGTGGGCTGGCCATGTGACCCCGCTGGTTAGATGCTATACATCCGTTCATGGTATAAGAGATTAGTGACTCTTTTTTTGCTGGGTAGAGATAATTCCTCTCCTTCTACATGCAATTATAAAAAGAAATCGAATTCGAATATATATATACTCCCTTCATACGTAAATAATGCCCCAATTCCGCACTGGTTCATGGGCCTTGGCCTGCCCTTCCCTCTTTAATTTATTGGCAGACCTCCATTATATTATATGCCCTAACGATCTTAATTTGCATGCATGTTGATCAGGTCCAAGGTCAACTAAAAGGTTGCCTCCCATGTATATATATAGGTCATCCATTCAGTCACGGCTCTGAAAACTTCGTACAGCATTAAGAAGGAATCCACTGACCATCTTCCCACGGTTTGTCCGGTTTCCTGCGAAGCCAACCTGTCATTTGAGATGAATCCAGCCTTCTCTACCTAATTAACTTAGATGATATGTTGACCAAAAACCTATGTGCATGCTTCTTCTCCTACCGTTGGAATCTGTCTTTTCGTTCTTCCATTCCGGTCGAGATGCAGTATCGGAGTTCGCGGTGTGCAATAAGTCAATCACGGATGCATGGGTGGGCATGTGGGCACTCGTTAATATTAACTGGGGAACTGCACGCGGTAGGAGATCCAAGACTTGTCTGCCGAAGAAACCGCGCATTCCCAGGCGTGGAACAGCTAGCTTCGATATCGTCTCTGTGAGCTCCGGCCTAAGTCGATCAGGAAGTTTATCGGAAGGTCCGGGGACGCTACCCGGCCCCACTGCATGGTCCTGAGAGGAAACGAAGTTGGGCAGGCCGCCACCGCTGCATGTTGTCCATTCATACGTACGTTAGCATATATAGCGTGGTTCGGATCAGACAGAGTATCCCACTGTGAGGATGCATAGGAGCACGTCCAAACTTGGGCCAATAACCAATTCCAAGCAGGTAAATCTGAGAGGTCAATAAGCATAAGATGGGTATAAGTGTGAAGTATCTTCAAATTTTTGTTATTAACATGGTTAGAAAAATAAAGATAATATGGACGCTGGGCAATTAATATTTACATCTTTTTTGGCCAAAGGTAGTGATTCCCATGACATCCGCAGTTCTTAGGCTAAAATTAACCGAAAGAATGAGGAGCTTAGTCACATTAATGTCACTCGATGCCTCTATTTAATGCATATATACTATCATTTGTTTATTTTTATAATACGCTGTTTTTTCCATGATATATATATATATATATATGTTATTCTGTTATCTACCATTAATTTAATCTTTAGGTAGATAAAACACCAATTAATCGCATTTGCCTTTTCTCCTCAAAGTAAACATGGAAGGTACATCCTCTTTCCCTGCTTCTGTCGTTCAAAAGCGAAATATGACCTCATAATCCAAGATATTTGCCAAGGATCGATCACGGCCTGAAGTATTCTTCACGATTATTTCCAAGGTTAGGCAAGTCATTGAATTAACGATTCAACCGGAAAAAGTTGGGCATCTTGGTTCAGAAAACCTTCACCTGCATGCATGCAGCAGACGCCATAAACTATATATATATATAAAACCATAAAGCTCCAGACGTTCCTTCGTCATTGTTCTGGAGAAAAAATATATATAATGGTAACACTACTCTTTCATAACCCAACAGCTAATTAAGGTGCGGTCCCAAATTAGAAGATGAACGAGAACCTTTCTACTCTCCTTCACCGGAAAGAAAAAGGGGTGAGTCTCACAAGTCACTGTCTCAATAGAAAAACTCTCCCAAAAATTCAAAAAATAATAATCATACAAGAGCATAAATAAGACTTATATTCAAATAACAGATAACGCTACGGTTGTAAATAAATAAACTATTTCAGAATATGTGCATGGTACAATATTTAATAATTAAATGGCAAATCACGTCCAGGTGTACAAGCCAAGAAGGGCACGCCGCATACAAGTCATGAGAATTGGTTTGTGACACCAGCCATCGACTTGAACAAAACACATAAGACTACCTCTCAATCTCGCAACCACGGATGAAAGGTCCAGCTGCCGCTCCACCTCAACAAGGTCAAGAAATTGTGGAGACCAACCAACACCACTCCTGCATACCATACGGCTGCAGGCCTATGCCTGGCACCTCTAGGGACTCTAGCCCGAGCTCCCTAAAGTGAGGCACTGGAAAATCAGACTAGCTGGGGACTAGTACGTCTATTGGTGTCCATGCCCCAACAACGAGCGCGCTACAAACGACCACACATCCACAAACACGAGTCGCTGCCCATTGTCGTCTTTCCCTCCGCCGGACGTACAACTCAAACTCAGGAATGAGTGCCTCCAGAAAGATGACACAAACCCTGGTGGTACACACCGTACCGGGACAAACCCCGAGCACCACGTGCTTGGCTCACAATGAACCTGGGGTATCCGACTCAAGAGGTAACCACAGAAGGCGTTAAACAACCCAACTTGCTATGCACACATATTCATACAAACTTGGCATTTCCAATTACGATAAGTACCGACGCACTGCTTACATGCTTTAAATAAATTAAGCAACACTGTGCAAGCAATGTGCAACCAGAAAGAGACAGACTGGCCACTGAATCCAACAGCCCGGGTGGCCACATCTGAAAATGCGACCAACACAGTGGTCACCATTAAGACTCCAAATCGCGACGGACCAACCCGTCGCCTTTAAAACTAGAATCACGACTGGACAAGTCGTCGCGTTCAAAACGCGACGTCTGGGTCCGTCGCCTTTCAAATTGAAGAATCATACCCTGTTCTTCACCTCCGGAAATCACAACACACACCCACTACATGATGTAAAAGCTGTAAATAACCATCCACATAATAACTTAAGCATGCTTACTACTGAATATATGCAAATCTACAATCCAAATACTTTAAACCTAATTCATACAATCGAAACAAGAAGAAAGTGTTGGCCCTTTTGGTACGGCAGCAAGCCAACCTAGAGGGGGGTGAATAGGTTTTTCTGAAATCTGAAATAGAATCTTAAACACAGAAAATAACACTTGAAAGCTTGGTTAGTTCAGTGTGATAGAGAGTGCAGTGCGGAAGCAAATAAACAATCACACAAGGACACAGGAGATTTATCCTGGTTCGGCCCTTCCCACATGGAAGTCCTACGTCCAGTCCCCAAGCAAACTCTTGGGATTCACTAACCAAGGGTACAGTCCCCCTTATGGACCTTACAACACCCTGGATCCCCCACCAGGTCTTCTTCTCTTCCCGGGCAAGAAGGCAGCCCACTTCTCTTACAGGTAAAGAAGCCAACCTCCTGGAACAAACCCCAGTGCGGTTCTGCTAGACACCAACCCCTAGCTGGGTTAACAACTGGTACAAACCCCAGTTAGGTTCTGCTAGACACAAACCCCTAGCTGGGTTAACAACTGGTACAAACCCCAGTTAGGTTCTGCTAGACACCAACCCCTAGCTGGGTTAACAACTGTATACAGTCCTACAGCTGGACACAGATCTTTCTTAGAAAGATCAAACTGAGAGACCTTACAAGATGAACACTCATGTAAGGCTCACAGTCCCAAACTCTCCCCAGATATACAATAAGCTCGGAGAGAAACAGAAGAGAGAAAAGAAGGCTCGAATGCTTGAAAGCTTGGAAGCTTGAGAGCTTGAAATGCTTTGAATGCTTCTTCTTGGCTCAGGCTCTTCTCTCTTTCCTTGAGTGTATGTGGCGTGAAGGTGCTTCTCACAGATGTACACTCCTTCAAAGATATTCAAGAAAAGGCTCTTCTGTTCTTCAGCAATGCTCCATCTTTTATATTGAGCAGCTTTAGAATAGATCCGTTGAAGAGATCCGTTGGAGCTCTTCTAGTCGTTGCTGATCTTTCTCTTCATTTGTCTTAATCAGACTCTGATGGTCTTCGATGTCTGTGAGCATAGAAGAGAGTTAGCATAAAAGAGTGTTTATGATAACGATGCATGGTACTGTGCTTCTGCTAACATACTGAAAATAGTAGGTCATATCTTTTTGACAAGATTCTGAAATATGCATGCAGCTTTTTGTCAGAAGATATTTGACTTTTTATTTAAGCGCCAAGCATATTTGAAATATAAAGGCAATCTGTGTTTCAACAGAATCCATGAAGAAATCGTTATGAGCATGACTTATGAAATCGTTATGGGAACGATTTCTTAACAAATCGTTATGGGAACGATTTCTTACCAAATCACTGCGCTCAAAGAAGAAATCGTTATGGCATCGACTTCTTAACAAAACGATATGGCTTCTAAAGAAATCGTTGCGAATACTTATGAAATCGTTATGGCATCGACTTCTTGCGCTTTACAGAAGAAATCGTTATGGCATCGATTTCTTAACAAATCAATACGCTCAAAGAAGAAATCGTTATGGCCACTTATCAAATCGTTATGGCATCGACTTCTTAGCAAATCGTTGCGGCGCTTGATACTTTGGCACTTTAAACAGAAATCGATGTATATTGATTAAACATCGATTTTATCATTTTAGTGCGCCATATATTGCATCAATGAAAGACTTAGCATTTTGCTATGGGATTGATGCGACACAGATGAAACAAAATATTCAATTTAAGTTACATCATAAATTTTATTATCACCAAAATACAAGAACAAATAGAGAGTGGTTCAACAGAAAGTCCCCCTACCAATATGAAGAACACAAAAACGACACCGCCTTGACGTTTCCCGCGCTCCGAAGCACCTCCTCGCGTCGGAGACACGCCAAAAAACACACCAACAACGCTAAATCACCGGCCAAATCCTCCACAATTCTCCCCCTTCGGTTGAACAGTGCGACGTTTCAGTGTTCAACTCTCTCTCTCTCTCTCTCTCTCTCTCTCTCTCTCTCTCTCTCTCTCTCTCTCCTCTCTCTCTCTCTCTCTCTCTCTCTCTCTCTCTCTCCTCTCTCTTCTCTCTTCTCTTCTCTCTATTATTTACTCCAATGCGTACGCTACCTCCAGTCCTCCCCGACATCCTTTGGAGCCGACTGCTTTCATCTTCCCCGCCGCACTATGATCTGCTCGCCCCACGTCCGTGCGTTGCTGCCACTGCTAGGTGCTCCTGCACTCTGTCTTCCTAGGCATCAAGCACCCAGTTGGCGTGTTGGTGTGGGCGGGGAAAGGCGGCGTGGTGATCAACCTCGACAGCATGGGGTCTGAGATCGGCAGGGTCATGTAGCCGTTCATCATGGCAGTGGAGCTAGGAAAGCATGGCATCCAGGTGAACCACATCTCGTTGTTCATCGCGGTGTTGTTGTTGGTGGGGATAGCAGAGAAGGAGCTGCTCTGAGGGCGTCAGCAAAATGTGCATAGGTCGTCACTGACAGTGTAGACGTCCTCGCCTGCGCCGTGATGGGATTCTCCCTGGTCGCCTTCAACTATGTCGGTGCATCCAGTTGTCTGGTGAATTGAAATTACTACTCCGCCTCGTGGTCGACGGCCCTCCCGCTGACCGCGTCAACAACAACATCGGAGAAGAGGACGTCGTGGGTTGACATGCATATGTCGGGAACCTACTAGTCCCCCACTTTGTTGGGGACCTCTTCACCATGGACTTCCAGCGGACGCCATCGCCAAGGCCGCAACCGTGCTCGCGTTGGCGACCTACGGCGTCGTCTGCGACAGCGAAGACGTCCATGCTTGCGCCGTGAAGGGCTTCTCTTATCTACTGTGCGTTGCCAGTCCAGATCTTCCCCGACCCCACAGGCATCGATGTCGTCTACCACGCCAACCAGAAGCTCAAAGCCGATGGCGGGGGCGGTGGTGGATCACCTGTACGGCGGCGCGCAACAGTGGAGGTCGGTGTAGATGGAGATGAGTCGCTCCTGGACGTGAACGAGGCCATGAGTTGCTGGGCGGCGGCCGCAGTCGTGCCCATCCTCTCCGCCAACCAGAAGCTCTCCGCGGCGATTATTGTTGCGCAACAGTAACTACTGTTGCGCAACAATAAATAATGGTTTATTTTTTTCTTAGTTTAAAATTTTTATTTTAAAATCGATTTTTATAAGATGACAATTTTCAATTTATAGTTTTTTAAAATATAAAAATAAATATCATTAAAAAATTATGCATACTAATGTGCGCCGGTCTGGGACCCGACCGGTGACCTACTGCTCGCCGAACACACTATTGCACCGCTGACCATTGTAGAGAGATATGATGTAGTAGTATCCCAAATATTCTCATTATTGCTGCAATATCTCTGCCACCTTCTTCATGGCCCTACGTCATTGAAGACATTATCCGCCGATGTCTTCACCTTCATCTTCCCCCACCCTATGCACTTCATACTCTTTATAGTACTAAATAATCTATTTTCTTTATGCAGTATGTAGTTTAGATTATCAAATTACATATATATTTTTAAACACATCCGTCATGCCATCACAGTTGACCATGCATTCATTATTTTTTGTCTTAATGTCGTGTATACTAACATATACATATTAGGTGTTACTTAATATTCATATTTATTTTTGGATGCATAGCTTTCTATCTATCTATATATTTATAGATTAAATGTTAATATCTATATGTTAGTGTGTTTGACCATGTGAATATAGATTGTATAAATTATTTGAACAACTTTTTATTAATGTATTTTATAATTATATTTAGTTTAACAAAATTTTATGTAACAAAAATTATATATTTTTGTAAATTTTATAATAATAATTTATATTTTATAATAAAACATCGTGCATAGTATATATATAGGTACTGTGGAAGGTTTGGTGGAAATGCTACAAGTGGAGTGTTAATGCAAAATGCAACCCATTGAATAGTGGTTACTTTTCTTCTTTTCGATCGAATCTCACATTGGGGAAGCTAAAATTTTAAGAGATATGCCCTTTTTTAGCCTTCACCTTTATATCCATTTCCTATGTTTTCCTCAGTTCAAACTAACATTGCTTTGAATGAACGATTTTATTAAGTGCCTACTATGGATGGCAGAACATTAAACTAAAACATCCGAAAGGGAAAAAGAATCTTCAAAATTCTCCTGTTTTGCCAAAGCGTCTAAACTAATGATATCATTATTTTCACCAATGTCTTGTTTTTTGGTAGGTTATTTTCACCATTGTCAGATTGAAGAGTAATGACCCTAATTAATTAACTTAGACAAAACCAAGTTAGCACCAGTCAGTATGATTTGTTTTACGCTTATACATGAAAAGACTAGGTTAAGATAAACATACACGTAATATATTTTTAAAAAAGCCCCTTCTCTTTACACTTTAAACGTTACAGAAACTCTCCTTCGAGGACGCACTGAGGCGGCACCTGCGAAGAAAGTAAAGTTGGCTACGTGATGGTAACGTTTTTGCTTTTGTTACCACATGCCCTGCGCAGCCCAAAGAATTGAGAGATTAAGGTGGGCGTTTGATAACAGCCAATGTTTAAATTTAAAGTTTTATTATTTATTTATTTTTTAATCTAAAATTTAAAAAGAACTTGATATATATAATATATTCATTAAGCGATCTTTCATAATTGACTTAAACAACATCAAAATTGTGGCACGGTTTGTTAAAATGTTACATTTTTATTGGATCAGTCTTATGTTCAAAACTCAGAATTAACAAAAATAATTTTTTGGAACCGAATTTTAGGAACTAGAATCTGATCATTGTCGGCGGCTGGCGAGTGATCGGATTCCGACACCGTTCGCCGGATTCTGACGACCATTGGCAGCTGTGCTGGCCGGAATCTAACAATCGCTACGTCGTCCGTCAGTTGGTTGAGAAATTAACGGTCTTAAATAAAAAAATCCTCTTGACTTGAAAATTAAGTGATTTATCATATTTAAGTGATTAATTTAAATACTATTTCAAATATTTTATCAAACAATCTAAAATATTAAAAATTAAATATTTGACACTTTAGATGTCCATTAAGCAATATGAAAACGGGCCTAACCCTCTTTATCGGACGAATTCACTTGATTCATGCACTCTCTTCCTCTTGGTCTTCATCTCCACATTCTCCACACTCCCCAAAGCATGGGGACCCAGCCACGTTAAATAGATAAGGAACTTCTAACAAGGGGGTGAGTTGAGCTGATCAGATGGATTTTTGTAGATCAACAATAATCTTTTAAAAAAATTTAAAGGTTAGTCTTGAGATCTAGAATAATATAGATATATATATATATATGTAAAAAATTTATCTTTCCACTCCTTCGAAAATTGTTAGTTCTTCTATGGCCAAGGATCCTCGTTCTTTTAAAAGTAATTAGAGAATTTTTCTAGGGAAAACTTTAAATTGAAAATTGTAAGTTCTTCTATGGCCAAGGATCCTCCCAGCCCTTTAACTTTTATTGCTTTACGTTAGTTTAAATGAAAAATTAAAATTATATAGATATATTGCTAGGGAAAACTCCTACAAATTTTGTTTCGTTAGTCCTTAACAAATCACCAGATTAGTAGTAGTCGGCGCCTGAGTACCAGATCTCCGATGGCGATGCGCCCCAATTTTTTTTTGACGCAGTACTGCACTACAAATGAATCACCCTATAAATAGCCAACTGCGCTGCTGCAAACACACCAACCCGCAAGCAAGAGCCCCTTCCCTTCGCCAGCAGTAGCTATAACCAGCTAGCAGTCGGGGAGGGCAGAAACTACAATGGCATCATCCAACGGTAACCACGCCAACAACGACCACGAGATCGCCGCGGACCAGTCGATCATTTCGGTGCCGCCGCCGATCCGCCCGCCCCGCAGGGTGGCGCTGGTCACGGGCATCACGGGCCAGGACGGGTCCTACCTGACGGAGCTGCTGCTGAGCAAGGGCTACGAGGTCCACGGCCTCATCCGCCGCTCCTCCAACTTCAACACCCAGCGCCTCGACCACATCTACGTCGACCCCCACCACGCCGATAAGACCTTCATGAGGCTCCACTACGGCGACCTCTCCGACGCCTCCTCCCTCCGCCGCTGGGTCGACGAGATCCTCCCCGACGAGGTCTACAACGTCGCCGCCCAGTCCCACGTCGCCGTCTCCTTCGAGGTCCCCGGCTACACCGCCGACGTCGTCGCCACGGGGGCCCTCCGCCTACTGGAGGCCGTGCGAACCCACCTGGCCTCCCACCCCGGCCGCGCCATCCGCTACTACCAGGCGGGCTCTTCCGAGATGTACGGCTCCACCCCTCCCCCGCAGTCGGAGACCACGCCCTTCCACCCGCGTTCTCCCTACGCCGCCGCCAAGTGCGCCGCCCACTGGTACACCGTCAATTACCGGGAGGCCTACGGCCTCTTCGCCTGCAACGGCATCCTGTTCAACCACGAGTCGCCCCGGCGGGGCGAGAACTTCGTCACCCGCAAGATCACCAGAGCCCTCGGCCGCATCCGCGTGGGCCTCCAGAGCAAGCTCTTCCTCGGCAACCTCAGCGCCTCCAGGGACTGGGGCTTCGCCGGCGACTACGTGGAGGCCATGTGGAGGATGCTGCAGCAGGAGCAGCCCGACGACTACGTGGTGGCCACCGAGGAGTCCCACACGGTGGAGGAGTTCCTGGACGCGTCCTTCGGCTACCTCGGCCTCGACTGGAAGGACCACGTGGTCATCGACAAGCGCTACTTCCGGCCGGCGGAGGTGGACAACCTGAGGGGTGACTCCACCAAGGCCAGGCGGGTGCTGGGTTGGAAGCCCAAGGTGGGTTTCCAGGAGCTGGTGCGAATGATGGTGGACCAGGACTTGGAGCTTGCCAAGAAAGAGAAGGTGCTCGTCGACGCCGGCTTCAACGACCCCAAGCAGCAGCCATGAGTGGCGGCTATATGACTTCTCCACAAGCAGGCACGCTACCTGGATTCGTCGCCCACAGATCATTCTATGGGGAAAAAAAGAGGTTTATTCCATGGGAAATAAAAGTATATATATTTTTGCTAAACCACACACAACGTAGAAAAAAGGAAGGAATCATATCTAAAACTTATATCTTAATAATGTCCTTGGCATGAGAGATAAACGATAAAAGTATCTAATTATGATAGATATTACATGGTAGAAAAAGGATTTATGTATTACAAGCAGTATGTATTTATTTGTTTCGGATTTGGTGTAATTTCATAAACCGGTCAAATTAAGTTTTATGTCCTCAATGATACGGACAATTTTTTTTTTGGCTGAAGGATATATGAAGTTTGATTTATGTTATTGTGTTTTCTTTTTAGGTTGTGTACATCTACCTTTGTAGCTTTTGGTACTAACGTTTCTATGCTTGACCTCACACTAACTCGGAACATTAATACTTTTTTTTTTTGCTATTGTTTGAGATAGGTCCCATGTCTTAGGACTGCAAGCAAGTCGGGTTCGGAATCGAAAATACATATTTCGATTCTGATTCTGATTCCGATTCTGATAATCAAAATATAATTTCGATTTTGATTCTGATAAAATCGAAATGATTAATTCCGATTCCGTTCCAATTTCGATAACATTATCGGAACCAAAATTTTGATATGCTAAGATGCTTACTATGATTTTACCTTTTGAGTTTATGGATAATTTATCAGATAACCGATACCGATTCCGATTCTGACGATTTTTTTTTATTTCAATTCTGATTCCGATAAGTTATCGAAATATCCGATACCGATTCCGATAAGCTATCAGTATCAATTTTTAGTTCCAAAACCCATAATTTTTTATCGAAATCGGATCGGAATATCGGTATATCAGGTTCCGTTTGCAGCCCTACCCGTCCTAATGCGCTACGAACTTCTTAACATATTTAGGAGATGGAAGGTAAAAAAAAAAATTGGTGGAAAGTTAGTTTTAGTTTTTGTTTTTAATATAAAACATATAAATTAATAAGATAGTTAATTAAATTTAGGTGATGATAATAGTGAGTCAAACCCATTTCAACCCCATTTTTACTACCACGGGAAAAGTTACAGATTATAACTTTTTAGTTGGAACTCAAAAATGGTCCAAAAGTGACAAAGACTACTTCTAAATACGAAAATATTCTCTCTGAAATAAGTCAAAGTTTTAAAAAAACTTATCGAGACAGTACATTGATTCACTGAATCAATTAATTAAGGGTTAGAGATTTTCTAAAAAATAAGTTTGATGCGAGGTGTCTGTAGCATTTGGGGTTCCAAATCTTCTTCTTGGATTCCAAAGTCCTCTTGAGCAAATCAAAGAATAGAGAGTTACTTTAGAGGCATCTT
This sequence comes from Colocasia esculenta, assembly GCA_014218235.1. Taxonomy (NCBI): domain Eukaryota; kingdom Viridiplantae; phylum Streptophyta; class Magnoliopsida; order Alismatales; family Araceae; genus Colocasia; species Colocasia esculenta. The sequence continues at coordinate 957,143 of JACBKR010000945.1, forward strand.
GGGTGGATGGCCCATCTATTCCCCGTCAATAGATCATTGACTCCATATTTGAGCTGCACCTCTTCAGACCTAAGACCATCCGGAATTCAACCATGGATCCGAATTTTCTCAACTTTTGCTCCATACAGATGCTTCTTAGAGGACCTCAAGAATAGCATCACCATTTCTATACACGACAAGATCTCTATACTCTCTGAAAGGAGGAGCTTTGGATTTAACTAAAGAAAAGGCCCACTAAGCTTCACAGAGGCCTCATGAGGCCCAGACTAGCGCTACAAAGTTTAGCGGCCCTGGAGTCGATGGATTGGAGATCCTACGCCCCAACTTCCTACACCACAAGTTGGTTACACCAAAGAGTTCTAATTGGGACAAGTGGCAGTATTATCCCAGTCAGATAACAGAAAACATAAAAAAGCTAGCTGAAATATACAAAAAAGGAAAAGTGAAATCCTCCGCCGGTGACCCTGGACGTGTCTTGCTCCCGGGGTCACGGAACAGGTCATGGAGAACAGGTCCTTGGACCGCACGGTGGGTGGATGGTGCGGCTGAGCCCTGCCACAGACAGAGTTATGGCCGGGGAAGGAATGGATGCTGCTTAACATCACAGACCCGGCCTCAGCTTGTGCCTTCTTCGGAGATAGGCCTCTACTACGTTGACCCCAGCCCCAGGCACGACGCCGCCGCCCATGAACGGGTTCCTAATATGTCTTTCCCTATATTAATTGAGAGGAATCTAACTCTTCCCACGAGGCCAGGTCGACGGAGGATGGCAGTGCCAACGCCTACATGTCGAGGGACGTGATGAGAATGTTTTGGCCGGAGAAGGTGAAGGTGGTGCGAATAAAGCGGACGGGGGCGCCGGCGGAGAGAAGGGTTGAGGAGGTCCGGTTGGCGGGTGCCGGTACCGGAGACGAAGGTGTTCATCTCGCAGTTCATCGCGTAACTAACCACCCAACTGTGCAGGAGAAAAGGTTTCCACTTTCCATTTTTGCATGAGAATAACGCTTGCTACACGTTAACTTCTTATACGGGTGTGTGAATCAAGTATTTCTCTACTTTTTTAATGATATTTGTTTTATATTTAAAAAAATTATAAAATAAAAAACGTCATCTTTCACAATTTGATTTTAAAATAAAAATTTAAAACTAAAAAATAAACCGGTGTGTTTTTGTTGCGCAACGCGCAACAATAACTGGGGGAGGAGGAGTGGAGAGACGGCGGGAAAGGTAAATCGGCGGGAGGGGGTGAAGAATAACCTGATGACCGGCCAGATAAGGAGTAAAAAAGAGGGAGGAAAATAGAAAACACGTGTCACCACTGGGTTGGTGACTGCTGGGTTTTAGTCCTCCCGGGTGGCGAGAGGATCCGGACTCAGGCGGCAACTGTAGCCACATGTGTACTATTTTTCTTTACATACTATTGAGATCTCACCGTCCTCTACATCTTAGCACGGAGAACATCTATTTTGAAAGTTGTATCTCCGTCAGATTTTTTTGCCTGTATCGGAAGTCAGGTTTATAGTGTTGACTTTTTTTTTAAGTTAAATGAACTCTTTTTTTGTTCTTACAAACTTTATTTACTAGATTGATATCGTCATGTTAAGTAAAACACCCAACCATTGTTATGTATCTGAAATTTTCTCTTTTTATATTGATACATTTACTTGCATTGAATTAATACCATATCTATAATTTTTTTGGTAAATATACATATTTACTATTCATGTGAAATATAATATAATTTTTCATACAATATCAAAGACAGTAGAAATAAAGTTGACAGATATTACTTTTAGAAGATAGATATTACAATAGAATAAAGAATGAAAAATCAAAACATTACGTACAAAGAGAAAGCATCAAGCAACAATTAACGATGTAAAATTGTTGTCTAAGGAATAGGCACATCATGATGAATGCATCACCACTAGAAGTGGTGAGAACTATGTATTTTACTTACAGTCAGAAGGAACACATAAACAATTAAGTGATGAGAATTAGAACATTGTATTTTGTTTCACAGCACACAAGTACATGCTGCTGACTTAAAAAAGTGTGCCTATATGGACATTTGTTCCGATGAGTGAACTTGGAGTTGTTCATAAGATCCTCCATGGTGGCAGGCTTATGGCTCAACTAATGGAGAAAGGTTGGTGCTAAGTCAGATAACCATAGGCTCAAATGATACAAGAGAATATGTATTTTACTATGTAATTAGTGCTTACTCAAATGTGTTGCACTTAGAATATAGACTACTTAATATAATATATGATTATTAATTCACTGGAATAACATTTAAGTTAACTAAGCGTGTTATAATTCATAGAATTGCAGATGTTGTAATCCCATTCACTATTGGATCTATATTTTCTTCCACTTCGTGTAATTGAATATGGTCAGTTTATTTTTCTATTAAATATTAGTTTTTTTTTTCATCTCATTACTAATTGTTCATTGATTTATCTTTTTAGAGAACACAATGGGTGGATGCTCTGATAGACCGTCAGTTGTAGGAATCTCTTTTTCTTCATTAATCTTTGATTCTTTGTTATTTGATTTAGGAGAATTAAATTATTTTCTCTCTCTATTTAAATGTCAAAATATTTAGTCTTTCAATACATTTTCATGTCATCTAACTCAAAATCCACTTTCACAAATAAGAATTTACTTCAAGATCTATAAAAGTACTTCATATTCCCGCATCAAAATGTAATGTTAGTGCTTCTAGAAAATTATCTACGTTCTACATTTATTTCATGTTCTTTTTCTTTCTTATCTATTGTTTGAATACATTTCTCTTTCGCTTATGTGAATACAAAATATATGTTCATTGGCATGTCTCTCTCACTCTAAAAGAACTAATATTTCTCTCTCCCTCTCTCTTTGCCATTGTAGTTTTGTTGTTGTGACGCATCAAGAATAACAACAAATTCAACACCGAGAGGAGGCACTTATAATAGACATTTCCAGGTTTTATATTTTATTAGATGTTTGGAAAAATTTGTGATGTGATGAGCATGAATTTGTGATATTATATAATGCTCGAGTGCTAGAGAGTGAGATCTTTCAAATTATTTTTTATAATTTGATTGTATATATATTTGTCTGAAGATATCACCCCTGTATTGGGGAAAAAAAGAAAGAGTAAGCCTTGGTCAACTATATGTATTCTCCTGTGCAAAGATATATATTATCAGATATCTTTGTGAGTTTGAACATCTGAATTTCAGTCTATTGATTTATGCGTACAATGACAGAGAGTGGGATCTTTCAGGTTGTTTTTATAATTTGATTGTATATATATTTGTTAGAAGATATCATCTCTTTGTTAGGGAAAAAAGAAAGAGTAAGCCTTGGTCAACTATATGTTTTCCCCAGTGCAAATATGTATATTATCAGATATCTTTATGAGTTTAGACATCTGAATTTCAATCCATTGATTTATGCCTACATTTATATCTCTAATATTTCTATTGGAAAATTATTAGTAATTTATGATAAAATTTATTGTTTAATTGTTCTATTCATCTTCACATTTTTTAAAAAATATTTAGTTTGACAAAATCTTTATAATGAAAATTATATATTTTTATAAATTTTATAAATAATAATTTATATTTATTAATATATTTTATTATCAAACACCGTGCATCCCACGGGTGTCCAACTAGTTACTCATTACTTGCAGAGAAAGGCTTATTGCACTTTCACATTGCACTTAATGTGACTAGGCAACAAAGTCATGTGGCATCGAACAATTGGATTGCCATTTTATCACTTCTCATGTGAGGGGTGCCACATAAACTATTGCCTAGTCACATTGCACTTAAAATGTAATGTACAAGTGCAATAAGCATTTCTCTTATTTGCAAGTCACTTGCTTGTCTACCTTCAAAGTGGAGGGGGAATTTGCGAGACTGTCTGCACGTGATGTGAGATAGAGATACTAATTGCAACGGTCATTTTTGAAGTTGAATAGTATTTATACTAATTGCAGTTGCAGAGCTTCCCTCATGGAGTACGTACTATTGAGTGTTGCATCTTCCGAATGCCTGTATGGGATTATTACTCAGGCTGTTATTGCAGAAGGTTTCTGAGCATTTGAAAGCAAGATCGACGTCGACGCGTGGACTGTGAAATGAAACAAGATTATTAAAAAAAAAACTAAAATATTGCTCTGAGAAAATCTCAACTTTATAGTATCTTATTATCTATTATTTCAAAAAGAGAAATATTTATTAAAAGGAATAATTTGACATGGATTATTTGAAGAATAATTATATTGATTGAAAATAGAGAGAGAAAGATCCTCACTAAATAAAATTATTTTCCAAACAATTCAGATCAGAAGTGTCTTCCAATAAGTATTTGGCGTCCACTTGTATGCTTCAGCTAGTTTTTTGTTCTCATTTCTTTTTCCTTTCTCCCCTCCCTTTGAAATCAATGGAGATGAATGGGCTGTTAGGATCGCCGCAGTCTACAAAAGCCTAGTCCACGGTGCGATGCCCCACCGCGAGGCCCCTCCCGTCGGAGAGTCCAGCCTGTTGAAGGCTGTTCCACCACCCTCACCGTCGCCGGTTGCCGTGTCGTCACCCTCAGGCCCCTGCCGCACGACTCCCTGCCAGTTGGGGAGGGCGGGGCGGGGAACGCTAGCTGCTGCCACGCCAGCGGTATGACGGCGTCCCACGAAGAGCAGGACGCTGACACGGCCGACAGGTGCCACCCCACCGCCGGTGGGTTGTAGTCGTGGGACGTGGCGTACACGCCCAGGCTGCTTGGCCTCTCGCCGTGGGCAGCAAGCAGAGCGCCAGGTACAGGTTGATTGACTTCATCCGACATAAATGTGACACTGCAGTTTCACTAAAGGATGAATTCATCATTACATTTCATGAATGGGAAGAGACACCTTGTTCGACAGATCGAACAAAACATAACACACAGCTCACAGTAAAATATATTCACTTATAAAATAATTGATTGACAATGCATAAATTAAATTGTCCCCGTCTAAAAGACAAGCATACAGTGTGTGTGTGTATATATATGTTTAGTATTACTATTATATATATATGGTGAAACAAAGTCTCTAGCACAAACATCCCAGGATAATTTCTTTCGGCATTTGCTAGCACACTGCAGAACATAGATGGAGATGCAAAACCATCATAATCAGAAGTGCATTTGCAATCGGCTGGTGCTTCCACTAAACCCCCACAGATTCGCTTCTCATTTTGTTTCCAAAGAGTCTTCCTGCTGCTGTAGCTGATGTTGCAATTGTGCTTGTCGATGCTGTTGTGGCTGTATCTGCTGTAACTGGTACATGGGCAGTTGGGATGGTTGTTGCTGCTGCAGCTGATGCAGGGGAAACAACTGAGTATTTGCTGGCAGCTGGTGGGTCAAGCTACCAGAAGAATTTGCCTCAGGAAGTCCTTGAGCAGCAAGTTTCAAATGACGGACCTCCACAGTTAATGCCTCATTCAGAGCTACATGTCAGCATTTGTTAGATAAGACAATGCTACAAAAAGGTATCAAAGGAGCATAAAACATGGAAGCAAATATCTCGACAATATATATGCACTGAACAATCTGAAAATTAGTACGTTTCACACCAAGACAACAATCTGAAAAACAGAATGTTGAGAAGACAACAAATATGATAGATTTAAGAGTACTGACATTCATGATCATACTTTCATACAGCCCCTAACCATCAAAAGGAACACACTGAGTCAGACTTTAATGAAGGTCACTAATTGTTCCAGAAGGAACAGCAATGTAATCAACGGTTCAGAAAGGAAAATACAGATTTATTATTTAGAACATGCCTCCTCCAAGTTATGCCTTAAACTTTTCAAAGTGCAATGTACAAGATACTTTTGCAGTCATCCTCTAAAAGAAGGGAGCCAGTAGAGCTACAAGGAGACAAATCATAGGACAGGCAGCTTTCTACGAAAACATTAAACTTGTGAAGCATATGATTACATCTTTCAGTGAACAGGAAGTAGCAGCTAAGTGGATCACAAGAGGTTTAATACTTCAATTATCTCCAGACTCCCCCCTTGCACAAGTGGCACTAGTCAACAAATTACATCAAAGAATATGTACGTTTCATATCACACAAGGATTTCTCACTGTACAAATTACCAGAAATATAACCACCAATCCATTGACCTCCACATCTTGTGTGGTTGACCATGAGAAGGAGTTGAAAGGGAATGTGAGCAACCGAGATTGAGGCAAGACATTCACCTTCTGGTTTTGGTGTTCTGACACAACAGGGGAGAAGACTGTTGTGTGGGCTGAAAGTGACGTCAATCACTTCTGTTTTCTTTACAGAAAGAACAGATAATACGTTGAATTTACATTATTGATCAATTTAATTGCTCATTAGTGCCTAGTTCCTTTGTTAATGTGCAACAAATTTCTCAAGAATTAGTTAGTCTGAGTAACTCTTTCTTATAGGTTCACAATCACACTCCTAAAAGCTTACAGTCTCTCAAAGTCCCCCCTAAGTTTTTCAAATAAAATATAACAAGCTTTTGAGCAACTGATCATTCAACAAAATCCAATTAATCCCAAGAAAGCCCTGATAGCTACAAAAATCTAAAATCTTAGTCCAATGAAGAATGAAAAGATACTGGTTTGGCATGGATCATCTTTTTATCATCACTGGTAGGACACATGTAGCTATCTCCTCTCTTCACGAAGCTTTTCAAGAAATTGAGGGAGCATCTGAGTGTTGTTCCATGGTTGCCAAACTGTACAACCATAAACTCCTGAATATACTCTTTCAAAAACTCACTAGTCTCATGGAAATGTGGGAGATGCAGTCATCCCCAAGCATTTAGCATCTCTCTGTAGAGAGCTGACAAAGAGGTGGCCATCAGAAAAACATCAACAAATCCTCAAAATCCTCCTTCCAACCTAGCCGCCCACATACTGGAATATATGCATGACTGTTGTAATCACCATCATCTCAGACATCTAGAAAGGATACCAAGAATAAGTGGATCTCAGTCAATCTGTAGTAATCCTCAGGTTTTGATCTACTAGTAAAGCGGATGAAGTCAAGGTTGACATCAGGAACTTCAGCCCGTACATCTTTGTAGCATACCAATCCCGCAGACTTCATTCATGAATAATACCATTCTTTTGGTAACTGTTCCTCTCAACATATAAAATCATATCAAGCAGGCTACCCATGGCCAAATAAACTGCAGTACACGCATACATATTTAGAAAACATTTGTGCATGTATATATGAAAAGGTGACACATTTTAAAGAAGTTGTTTCAGATGTATGTTTCTATATGCTGATCACCGCTACTTGATACATGAATAGCATTACTTTCCTACACATTCCCACCAAGCATTAAAATGATATGAAGCATGCTAACCATGGCCCAGAAACTGCAGTGTACACATGCATATGCATTTAGAAAGTGTTTGTGTCTGCATGTGTTTTCTCAAAATGGAAGAGTACTTTTATCATGTAGACTAGGATAAAGAGGTTGAAATTTGATCCACTTTCCAATATTCTCCTATCTTTCCAATTATCTTTTATGTCTCTGAAGAAAAAAAATGAGGTTCAAATTCAAAATGTTTCTAGTTATAAGAGTCATATATTGGATAAATGCACCAACAATTCAAGTAGCTGGGAAGGTCCAACGGTGTTTTCAGCACATTGGGTTAGCACCACAAACAGAAAAGACAACAACTTAAAAGAGAAGAATTGCAAGCCATGTAAGGGTAAAAAGTATGTTACACTAAAGAAGACCAGAAGAAAATAGACTTAATGACAAATTAATAAAAGAGTTGAAAATTACTATTAAAAGGGTATGGTCGCCCAGTAAGGAGAATAATAGTAAGCATCGGGCCAAGGCTACGCTGTTCTCACATTGGTGATTGAGTCAAGGAGGAAGACAGCAGACAATGAACTATTACAAAGATCCATCAAATGTCAATGTCGAGATGAATATTGATGACAGATGCTGGCACGTGAGTGCTATAGTCCCTGGTCCTATCGTTATAATGTTGTGCATGATATGAGATAAAGAAATAAACTAGGACTGCTTTTTGCACCACAAAACCATACTGCTGAGGCCAAGCAATTATGATGAGAAATTAGACTAGCAAAATCAGAAGGATGTCAGGGATATGAAACACAAAACAGTTGACTATTACTTGCATAATATCAAAGGCATTGAACTGTTATACCCTGAAAATAACATCACAGTTCTAGGACGCTAACATACTAGTGATGGTATTTGTGGAATATTTACCATCTCTAAGCTGTGCTTGTTGTGCCATGGCTTGGAGACGAAACTTGAGCTCATTATTTTGGCTGGTTAAACCAGCAGAATCTCTCTGTAATATAGCATTATCATTTGAGCGTGAAGAGTATATTGTTGAATGTACTAAAAATAAGACAATGAAGTCAGCAAATTCAGGTTCCCCGTGGACTACCTGTAATTTTGTGAGTTGTGCAGACAATGTTGTAGCTTCTGTCTGCAGGGTCTGCACCTTGTGCTCCAATTCTGATATGTATCGCAGTTTGCGCTCCTTCGAACGAGCAGCTGATTGCCGGTTAGCCAGGATCCTAAAACAGAAAGATTAATTATTACCAATATGAACGGTTTTTTGTGGGAACTCATCTCTCATTAAATCCAAAGAAGATGAACAAGCAGTGTTAGATACCTCTTGGCACGTTTGGGGTCTGCCAGAGCAATATCAGCAAGTTTTTCATCAGCCATTATCTTATTAAGCTCTGTACTATTAAACTCACCATTTCCAAGTTCCAGGCTAAATGCGTTGGAAGTTCCATCAATGGACTTGTTGTGTGAATGTTTCCCCACCTTGACCGCTGGTGACGGAGGCAGTTTGGGGGACTCATCTTCAAAATTCATGTCGCCCATGAAGCTATCCATCGAAACACTTCTGAGATGTCGTGAACGGTTGATGTTCGGGCCATGATCACCCACAGCACTTCGCTTGGTTCCTTCTTTCTTTTCCAACGAGGGGCTTGAATTAACATTTAGCTGTAGCAAGCTATTGACACTCTCACTTACGCTGCTCTCTGCCTCATTTTCACTGCAATCTGCCCCATTCGCTTTTGTGCCGCTGGCCCTGCTATCCAGGTCTTCGTGTTTTTCTTCAGTTCCCGAGGAGTTCAAGGCATCCTGCACATCCAAATTCATGTACTCGTCCAGCAGATCTTCCCCACAATCGGCTTCAGACTTCCTCCTTCCCGTGCCCTCTGTGCTCTTATCAAAACCCCGATCCCAGTCCCACTCCTTCCTTAGGAATTGCCCTTGCACCTTTCCAGCGGAGCTCAGATCATCCCTGGCGGACGCAGGGGGCTCCAAGAACCCCTGAGGCGACTTCAGTGCTAGAGGTGGAACGACCAGAGGAAACGACGGCTGGGAAAAACCAAAGGGGATCTCACTAAGTGAACGGCGGTGGGCCTTCAGAGGAGGGAAGCCGCCCGCCATCCGACCAGACCTCGACCTTGAGAAAGGTCCGGGAGGCGGCGTGGTCGCGGTGGCTGGGGAGCTATCGTCACGATCTTCCATGGACACATCCGCGGACATTGGGTCGGAGAGCGCCGACCCAGATGGCGACTCTCTGTACGACGACGGACTGAGAGGGGGCAAGGCGTCCAAGGAGAAGAATGCGGCGGGTTGCGAGAGGGATCTGGCATGGCCTTGGCCTAAAGGCTGGGAGCTGGACTGCGGTCCTGGGGATCTTCCAGGGGCTGGGATCTGGGAATAAGGCGAGGCAGGCGGGATGGGGGGATGAGACGGGGGCATACCTGCAGGCCGCTTGTTGCTGCCGCCGCCGCCGCCTGCGGAGGCGCCGATGGAGGAAGGGGAGACATTGCTGCTGCTCTTGCTGTTGCCGTCGAAGCCAACAAAGCTGCCTGAGTACAGGCCATGGACGGGCCCCCCAGAAGAAGGGTCCCCATGGAGCAGACTAAAGCTATTGGCAAATAGATTATGCTGCTGCTGCTGCTGCGTCGGCGGCGAAAGATGCTGTTGCTGCTTGGGCAGAGAGGAAGACGACGCCGCCAGCGACGAGTGGAGCCGCCGCATCAGATCCTCGCCGGAAGCCTCCATACTTTCTTCTTCTTCTTCTTCACATCCGACCAGGGGAACTAACCAAGCAAGCGCAGCAGGCAGGAGAGTAACTTCTAACACATCCCTCCGCAGCCAATGCCCACGGAGACGGCCATGGACAGCTCCCCAGGAGCAGATAAAGCGGAGAAGAAGCCGCCCTCGCCGCCGAAAGGGGAAAGATCCCCCGGAGCTCCAGAATTAACAACCCGCCTAATGCGGGCGGCAAAATTAGCAGAGGGATTCGTCGACACCGTCCACCCCGTGCCCCCCGGCAAGCTTCTCAAAACCGGCAGCAAGGCAACGCACCTTGTTATGGTGCCACCGCCATTGCAATCTCTCTCTCTCTCTCTCTCTCTCTCTCTGGAGTATCCGCTGGTGCGGTGGCGGTGGTCGTCTTCTTGCTCTGGTTTAAACGCCCTCGACATAAAAAGAGAGAGAAATCTGAATTTGTGCGTCGAGTGATGTGAATTTGGATGCCATCCCGGCGCATTTAACTGGCCCTTCCATTTTTACCGCCAGTATAATGTATTCATAGTATTATTAGTTTTTCTAGTCTTTAATGCCCGTAAGGTTCTTTTATGAAACTTGTAATTTTTGAAAAAGTCCTTTTCAAAAACCTACTTCTTTCCAAGAAAATTTAAGTTTCTTAAATTTATTATCAAATAGTCAAACTATAGAGCATTAACTAAAAATCGTCATATGGAATAACAAAACCTAATGTTTGATCATCTAATTTAATGAGAAAATTATCATGTCATGATACCTTTTATCATACTCTTTCCCCACCGCAAGAGTCAGTCATGTCATGTGTTTAAACTGCGACTAACAAATTCAAATTATTCCCCTCGTCCATCTAATTTTTCCAATGCAAATCGAATAGATAAGGGTGAGTGTGTAAAAGATATGATCCGGAAAGAAAAGAAAAAAAAAAAAAGGTGTGAAACCATAACATTCATCTCTTGGTTGTTTGGATCCTAGAAAAGCCAAACGTAGCTCATGACATTTTAAATAATCAAATTGTTGGATCGACTAATCAAAAGTCATTGCTTGTCGAGTGGCATATGCAGATAGTACAGCTTGTACATGGGACATGGTGGGTTGAGAAGGGCATAGTTTTGTAATCCTATGATTTAGAGAGAGTTAGGAACTGCTCAGTGCTCCTTTACTCCCTCTTCCCATTTTGAAGTGTCTCGCCATTTCATTCATGGTGATGGAGATGGTTTTCCCTTTTGTCTCTTGGAATGGCAGAGGGGGCCGGCCACGAGATAAGGCTCAATTATGCTTTACACAGTGATGCTTTCATTTCGATCTGGATTACATGACATCAAATTTCATGGAATTGACGTCAACTTATTAGATCAAAGATGGAGCTGTCTTACTGGTGGATGTGACATCTACCAGTAGATCACGGTTAAGTGTCGAGCAATCTGATGATGTGTGATTTTTTTAAAAAAAAAGTTTAAGTTGGATTGTTAGATATTTATCATGCCACGAAAATGACTAGATATCACTATTAACGAAAGTGATTGGGGCATCTCCTTCTGGTATCTTCCAAATCCTCTTCCATGATCACTATGTTAATTTGCACCACAAGATTTGATTTGTATGTATTGTTTGCTTTTCCAATTTCACATGAATAATGGTTTCACTTAGACAGATAGTTATATATGAAAGAAAATTATACAATTTACATGTTAAATAGATCTGATCTTGCGGTGCTTTGATATATCTACCATGTTGTTTCGAACGTTATATTTTATGAAGAATTATCGATCAGTCTCTAATTTTATGAGATTTATTTTTAGATCTTTGTTTATTTTGTAAACCCTTTTAAAATTATGTAAATCTCTTCTTCTATAATTATGCAATTCAAAGATTTAAAAATAAATTTTAAAAAATCAAAAATTGATCGGTAATTCTTCCCATATTTTAAATAGTTATTTTGTGCGGCCTCCTAGAGATCAATTAATTAAGATGAGGTAGGACAATCTATTTTGAAATATTTGCCACATCTTTGCATTCTTTGATGGTGATTCTAATTAATTGATGTGATAAGATTAAAAGGACGGAAATTAAAGCCTCCTAGAGATCAATTAATTAAGATGAGGTAGGACAATCTATTTTGAAATATTTGCCACATCTTTGCATTCTTTGATGGTGATTCTAATTAATTGATGTGATAAGATTAAAAGGACGGAAATTAAAGCCTCCTGTGTAACTCCATTGGGGATTAATAATAACAATGATGGCTTGCCTAATGGTACAACAACCATGTAAAGAGTGGAACAATCTGCCCAAGGGCTGTAGGAGAATTCCTTCTGTTAACATTATATCTGCAAAATAATGTTTTTGTCTTCCCCCACACAGAATTGTCATTAGCATTAAAGGTATTGATAAGAACTGTAAAATTATGAATGAAAAGATAACCGTTAACACAAATTTGTTTTTTAGGGTGATAACAATATGATTAACTATATTCTTACTAATTATAACCTTACTATTTGTGGGGATTTACTACTCTGTACACATTGCCATTATTTGCCTTTATTGAGTCGACAAAAATTATCTTACCTTTCATGGTGCGAATGGACGCAACTATATTAGACCCTCCAGTACTTTTCGTTTATTTGCCTATTATGCATTGTTTATATATATTGGCCTAAGTATTATGATTTAAGATCATGCTAACATGCACACAAGAAATTGAGGATTTTTATCCCCCATATCTATTCATAGCCTGTCACAAGTATAATTTGGAGTTCTTCCTACAAGTTTCAAAGACATACATATAAACGACCGACTCAATGTCCCAAGCCACCCATTTGCATGTGCACTTTAACTTGAATAGTAAACAGTGATACTTTCATGGTAAAAGATTCTATCATTTTAATTTGAATAGTTCACAATGTTTTTGTTAAATCTCAACTTAGGCGAAAATTAAATCAGGTGACTGTGTATGATCGATCATTTTTTTCTTAAACCGGGAATAAATTAGAAGATTGATGACCGAGGGAAGTTAAGTAGATAGACATGGGCTTAATCCTTGGCCCGTTGATTGATGGTTATGATATTCTCTTTTAATTTACATTCCTTGCTGAAAGATGAAATCAAGAAAAAAAATATTCTTTTCATCACTTGTATGCATGGTACAGATTTTATAAGCTGGGTCCTTCTTTATATATATACATACAAATATATATATATATGGTTCTCAAATACTTAAAAAAAAAAAAAAAGGAAAAAATGGTCAGCAATGGGAACGTTTTTGGGCGGTTTTCACAATATACGATGATATGAGAGCGTCTGCGAGAGTTTTTTTATTTTTTTTTCACTTGCCATCCAAATTTAATTGGACGTCTACTGCTATGGTCCGGTGAGACCACACCAACCATGCGTGTCTTATATGTATTGTGTGATTAGTTCTATGTCGATATAAATATATTTAATATAATCATAAAAGTTTATTTATTTAAATATATTTATAATTATTAAAAAATTAGATTTAAAAACAGCACATTATCTGTAATATAAAGTACAAAATAAATATTTTTAACAAATAATAAATTGACGTCACATATTAGTCTATGCTATGAGATATTAGTCTATAAATAACATTCTTAGACAATGTTCACAAATCTCAATTTTCAACTCCTTTCTTTTTATCTTGTTGGATGAATATTGTGTGAGAGTAGCATCTTCACGTTAATTCTCTGATAAAGTCTCTTTAATAGAGTGATGTTACTTGAAGAACATATAATTGAAAAGATATTCTAGAGCGCAATAAGAAAAATCATTAATAAAACACTACATATGGTTTCAAAAACTATTTTATTTATTTTTTAAGGATGAACATATGTTTTAAAATTGAAATTAAATTACCAGAAATATTCCATATGTAAGTTTTCAAGACCCAAAACAATAATTTCTGGTAATATAAATCAATTGCTATTAAATTTTAACAAAACATAAATCATAAAATAATTAAGAATTGGTTCCCAAAATGAACATAAATGAATATGAACAAAATATAACATATAAATAGTCTTTACATGTACTAATGGATTTACAGGTGTAACATAACAAATTTATAGGTGTAACATAACATTCTTTTCACAAACTATTTTTAAGTGTAATAAAATAATCTGCACATATAGATGTTAATTTCGTAAAAACTACACCTAATATGAATAATCTTAGTCATTAGTCTTGAGATATTTTTTGGGGTGCAGTATCATGTTTTTTTTATATATTTTTCTTTTTATTTATTTGTTACGAAGAACAACCGTTTGGAAATAACAATTGTAGCCCAACCTTATCCCCCCCCTCCATTCTTAAAACAAAAATAAAACATCAATCTTTCTTTGGTCCAGGTTCCCACCGCCCTGGAAGGGCCCTCACTACGTCCATGGACCATCCTAATTCACAAAGAGGAATTAAAGAGATATAAATAATCTTTACTATAATTATGCTTTAACATAAATAAATTAAACTAAGATAAGTTTTCATGTATAGAATCATACGTAAGATTAAAAACATAATCATATTAGAATATTCTTGTATAGAATCATTAGTTTTCAATGTAAGCGTAAACAATGTTGAAGAAAATAAGGTTAAAAGCATAATCATTAAATGGGCACCTTTGCGATGCACGAAAAATGTCAAAATTTTTAATAAATTATTTTTATAATTAATATAAATTTAAAATAATTTTAAATAGAGTTCTTTTTAAAATATTAAAATAATTATAAAAGAGTTTAAGACATAATCTATTTTTAAATGTAAACAATATAAAATTCACAAGATAATATATTTAAAGTATTTAACTCCCAACATTTCAAATAAATTCACATGATAATGTATTGAACGTACCAAATTAACCCCACCATACCAAGCAATAACATAACAAATAGTTAGTCCCATTGCACGTGCTAGTATATTCTCTATTGCTTTACAGAAATCTGAAGAAAAAAAATCATATAGATATGTGAGTAAGTGAAAAATCTAAGTCTATTATAATCTCATAAAAGTTTATTCTCCATTTATATTCTACAGAAGCAGTGAAATAGAAAAATTTTAAATATTTATTAAAGATATTTTAATTCTACTAATTAAATAAAGACATAGATTTAAATAACACTTTTTTATATTTTTTGGTTAACGGTCGTCAATAAGTTAGGGTTTCAAATCTTAAACATGCAGTTAGTTTCCATAAATATATAGATAGATAGAAAGCTATGCATCTAAAATATAAATATGAATAAGTAACATCTTAATATGTATGTTAGTATGTACGACACTAAGACAAAAGTAATGAATGGTCAAGTGTGATGACATGGCAGATGTGTTAAAAAAAAATATGTAGTTTGATAATCTAAACTACATACTTTATAAAGAAAATAGATTATTTAGCACTATAAAGAACATGAAGTGCATAGGGTGGAGAAGATGGGGGTGAAGGCATATCGCGGACAGCTCATTACATGGCGTAGGGTTAGGAAGAAGGTGGCAGAGATAGTGCAGTAATAATGAAGATATTTGGGGTACCACTACATCACATTTCTCTAAGATGACCAGCGACGCAATGGTGTGTTGGGCGAACAGCAGGTCACTGGTCGGGTCTCGGATCCGGTGCACATTAGTATGTATAATTTTTTAATAATATTTTTTATATTTTAAACAATTATAAATTAAAAAATATAATCTTACATAATCTAATTTTAAAATAAAATTTAAAACTAAGAAGAAAAAAATAAACCGATTATCTACTGTTGCGCTACAGTAGTTACTGCAGCGCTACAGTACTACTGTAGCGCAAAAGTCTTAAAAAATAAATAAACAGATAATTATTAGTATAATATAGATTATAGATATTATAGATTTGTAAGGTTATAATGGAGAGGTAGTGGGCCGGGGAGGAGATTTTCATATTTTAAACAATTATAGAAGAAAGGTGGGAGGAGAGAGAACTTTTGGTTTTTCAAATTTTAAATAGTTATGAAGAAAGATGAGAGGAGAGAGAACGCTAAGAGAGATTTGGGAGAGATGGGTTGGTAGTGGTTAGAGGAGAGAGAACAGAGAGAGTGGGGAGAAATTGTTGACAATAAAATTTGAGTGGAAAAATAATTAATCTGGTGCTGCCACGTGGTTGTTCAAAAAATTGAAAATTATTATATTAGTATAGATGGGAAGCTCCCTCCTAGCATCTCCCTTGTCCGTTGAGTACATGTAATGTCACATTAAGAAGTGAAATGAAGAAGAGAAATAATTTTTACTCGGCGACTAAATAAACAGTTCTTGCTAATTTGCTCAGCGTCCGACCGATCTAGAAACACTTTCTACTCGATGGTTAAATAAATAAAATTGTTCACTTACTCAACATCCGATTGATTGGTCGGACGCTGAAACTCCGAAGTCGACAAAATATGAGACCCAACAATCAATCAATTAGATCAAACGTCGACCAAACCACATCATATATTTTACCCGATCAGATTAGTTGGATGCCGAGCAAACACATCACACGAGAAAACCAAACTCATCCCCACCACTATATATATGATAATATATATAAAACTTAAAAGAAGTAGTCAAACAAACGTGCTGCCCCCTTTCGAGAAAGGAAAATTAGTGGTTGCATTGTCACATGACCAAAGGACATACCAACCATATAAAAGTGGCCACTGAGTTGCTAGTTTTGATTGCCGGTGGTGTTGGTGGGGAGAAATTCCTCCCTCTTTAGAGTTCAATGACAAGAGTTAGAAGGAAATCACTTATAACTTCTTAACGTTAGTTGAGTTTTGAATAGTCTAGATTCTTTTTGAGATTACGGAAATTTTGTTTTACAATATTACCTCTGACTATTTCATAACTGAAAATGTTACCGTAAAAATTGAACTCGACTCTCCCACATAACAAACTCAAATCTCTCACATGTTATGCAGACCTAGTAGCACTGCACTATACAGTCTATACTTCCGTCATCGAGAAAAGAAGACGCTGCTGCTTACAGACACACGGATGTGTGTGTTTTTATGGGCCCTGCCCATGACCCTTATCATGGGAGAGACGTATCGGTAACATTGACATAAATTCTTTGAATTAAAGCAAATTTGTGCACAGTAAGGATTGCTTTTGCCTTTTTACATTAGACTAGAGGGCCACATCATCTAATGAATATGCATATATAAATATATATATATATATGGAGAATGATATAATACGGATTTCATCCGCTATCTATAACCGTTAGATTTCAATCCAAGAGTTGATAATAGAGACACATTTCTCGAATACTCTGCAGACAGATAAATACTACCTGTTATAAAGACTTACAAAATGTGGGGGCCCGGCAGGCGCTTAGGACGTGCTGAACATTCGTCTTAAAGATAATATTAAGAAAGACAATTTCACGCGACACCGCGCGGGAGGCAAAGCGTGAGGGGGGGGGGGGGGGGGGGGGGGGGGCACCCCAGGCTGTCCGATGACTCCGATCGCATAAGTTTAGTTGACTGTCATTATTTATTTTTAAATCTTTCACTTATTTATTTGTTTACCTCATGATTTGGCGGCGTGGCAGATCGAATCGGTACAATCGAATAAGGAGAAATTCAATTCCCATCGAATCGGATCGATTCCCATCCGATTTTCATGCGAATCGATCTGATTCAGACGAATCGTGACGGATCAGAAAAAACCCGATTCACCCCGATGCATCAAACCTTGATTTACCTAGCCGTGATATTCTGACGCTTAGCAACTACATTACATACACTGTCGGCAGCCTAAACAAGGCAGCGTACTGTCTAATGAGCTGAGATTTCCACTTCAAGTTTTTTATATATTGAGAAAATGTCTCCTGCCCCGTGGTCGAATGACTACACTACACCCGGGCAAGACAACAACCACTACATTCAGGCGATGACCCACGCCTCGATTGTTTCTTCCCGTGATTTCAGAGACCAGCAACATTACAAAACATTTCACAGCCACGGTTCATTTCGATGGGAGAAAACATATACAATACACATCCCCACCCCACCCCCCACCAAGAAGAGCACAGGCCGAGAAAATGTCACCCCTCCTCCGTCCGAACAAATCCCCGCTACATTTCGTTTGGGAACCATATCCCCTTCCCTTTGGCTTTAGACGAGAGAAACGCAAAAGAAAGGCCAATTCACATGGGGGGAGCCATAATTATACCTACAAACCCCCTCTTCTACGACCAAGTTAAAGAGGAATACCTCCATTGGAGTCACTTGATGGTGATGTAGCGATTTGTCCCGTGCTTGGCCCAATGGTCCTTGAGGTCCAAGGGCACAGAGAGGTCGTGGCCCTCGCCCGCCAGCCGGCTGAGGAGCTTGGTGAAGGCGCTGCCGCTCATCTTCCGACCGCCGACACGGGCGTGCCGCTTGTTTGGCATTACCGGCAGCGGGTACATGGAGATCGTCGTGGTGCAGCACGCCGACTGCCACCCGCCGTTCCCCCACTTGTAGCACTGTCGCAGGGTTCCCGTACACGAGCATACGGGTGCCGGCATGGTGGTCTCGTCAAAGCTCACCTGGTTCAAACCCAAATCCTGGTTTTTCCACTCGTGCTTTGTCACTGATACTTCCTTGTTCAGATCCTCCCCGCTACCGCCCATCGCTTGGCCCTTCCATTCGCCATGAGCCTTGGCAATCGTAACATGCTTGTTCAGGTCTTCACCCCCTGTTCTCCTCTTCCTTGGAGATTTGGACACTCTCTTTGAAGGAGCAGATGGGGTCTTCGCCTCCTTCCTTGACCGTTTGGTCCGCCGTGTGTTCACGGCATTCTCTGAATATACAGATATCGGGAATGCCTCACTTATGTGCATTTCCCTCGCATGGTTGTAGGGAGCATCCGAAAGTTGGGGTGGCTGCGAGTGAGCATTGGAGAGCTGGTGATGGTGGATGTGCTTGGATCCCCGGGGAGCAGTGCAACCAGGGGGGCACGCGGGGCCGCTGTTGCCACTCATTCCATTCTCTCGGGCGTACTCAAGGGCTGCAATGGCATTGTCACGTTCCATGATAGCACTGTTCCTCTCCGCAATTGCAGCATCCCTCTGCAGGATGGCCATGTCACGCTCTGCTAATGCAGCTTTCTTCTCCGAGAGAGCTAAATTCCGTTCCTGGATGGCATTGTCCCGCTCGGCCATGATGGTCATGAGTTTTATTGTATGGTGGTCCTTCATCTGATGCTGCGGCATCATCCACTGCAAGAAGAAATAAGACCCACTTTAAGCAAGTGAACATAAAAGTTGCACTTGTTAAAGACAAAGCTTCAAACTTGGAATTCTAATCTAAGATGTTGAAGAACCTAAACCCCCAACATCTAAGAAACACCAGGGAAGAAATTACTTTAATTTATTCTTTTTCTGAGGGGAGTCCACCGGGGAGTTTTCACATTAATGCACTAGAATAAGTCGAGTTACTTCAATCAAGAAGTACTTAAGTAAAGATGATGTCGTCAAATTGCCGGTTTTACACCAGATTTGCGTTGCAACAGATTAACAGTTCAAGAAAAGCTTGGCTTGACCGATCGCAAAGATAGAAATTTCTTAATCTGACATCCTCATTCAGGGCAAGAAACTAAATCACAAATTAGCTAATAACATAAATGGACAAGGGTTATCTCTAAGAGGGTCCTATGAGCTGAATGTCAGACAAATATCTCAAGCACTATTGGTTTGAATGTCCAGTCCAGTGAGTGAAAAAAATAGCAAATTGGACAAAGAAAACCAAATAATAGTACAGCACCTGAGCGTGAACTGTTTTGTACTGATCTTGCTTCTGCCTCCCGTTTTCTCTTTGCCCACCATCGTCCATGTCACAACAGCTTTATGGAAAGAAAAATAACAACAATGTCTAAATCCGGCAGTTGATTCCACAAAGAGGTCATTTGATAGCAAGCAAGCATTTGAGGATAACTGGCAATCGAGAGAAAATATTTGTGGTTTTTTGCACATACACCCGCTAATTAAACCATCATATTTAAGCATATCCCCCTCAATTCCATGAATTGTCAAAAATACCCTTGATATATTCAAGTAGTTGCACTTATACACTTCCTAAACATACTACAAAAATGTAAAAAAAAAAAAAGTTCAAGGCCCCTCATATTCACTATGAAGGTTAATCTGAGGGCAGATTTGTAATGTCAATATTGCATCAGTATAACTACAAATTGTGAGATATCGGGGTATTTTTACAATTCATGAAAAGGGGGTATCTATGTAAATTTGAGATGTTTTGAGGAAATGTATGATAAAAAACCTCTAATATTTATATGTTTCAACTGCAAATGAGAAGGCATGCACGAGAAAGCAGACAAAAAAAATGAATAATTCTGCCAAAGTTTCTAGAATAGGTAGGGCCATATCTCACCATCTGAAGTCAGTAGTCAAATCCTAAGGTCTCCATCAAGGATGCTTACAATCACCTAGAGTGGAAAAAATTGGTGAGAAGAGAGACCACTGTAGAATACAACTTGAAAACTAAGAAACATGGGAATATAACAGTTAAAGAAAGGCCTTTGCTCCGAAGGGGGTCAACAACAAAAGGTGCCTCAAGTTCAGGTGGTGGTTACTGCATCCACAGGCTTTCCCAGGGGATCATCAGAAAATGAGGCTAGATGGTCAAACCATGGTTTGTCATGGCAGGGCGAATCGGCCCGATTCCCCGAATCGGCGCGGATCAGGGGAAACCCGATCCCTGATTTGCCCCGATTCCCTTTATATATAATATAAATATATATATATAATATTATATCATATATGTAATACATATAATATATCTACAATATATATATCATATTATATATATTATATATAATATACCCATGCGAATCGATCCGATTCGGACCAATTCGGGGGGGAATCGGGGCGAATCAGGAGCAACCCGATTCGCCTTCCGATTCCGACTCGGCAAACCATGGGTCAAACTAGTTCTTCCACTTGCTCAATTTAAAAAGAAAAAAGAATGCTCCAAATTTCCTATTAAACTTCCATTTTAGGTTATGTAAAATGGAAATGAGATGGGTGACATATACCAATGCATTTTCGAGAGACTGGAACATTTACGCATCAGCATCCTGCTTCAACAAGAGGTAATTCTCACTTCAAAAGAGTATCAGGGTCTTACCACGCTCTGACCTAGATCCAAGAAATGGCTAAATTTGGAAGAACAGGAGAAAAACTGAAATGGTGGGCCTCGACCAGAGAATATCTAATTTTATTCAGACTTAACCGAGGGACATCAGCAGCAAATAGCACTGAGAAAGAGCCAGTTTCAAGGTTTCTTATAGACCAATAACTAGGACTAGAATCATAATATACTGGACACAGAGAACTCCAGATGGATCAAAATGATATATGCTTGCAAAAATGGGACATAGAAGAATGCTTTCAGTTGTACCGACGTTGTGGAAAAAGAACACTTTCTGACAAAACATCTTACAAAAACTGAGAACTTGATACAGAGTAACTATATATACATGTACATATATATGCATACATACATACATACATATATATATATATATATATATCATGGTATGCCGGATCGGATTGAATCAGGAGAAACCTGATTCCCCCGATTTCCATCGAATCGGACCGATTCCCATCCGATTTCCATGGGAATCGGTCCGATTCTGGCGAATCGTGACGGATCAGAAAAAACCCGATTCACCCCGATTCTCCGATGAGTCGAACTTTGATCTCTATACTATTATAATAGAACTCAGTCTTGGAGCAACCACGTGATAGCACCAAGACATTCATATTTAACATGCACTTATTTTAAGAAGGCAAGTCTCTCACCTAAAGTTGTGAAGAACCCTTCTAAAATCGGCATGTTAAATCTTGCTAAATCTTGCACATTTTTTTTTTAAAAAAAATTGCAGTTTTATACCACTAAGAAATGACTACCCATTGCAGTTTTTAAAATCTTGTTAAATCTTCCAAAGCAAGTCTAAAAATATCAATAGTAAGGCTTACTTGCAGTTTTATACCACTAAGAAATAACTATCCGTAACAGTTTTATATCACTTTGTAATTTTTTAAATCTTACTAATATATATATAAACTAAGATATATTAATATATTAAAATATTTAAATCTAGTATATATATATATATATATATATATGTGGGTGTGGGTGTGCTGGAGGCTGTGCACCAACTTCCATCTTTGCAAGCTGAGAAGTAATTTACATGTTATCAAGGGGACATGAAATTGGGGACTTCATTTTCAATCTTTGGCTGATAGTTCCCAGAGAATATAAAATACACCTGTATCGACTTTTCCCCTCTTTATCCAGACTTGTTTCCAGGTCTAGGAGAGAAACTGATGGGAAATAAGGAGCTGCAAATTCAAAGGCCAAAGCCTAATTTATATTTTATTTGGCCCATTGAAGATCCAATCGATTTAATTTGATTGTCTATTAAGTTAGAAGTCTATGTTTAAGTTAGTGGGCCTTTATTTACCATGTTTGAGGCCCAATTAGAGTTTTATATTTTCTGTGTATTTTTTGGTCCGAATTTGGACCTATTTTTAGGCTTGAGGGTATTTTAGTCTTTGGGTGTATTAGTGAGGACCATTAGGGTTCCCTCACTATAAATAATGTGTAATAACCTATTTTTAGGAATTAATGAAGATTTGAAGAGTTTTGGTGCGCAGCCTTTTTGTCTTCTCCAGCGGGGTGGAATCCTCAGGGTGGAAGCCCAACCTTCCTCCTTCCTCCTCCACGCCTCACCCCTCCCTGTTTTCTGGTTTCTTCGCCCTCCAAGCCCGCTGTGCCGCATCAACTTGGTATCAGAGACCAACTCTGATCCGTCGCGCCTCGCCTTCCCGTCCGCACGCTGAGCATCGTCCCTGTCTTTTTTTTCCCTGTTCAAAGCCGCAAAGGAGTCCACGTTCTCTGTGCCGCAAAGGAGTCCATGTTCACTGTGCCGCAAAGGAGTCCACGTTCCCTGAGCGAAGATCCCACGCCCCTTCTCTCCTTCGCGTGGCGCTCGTCTGGTCGTTTTGCGCAAAACTCAGACTTCTGCGCGTCCTCCCCGACGTCTGCGCGCGAGGACCCCACTCGCGCAGCCCGCCGCGACCTGGCGCTCGCACTGCGCCCGCGAAGTCGGAGGGCACCCCCTCCGCGGCTGCGCCCCGCCCCACCCGCGTCCAGGCAGAAAGCGGCCGCCGCGGGCCTGCGCCCCGCGTCCCGGCACCCGCGCCCTCCCCCCCGCGCCCCGCGTCACAGCGCGCGCGAGCCTGCACGCGGCCCCGCTGCGACCGCGAACGTAGGCCGCCCACGCCCTAGGCCACCCCGACCACGCGCCCGTTCGCAGTCCTCCGCGCCCCATCCACGCAGCCCGCGCGCTCGCAAGGGCCTGGTTGCGCGCGAACGCTGTCACAGGCCGCCTCGTCCGCGCCCCGTCCGCGCCCCGTCCACGCGCTGGTTCGCGTCGCCGTGCCAAAGTGCGGAGGGCACGCCTGTAGTCTCCTCCCCCCGTGCGCGATCAACCTGTCCGCAGCAATCTTTTCCCCTCGAGCGCAAAAAGAGGAGGGGCCAGCCACTTAAAGTGGACCGGACCCAGACGGTTCGCTACAGTACTGGTCCGCTACAGTACTCGGGCAGTGCATTAAGCTTGTTATTGTACCGTCAATATAGGAGTTTCATTTGTGCTCCGATTTCTGCACTGTTTGCATCATTTCTCCAGCCAGCCACCACTCTGGCCAGCAGCCAGCGAATCTGTGAGCCTTCTGTCCGTATGGTTCTCGCACGTTGGGGTTCGGGTCAACATGGCCGTTTGTTTCTCTGTATCTCTGGATATGATGCCATGTTTTGCCGAGACAAGTGTGTGCATACCAAATGGTCAGTTTGTCCATATGTTGCTCGAACCTAATCAGCAAGGTAATTATATCTCTCAGAGTGTTGTAGATTTGTTATCTCAAACAGGGGAGATTATCATCTATCCAGACATTGCTTTTGTGGAGTTCTCTTTTGATTGTCGTCGTTGGGATACCCTCCAGCGGTGTGTTTATTCAGACAGCGCATTGGTTGAGATCTATCCATCTAATGAGTTGTTCATCACTCTTGGGGCTGAGTGGTTAGCGGAGCGACACGTTGACTTGAGATTTGGGACGACACCATGTGTTCTACTACCACCACCCGAGGCATGCATAGTCCCTTATTGTGGCTTCACAAACATCTCAGAGTTGCCACCGGAGCCAGTAGCACAGGACATCTCGATGGAGGATGTGATTTATGAGGCTGACGCTGCATTGATCGATGAGTATGAAGAAGAGATGCGAACAGGCGTGCAGGATCAGAGTTTATGTGTTGATTCTGGATTGGATTGAATGGATGATTCTATACTCACTATTGACTCAGATTTGATGGATAGCACTGTGCATGAGATGGCTTCATCAACTGTTCTATCCGATGCCGTGATATTTCGGGAGTCATCTCATGTTGATGTAATATGGTCAGATTTCTGCGAGGCGCACGTTGGCCGACGGTTTGAGGTCACATACATGATTGTTTGCTTGAAGTTCAATATTTGCGCCCTTGTGTTTGGCTTCGTCCAAAGCCTAATTTATATTTTATTTGGCCCATTGAAGATCCAATCGATTTAATTTGATTGTCTATTAAGTTAGAAGTCTATGTTTAAGTTAGTGGGCCTTTATTTACCATGTTTGAGGCCCAATTAGAGTTTTATATTTTCTGTGTATTTTTGGGTCCGAATTTGGACCTATTTTTAAACTTGAGGGTATTTCAGTCTTTGGGTGTATTAGTGAGGACCATTAGAGTTCCCTCACTATAAATAATGTGTAATAACTTGTTTTTAGGAATTAATGAAGATTTGAAGAGCTTTTGGTGCGCAGCCTTTTTGTCTTCCAGCGGGGTGGAATTCCCAGGGTGGAAGCCCTCCTTCAGCGGGGTGGAATCCCCAGGTTGGAAGCCCAACCTTCCTCCTTCTTCCTCCTCCACGCCTCACCCCTCCCTGTTTTCTGGTTTCTTCGCCCTCCAAGCCCGCTGTGCCGCACCAGAAACCTTATTTGCATGAGATTTGACAGCATAACCAAGCAACAAATTTTCTGCCACCAATAGCTTGGCGTGACTCCTCAAAATGACCTTGGTCAGAGGCCCTGAGAGAGTCGGTCATACAGAGCCAGTAAAAAACACTGCCAAATACCCAGGGTCCTTTGTTGGATCTAGCCACCCAAGACTGATGGGAGCATGGAAGGCAGAATGAGCAGATCTGGATCAGAAACAGCCAATTCCACTTGAGATTGCCCAGTTGCGAACTGAGTCCAAGGGCGTAGGGGTGGGATCAAAGAAATGCCGGTTGGAACAAGATCAGTCCACCAAAATTGAAGGTTCAAATTATTAGGCTGGATTGACCTGATCTGGCAAGAATCAGACCAGAACCAGCTTGGGTCCTGGCCAATCTGACCTGTTCCAGGCCGATTCCATGATTGGTCTGACTTCTCACAGATCGACCGATTCAGCCATTCCAATCCAGATCAGATAGGACTCGGATCTGGCTAACTCTTTAGCCGATCCAAGCCAGCATTCCATGGATGGAAGTAGGCTTATGATGATGATGGACACATAGTATGTCATTTTCTATTTCATTATGGCTTCATGCATTCTAATTTTTTGATCTGCCAGTGAAAATCACCTAAAACCAGAATCACACCTGAGTTGAACGCAAGGAACGATGCTTAAGAGAAGAATTGGAGAAGGGAAAATATGAAAGGAAATGTCAATCTTTTCTCAGATATATCAATGTCAATATGTCATATCCACGAGAATGTGTGGTATGGCATGGGAATTGGCATTTATCAGACACAACATGAAGTCTGGGTTGTGGATCAAACTACACTCCTATTTCTGAACGAGAAAAATGCTTTTCAAACTGAATGTTTTCTTCGGGCAGGAGATTTTTGTATTTATCTGAGCTGCACGGACTGTTGAGGCAGCCCTTGAACGAGATACAGAACATTGTTACCAAGGACTGTATGTTTAATTTTCCACCCTCCTTCCTCTTTGCTTTATACTTCCTTCCTTTGTTTCTAATGCATATTAATTTGTGCTGGAGTGAAAAAATAACAACTCAATAGTCAAGTTTATGATACTGGAACCGACTAGTCCAGAACTTCTACAGACTCTGGAATTTCAGAAACTTTAAGCTTTCTGTTCACTAGAAGAAGACCAGAGTAGCCAGGCCCCAGGAAACACTCAATTATGTTTTAGCAATACACAATCACTGCAATACACCCACATATTAAATGTGGGCTTTAGAAGGCTGGTTTACTTGCAATGATAAAAAGAGAAACTGCTCATGATACTCTAGAAGCATCATATGCTAGCCCATCCTAAAGCCTTCAAGAGGAACTATATGTCAGCAGCCGAGATCATGTTGTGGAAGTGATACAAATACATAAAACATGGAGACACTAAGGCATGACAATACAAAAGCAATCTGAAATTATAAAAAAAAAAAAAATGAGATTCACTACTTACAATATTGATCATAAGAAAGTGAAACCAGATTGTTTCATATTTGATTAGAAAAACCTTTTACTCTTTATCTCCTCAAAAATTCCATCTCAAAAAATAGCAAGAGAAGATAATTTTGAATAACCTAAGCTGTTTGCTGGTTTACTTTCCTTTAATAATTCTTTTGAGATATAGAAATTACTTGCCCATTTAGTTCCCCAAAGTTGCAGGAAGCAGGAGAATACATGAGAAGCTGACTGAGGCTAAAATATGATAAAGACCCAACAGGAAAAAAGGAAATAGCATGTGATGTAGAGGCAGACTATCCTTCAAAATGAGAGGAAACTTTGGGATGGATCCTATTAAACATCCCAGCATTGAAGGAAGAGAAATCTAGAAAGAGTAAAGTGGATCTTCCCACCCATCCCATGCCTCCAGTAAGACCAGTACAGGGATGCCATGAAATCCTTAGTAGTCCAGAGACTCCAGACAGAGGAAAACAGATGATAAATGAGAAGTCATAAATAAAAGTTACATGAACAAGAAAGCTCAGAAAGACAAAATAGAATCCCTCCACTTAAACTGCAAAAGACCTATACAACAAACAGAACTGCCACTATGACCTAAATAAAAGATCATTTTGTTTCCACCAAAATCATTTGGCATCACATATAGTAAAAGAAAAAATTATCCTTCTCCACATTCCAGAATCATCTGATACAACCCCAATATCAAGCCTATGTAGTAGTTGATAGTAAAATAATTTTCTTCAAAACTTTGTTTTAATGTGGTCGCAACAGTTCGCTATGAGCCTATCTGCACCCATTAGTCTATGGCCAGTCATCTTTCAATAAATCCTTTGTTTGTCACTTAGAAGCAGGATTCACTCACTTTGTCCTCATACCACTTCCCAAAGCACCCTCACTCCTACTCCCAGATAAAATTTGAATGGTAAACTAGATCATCATCTCCCATCTTGTTTTCCTTACCACCTTAATGCCTGCCACGTGCTTCTAATGTTTGTCACATTTGTCATTATTTTAGTGGATGTTCTATTTTTCATTTTCCCTCTGCTATTAATAACAGTCAAACTTGTAACAAGGTTATCTGGCTAAAGAACTTCACATTAAGTATCTTCTAGCCCCCAAATAAATTTTTCTAGTGGGTGGAGAGGCCCAGAATGGAGTTGCTCATGAACATCCAGTTTGAGTCAATGGCTTTCATCAATGCCCTTCCTCGTGAAGATCCAGGTAGTCATAAAACAAGTTGTGCTCTCCAGAACTTCTAGGCCAAGCAAGTGGGAACACTATGAGTGAACCAGATCTGTTACCATGTAAATGAACTGAACCATCAGCTCAAAACATGAGCTAGTGAGTGTAGAGGTCAAGAACTACCATAGGCGTGGAGTGACTCAGGAATACTTTGCATGGCAGTTTTAATCCAATTATTTCATTTTAGAAACCAAAAAACTGAACTCACCAATTCTCCATGACATTGTTCCAGTACAGGGACCAAAGTCCATAACAGGTTCAAGATGTTGAAGAGTATGTAGGAGCAAAACTTTGGGATAGGATGATAATGTTTGCGTTTGAGTTCCTTTAGGTGGATTAAATGCTCAGTTATCAAACAGAGTTTCAGAGAGATGAAGAAAAGAGGGAAACAAGAGCATTAAATAAAAGACCCAGAGAAAGAAAAATACTCCATAACAAAAAAATTTAGTAAAACTAAAACACCAACAGATGTACTGCTTGTTTTATGATGAAGCCTATGTGAAAACAATGAGAAATTCCTATACCACATCGTTAAAAGAATTCATAACACCCAAAAGGCTTTTAATTTCAGTTCACAATGTTTACACTATAAATTAATACTCATTTTCACAAAACTAAATATGTTAATGACCCTTCCATCAATAGCAACTTCCAGTTACAAAGTAAGCCACAACAAAACTCCATGGTCTGGCGTGCTTTGACTTCCTTTTTCTCCTCAACTTTAAAATTTTGTTATGACATTGAAAATCAACATGCACATCAGTGTTGTCTCATTGCTCGCATAACCAACTCACAAACTTTTCCATGATATTGAAGATTAAAGGCCAAGGTTAATCCTTCATGTGAACTTCTTTTCTCTTCAATAAATAGAAATTAAAATTAAAATTCCTACAGTGAATATGTTCATGTTTCTCTTGTATGTTTACTCATGCATTCTACAGTGCCCTCAGAAG
Organism: Colocasia esculenta; assembly: GCA_014218235.1. Classification (NCBI taxonomy): domain Eukaryota; kingdom Viridiplantae; phylum Streptophyta; class Magnoliopsida; order Alismatales; family Araceae; genus Colocasia; species Colocasia esculenta. The sequence goes on from JACBKR010000945.1 coordinate 985,996, forward strand.
ATGAAACAGAAACATGATTGCAAGTTGCAGCATTCTGAAAACTCCATAATAAATATGAATAATGTTGTTTGAACTAGGCCATCATAAATATCTTGATCCAAAAAAGCGGACTTGTTGAGGACTCTTAGATGGCACCATCACAAATCCATTAAACAAGCAGCCATTCATACAGTTCCATATTACATTTAGAATTAGCATCGAGCATTTGATACAAAATCCTTACTTGTCTTTGTCTGTGGCGCAGACAAAAATAAAATGGTAAGAATATAATCTAAGGTTGTAAGTGGCAAGGAGGGGGGAAGGGCAAGCCAGAGATTGATAAATGCAAGTGCTCATACTTTTACATTTGCCATATGATAGAAATGACGTATTAGAATTCACTTTCAATTTTGATATTTGCATCCAATCACAGTTGACTGTTCAGCACTTGTTCAGAAAGTTCATAAGAAATTATCTGGCTGAGGCTAATAAGAACAGAGTGGTACAAGAACAAACGGAAGAAAGCCAATAAAAGATAAAGAAACACTCCTTCAAAAGGTTCCTCCACAGAAGTGACCATGCTATAATGATTTTAGTGTTCATTATCATCTTCCATTTAGTTTGGCCTCATGAGCCAGGTTATTCCTTGATATTCTATCAAGTGTCATGTCCACAGTTAAACAAAGAGAAATTGTTTCTTTCTTACTACATTGAACCATAACTTTGGGCCTTCTTTAAGTCCTTCCCTTGAATTTAATCACTTTTCACCCAATGGCACATTTGGACAGCAATGTCAAGGTCATCCAGCTAACCCATTCTCCCTCAACTTTAACATCTGGGAACCCTTCATTTATATCAGATAATATTTAGGGCTTTGCATACATACCCCTCTAAAATCATATTTTCAGTTACCTGTCATCTCTATGATTTATCATAGATAACCCTGAATCTCTGATATATCCAATTACTTGCAGTTTACATCCATGTCATGTTGAAATCACACATCTGTCCTCAAATCAGGCTTTCTAAGAATATGATCAAGGTATGCATCATTGCCATCACATGAAAGCCAAGTACTCCTCAATCATTACTAGCAAGAAGGAAATTGTCTGCATTTTTGTTCTTACTAGAAGCCCAACCTAATGCAATAAAAAACTAGACATTGGCATCACAAAATACTTTGTCATACATTCATACGTACCATGGTCCATTTGTACATACCAAGGTCCACACTCTTTCTCCGAACATACAGAGAACAATAGAATAATTTGAGTTTTTCAGTGGAGATCAGCACACCACCTTTCTTCAAGAAGAACATTGAATAGGAGTCAAACCAGCGGCCAGCCTGCACTGTCCTAAAAACTCTACAAGCCTTAACTTAACAGGAATCAATTTCTCATATATATTGGGTATTGCCCTACAATCTGGTTCATCCGGAGCTGAAAGGAAAGAAGGTGAAAAGCCCCTCAAATGCAGTTAGCTTATCATAGGTCAATCTCTCACTGGTAAATATGCCAACTCTTATGTTAGACATAGGTCACCACTATGTTGATTTCTATTCCACCAACTCGTTGATTAATAAATCACTTAAACAATATGCCAACAAGTGGCAAAGTGTCCAATGAACAAAAGTATGGCGCCATTCCATCAACTCCCACAAATTACCGGTATGAACTTTTGATACCATTACCTAGTATAGATCCCACGTCTCTCTTTTGATTCTTAAAATTTATAAGGAAACCACATTCATCCTCAAATCTTCAAGTTTCCTCAGAGGTGCATTCTCAAGTCCTAGATTAGTTTTGTCCCACACATCTCATCACCGACTTCGGACCAGTACAAACTTATACAAGCAAAATGTTCAGAACAGGCACTTCCTCAATGCCAAACTGCATTAAATAAGTTGTAAAAGAGAACATGCACCATAAAGCTCAAGTAAGAGAAGCAATTAGTACACTTTGGGCAACATCAATTTAACACAATCCTCCCGTGATGTGTAACACTAACATCAACCAGAAAGAGCAGCATTCATATTATATTCAGCACCAACCGATACAAACAAAATCTGCAAGTCACCAGCAGTAAACGCTGGTAACCATAGCTACTACGGTAGTTGGATAAGAACTGTGAGACTCCAGTACTTGCGAATCATAACATGTGAAAGCACAAAAACGAGCTCCTCATACCCAGGCAATCACCCAGCCAATCAGATCCAAGCAACACAAACTCGGGAGGAGAAGACAGCGGTGAGGGACCTCATCCGACGCTAGGGTTTCCCAATGGGGACACCGAAACCAGAGGAACAATTCAGTTCCCAGAAAATTTAGAGCACAAATGAACATACACGTCAAATACCTTCACGAAAAAGGAGGAAAAGAGAACGGTCAACGAATTAGATAACAGGAACAGACGGAACCACTTGGCGCGGGGGGGTGGGGGAGAGAAGGAAGAACAGGAACAGCATACAGCATGTGTGGTACCTGGGGAAACCGCGGGGACGCGCGCGGGGGGAGAACCCTCGGCAGAAGGGAAATGGAGAAGGCTGGTTCGCCTCCAGAGCGGCCCCCCCTCCCCCCCGCCTTCTAGTGGCTGGTCTGCTTCAGTTGGTCTTCTTCCTTTTTCCTTACCCTCCTCTTCTGCTGCAGGACCTGCTGCTGCTGCTCCTGCTGCTGTTGCTTGTGGGTTTCTCTCTCTATTCTCTCTCTTCTCCTCCCTGTCTCTCTCTAGAATATCTATCTCTCTCTCTCTATCTCTATCTCCGGGCCGGGGGAGAGGTATTATTGACCCGTTTATGAGGGTCCCGCCTCGCCAGAGGACTGACTGAGGAGAGGGAGGCCATTATGGGGATTTCGAAGGATTTCTCACCAGTCACCACCCCTCTCCTCACTGTGACAAATGGGCGACGTCCAGCAGTAGAGCCCATCGTTGGAAGTAATATTAGCTGCAAATTTGATTTATAACAATTTTCCTAAATCTGTCTTTCACTGAGTCACGTCATAGCGGCATGTCTCATAGGCACCGTTTGAATGTGATTATAGAAAATCGATTTAGAAAAAAATCGGATTCCATGAGATTTGTGTCTACGGACGCGATTTCAAGTCTCATGTGTGTTTTTTTTTCCGGCACAAATAACGAAACATCGTCGACTGTGCCGTGATGTGCGAAAGTGTAAAAAAACATTTAAAAAATAGCAACTCCAGTGGAAGGGAATTCGCCCGCGCCAAAAATCGCCAAAAACGACCTCCAACAAGTTTTTTGTCAGAGAAGAGAGAGAAGATTCCCTCTCTCTATCTCTCTCCTTCGGCAAAAATCGCAAGGCACAAAAGCCGGTGCAACCTGTGGACATTTAAAAAGGCGTTGGATTTGGGAGAGATTTTACACCTTAAAATCTCCCCCAACTCCTTCCCAAACAGTGCCATAGTATCAAAGCTAGAGATGTGGGTGGCGCCAGCATGTCGTGCTTCCATAGTCCAATAAGAGCAACACTTGGTGCACTTCGCTAGGACCGTAAATGGAGTGGATATGGAGTAGATATGAATTTTTTCGATTCTAATTTAAATAGTTAATCAGATAATTCGTATCCACTCTAAATACAATTTAGATACGGAGTGGATAATTAATAGGATAATTTCCAGATTCGGAGCGGATACGGATATTATCCACTTCGAAAATATAAACTTAATAAAAAATATTAAGTAATCTAAAAATAAAAAATTAGTATTTTTTTAAAAAAAATACAAATATCAAAAATATTATATAAACAAAAGATTAGTATTAGATATATTATATATTTATATGTTGCATATGGACCATTAGATTTATGATCTAATGGTAAAAAATAACTCCATTTCAGAGCAGATCACCTGTTCCTGTATCTGCTCCATTTATTATCGGAATAATATTCGTATCCGAAATCTGCTCCATCGGATATTTGTTAAACAGATAATATTTTATTAATCGGATACGAATTTGGATTAGATCTGAATATTATTCAGATCTGTTTACAGCCCTACACACCGGTGTACACACCGGTGTATGTGCAAATCAGACAGTCATTAACTGGCTGTCACCTCACTTGATGGCTCCAACCAATCAAGGCCTAATTTACGCGCACACAGTGTGCACCAAATTTTGCTAGTCCAATAAGGAGCTACTTGGCAAAGCCAATTGCCACAAGTATTTCTCGAATTGGAAAGGTGTAGCCTAACATGCAGATGATATTATTAACGTCTTAAAAAAAATAATAAGGAAATATCTAGAAAAGAAAGTGGTCTTCCTATTTCTTGCCCATTTATAAGTATGTGTTGAGTTGCCAACAACTCGGAGCTGAAAATAGAAATCACAATTCTCACATCCATTTTGTATTAAAAAATCAAAACAAAAATTGAAAAGAAAACAAAAGTTTTAGTTGCAATTTAAATAATAGTGTGGAGGCTATTTCTAGCCTCCTAGGCCTGCAGGGTCCATCATGGCCCATCACGGCCCATCATGACCCAATAGGCTAGCGTGGCCTTCAGGCAGTATGCCACGTGTCCTCAGATTCAACCCAAGGCTTCCGAACACATTCCGACCACCAAGACGACTTAAGGTCCCTAGAGTGGTCTCCAGGCACCTTGTGACCTGTTCGGCCAAAGTCGCAGCTTGCCGAACAAGGCTTGCGCGGACCTTTGAAGCAGCCTGACCAAGCACAGCTACGCATACGAGTAGCTTAGCTGGCCACCGAACAGAAGCCATGTTCAGTATCATCCAGCCAAGAGCCCTCAAAGCGATTGTTAGTGTGACGGACCAGGGTATTTATGCCCATTAAGGCTCCATATCCAGATCCGCCTCCCGCGAACGGACCGAAGTCTCGTAAGGGATAGCTCACACAACTGTCCAGTAAGAATATAAAAGACAAACCACAACAGTATAAGACACAAGAAAATACATGTGCTCATACCTGCATATAACAATTTACAACTGTCTCATTACATTAATACATGTCCAAATAAAAAGTACAACTACTTGGGGCATACCCTGAGGGAGCACAAGCTCACAGAACACTAACTACTACACAACTGCTGGTGGTACAAGTCTGACACAACGCTGCTGCAAGCTAAACACTCGGCAAGCCCTGAAAAGAACTGTAGGGGAGTGAGCCTCAACAAGTCACTGGCTCAGTAGGGGCTACCCAAAAACAACATCGTAACCACGGACACCTCAACCCCAATGGGTCTCACTGGCAACACCAATAGCCAAACCATTTCATGCTCACAACATTTACATTTAAATAACACTTTAAACAGTAATTGATAAACAAATGCATATTCCTTATAAAGAAAAAGGGAATCACAGACTAGTCCGCTCAACAACTAAAATGCCTAGGCCGTAAGCCTCACAGGCACATTACAGTCACAATCAATCATTTAAGCTATAAGCCGCACAAGTCAACCACTGCCTAGGCTTATAAGCTTCACAGGCAAATCTCAAGTACGTGGGTAACAGAGCTGCTAAACAAAAGCTGGCCCCTTATGCCCAAACCACAATATGACAATAGCCACAGACACCAAGTGACATGATCGGCTACAGCATGCCAATCCATCACACATGAAAACCATATACGGTAGTTTACCCGAGGAAGGTAAAAACACATTGAGTGGAAGGTCACATCACACGACCTCCACGAAACACAGTTCCACGTCAACACCAAAAATATGACATACCACCACAAACCATTACCCACACAGGGTACATGTACCTATTACCACAAGGCACCAGCATGGAAACCGCAAGTGAACCAGTGCCGTAACAGGGCACACTATAGCAAACTAAACCACATTTGTGGTGAGTTAACACTCACCAACCACAATCGAAACTGTGCCACCACTCAGGCACACCACAAGCCACGACCACAGTCACAATTGTGCCAACTCCAGGGCACATCTCGAACGAGTCAAACCTCGACTACGAGTCACAAACTCACGAACCACGACAAGTAGCAAAGCACGAGTCGGAAAGGAACGACGCCACCACACGGGAACGGACTACTGGCTGATCAGGCCAGTATCCAACCCGGACAACACAACACAAGAACAACCTCTCAGCCTCGCAGTCACGGACGAAAGGTCCAACTGTCGCTCCACGAGAACAAGTCAAACAACTGTGGAGACCAACCAACACCACACCTGCAGACACACAACTGCAGGTCCATGCCTGGCACCTCTAGGGTCTCTGGCCGGAGCACCCTAAAGTGAGGCATTGGAAAACAGGACTAGCTGGGGACCAGTGTCGACTACTGGTGTCCGTACCCCCAACTACGAGCGCGCTACAAGCGACTGCACACCCACCAACACAAGCCGCTGCCCTACTGTCGTCTTTCCCTCAGCCGGACGTACAACTCAAACACAGGAGTGAGGGTGTCCAGGAAGACGACACAGACCTCAACGGTACAACACAAGTACCGAGACAAAACCCCGAGCACAAGAAACACACGTGCCTGGCTCACAAAGAACCTGGGGTACCCGACTAGAGAGGCATTCTGGAATAGGCGCCGGACCACCACACTCGGCAATACACAAACCACATCACTTACACATTTATTACAAATCACGATATACGTGTGAGGAGTAGCTTGTCCTGGTCACTCGTGACCTACAAGCTAGCCTACACAAAACATATATGAACCATATTAAAATAATGCCACGACCTGTCATTGGTCACACAGTGACCTCCAAGCTAATTCACACAAACACACATATAAACCACGATAGCCAATCATACTTGGCCTGTCATTGATCATCTTGTGAAAGTAGAGGTCACATTAAACACTGACCACAATACTTACATAATAATCATACTTACACTTACTAATTATCCATCCAGGATAATCTATAAAAGATTCTAGAAGATCGAGGCTAGGTTCAGACGTGAACCTCATCGCCACAACACCACAATACTTAATATATAATAAACATGATAGCGTACGATGTGCCATGCATATACAAACCACTTGCACGACATCAAAACCCTGTAATATTTCACAACTTCATAGCCGGTAAACTAACCTCAAAAGCCCCGTGCTCCAAAAGCACCACAGGTGTTAATACACTGCAACACTTATAACAAGAATGCCATTAAAAACACACTTTGCACATGCACAGGTTGGCGGCGACATCGATTGCCATCCAAAGGATATAGACGACAATGTCCCTTGCTGTCAACACCAAGTAAGCGACCACCACTTGGCCGTTTACCCACAATCAACGGCTAGATAACTAGCGTTAATCTCCCAACGAAGAACTCTGCGTCAACCGATGTTGACGTCAAGATCTTCACTGCAGAACCCACCAGAACACACAAAATGGCCCTAGGCCGATTGCACGGGCAATCAAACCATAAATACAATAGAAAAACAAGGGGAAACACTTCCTGTAACGTCGCGCGTTTTTCGGATCCCCGTGGATCCAGGTTTAGCGGGTTTGGTGGCCAATGTGAGGCCTATTAGTGTTGTGTGTAGATCCTTACCGGGTTTGGTTTGAATCCGTGTTGGTGTTCAGCTTGCTGGACACAGTGTGTTGGCGTCCAGGTGGGTGACGTCGACTGTGTGTTGGCGGCAGTGGTGTGCCGTTAACATGGTGTTAACGTCCATCGATGAGGACGTTGACTGTTGAACTTGACGTCAGGCTTTGTGGACGTCTAGTTGTGGCGGTCTGGTTAAACGGCCAAAGGGTTGACGTTAACCTGACATGCCTGTGTTTTTATGGCAGACCCGAGCCATGTTCTTTCCCCTCTCTTTCCCTTCCTCTTCCCCCACCTTCACCCTTGAGCTTCTTCGCGAGTCCTGACGGTCGGCGGGAGCTCGTGGGAAGGCCGTGGTGCGCGTGGTAGCGGCAGATCGGGCGGGGAATGACGAATTGGAGTGCGGTGTTCGTGGGATGTTTCTCGGGTTTCGGCGTGATTCGAGGTTCTTCGGGAGTTTAATTGCGTTTCTGAGGTAGGGGTCGAGCCCTGTTAGCTTGTTAGAAACATTAAAACACGACTTAATCACTTGAACCAGCATTTTATTGTATTTTCGGATTAAGTTGCACCATGTGGGGTTAATGGGTGGTTTGAGTAATTTAGTGAATGAAGCATGTTGTAATGGGTTGTTTCGGGTTCTGGTATGTTAAAGGAACTGTTTCTATATGTTTTTCTGTAGTTTAAACGGTTGGAAAACCTGTAGATTCGGATTAGGGTTTCTGCAGGGTCTGGGGTGAAGAGCTTGGCGTCAACATCGATTGACGCCAGGTTCATCAGCCAAGATAAACGGCTGGATTGCTTGCCGTCTATTCCTTTAAGCGGCAGTCGATGTGGCCGCCAACCTGTGCATGTACTCATGCAGTATGGTTTACGTAGCTCTTTTGGTTATGAGTAATGTGTGTTTGTGTGTGTGCATGGCGATGACGGTGTGAGCCAATGCACTTGTTATGCTCTTGGAGCATACTGCTCATGCAATGGGCATGTTTTACGTAAATGATATGTGATGTACGTAATCGCTTTCCGTGGTATGTGTGGTGCGTTGGCACCCGTGGCACTCTTGGAGTGTGTTGTCCATGTGTTGGACATGTGGTTTACGTGGAAGACGTGTGGTACACCATCCAGGGTGTAATATACACGTATTGCCTACGTGGTTTGAGTGTGTGTGTGCTACACACTCTGTTGTAATGTAATTCTTATGATTTATCGTAGTAATTGGGCAGTGAGGTTCCTGTGTGAGCCTAGCCATGACTTTATAGTGTATGGGCAGTGAAGGTCCATACCGACCTAGCCCTGGTCCGTTGTTGTCTTTCGAATAATATTATATGGATTTATGAAGTAAGTGGTATGTTGTTACGAAGGTCATCTCATGACCGATGATAGGCCAAATATGATTGGCTATTGTGATTTATATATATGTTAGTGTGAGTTAGCTTGGAGGTCACAAGGTGACCAATGATAGGCAAGTTTGTGGTTCAGGTATGTGTTGGTGTGGGATAGCTTTGGGGTCACACGGTGACCGATGTTAAGCTAATCCTAACACTTGTATATTGTGAATTATAAGTAAAGGTTATATGTGTAAGAATCGTGGTTTGTGCTAGCCGAGTGTGGTGGTCCGGCGCCTATTCCGGAATGCCTCTCTAGTCGGGTACCCCAGGTTCTTTGTGAGCCAGGCACGTGTGTTTGTTGTGCTCGGGGTTTTGTCCCGGTACTTGTGTTGTACCGTCGAGGTCTGTGTCGTCTTCCTGGACACCCTCACTCCTGAGTTTGAGTTGTACGTCCGGCTGAGGAAAAGACGGCAGTGGGGCAGCGACTTCCCAGAGTTTGTTCTTTTGTCGCTTGTAGCGCGCTCGTAGTTGGGGGTACGGACACCAGTAGTCGACACTGGTCCCCAGCTAGTCCTGTTTTCCAGTGCCTCACTTTAGAGTGCTCGGCCAGAGACTCTAGAGGTGCCAGGCATGGGCCTGCAGTTGTGTGTCTGCAGGTGTGGTGTTGGTTGGTCTCCACAGTTGTTTGACTTCTTCCTAGTGGAGCAGCAGTTGGACCTTTCGTCCGTGACTGCGAGGCTGAGAGGTAGTTCTTGTGTTGTGTTGTCCGGGTTGGATATTGGCCTGATCAGCCAGTAGTCTGTTCCCGTGTGGTGGCGTCGTACTTTCTGACTCGTGCTTTGCCAGTGACTGTGGTTTGTGAGTTTGTGACTCGTGGTCGAGGTTTGACCAGTTCGAGATGTGCCCTGGTGTTGGCATAGTTGTGACTCAGTTGTGGTTTGTGTGATTCGTCGATTAAGGTTTCACCTGTAATATTGTGCCTAATTAAAGGTATAATATAATTATGGTTCAGTGTGGTATTTATCACCTACTTGTACCCTTGTTCGGGTGTTTGTGTTGTGGTACCTCAGAGTAGCAGGTACTTGTTCCCTTCGTGGGTTACTTTGTAGTTTTGTGGTGGTACATTGTGTACCAACCTTTCGGGTACTTGTGTGTTGTGGAGGTCTGTGGTTTGACCTGCCACTTATTGTATCCTAATTGCTTTAAGTAGATCTTGTTTATAAGATTATTGTGGATTGGTTTGTAATTATTAATTATGTTACCTTTGTGGGTAATTTGCCGATGAGGCTTATGGTCTAGGCATGTTGTGGTTTAGTAGAACTATGCTCTTTGGAGGCCGTGTAAGACCTTCCACTTGTTAAGTTTTACTTTTCTTGGATATGATTCCAATTATAGTTTTAGTATGTTGTGATTGGCTTCGTGGTAGCCAGTTCCGTTACTTTGTGTGTAGTTTCCGATGTAGTGTGGTTTGGAGTATAAAGGACCAACTCTTTGTTAGTGGTCCTGTTACTCAAGTGTTTGAGGTTCGCCTGTGAAGCTTGTAGCCTGGGCAGTGACTTGCCTGTGTGACTTATAGTTTAGGCAACCCGTTGTTGTAGCAGTGTGCCATTGAGACTGTGGTTTAGGCACTTTGGTTGTTGGGCTGACTAATGATATTATGTTAGTCCTGTAGTCTTACTTTTCTTCTGAGGTCGTTATGTTTATTATCGTAAGCATGTTTAGTTGTTATTTATTGTCATGATGTGAGCATGAAATGGTTTGGCTATTGTTGTTGCCAGTGAGACCCATTGGGGTCGAGGTGTCTGTGGTTACAGTGTTGTTTTGGGTAGCCCCTACTGAGCCAGTGACTTATTGAGGCTCACTCCCCTACAGTTCTTTTCAGGGCTTGCCGTGTGTTTGGCTTGCAGTGGCGTTGCGTCAGACTTGTACCACCAGCAGTAGTTTAGTAGTTAGTGTTGTGTGAGCTTGTGCTCCCTCGGGGTATGCCCCAGGTAGTTGTACTCTTTTAAATTGGACATGTATTAATGTAATAGGACAGTTGTACAAATTTGTGAACAGATATGAGCACATGTACTTTCTTGTGTCTTATATTCTTGTGATTTGTCTTTTATACTCTTACTGGACTCGTGTGTGAGATATCCCTTGCGACACTTCGGTGCGTTCGCGGGAGGCGGATCTGGATATGGAGCCTTAATGGGCATAAATGCGGGGTCCGTGACAGTTGGTATCAGAGCAATGTCCAGTTAGAATATGAAAAGACATTGAAAGTACAATGTCCCAATACATGGATTAATGTCCACTGCTGGTAGTAAGTCTGTGGTTTTGTGTGATATGAAGTAGTTTTTATGTTTGCTTTTGGCACGTAAACCGTGAGTTTTTGTTTGTTAGATTGGTAATTGTGAGCAGTTGCTGTGCCATAATGTGAATAGTGGCTTAAGTTGTGTGGTTGTGTCCTGGCACTAGTGCAGTTAAAGCAGTTAAAGTATAGTATTTAAAAAAAATTTCAGTTGCAGAGATTAGAGAAGAAAGGTAAACTAGTGCTCTGAGATATGTTAATAAAGTGCAAAGTTAGCAGAGACAAGTATAGAGTATTTCTGTGATAAATCAGTTTGGTTATTAAAGATTTGCAATTAAAGGAATTGAAGAGATCAGCAAGATTGACTATGGAATTCAGTAAATAAGTTATAATGAGATAGAAAGTTGGCAGAGACAGGGGCGTGGTAACAAGGTGATAAGGAACAGGTCAGTTTGTGTGATAAGTTGCAGTTGAGAACCTCAGTAGAGGTATTGTGGCATTAGAGACTTGAGTCAGTGGATATTAAGAAACAGTGTGGATGGAAATGTGATTAGTGTTATGAAGAGTTTGATATGATCAAGAAAGACAGATCAGCTTTAAAAGAGGTATCAGTACATATAAGAGTAGTGATTTATGGCAGATAGATAAATATGCCCGAGATCAGAAATCTGAGAAAAGTATTGTTATGAAATATGATGATAGCAGGAAGTGTGATATGAAGATTTGTATAAATAAGTATAGAAATGATCAGTTGAATAAAGAAAGAGAGAAAATAAGGATTAATGTGCAATAAAGATTTGTGAAATTTGCACAAGGGGAATATTTAGTTGATGATTGGCAGTTTAGATAAAGAAAAGATAGGATTAGAGAAAGGAAGAATTTAGCAAAATAACTTCAATGTCTTTTCATATTCTAACTGGACATTGCTCTGATACCAACTGTGACTGACCGGGGTATTTATGCCCATTAAGGTTCTATATCCAGATCCACCTCCTGCGAACGGACCGAAGTCTCGCAAGGGATAGCTCACACAACTGTCCAGTAAGAATATAAAAGACAAACCACAATAGTATAAGACATAAGAAAGTACATGTGCTCATACCTGCATATAACAATTTACAACTGTCTCATTACATTAATACATGTCCAAATAAAAAGTACAACTATCTGGGGCATACCCCGAGGGAGCACAAGCTCACAGAATACTAACTACTACACAACTGCTGGTGGTACAAGTCTGACACAACGCTGCTGCAAGCCAAACACTCGGCAAGCCCTGAAAAGAACTGTAGGGGAGTGAGCCTCAACAAGTCACTGGCTCAGTAGGGGCTACCCAAAAACAACACCGTAACCACGGACACCTCAACCCCAATGGGTCTCACTGGCAACACCAATAGCCAAACCATTTCATGCTCAAAACATTTACATTTAAATAACACTTTAAACAGTAATTGATAAACAAATGCATATTCCTTATAAAGAAAAAGGGAACCACATGCTAGTTTGCTCAACAATTGAAATGCTTAGGCCGTAAGCCTCACAGGCACATTACAGTCACAATCAATCATTTAAGCTATAAGCCGCACAAGTCAACCACTGCCTAGACTTATAAGCTTCACAGGCAAATCTCAAGTACGTGGGTAACAGAGCTGCTAACCAAAAGCTGGCCCCTTATGCCCAAACCACAATATGACAATAGCCACACACACCAAGTGACATGATCGGCTACAGCAGGCCAATCCATCACACATGAAAACCATATACGGTAGTTTACCCGAGGAAGGTAAAAACACATTGAGTGGAAGGTCACATCACACGACCTCCACGAAACACAATTCCACGTCAACACCAGAAATATGACATACCACCACAAACCATTACCCACACAGGGTACAAGTACCTATTACCACAAGGCACCAGCACGGAAACCGCAAGTGAACCAGTGCCGTAACAGGGCACACTATAGCAAACTAAACCACATTTGTGGTGAGTTAACACTCACCAACCACAACCGAAACTGTGCCACCACTCGGGCACACCACAAGCCATGACCACAATCACAATTGTGCCAACTCCAGGGCACACCTCGAACGAGTCAAACCTCGACTACGAGTCACAAACTCACGAACCACGACAAGTAGCAAAGCACGAGTCGGAAAGGAACGACGCCACCACACGGGAACAGACTACTGGCTGATCAGGCCAGTATCCAACCCGGACAACACAACACAAGACCAACCTCTCAGCCTCGCAGTCACGGACGAAAGTTCCAACTGTCGCTCCACGAGAACAAGTCAAACAACTGTGGAGACCAACCAACACCAAACCTGCAGACACACAACTGCAGGTCCATGCCTGGCACCTCTAGGGTCTCTGGCCGGAGCACCCTAAAGTGAGGCATTGGAAAACAGGACTAGCTGGGGACCAGTGTCGACTACTGGTGTCCGTACCCCCAACTACGAGCGCGCTACAAGCGACTGCACACCACCAACACAAGCCGCTGCCCTACTGTCGTCTTTCCCTCAGCCGGACGTACAACTCAAACACAGGAGTGAGGGTGTCCAGGAAGACGACACAGACCTCAACGGTACAACACAAGTACCGGGACAAAACCCCGAGCACAAGAAACACACGTGCTGGCTCACAAAGAACCTGGGGTACCCGACTAGAGAGGCATTCTGGAATAGGCGCCGGACCACCACACTCGGCAATACACAAACCACATCACTTACACATTTATTACAAATCACGATATACGTGTGAGGAGTAGCTTGTCCTGGTCACTCGTGACCTACAAGCTAGCCTACACAAACACATATATGAACCATATTAAAATAATGCCACGACCTGTCATTGGTCACACAGTGACCTCCAAGCTAATTCACACAAACACACATATAAACCACGATAGCCAATCATACTTGGCCTGTCATTGATCATCTTGTGACAGTAGAGGTCACATTAAACACTGACCACAATACTTACATAATAATCATACTTACACTTTACTAATTATCCATCCAGGATAATCTATAAAAGATTCTAGAAGATCGAGGCTAGGTTCAGACGTGAACCTCATCGCCACAACACCACAATACTTAATATATAATAAATATGATAGCGTACGATGTGCCATGCATATACAAACCACTTGCACGACATCAAAACCCTGTAATATTTCACAACTTCATAGCCGGTAAACTGACCTCAAAAGCCCCGTGCTCCAAGAGCACCACAGGTGTTAATACACTGCAACACTTATAACAAGAATGCCATTAAAAACACACTGTGCACATGCATAGGTTGGCGGCGACATCGATTGTCGTCCAAAGGATATAGACGACAATGTCCCTTGCCGTCAACACCAAGTAAGCGACCACCACTTGGCCGTTTACCCACAATCAACGGCTAGATAACTAGCCATTAATCTCCCAACGAAGAACTCTGCGTCAACCGATGTTGATGTCAAGATCTTCACTGCAGAACCTGCCAGAACACCCAAAAATGGCCCTAGGCCGATTGCACGAGCAATCAAACCATAAATACAATAGAAAAACAAGGGGAAACACTTCCCCTTACATCTAGGAACCACAATTAAACTGGAAAGACATAATCCAACGCTTGGATCAATCAAACCACCCGATTTCCCAACATGAAGACCCCATTTCCCAGAAACTCAATTAACAACCGATTTATGCAAAGAAAGCATAACAAATTAACCAGGGAAGATCAACGGGTCCAGTCCCTACCTCAGAAATGCGATTGAACTCCCGAAGAACCTTGAATCACGTCGAAACCCGAGGAACGCCCCGCGAACACCGTGCTCCAATTCGTCATTCCCCGCCTGATTTGCCGCTACCACGCGCACCACGGCTGCCCCTCGTGCTCCCGTCGACCACCGGAACTCGTGAAGAGGCTCAAGGGTGAAGGTGGGGGAAGAGGAGAGGAGAGAGTGGGGAAAAGAACAAGGCTCGGGTCAGCCCTAAAAACACAGGTGCGTCAGGTTAACGTCAACCTCTGCGCCGCTAACCAAACCGTCCCAACTAGGCGTCCACAACGCTCGCCGCCAAGTTCATGCACGCTAGATGTCCACATCAATGGACGCCAAAAACATGTTAACGGCAACACCATTGCCGCCAACACACAGTCGACGTCACACACCTGGACGCCAACCTACAATTGATGTCCAGCGCACTGAACAAGATCCATAACCAAACTCGGTAAGGATCCAATAAGAAACACACAAGCTAATGGGCCACACATTGGCCACCAAACCCGCTAAACCTGGATCCACGGGGATCCGGAAAACGCGCGACGTTATAGTTAGCCTCCCTGGCAGTTAATGAGGCGGCGCGACACGCGTCTCACGGTGGGACATTAACTATAAAGGATCCCAACATGCCTCTCAACGGACAACCCCTAGCTTGGGAACCCGAACCGACGCGTCCCCTCAATCATCATGGGGGGAAAATCCTATCTGGACTCTTGGTCTCCCTCACCTATAAAAAGCACAGGTAATCTCCATGCAAAGGTACGCAACCCTGATGATAGACACTCCCTCGCGCGAGACACACACTAGCAAACCTTCTTCTCCAAGCCTCTTTGCAGTCTAATCTGACTTAGACATCGGAGGGTTCCCCCTGGTTCTTCAACCGGCCCCCCTGATCTCTCTTTTGATTTTGCAGGCCTTCGTCCACACCGGCGACCGTCTTCTCTCTTTTCTCTTAGTGGAGGCCCGTTTGGCTCAAGCCCAAATAGGAAAACACATCCACATCTTTGGCGCCGTCTGTGGGAACGAACGAGAGGCCATACGCCTTACCCGAGCGTTTCATCTTCATGAGACCCGCACACTCTTATCCTCACTGGGGGGCTGTGTAGAGGTATTCTTTAGTCCCACATTGAAAGATAGTGACAATAAATGTGTGCTTATCAGCAAGAGCCTCACCTCTTCTCCCAAGAGGGCCCTTTTAAAGGATAAAACCCCAAGCATGAGGATAATACCTCTTGAGAGGCACACTTAAATCACGTCTCTTCAAATTGGTATGAAGAGTAGTAGGAAAGGGAATGGTTGTGGGGATAGTGAGTACAAACACTATTAGAAGAGAGGCAAATAAACTAAGATTCAATTTGCAAGTTAAGAATGAGCTACGTGACTCAACTTAAAGGCTTTTACTATTAGAAAGTATAATTTTAAGAGTATAATTTTTATAAATAAATTAGATATATATTACCAAAAAAATGCAAATATGACTATAAGAAGTGTGGTGGCGTTTTCATGTTCGATAGTGGGCCGAACAGGCCTCCACTTCAAGAGAAGGAAAAAATAGACGTCGGTGCGGACATATGCTTGTAAGATTAGAACGGGCGTCAGGAGAATCCGGTTGAAGAATTGGGAGAACTCTCCGATGTCGAAGTCAGATGTGACTGTCTCAGGAGGCAAGAAAGGAAGGTTCTTTTGAGTGGGTGGTCTCGCGCGTAGGCGATTGTGTGGGGTGATTCCACGTACCTTTGCATGAAGATTACATGTTCCTTATATAGGTAGGGAACCTAAAGGGTCCAGATGCACTTTTCTCTGATGATGAATGGAGGGATGCGATAGTTGAGTTCCCAAGATGGAGGATGTCTATTCGAGACGCCCCTTGGGACTTCGTACTTGTACTACTCCAGATTGTGGAGAGGCGTGTTGCGCCATCCCATTAACTGCTATTAGGAGGCCAAGAGCCATATAGCGTTGTAGGCTATAGAGGTTCCGAATAGGAGCCCGCAAACCTGTTCGGTGCGGCTAATCGGTGTTCAGAAACCTGACGCTTAGACCATGGAGGCTCCGCTCATGAGCCTGAAGTCTTGTTCGGTGAGGTTTGGGGTCTTCTTCCGAGTAGAAGTGCTCGATGATACTATCCTTTTCTGATAGGTTCGGAGATGGCACCTCTTTGGACCCTTAGGCATGTGGCAACTGAGGCGTGTTTGGAAGCTTATAACTATTTTCAAGGACACGTGGCTGAATAGTCGTCGCTCTTCTACTATACTAAGTCATGATGGACCTATAGACCTAGAAGACTAGAATTAGCCTCCACAAGAAGAGTCCGCGAAAAGTCAAAATATTTAAAATCTGCTCTCTACAATCCGACTTGTTTACAGTGCTACTATTAAACACTAAACAAATTTAAGTTTATTTGATTTACAAGAGAAAGAAGTTCCATAATATCTTTCTTCCTAGGCACATCAGAGGTTGGAATTTAATGTCATAATCATCATACAGAGGTCTAACAGCGAAAAGTGTGTGACACGGAAATTTGTGATTTTTTCGACAAAGTAATGTTCAAGTACACTTTGTGTCTTTACGTGTTTGCATGAGCAAATCATGATCTATTGAGAAATTTAAGTTATTTATTGGTGAATACAAAGAATATGACTTGTTCGTATACTATCCAAAAAAGGTCATGCTCTTCTATGCTTAGATATTCTTTTTATTTTATACCAGTTTTTAAATGAAGTATTATATATTAATATATATATGCATTTTTTCATGTTTTTCCTTTTTATTATTTGATAATTGGTACCCTTTCTTTGGACTAATCCTTTTCTGAATCCCGACTTGATGACATTGGTAGACAGAGCACAAAGCCTAGTCCCATCTATTGGACAAGAGTTCCAAGCGTTCATTCCATGACGCTTGAACTAACATATCATAACATGTCATAAATCGAAGGTGCTACTTTAGTTCTAAAAAACCTTCCGAGGCTGATGTTTGATCAAATAAATAATATCTAATCAAGGTTTGCCAGATCGGGAGGAGAATTGGATTTTTCTTGATCCAATTCGATTCCCCCCGAATCGACCTGAATCGGATCGATCCTCATAGATATAATATTATATATATAATATATATCATATATATGGTATTTATAATATATATATATATTATAATATGATATAATAATATTATATATATGAGGCGAATCGGATCGAATCGATAAAATCGAGAATCGAATTTTTTATGATTCGCCCCGATTCGGGAGAATCGGGCCGATCTGATCCGGTACGTCAAACCATGATCTAAATATTTGATTTTTTTACCATAATACTCTCCAATCATGTTTGGTAGATTAATCAAAGTTAAATGATTGGCATATTAAATGTTACCTGTGGAATAATTTTCATAATTTCGAACTCTGTCAAAAATTGCATCTTTGCAAGACTACCACGCCTTCTTCTTTCATTGTAGTAAAAAAAAATATTTGGATGTATATCCCTGTTAAAAATATAATTAAACAGAAATTCACCTTAAATCCTCATTGTCACCAACCCTGACAACTTACCGTCATGGCCAGTTAAAAATCGGCGAAGGACTTCAACAACCTCACCCATCCCAAATGATTATAGTGTCCATCCTTGCACATTTCATAGTCACTTTAGCTTTTCATAGATAAAAGTGTCTAAATACTCTCTAAAGGTCACTAAAAACAGTCAAAATAAATGTTCTGAGCATATTGTATATATGGTTCGTGATGACAAGTTTCGGCATAGTTTATAGTGTAAATTCATTTTCCCAACAAGGTTTCTCGTGAAAAATGCAAATTAAAAATTTGCCTATTATATTTTTAATAGAGGTATATATATAGAAACTAGAAAATTGAAAAAAAAACTGGAAAATCTGTGTGAGTACCCACCATTGTTCTTGCGGATATTTGAGATTTGCATACATATTACAAAAGTGTGTGTGTATATAGATAGGATTATGGAGAAGAAATTTCTAATTTGACTGTCTAAATTCTCTTCTAATGTATGCAAATCAATGTGAGGAGGACTGTGATAAAGTCAATTGGCCGGAGATTGCAATCCAACTTTCCCCATGTCGGAAGATCTAATCGATCTCAACTAATTTTGTTTTACTATTGATAATGTGAACGGAGTGGTGCCAAAGCGCCCAAGCTCATATTGCCCTGCAAGACAAAAACTTTCTGACACTCAAATCAATCTAGGAAAATAATTTAGTAACATCATTTGGTAACATCACCAATCAAAGTGCACCACAACATCATTATTTATGTGTTTTTAACTGTTTTACTTTAATTGCTGATGTGGCACAATTTTAATGGTGATGTTACCAAATGATGTTACCAAATGATGTTACAAAACTGTTTCTCATCAATCTAAGCTTCATAGGTGCGGGAAAGATGGAAAGAGAGAGGAAAAGGGAGGGAGAGAGAGAGAGAAATCGTGACACATGTTTGGCGATTGATAGTGATATAATTACCGATGCAAATGGCTAGGGCGACCTCCTCTTCGAAGTTATTGTGGTTGGGAGTAATCTCTCCTAACATATATGAGACTAAAGCCCTCTATTTCTTCTCTTCTTCTACTACAATATAGGTTGTTGGGTTCGAGATCAGCGACCCCAACCCAGATCCAAGTTACCGAGCTAGGCCCATCATAAGTCCCTACTCCAAAATCAGGAATCAAGCTAATGGAACTTGGTTTCAAGGTCTTCAATAAAAAAATTTATTAATTTTTTTGGATCAGACCGGGTTCGAGTTGTTATAGATGCCCTCATGCATTCCTCGGATGGCATAATCGACGTCTTCTGACCTAAGACAATTCAAGTGTGGGAGGTCATAATCCCTTCAATACAATGCTCCTTGAATTATGGTGAACTTAGTATCTCGATGCTTGATGTCTCGAGCAGCACGACATCAATTGGAAGAGTGTTGTGTAGAGGGTAGCTTTTTGTGAGGTCCTTCCCAATTGAGGTTGCTTCTGACTCCCCAACCAGGACCTCTCACTCCTTATAACTTGGCGAGGGGATCTCGAGGAGGTAAATCAAATCAAGACATTTGTCTTTGCAATCTCCAATTCGGGCACCAAGTAATACTGAAATGTTGCAGCATGGCAACAAGACTTTTCACCTTGCTGAGATATTTGATCATGATAGGGTGAGATTTGGCCGACCACAAGTTGAGAATCACTATATATTGGCCTAAACTCCCTTTGCCCAAGCTGGAGAGCCATTGACAACCCCGAAATGAGGGCTTTATATTCTGCGGCATTTGCTGCTATCAGATGCCTTGGCATTTGATGTTATCACAATTTTCGGGTTGATCATGTTGCATGCATCAATTCATAGCCAAATCTTGTACTGTGGATATCTATGAAAACTAAGAGCGACTGTTAGATGATCAAATGTGCAAAGAAAGGGGGTGTCACAAATTTTGATGCGTGAAAAAAGACTTATATAATCAGATTTGCAAAGAAATCATTTACAAAAAGAGATAAATATTTATGAATGATTTCTTTGTAAATCTGATTATATAAGTCTTTTTTCACAAATCAAAATTTGTAATACCTACTTAATAATATCAACTTGGGCTTTTACAAAAAGATTACAAGGGTGTCAGATTGGTTATAGCTTTAACTTTTCACCCAAATGCACATCATGTATGTATGGTCATCATTTATAGAAAATATAGTTTAATCATCTCATTTGACTCATCTTCCAACAAGACAATGCCTTTTGCGAGTACCAAGGTTTTAAAAATTTCTCCACTAAAATTTTTCATTATTATTAAGATGATTTAATTAAGTCTTCTTAGGTGCTCACTAGATAACATTGTTTCCCATTAATATCACGCCACTTTGAAATTTGAACATAAAACTCGATTCAGGCATAAAATATATACGTATATGATGTAAAGCATGTTTGTGTTCGTTAATGAAGCCAGATTCTCTTTGTTGTGGAATTAATGTGAAAGTGTTCCGAGTACGAACGCCCATTATAAAAGTTTTTGTCGTTCACAGCGTGTCGGTCCTAAGAAATTGATTTTGGACACAATTACGCCCAAATTCCGAGATGATATGGTCGGTCCATCCACCCAAAGAGGCGAAGACGTAGATTTAAAAAAAAAAAAAAAAACCTATCGCTAGTAAAAGAGCAAGGTTTTTGTGCCCGTAAAACTTGTCCAGTCTCTGCTGCACGCAGATATGGGAGAGAGCCCTGGCCACAATTTTCTCCTAATAAAAATAATTAATATAATCGGCAAACATTTGGCTACTCTTTATAGTTTATAAGAAAAAAAATTGCACTGTCTTCCTCGTTCAAACAACTAAACAAGGGCTGTGAGGGTGGAACCGGCCCGACATAAGTCCACGAGCTTGGTTTGATATTAGATTGGACCGTCATGTTTCTTTAAGTTCGCAGAGTTTTGGGCGGACTTACAAATTTCATCATTAAGTAATTGAGCTGGACTTGGACTTTTCTTTTCAGTTCGAGCAGGTTCAATAGACATATGATATTAAATTTTGGGTCAATCGAATATCAAATTAGTTGATTAATATTAAATTTTTGATCGATCGAATCTCAAATTAGTTGTTCGTTATTAAACTTTCAATTAGCCTAACTCCAAATCAATCGATTGATATTAAATATTTGGTCGATCGATACTCTTACACATATATATAATATTAATAATTTTTATTAAATTTTTTAGATCCGACCGGATCGAGATCGAATTTTATAATTTGATGGATTAGTTGGGACCCGACCTCTATATCTTAGCCAAACAATCCAACTCAACCCCGAGCCAAATAATAATCATTTCCCAAAACGAAATCATTAATCCTACTTTGTAGTAGTGTTTGTGGAATTGAGAATTTAATCTTTAAATTGAGAAATTTTTATATTTGATATCAAATACAGGAGATATAGGTTTATCTCTGTGTTTGTATTTGTCACGCCCCCAATTTTAGTAGCGGGATTAATCAGGACCGCGACGAACAACCATGCACTCAGAATTTATAGACAAATGACTAATATAAGTTGGGCCCACAATCAAATAATCAAAATCTCTTCATTTATTCATCATAATCGAATATTACAATTTTCAATATCGTAATAAAAAGAACAACTCTCTTCTTACTAGTATTTCTATCTCCCAAAAGAAAAGTAAAAATTACAATAATGAGTATTCTCTTACTAACTAATTAAATGGTGACTCTCTATGATCTACTTCACGATCGGTGCACAGATCCCATCATTATTCCTCATCCTCGTTACTTGAAAATGTTAGGGAAAGTAAGTATGGGTGCACTCGCTCAGTAAGATTTATATCTCAATTTGAGGATAATGATATAAGTGATTAACATTTTATTCAAACAGACACGAGTATAACAAACTAAATCACAAGCACGATAGTGCTAGCAGGATATCATGAAGATAAAACTGTAGTAGGACAGTAGATCCAGAGTTTTGCTGTGTAACTAGCAATACAAGAACACGAAATAGTCAAATCAAGCATGGATCAAGAATGTACTTTTCACGAAACGAGCATGTATTTTATTTCAATCATGGATCCACAGATAATAGATTAACAATAATAGAATATAATGTGTGGATTAACATACTAACAGCGTCACATAATAACAGTCAGATGTCTAGCTAAATCAGAACAGACAGAATCGGTGCAAATGCAAACACCTTTATTAGCCCCTGTAGGTATTTTTGGGTGGCTCTTTACCCCAGGACTATATTAGAGCCCTTTGGACACTCTCTGCATCCGATCATATAAAGCAGTTAGTATGCATTTTAGTCCAATATGAGTCGCAAGACCTGTTTAGCGTTAGATAGAACAGAACATTACGAGTAATAACAACTCAATTGTAGTCAATAATATAATTTTAAGA
This sequence comes from Colocasia esculenta, assembly GCA_014218235.1. Lineage (NCBI taxonomy): Eukaryota > Viridiplantae > Streptophyta > Magnoliopsida > Alismatales > Araceae > Colocasia > Colocasia esculenta. Next base: position 1,008,769 of record JACBKR010000945.1, read on the forward strand.
GTTCAAAAATGTCATGTCGAGATGTTCGGGAACATAAATAAGATCATTTCAAGAACAATGTTTACTAACAGTTCGAGAATATCATGTGATCAAGAGAAAGTTTCAAGAGCAAGGTATCATGATCACAATTGTTAAGGAGACAAATGGCAGCATAACATTGTGTTTTTAGTCTAATTCAATATTTAATTTAATGACATGTTAATGTGTATATTCTCTAAGTACAATCGAGAGAGCAAGATTGTAACATCCCGGGTTCTGGTTGCCTTAGTGTGGATCATGGGATCGTGACGGGTCGAGGTGTCGCGTTCTGAATGCGACAGGATCCGTGTCGCCTTCTGGTTGTGAAGGCGACGGCTTCTGTGTCGCGTTTCTGTGGTCTGTCTGTGGCTGGTGTGCCATGTGTCTGCGCTCATGTGTGTGAAGGTGATGTGCCAATTGTCGCGTTCACCTCAGCCACATGCAGGTGTGACACGTGGTCTAGAGGTTGTTTATCTGTCAGAAGGTCTGTCATAACTTTTTAGAAGGTGACAAGGTGTCTGTCGCGTTCTGGTGAGAACACGACTGTAACACCCCATATAAGAATATGTTAAATGGACTAAATCAGCAAACTACCAACAACTTGGACTAATCATTTTTAGAGTTCGAGTAGGAAAAGAACTCTGAAGTTAAGCGTGCTCAGTTGGGAGTAGTCACATGATGGGTGACATTCCTGGGAAGTCTACCAACTAGTATGGTTGTTGGGCCAGTTTGCTGGTTGGGTCATCACAAATGATATCAGAGCCTTGCCCAGCCAGAAGTGCAGGAACTAAGTACCACACAAGGTAAAGTGCTACGCTATGGGAGCCACCTCTTAAGGCCATAATGGCGCAAAGTGCTACATAGTGGGAGCCACCTCTTGAGCCTATGGGGGCCACCTCTAGAATCATGCCTGCCTGAGGTTTGATTGTGTGCTATATGTGAGCAGCGACGAGGACGTCTCTTATATAAGAGGGGTAGATTTTAACACCCTTGTTGGCCGACGGATGTTGGTAGTTTGCTGATTTAGTCCATTTAACATATTCTTATATGGGGTGTTACAATCTACCCCTCTTATATAAGCGACGTTCTCGTCGTTGCTCACATATAGCACATAATCAAACCCCAGACAGGCAGGATTCTAGAGGTGGCCCCCATAGGCTCAAGAGGTGGCTCCCACTATGTAGCACTTTGTGCCATTATGGCCTTAAGAGGTGGATCCCATAGCATAGCACTTTGCCCTGTGTGGCACTTGGTTCCTGCACTTCTGGCTGGGCAAGGCTCTGGGACTACTCTCAACTGAGCAAGCTTAACTTCAGAGTTCTTTTCCTACTCGAGCTCTGAAAATGACTAGTCTGAGTTGTTGGTAGTTTGTTGATTTAGTCCATTTAACATATTCTTATATGGGGTGTTACAGCGACGCTCTCCTTGTCGCGACCTCAGTCCCGAGGCCTTAAGGCATGCAGCCACCTCTTTCTTCTTCTTTCTTCCTCTTCCTCTTTCCTTCTCCTTCTCTCTGCGGTGGGGGAGCTTCCCCTCTCCCTTCTCAAGTGTTTTGGGCGTGGTGGAGGTGCCGACGTGCTCGTGGCGGAGCGTTGGAGCAACGTGGAGCGAGGAGGAGGCAGCCAATCCGACGTGAAGGGCCCCAACAAGTCTTGCTCTTCAGCTACGAGTAGGGATCTCTTGCTCTCTCTTATAATCTTGAGGAGATGGAGCTTTGTTTCAAGCTATCCTCCCCGTGATCGTGAGTTTTCTTGCGGGTTTACACGAGTGGATGCTTGCCGGTGGTGCTCCCTCTTTGCTTAGCCTCATCCTTGTGGTTTGTGGGCGAGGAGAGGTGGTGTTGGTGCCCCTTGAGCCATTTGCTTGTTGTGCATTGTGTGTGCATATCGTTCCCTAGTTTCGGTCTTCTGACTGATATCGCAACAAGTTGGTTGTCACGATACAAGTCAACCTGTCGCATTCTGGTTGCGACAGGTTAGCCGTTGTGTTTACCTTGCTCATTATGTTTCCTTGTTTCTGGGCCTTTTCGAGGGTGGTTTGTGCCTAAGTTGGTTAGGGGATGTGTCTTCCCTGACTTAGGCACAAGACTGGTCTTTTGTGGCCGTTGCATCGTCGGGTTTGTGGGTATGAGCCTTGGGGATGTGTTCCCCAAGGGCTCTGCCTTCAGAGGGTGAACGCGACGGGTTGATAGTGACACCCAGGCTGTCGCCTTCGGGTCGCGACGGTTTGCTTGTCGCCTTCTGGCTTTGGTGGTGTTTGGCTGCGGATCGGCTGGCCTGCTTGGGGTTCGGCCTTCTGATGCTGAACATGACGGATCGATACGTCGCGTTCATATCAGAAGGCGACACCCCAGCCATCGCGATCTGGTTGCAACGGGTTGGTCGTCGCCTTCTGTTTCTGAAGGTGACGCCCCTGTGGTCGCGTTCTTGTTGCTGAGTTTTTGGCTGTGGTGAGTGTGCCCTTGTTGGCCGACGGACCTCTTGGGGGTTTCGGGAGGTGTGCCGTGTGTGCCCTGTGCCTGCTGGGCTTGTCTTGGTTATGAGCGAGAAGTGTTGTTTGCTTGTTGTGGTTGCCCCGCCTATTCTCAATTCGCCTGGTGCTTGGCACTTGAGGGCTTGTCTCGTTCAGAGGTTGTTACCGTTACCTGGGACCCCCAATCCCCTCGTCTGTTGAGGGAGTTCTCCAGGCGGTGGGCGAGCTCGAGTTACAGACTCTGGTAGCAGAGGGGAAAACGGTAGGGGACAACGATGTAGAGTCGTTTGCAGAGCTCTCTTAGCTGAGTCTGGGACACCGAGGTGGTTTGGTGCAGATCAGCTAGTCTTTCTCACTGCCTCTCTCGGAGTTGGTTCCAGAGCCACGTCGTGGTGTTAGGCGTGGGGCCGTAGCTCGGTCGGGCTGCAGTTGTTCATGTGTGGTATTCTCTGTGGTGGCTCGCTGGCCTCACTCTTCTGGGGAGGTTGTAGACAGGAGCTGGTGGCTAGAGAGCAGAAGGAGTGGCCGGTGTGTCCTCCTCTTGACTACCAGTGGAGGTGGCTTGGTTGTTGTTGTTGTGACGACGTTTCCCTCCCGTGTTTCCAAGTGCGTCTCGTTGCCCTAGCCTGCACGATGGTTATAGCCTGGCCGTGTCTAGTGTAGACACGTCATTTTTACAATATATTGAGTACATTTCATGTTATACTATAATGCCTGAAAGTGAGTCTTTTCAATTAACCTCTTGAGTGAATTTCCTTTTTTTTCTAAGATTTTTAGGAATTTTTCTAGGGGTCTTAAGGGGTCCTATGTGTGCATTTGATTCGCGACAGACACAGTGGTCGCAGTTTCAGGAGTTTGATATGCGACGGGTCAAACCGTCGCATATTTCCTTCCTATTTCCGGCACCTACTATGTTTTGAAATCGCGTCCATCATAGTTGTCGTGTTTAAGAGTTTCTAATTTCTATTTATGACAAATTCTAAAATTATTTTTAGAAAGATTTTGTTGCTAATTAAAATCGCATCCACATGGTCCGTTGCGTTTCTAACCTTCTATTGTTTGTAGATCGATTCCCATTAGAAGATCGATTCTTTCAAATACGCGACCACTCATGTCGTCACGATTCAAAGTTTTCATTTATTAAAATTTGGAAAGAATCAATCGATATTGGAAGTGTTATAATCGTGTCTGACTATGTCGTCGTGATTTTGAAACCTGCTATAATTGATGTTTTGAAAGGCCTAATCGATGTAAGGAGATCTTATTAAACGCGACGTTTATGTCGGTCGCGATTCATGTTAATAGGCAACCACTGTATCCGTCGCGATTTTACAATTTCTCCCCTATAAAATGACCCATGAGGCCATTGTTTTACAATAGATCCCCAACTATCACGGTGAAGCCCTGCTGCACTGAAGAGTTGAACCTTGAGCTTGAAGAGAAGAACTGTTCCCCTCCAAGCTACTTTAAATTGTCACCCATTGGAGCTTGATCTTCTTCATTTCACGACCATCGGATCGAGGAGGAGGATTATTCTTCCACCTCATCCAAGCATTGCAACGGGCTTACTCCATCAGATTTTTCATTCCCTCCTTTAGTTCTTTATTTCATCTTAGTGCATTCATCACATAGTCACATTCACACAACATTTCATCTATTCCACACCTATCATTTTAGGAGTTTAACACCACCTCCACTAGGTGTGTTCAAGCCCATGCTATCACATTTTTCACATCTCTCTTCATATTTGACACTACACAACTTGAACTAATCATTTTTTTTACTTGTTTGTTTCTTTCTTTCTTCTTGCAAGGTAACCAACGAGCCAAAGTCTTCTCTGTCGGCCGGTCGGTTGGAGGAGTAAGAGTCAACCCACCACCTCAACTCCCATGATCTTTGGGTGAAGGTAAGTAACTCTACGCCTCTCACTCACTCCTTCAGTACTCTCGTGTACATGGTGATCACACTTCCTCCATAGTGCACACACGCACTCTTCCTCTTCTTTCTACGCATAATATTCTTCTTTAAAATTTCTTTTTTTTAATTACTCTTTGTGGAGTGTTTGAAAAAGCACATTCACATCTAGTTTCTGTGGGGAATCGTTGGTCTGGCCTTGTTGGCCCGTACTTTTGGTGGCTTCCGCGTTGCGTGTGCACTCGGGGTGCCTTGAGCAGGCACCCGACCGTTTTTTCTGTAGATCTCTTTCTTGGTGCCAATCTGTGTTGTCATCGACTTGTGTGGTTTGCCAACTTCGCGGTGTGTCTGGGGTCTGGGATGGGTTTGCCTGTCGGCCCTCGACCCTGTGGAGGTTTTGAGGTGACCGTGCTTGTGGTGAGACGTCCTTCTCACGTGGTTGCTCTGTGTCGCTCGTGGTGACACCCATCTGTGCCTTCCTGACCTCGTGGAGGTCTGGGATAGCGATACTTGTGTCGTGAGACTCTTGTCTTACATGGTTGCTTCGGTGTTTTGTGAGCTCTTTGTCTCGACGTGTGTGTGCCGAGGGTTGCTTCCGCATCGTGTCTGACTCCGCTGTTTCTATGGGAGTCGTGTGTGGCCCGACACTACAAGAAAAATTGAAATTAGCGACGAAAATTTGCGACAGAAATTTTCTGTCGTAAATCCATCACAAATTTGCGACGTCTCAGCGGCAAAAGCTTTTCACCGCAAATCAACGACGGATCCGCGACTGAAATTAATACCTCGCTGATCCGTCTCTAATCAGGGACCAATTAGCGACAAAAACTTTCCGTAGCAAGTTTTCGTACCTAATCAACTAGCAATTTGCGACCAAGGTTTTCTGTCGCTGATTTGTCGCTGTTCAGTGATGAAAATTTTGTGGCTAATTTTTTCGTCGCTGACCAGCGACTAATTAGCGACGGAGGAGCGGTGAAGTTTTTCCATCCCTGATCAGCGACGAATCGGCGACAGAACATTTCGTCGCAGATATATCTGTCGCTGATTAGCAGCAGATAATTTCCGCCGCTAATCCGTCGCTGATCAGCGACGGAAAACCTTTTTCTCAGTTGTTTTATGTTTACTTACCTATCGTTGTTGCTTACTAGTTACACTATTTATAAGTAGTTTAGTTGTATTACAGATATAATTATTTATATTTATTATATACATAATTTATATAATATTTTTAGAAAATAGAAATAATATATAAAAAATTATAAATTACATTTTCAATCTAGGAAATATATATTACTTAACTAATAAATTAACAATTATTGCTAAGTATTTGTTGCATTATTTATATTATAGTAGTTTACTTATATTATAGATATAGTTATTTATATTATTTCATATATATCTAATATAGTATGCATGTTTTTTCTAATTATTATGAAAATGACATAAAACAAAAAGGAATATATATAAATTTTTGTAAGTTATAATTTTCTGTTTAGTCAATATATATGTGCATAATATTTGTTACATACATATACACAGGATATTTGGATACTTATAAAATGTATTGTATTTGCTTAGTGAATATACATGTGATAATTTTTAAATATTAACTATATAGAATTATTAATAGTAATATTTATATTTTATATTATAATATATTATATTATATATATATATATTTAATATTATGTAACTCATCAAGAGTAATTCCAACCGTCATATTTTTTGACCGAGATGAAAGTCAATAGTTGACTTTCAATTAATTATATATTCAATTGTCAAATCTTGATTAGATGTAGATTAGGAGCAAATCAAACCATTGGATTATTATATATTGGCATAAAACCCAGCTGACCATATGTACATAGATTGATAATGAATCGAACCGTTAGATCTTAGATCAGGATGAAATAAAACGGTCATATTTTGATTGACAATAGATTGAACGGTTGCATCTTGATCATATATAGAATGAAAGCAAGTCCAATCGTCAAACCTTGATCAAATTTAAATGCAACTGTTGTGATTTAGATCCAAAGCAAATCGTACAGTAAGATTTTGATCAGATATAGATCAAGAGTAAAACTAACTGTCACATCTTAATCAAACTAATCATATGTATATAGATCGAGAGTGAATTTAACGATTAGATTTTAGATCAAGATAAAAATCCAACGGTTAGATTTTGATTTAGAGTAGTTTGAATAGTCGGATCTTTATCAAGTGTTCTTCAAGGTGTTCTCCAAGTGTGCTTCAAGGTGTTCTCCCTTCGAAGTGCAAGAAGTCCTTCAAGGGTCCAAGTGTGCTTCAAGGTGTTCTCCAAGTTTCCAAGTGTTCTTGAGGATGTTCTTCAAGTGTGTTTAAGATGTAATAAAAAGAGATATGTTTCTCAATGGGGATATGACCCCCATTTGTCCATTGTTCTTTGTAATCTATTAAGATGAAGAATGTCTTCATTTATATCAAGTGTTCAAGTTATCAAGTGAAAAGGCCTTCACTTGTGAAGGATGTTTAAATGCCCATCTATGTCAAGTATTCAAGTTGTCAAGCGCCTATGTGAAGAAAGCCCTCATTTGTGGAGAATGTTTAAATGTCCTCATGCAGTGAAATATATCAAGTATTTGATGGATGAGGACATTAAAAAAGAACAAACATAGGCCATGATATTTAATGTGCTGAAGTGCTGGACAATGCTCAGTGCTGGGCATTTAATGAAGTACAATGTGAAAATCTGAATGTGATGGACTCCTCAAAGAGCATTCGTCATTTATAAAGTGATACTAAATGTAGGGTGTTCATTGAGGCCACCATCGTTCATAGTAAGCACTTGACGCTAGTTAAATATGGTAAATGCCTGTTAGGTGAGGTGTATAAAATGAAGCCCATCTCGTTCTAAGGTCACTATGAAGCTTACATTTGTAAAGATGCAGAAGGTTCCTGTTGGTCAAGGAGACCCCCTTGTGGGGAGTTGAAGACCCCCTCCTTTTGGAGGTGTTCTTGTGTCTCTTGTTTCTAAATAGGAATAAATCCCATTTATCATGTGACTATTGATTATTGAAGACCTAATATGTGAGGGATGGTTCTTCAAGTTCTTTTCAAAATGTAATCAAAAGAATGGCATATATAGATTAAATATTGAGAGAGGTTGCATAGCTTTATCCCAACTTGCAAAGTGTCTATACTTTTCTTTGACTGCTCTATAGATTGTTCTTTAGTTGTTTACAAAATGGTTTGTAGACGGCTTCCCACTGTCCATATATCCTATTTTTTACTAGTGTTTATTTTGTATCCATGTGCTTCAGGTTGTTTTATTTTACATGTCTAATTTAAGATGTTGCATCACACTTTGACATGATGAGGGCGGGGAGGATTTATTTGTCTTTTTATAATGTATTTGATTAAATAGTTTATTGCATGATTGATTGAACATTTATTACCTAGATTGATTTTTTTTGAAATTATATTTTTTTTCATATGCGACAGATTTGCGACGGATTCGCGACAGATATTTCTGTCGCTAATTGACGGCGCATATTTTTTATCACAAATTCGTCGCAATGTAGCGACGGATTAGCGAGGAATTTTCCATGCAATCAGCGATGACATCAAACCGTCGCAAAAAATCGTGAAGAGGGGATAGATTAGCGGCGCAAAAGCGTCGACATGTGATTCCGCCGCTGATTAGCAACAGGTTTGCGATAAAATAATAGCGTTGTTAACTAGCGATGGATAGATTTCCGTCGCTATTCCATCGCTAAATAGCGACGGACTAGCGACGACCTGCGCCCGTTCCGGCCTAGCGAGCAGTTTTTTTGGGACGGAATTATTTCGTCGCGAATTTGTCGCTATTCCGTCGCAAAGTATATTTAGCGACGGATTAGCGATAGATTAGCGACAGATTCTGTCCGTCGCTAAATTAACATTTTCTTGTACTTGGTTGGAGGTTGTGGCGTTACTCTGTTTCCGTTGTTTTGCAGTAGCTAGTTTAATAGTTTTCTTTAGTTACTACTTTCTAGTGTATTTTGCTTCCGCGTTCTTTGGAGTTCCTGCTGCTCTGGCTGGTAAGGATCTGGTTATCCCTATTAAGCTTTGTTCGTGAGGCTCACCCCTATACCTTCTTCAGGTAGAGACTCGTTGTCGCAGGAGTTCGTTGCAGGACGGTTGTGGTGGCGGTTTGTTACGTCATGTGTTGCCATCAGTGTGCGTACATGAGTGTGTGAGCTCTTATACTGTGTGAGTTGAGATTTGCCTTTTTGCAAGTCCTCGGGGTATGCCCCTTAAGGATTACACTTTTCTTTTGTACATGTACTTTTATTTGGGACATGTTGTTCATAATTTCTTTATTAATGTACAGACTTTTTTGTTATAGTTATTTGAATTCATTGCTTATCTCACTTAACTAAATTCTAACCCTTGCGAGTCTTCAGATCCGTAGGTGGCGACGCGACCTTCGGGGTCCCTGGCGGGGGTCCAGGAGGTCGGGTCGTTATAAAGAGGAGAAGGAAAGTGTACACTGACTTCAAGGAACTTCAGTGATACAACTTACTCGTCGCTCATGTGTGAATCTATAGTCAGAGAAGACTTACAGAGGTCTTGATAGAGAAATCACTAGTCTGACAGAAGGAAATTTGATAGAGAGTTCATCCAATGCCAAGAAGAGGTTACCTAACGTGCAAGAGTGCATGCACTCGCCCGTGCATGTGAATCACACATGTGCATGTGATAGAGTCTTCAAATCTGATTATGTATGGAAATGATCATGGAAAATCTCACAATAGGCAAGTAACATGAAAACTAAATAGGAAATAAAATCATGGAAAATCTCACAATAGGCAAGTATACTTATTTTAACAAGCTTGATAACAAGGCAAGAAAGAGAGAGCAATTGGCAAGTAGAGAGCATGATCAAGACTTTAAAGTCAATTAGAATCGTGTTAAGATATTTAAAACTTATTCATGGGTTGATTAGTGCATGAAACATATCACACATGCAAAGAAACGATGTAGAACAACAGAAACCGAGACGCATGCCCCTTAGAAGGCAGATGCAATCCCATCCCTTCAACTTCTATTGTCATAACTCACTGATTTCTTATGCAAATCTTATATATATTCATACCATCTTGAATCCCTTTGAATAATGAATCCAACAAAAAAATGGAATCAAAATCTGACATAAAATGAGGAAAATCAGGGCGATATACGGCAGACTGCGCAATCTACCCTCGAAAAAGCAGAACGTGACCAGGTATGTGTCGTGACTTGGTTTTTGATGTGACAGGGGAAAGCTATTGGGACGTGACAGGCAACCAGCCGCGTTCCCTACCAGAAGGTCCTAAAGCAAAGCCTGCCCTGGGGCACACGCCGATACACAAACCGGCCACGGAAACCACCCGAGGCCCCCACAGGCCGTTGCGATGCCATCGCGACAGGGAAGGGTGCCGCGACAATGGCCTTGATGCGACGGGGCAACGTGTCGCGATAGCCCCGCTATCGCGACGGGGAACCAGGTCACGACATCGACCCTTATCGCGACCGCCAACCGCGCTGCGATGTCGCGCCCGCCCGGGGCGACGCCTCTACTGATGTCGCGACACGCACCGCGGCCGCGACATCAGTCAGGAGGCAGACCAAGGGATGCTCCATCCCGGGCCGCCCAGAACCATACAAACATACACACACGGGGAGGGGAGCATGGGGAAAGCTGTAAAGCTAACTACAAAACCCCGATGACTCCCGATCCACCCGGATTGGGAAGGGCACAAGAAATCCCTACCTCAAACGAAGAACCGAATCCCGTAGGGCCCTTCTCGTGGGAAAGAACACCTCCTCCTCGCTCCACGCACGCTCCACGACGCCGAGACACCATGCACGGCCCTCCTCCTAGCCTGAAACACACAAAGGGGAGAAGGGAGGAAGAGGTCGCCGGAGGGAGAGGGAGAAGGGAAGAAGAAGAGAGAGGGGGAAGGGGTAGCCGGCCTGCGCCTTAAGCGCCCGACACCCAAAACGCGACGGACCGCCCCGTCGCGTTAACAACCTTAACGCGACGGGTCAATGGACCGCGACGAGGATGCGCCCCCCAAGAGCGCCGCGACAACGCGATAGGCCGTACTGACACACCTGCCACCCTGACAGGCGTCAGACGACCGGACAACGCAACACGACAAAACACTGTCGCGACTCGTTGACCGGGCACTACAAGAACGCGACGGGCAACTCGGGCGCGACCAGAACGCGACGCACAGACTCGTCGCGACACGGATGACTGTCACGTTGGGCACCCCCGACGCGTCGCCCAGCCTGGACGCGTCAGTGGTCAGTCATCCCAGACTGCCGGATGGAAAGTCAGGAAGCCGGATCTTACATTCTACCCCCCTTAAAATAATTTCGTCCTCGAAATTGGGACAAGCCCAGAAGATCCCGAGGCACCCCCGACTTATTTCAAGAGAGAGATGAGTCTTTAACACGGCCAAATGATCTTCAAGTTTTTATTTTTTACTTATTTATTTATAATATCATCTAAAAAATATATTTTGATTCGACTTCGTGTCAATAAAAAATCTAACACAATTGATCCCCACAACAAGATCAACTTTGTGATATACACAAATATCTAAAACACTAGTGGGTGTAAGAGGCAACAATTTAACACAAGTCACGAGGACACATGATAGGCAAAGGTGCTCACATCCTCCCCTCATTGCGACCCAAAAAACCATATTTTCGCCCATCAACAACACATTTCACTTCAGACGGCCAAATTAGATCCAAGAAAAACCATTTTGAACCATTCTTGGCATGTTTAGAATCCTTGTATTTTCTTCTACAATCATACAAAAAACATTTATTGAAATGATCATCATAAAGGGTAATCCAAGGCCTCAAATGATCCCCAGAAACACACCCAAAACACAGGCTTCCCCAGACACAAAACTAGCAACACACACCACACGCAGCCGTCTGCCTCCTTTTCCCTGTAACGCCGGTGGGAATTCCCACCCAAAATCCGGAAAAGCGGAAAAAACCCCAGGATTCCTAGACGACGCATCGATCCACTACACGTCAGCTTCCCAATCGGACGGTGGAACATCGAGTCCGAAGGATTGATCCGCGTGAGTCGTCATGGACCAATCACAGCCCGGTTCGTCTCCCACACGCTTCCCATCGCTCCCGCCTATAAATTCCCACGGAAAATTCCTGATTTTATTCGTCAGTAAAATTTGAAGTTAGAAGGGAGTTCGTTTCTGTCGGTTGTTAAGGAAGCCCAGGTCCCTGCCATGGTGTCCGAGTCCGCTCCCCCTGCCGCTGCCCCCGCGGAGGCTGGCAAGCCCGCCGCCGAGAAGAGCACGAAGACGACGAGGGAGAAGAAGCCCCGAGCTCCCAAGGCTCCCAAGGAGAAGAAGCTCCGGGTACCTAAAGCTGCATCTCCTTCCCACCCTACCTACTTCCAGGTATTGGATCGCTCCTCTGCGGTTTTCCTCTTGTTCCTTCCAGTTCCATTGAAGGTGGACAGATTTTGAGGTTGTGTTTCTCCTGTGTGTTTGTGGATTCAGATGATGAAGGAGGCCATCCTGGCCCTGAAGGAGAAGAGTGGGTCGAGCCCGTATGCCATCGCCAAGCACATGGAGGAGAAGTACAAGGCCGTCTTGCCGGCGAACTTCCGCAAGATGCTGACCCTGCAGCTGAAGAACTGCGTCGCCAAGGGGAAGATCGTCAAGGTGAGAGGGTCCTTCAAGCTGTCTGAGGCCGCGAAGAAGGCGCCCGCCGTGAAGAAGGCTGTCTCGGTCAAGGGGAAGAAGCCCAAGGGCTCCGCCGCGGCGGTCCCCAAGCCCAAGACCAAACCCGATGCCGACAAGAAGAAGCGGAAGGCGCCGGAGTCCCGCAAGAAGCCGGCGCCGGCGAGGGCTACCGCCAAGCCGAAGGCCGGAACCAAGAGGGTGAAGAAGGCGACACCCGCGAAACCCAAGCTGCCCAAGTCGATCAAGTCGCCAGCGGCCAAGAAGGCCCGGAAGGTGGTCGCCGCCTGATCCGTTCTGATTGGATCGGAGAGCCACTTTAGATCAGTCTAATTCTAAGTTGTATATAGTGCCCCATCGTCCGCTTTGCTCTTCCTCTTCCTCTTTGCTTCTGCTCTTTCTCCATGTTCTTCATTACCTGTGTTGCGTCTGTCTAGTCTGTAAATGGCGTGCTCACTTTCGGAAGCAGTAATATGCATCTGGAAACGATCATATTTCTAGAGTTCATCCTTGTTCTTCGTTGCAATCTGTAAATCTGTATGCTGCTCCCCATTCTTGTTGTATCTGTTCGTGCTGGTTCCTGTTCCCATATATCTGTCCGTTTCGGAAGACGGAGTTTGTGGGCGTGGATTCGCTCGTCGGCCGTCGAGGCAAGGACGTCCGTTTCCGAATTCAAATCCGTCCAAATCTCGAAAGCGCGATTGGGTGAGGTGCTCCTGTGGTGACGAAAGGATGCCAGCCCATCGAATCGGTATCGGCCACCTGGGCAACACACCGCCCACTGCTGACCAATTCCAGCCCGCAATAAATCTTGCGCCGTCAAGGCTCGAAACTATGTTCCCGTGGTTGTTAATTTATGTAGGGAAAATTATTTGAAAAATGGGTGATATGTGCGCATGCTCTTCATTGGGTGCGTCCTCAAATTATATAATGTTGTTGCCAAATTTGTATTTAAATTTTGCAAAATTAATTTTTAGAATAAGAGGAATATTTTTCTATCAGATCAATATATTATTCTAAAGTAATGGCTGTGGGTAATATGTATATCGTTTTTCATTGTCAAAACAAATAAAATCTCTCTTTAAGAAGAGAGTTTAGGGGGCAGAGGGAGAGGGCTCCATGAGGAGTTGTGGGTTTTTCCTTTTCCATGCTGCTGTCTTCGTTAGTAGGGAGATATTTCTCTTGTTTTTTTGTTAAAGAGTGGCAAGTGTTTTTGTTAGAGAGTTCAAATATGATTAAGTTAAATGGATGAATATAAATAGTAAGAACATATATGATGAAATAAATAGAATATAAAAATATAAATAAAATATACAGATTTTAGAGATATACACTTGAATGACAAATTTTAGAATATATATGTAATTTTCTCATTTACTTATTAAGATTATCTATGCTATTATAATAATTCTCAATTTTTGGGGCAGTCACTTAGCAGCCCAAAAATAACTATTTCCCGATCAAATTTTGTTGTCAGCAATCTCTCTCCACTCTATACCCACTACCAACTCATCTCTTCCAAATCTCCCTTTAACCTCCACGTTCTCTCTCCTCCCACCTTTCTTAAATACAGAAAATAAGAAATTTATCCCTTTTCTTTTCTCTAATTATGTCTTGAGATAGAAAAAGTTGTTACCCAATCTTTTCATCCAAGGAATGGAAATACTTTTCATAAACATTTACCTAAGATTGTTCATCATAAAAAAATATGGTTTGTCGAAAATGTACGTCTAAAACATGATTAATTATTAATTCATTAATGACTTACAAAAATTGTCAGCTAGAGGAATTAGAAAGATTAAATTTATAATTAATCAATTGTATTAATAAAAATTGAAAGTAATTAATTAAAGTAACTTCAGATTATCGATTTTTTGATTGACATTTTAAAAGTTATCCGGTACTCCACAAAACAGTACCGTGATCTCCGTGTCTCTGTGCAACTGATCGTAGAAAGATCATAAGAGATTTTCCAGACCCAAAAATTTACGACCCTCTGTTTTTCTTTTTTTAGTAAGTATTTAATATATTTATAGAAAGAGAATAATTACTGGCAGAGAATGCTTTTTTTACAGAATGAGAGCATGCTAATCATGGCTAAGAATAAATTTAGCAACCTGCTGAATACAATGGAATGAAGAAATTTAAATTTACGACACTTACCTATACCAAAAAAGGAAAATAAAATTATTTAAATAGAATGTCAAGCAAAAATATAAATAAATAGGTAAAGTTAGAAAAAATATTACTCTTGGAGATGAGAATGTATGAAATATTCTTAATTATTAAACAATCAACGTAATTAAAATCTATCTTCACCATATTTGTACATTTTATAGTAACATAACTTTTTATATTTAACTTATAAATCTTTAAAAATATTTTCTACTCATCTTATTATTAGAAACAAACATGAATTAGATCAATTTCTTCAAAAGAAATTTATCTTCAAGATATAGATATTTGAGTACAACTTGAATTAAAATTGACCGATTTACATAGTGACAAGGATGTCTAATAACCAAAAATGATTGAAAGCTTCGTAGCTATCTCAAATGTGAGTAGCCATATGACACCACCTAGAATTTTTTCTTACAAAAAATTATTGCAAATGCAAAAACATAGAATAAATATTTACTTGTCCAATTGTCCTCACAATTATGTGATTATATTCTCATTTCTTTGTACCTTCTTGATCCTCAAATTGATAATATATGGGAAATTCAATATACAAATAGGAAAACAATTAACTGCATATTTTTTTAATTATATTTCATACTGTCTTCAACCTAATCAAGATTGAGGATCAAGACGATTGATAGAATTTTTCTTCTATATATAAATATTTTTAATAAAGGAAAAACTAGTTTGCTACAATTTTGATGTTACCTATGGGATATTAAAAAAACATGACATTTTTTGTATACCGCCATGGCATTTTAGTCATTGCAGTTGAGAAAGTTAATTTGTCATTTTTAATATCCCATCGCGTGATCACCACGTTGGAAATCTCAATTTACTTTCACAATAGGCACACCACTTGCACGGAGTCCAGATAGAATTTTGTTGGGTTGTTATTATATCTCAAAGAAGTATCTTTATCATTTTTATTGTGTTGTGTTCGTGCATTTTTTGAGAGAAAAATTATCATTCTAAAATTTTATATTATTTTAACTTTTTATCTAAAATTTGTAATTATAATTATCTAAAATTAAAATCGTAAAACAAATACCGTGCATCGCACGGGTGGCCATCTAGTTTATTATATACCAATGTGGACCTTTATACTTATGAAAAGGTGAGTTGGAGGTGGCAATGTATACATACATATATATATACATATATATATATATATATACTTCCTATAGTGGTCTTTTTTTATCCTACAATAATCATTTTTTTATAATTCTTTATATAAGAAAGAACAATTACTTTGATATTTAAAAGCCTATACTAGAAATTTTTTATGTAAATATTTGATGTGTGTATCGTCGTCCTAATTTGACTTCGGTTAAAAAATGTGAACAAATTTTAGTAGATGTTAGTAAAAGAGCTCGAGATAAACTTAAAATAAGATGATGTAATATTATTAAGGACATTGACTTCTTACATTTAAAAACAAATATAACATTTGATAAAAATCATTAGCAGAACATGTTTCACATAGTTGGCCTCAATAATAAAATAAGACTTTGATGACGACGATGACTCAGAATTCTTTTCACGTGTTGCTAGTTAGAGACATAGTACACAAACAAACCTATTAAGTGTACAAATATAAAATGTTTATAAATCTATAAATAAAAAATATTCTTGAATTGTGATAATATTTTTAGAGGTAATAAGATATATGAGATGGACCCTCCCAAGACTTCTCTATGACGTGGGCCCACCACCACCAAGGCCATTGTTTCTTGCTTTTCTAGATGTTCTCCTAGAAACATATCCACACAGGGATGAAGTGGGCTACAAACAAACTGAGCCGTCGAGCCATTAGAAGTACACAGTCACCCACCAATATCCAAATGGTGTGCGACCACTATGATCCCTTTCCCACTGCCAAGTCGTCTTTTTTTTTCTTGACAAGGCGCCTAACTCTAGCTGTTACTTTGGAAAGCATCCTTCAATAATATACCATGGATTGGTCTTTTTCGTCGTCAATTTGAAACAAATACGCCACCTAATATGAGCAACAATCTTGTAATATTTGTCACTTACTTTAAGCACATTACAAAAATATGCCATATGTTGATGTTTAAACTCACTTGCGATTAGTGTACATGTACTGTATGATATTACGGTAGTTTTATCTACCTCAACAACCTGTTTTGGAAAGAGAGTGTGCTCTTTCAAATTTATGATGTTCCCATCTGCTCATTTGCTTTCCCAATGAGTGAACAATGAACTATTGTGAACAGAAAGCAATATGTGGACAATTTGTTGCTCCTTAAGGCCCATGACTAGTGAGCATGTAGTTTGCCGTCCTGATATTGTTCAATACTTCCAAAAGGTGCAAGAGTGTGTCAAATGAAATTAACTTTTAGTTGGGCCTTTTGGATGTTTTAATCTCAACATATGAAATCACCATTCTGACACCATAACTTTCCTCTTTCCCAAGGAAGGTCAAGATGAGAGTCTATAAAGGAAAGCTGGAACTAGCCCATATGTTAAGAGAACCCCAATCCTATTAGGTTTGCCCCATCTATACAACCTCTCTGTTATGTAGATGCTAGGAAATGGATATTCGGTCGCCTTGCCTTGCTCTCCTCTGGCACTTTTAAACTTGTTTAAATACTTGATAATACAATAGGATAAGCCATGCTCTCCAATTTCTTCCTTCTCTCTTGACATAGTTTTAGAGTTGCGAGACTCTTGAAGTCCGTTGGATCCTGCTATGTAGGCCTAATTTGTAGCGGCCTTCATCAACACCAGATCCTCCTACGCCACCAACGCCCTTCTTCATAGCTTTGCTACTTATTGTGGTCTCTCTACTAGGTTGTTGTCGTGCTTCTCCACCAACACTACTAGTTCACTACCTCACCACCACTTGCACACAATGCTACCACCGCTTGAATAGTGATGCTGGTCCTTGCACATTGCTATATTGCTTCCCCACCACTATTGTTGCGCCTTTGATAACACCTTCAATGCCTCTCACTGTCGTGGCCAACGTAGTCATTGGTCTCCCCACATGATGATAGCCATTTTAGTGTCTCTTACTTGGCAAGTACTACATTTGATCAAGGGCTGTCACGCCTCAATAGCAGCAAAATTATCGAGACATAACAGACAAACGATAACTAACAAAGTATATATATATTGGTGTAACACTTGAGAGTTCTGAGATACATGACAAACTATTAAACAAAACTCACTATGACATCTGAAACACACAAAGCACGATATGACTAACTAAACTTTATTACAACGAGAAGAGGGTCTCTCAGTGCACAACCCTGCCTACTAGAATCAGACTTGATGGTCACCTGAAAAATGTTGAAAAGTTGAGAATGAGCAAAATTCGCATACAAGACAAATATGATATTTAAAATAGCATATCGAGAAAACAAAAAATTAGAGTAATGCATGAGTTTAGGTATCACAGAATAAAAGAACTAAACGAATCTATTCGCAGATGTCTAAGTGTTTAAGTGAAAAACATATGATTAATAAATTAAATAAAGGACTCAATTACTTATTTTGTCGGGCTAAAATATAAATTTACCATTGACTATTTCCATAACGATCACGAACTTAGAAGAAAATTAGAGAGCCATATTATTAACCATTTTTCACGAATTTTGAAATTGTCTGCCAAATATTATAAACACTTCACTTATAGTGTATGCCAAACACTAGGTCATCACTCTCCATATAGTACCACTGGGCACTAAGAGCATTCGAGATCTTCCCGGGACTAGACCATTAGTTTTCTATCCGGCATAAATTCCACTTTTGGGTTTACAATCTTAATGTAGCGAGTTGACAACTCAGAACTCTCAATAAAAGTCATCATTTTCGTCGCTTAAATTTTTATTAAGCTATTGAATTGACGAACTGACAGTAACCAAAATTAATAGAAGGGATAGAAGATCCTTCTGATAGTAATTTCGATAAACATAGAATTTGAACAACAATTTTGACATAATTTTGACTAGTATAGGCACCAACTGGAGAATCCAAAGTAATATGAAAATTAGTATGATAGTCTGGTAATACTTCGACATAAAATGAGACTCTGAAAATCAAATCGGAAGCATTTCAATATAAGGAGGGATTGCGAGAAAAATCAAACCGATAGAATTTCTATGTAGAGAGAGAGTGAGAGATCTTGAGAAATCAAACTGACAACATTCTGATGTAGAGAGGGATCTCGGGAAATCAAACTGACAGCATTCTAGCGTAGAGAGGGATCTCTGGGAATCAAACTAACAGTTTTCTGATGCAGAGAGGGATCTTGAGAAATCAAATTGACAGCATTCCGGCGTAGAGAGGGATGTCGAGAAATGAAACTGATAACATTCCGATGTAGAGAGGGTCTCCAAGAAATCGAATCGGTAGCACTCCGATGTGATGGGGGAATCAAAGAATATAATCGGCAGCACTTCACTCACTAGGGACCTAGAATTAACTTAAAAGAGCCTACCTATCGGCAGAACTCTGAGAACATGCACTCCTTCTCTTCTCTCTCTCTTCAAGCTTGGTCTTGGCCTTCCCTCTCCTCCTTCACTTGGATGGGTGGAACGGGGGAGAGGGGAGGGGGGGGGGAGGGGGCTCTTGGAGGTCCCCCAGGATGGGGACTTGTGTCCCCCCCCCCCCCCGGTGGAAGAATCCTGGCCATATATGCCAGGATTTCACCAGGGAGAGACAAGTGTCTCCCTTCTAGGGTATTCCTGTAGATTCTAGAGGAATCTCCAAGATGTTAGGGGAATATCCAAGATGCCAAGAGTTTTACATTTATCTCTTTATATTCTTATCATTTGTATTTTAACCCCCCAAGTTTCAAAAATTGAAGATGTACCCATCTCTCTTTCATAGTTCAATCATTTGGGCTCCAAATGACCTCCGATCGGAAATGTAACTGAGTCTACGAGAGTCTATAGATCTTTCATTGGGGTCCCTTGAAAAATTGACAATCGCAATATAACTGTATATTTTTAATAATTATAGATATACCCTTACTATTTATGTTTATACTTTTTTTCCCATGACTAAGTGTGAACAGAGATATATCCATATCATTTATCCCTTACCAATAAGGCTGCCTTTAGTGATATCCTTATCCACCACTGATGACCTTACTCTTTATCAATAATATTATCTTTAGAAATATCTTTTTCCTTTAACAATATCAATATCCTTTACCAATAACAATATCTTTTACCAATAATAATGTCCTTAATCATATTTTCAGTCAGGACTTAGATAGATCCGGAATTGCTTAATCTCTCCATCTGCCCACAAACGGCATTACGTTTTCTCGACTGTTTCTTACTTATTTATCATTTTATACCATGGGGTATTATAAGGGCCTCCTATGCTTCACCTCCCATCAGCTATGCCTATTGTTCGTCGTACAGTTCACCTTTATCTCGAACATCTCGCCATCATTGTAGTGTTGCTCCCTGCTGCATCACTAGCTTGTTGCGCCCTTCCCACCAGCTGCACTACTAGGAGACAACCACCACTGCAAGTGCTCAACACCATCTACCTATCAACCTGTTGCAGTGCTGCTAGTTGACATCATTCTTCCCACTGACGGCTACACCTTTTGGCTGAAACCTCTCTACATAGCAAGGGAAGTGGTGCCTTCATTTGGTGGAGAAGAGGAGAAGAATGGGATATGGAGACCCATTTGTGAGATCCACTAGGACCACCCTTAACCGAATCTAGAACCAAGTTACAAATCCAATTAAGGGCATTTTGGCCTATTGATCCCACTTCTGGTGCTCACCCCAGCTTTGGTTTATTGCACCACTTTGGTCTATTGTGCTAGCCTCCTCTGATTCTTCTATGCCTAAATATTAGTTGTGATGCCCCATGTATTTCACTTATGGATTGTTGGGTTAGAGTGGATGAACTGATTTTCGAAAGGCTTCGGAGAGAGTCAAAATCTTAGAAAGATTTTGGGAATCTCAAGATTTGGGTCTTCTATTATGGACCTGAGAAGGCAACCACTGAACATGTGTGCAATGAAAGGTGAAATGCTTGGGGGTTTTATGAAGTTTGTTCGTAGTGCCCTACAGTGTCAAGGCGGACTAGTCAATGTATTAAAAACTAATCAGATGAATGCAACTGGTCATCATGTCATGTTCAGATAGTGTGTTGGTCAAAGACAGGTGTCTCGCCCCAACTACTAGGTGGCATGCCGCATGATTCATAATGCCACCGATCAACATGTCACATTATGATAGTGCACTTCTTAACCTTGATAAATCATGCATGTGTGCCAAGAGGCAGAAGTGTCCGTTTGTGAATGTGACTTGTTAGGGTGTCGCATTTTGAAGGCAACATTTACCCATGTTGCGTTCTAAGGGATTGGCCTATGTATAGGCACTCCGTCTGCCATTTGTGCCATTCTGCCTTAACCTTCCACACATCCGAGTTTGACCCCTTCTTCCCCTTCCTCTCCCTCCGACATGCAACGATAAGTAGGGCGAAGACAACATGGCTAGGGTTCGACCTAGGATTGGTGGTGGCGACATCGAGGATGTGGCGACCAACCTATGAGAAGGCCTCAACATGTTTGGCTTGTCATTTCAGAGGTAGGGTGACATTTTCCTCCACTCAGAATGTGACGGTCCTCGTCGTCCAAACCCATTAACCCAATAACGAGCTTGATCCGGCTCCGTCTTCTGCGAACAAGCCGAAGCCTTGCCAAGGATATCAACACACATGTCCGTGGAAATATGAAGAAACACACTGAATATATATAAGATTGACCATCTCATACACATTTTCATAAGGATTACATAGCCAAATCTCAACAAAAAAGTCAAGCTTAGAGTACAGTAGCCTGGGGCATATCCTGGGGCACAATAGAAAGAAAATTACACTACTGGAGGTGTGAAACCAACTCCATTGCGGTGTGGCTTTGGACTAGAAGACGGGTGCATAACCTCCTGCTCTCCCTCACCTGAAAGGAGTAGGGGTGAGCCTCACAAGTCACTGACTCAGTAGAGAAACTCTCTCAAAAGTCAAAACAACCCTAAACACGTGAGAGCAGGAGTGAAGCATCAATATAATCAATTTAACACAACTACCTGAGCATGGAACTACAACTACAGTAAATAAATTAAACTATGCTAACAATATGAATTCAACTTCATAAAGAAACGACAAACCACGCTCAGAGATACGAGCTAAAAAAGGGTAACACCAAACACGAGTCACGAAGATTGGTTTACGACACCAGCTACTGACCCGGACAAGCAACACATGTCTACCTCTTGGCCTCGCAGCTAGGACGAAAGGTCCAATTGCCGCTCCACCTCAACTGAGTCAACAAACTATGGAGACCAAACAACACCACAACTGTAGCCCACACCGCTGAAGCTCTATGCCTGACACCTTTAAGGACTCTAGTCCGAGCTCCCTAAAGTGAGGCACTAGAAATAGGACTAGTTGGGGACTAGTACATCTACTGTTGTCCGTCTCCCAACCAAGAGCGCGCTACAAGCAACCAAGAACAACCATAATACACGAGTCCCTGTCCCACTGTCGTCTTTCTCTCCACCCGATGTATAACTCAAACTAAGGAGTGAGGGTGTCCAGGAAGATGACACAGACCTCGACGGTACACACACTGTACCGGGACAAACCCTGAGCACTACTTGCCTGGCTCACAAAGAACCTGGGGTACCCGACTCGAGAGGTAACCACGGTAGGCGTCATATACCCGACTTGCCACGTACACGTAAACCATGCAAACTTAGCATTTCCGATTACAACGCGTGACAATGTACCGCATACAACCCATAATACATAAATTAATAGTCATATAGACCTATAACTAGAAGCAGCTTATGGCATCATGCAATCAAGTCAGAGGTCGGGTGGCTGCCTTCTAAATCGTGACGGACATAGATGTCACCAATTAAAAGACAAATCGCGATGGGGGAAACCGTCGCCTTAAGGACTGAATCACGACCGGACAACTCATCGCGTTCAAAATGCGACGACTAGTTCCGTCGCCTTTTCTGCTGAGAAACCCCACCTAAAACCCCATTCCAGAAATCAGACAAACCACCCTGTATAACCCTAAAACATGGATATTTACATTCAAATAAAAGCCTACACATGCTTACTACTCCATTTAACCCATCACATGCATTAAACACATTAATCACGATCCATTTAACTCAAAACAGAGATGAATTCCCCTACCACACGCGGAACACAAATAATGCGAAGAACGGTGTTGCCCTGGTGTTTCCCACGCTCCAAACAACCTCTTTGCGCCGGTAACATGCCAATCTGCACGCCACAAACTCCAATCGCCTAAAATGCCTCCACAACAAGCCCTCCCTCAACTGAGCAGTGTTTTCTGCACTGCTTGGCCAGGGTTCGACCAACACAATTCACAGTCAGAATTGAGACGGGTCGCCCCGTCGCGTTTAAATAGCGACGTGCATGACCGTCGCAATTAAAACGCAATGCCCTTGCATGCGACATGCGGCGCACATGCAGACGCGCACCCAGGAAAATGGTGTTTGAATCGCAATGGGGAGGATGGTCGCATTTCCAAAATGCGACGCCTGTGTTGGTCGCATTTCTGGAAGGCGCTCCAGAGGTTCGTTGGGCTCAAATTTCCGGCCCCCAACCTCACACAACCTATACAAACCACCAAATACACCACCACTGGCCCATACACTAGACACCAAACCCATTAAACTATAATCCAAAAAATCGTGACGTTACATTACTATCATCTAAAAAGAAATTTCGACATTGAAGTCCAGAAAAACTTAAACACACAATTTACAACCAATCACATATGGTACTATCATCTAAAAAGAATTAAATCTTACTCAAACAAGTATGGATACGTTTTGTACATTTTCTCTGCTAACTCCCATGTATCCTCTCCTCCTTGCGTATTTTCCCATCTAATCTTTACCAACTCTATTTCCTTATTTCTCAACTTTTGTGTTCTTCGGCTTGTAATATGTACTGGGTATTCTAACATTGACATGTCCAATTTTAAATCATCTCGTACATAGCTAACGATTTGTGATGGGTCTCGGATATATCTTCTCAACATGGAGACATGGAAAACATCATGAGCATCTGTAAAGTCCACTGGAAGATCTATTATGTATGCCTTTTCTCCAATTTTTTCTGAAATTTTGAAGGGACCCACGTACCTCTGGCTTAACTTGCCTTTCTTACTAAATCTCAATACACCTTTTGTGGGAGAAACTCTCAAAAAGACATAGTCACCAACCTCAAACTGAAGTGGTCTGTGCCTGGTGTCTGCATAGCTCTTCTGGCGACTCTGGGCTATTTGCAATTTTTCCTTTATGAATATGACCATTTCTGTACACTGCTGAATTAATTATGGCCCCATAACTTGTCTCTCTCCAACTTCATGTCAATTTAATGATGTTCTACAAGGCCTACCATATAAACCCTTATATGGTGCCATTCCAAAACTCGTATGATAGTTGTTATTGTATGTAAATTCTATCATTCCCAAATGGTGCTCCTAGCTACCTCCCCATACTAAGCAACAAGCTCGCAACATGTCTTCTATAGTCTGAATAGTTTTTTCAGTCTGCCCTTTCGTTTGCGGGGTATATGCTGAGCTGTACCTCATTTCAGTGCCAACTACCCTTTGTAGACTCCTCCAGAAACCAGATGTGAATCTGGGATCTCTATCTGAAATAATTGTTACTGGGATACCATGCAATGGTATTATTCTGTCTACATAAAATTTGGCCACCTTGTCCATGACATGCTCACAGCTAATAATCTGCATACCTTAGTCAATCTGTCAACAATTGTACAAATGCCATTATACCCTGATGCTGTTTTGGGTAAGCCTGCCACAAAGTCCATCGCAATATCATCCTACTTCTATTGTGGGATTGGTAACGGATGTAGTAATCCTTTTGGTCTTTGGTGTTCCGCCTTCACTTGCTGGCAAATCAAATATCTTGCAATAAATTATACTATTTCTTTCTTCATATGCGGCCACCAAAAGTGCTTCTTCAAATCTTGATACATCTTAGTACTGCCAGGATGAATGGTATATCTGGATCTGTGTGCTTCCTCCAATACCTTCTGTTTTACCTTTGTTTCCACTAGAACATATAGTCTGCCTCTGAGTCTGACCACACAATCATTATCAATAGTAACACATTCCATTTTCACAATCTCTGCTAGGTTTTCATCTGTCCTCTGAGCTTCCACTATTTGTCAATACGCAGTTGGTTCAATAGAACTACTGGCCACACTGCTCGCCACTGATTATTTGGAACAAATAAACATTTTTCTACTATTTCCTTATACAGTTTCAATTCTTTAATCACCATTTGACTCAAAATTACATTTCTGCTCAATGCATCTGCTACTACATTAGCCTTTCTAGGGTTATAGGCCAAGCTAAACTCATAATCTTTCAAGTACTCCATCCACCTGCGCTGTCGTAAATTCAAATCCTTCTGGAAGAAAATGTACTTCAAACTCTTGTGATATGTAAAAATTTCAAACCTTTCACCATATAAATAATGCCTCAACATTTTCAAAGTAAAGACTACTGCTGCCAATTCTAAATCATGAGTTGGGTAGTTCTCTTCTGACTTTTTCAATTGTCTGGACGCATAAACTATAACATTTCCAGCTGCATTAAAACTGCTCCAAGTCCTCTTCTGGAAGCATCTGTATACAGTACAAAACCTCCGCTACCTGATGGTAATGCCAATATCGGTGCTGTAGTGAGTCTTCTCTTTAATTCCATAAAGCTCCTCTGGAAATCAACTAACCAAACGAATGGTACACCCTTTCTAGTTAATCTTGTTATTGACGCTGTAATTTTGGAGAAGTCTTGAATAAAGCATCTGTAGTACCATGCAAGACCTAAAAAACTCCTAATCTCAGTAATTGTTTTCAGTTCTTCCCACTTCACGACAACTTCTACCTTAGCTAGATCTACTGTAACACCTTCTGCTGAAATCACGTCCCAAAAATTGCTTTTCTTGCAACCAGAACTCACATTTACTGAATTTAGCATATAATTGATGTTCTCTCAAAGTCTGCAAAGTAATTCTCAAATGCGTTGCATGCTCTTTTTTTGTTGCTGAATATATCAATATATCAACTATAAAAATCACAATAAACTGATCCAGATATAGATGAAATATTCTATTCATTAAATTCATGAAAGTTGTCGGTGCAATAGTCAACCCAAATGGCATTACCACAAATTCATAGTGACCATACCTCGTTTTGAAGGGTGTCGTCAATATCTTCCTCCTTGATCCTCAGCTGATGATATTCGGACCTCAAATCAATTTTAAAAAATATTCTGGCTGACTGTAACTGATCAAATATATCATCTCTTCTCGGCAATGGATACTTGTTCTTGATAGTAACTTCATTCAATTTTCGATAATCTATGCACATTCTAAAACTGCCATCTTTCTTCCTTACAAACAATACTAGAGCACCCAAAGGTGAGTGACTAGGCCTGATAAAACCTTTTTCTAACAATTCTTGTAACTTCTTTTTCAAATTCTTTAGCTCTGTCAGTGCCATTCTGTACGGTGCCTTTGAGATGGACATACAACCTGGCTACAATTCCACTGTAAAGTCCACTTTCTGTGCAGGGCTAAACCTGACAAATCATATGAAAATACATCTACAAATTCCTTGACCACTGGAACTACCTCAACTAACTTATTGGACTCAACTAAGCTTGCCGAAGCTAAATAGCCCACACAACCTGCATTTATCAACTTCCTAGCCCTAAAGGCAAAGATAATAAACTTAGGAGTATAAAATGGCATACCTTGAAGTTTAAACACGGCCCCACTAGGATGGCAAAATCTAACCATTTTCTTTATGTAGTCTACCACTGCTCCATAGGCTTCTAACAAGTCCATACCCAGAATTACATCATATTCTTTCATCTATAAAGCATATAATCTCATTGGCAACTAATTTCCCTGTATCACTATAGGGACCTCATTTATATAACAAGAAGTGAGCATATAATCGGCCGAGGGAACCTATACCACTAACTTACACTGCCTTTCTTCCAATGGATGCAACATATTATTCATAAAATCTTCAAAAATAAAAGAGTGCGAAGCACCTGAATCTATTAAAACTCTTGCTGAAAATTTAAATATAGGTATTATACCTTCAATCAAGTTGGAAGCCTCTGCCTACACCCGGGTGATAGTCATAACCCATCCTCAACCTCGCTGGTGAGGTGGTCCTCTGCCTCGCGCTGCTGGTGGCTGCTAGGGCTGCTACTGCTGCTGCTGTACTCCTCTAGCATAACCATATTCCCTAGGATAGGGATAATTCCATATCAAATGCCCTAGCTGATCATAATTGTAACATCTATAGCCAGGTGGAACCATGGGTTGCCTTGCTGTTCTCTGTTGTGACTCCTTCACCTCTGGCCTATAGCCGCTCCCTTGCTAGAAAGTCTGCTGGCGGCCACCTCCTTGTCCTCTAAATATTTTCTTCAACTTTGAACCCAATTTGCTGAACCCTGAAGAAGATGATCCTGCTGGTGCCTTACCCTTGCTAATTCTTGGGGATTGCTGTGGTAACCGGAAGCTGCTCGACTCCCCTGATTGACGAGTCCACACAGACCTTTCTAAAATGGCTGCTCGCTGCGTTGCCTCCTCCACAATCCTGCACATAAGAAGAATCACCGCATTATGCAATTCTGGCCGCAATCCTCGAATGAAGTATTATATCATCATTGCATTATCTGTAACTACATAAGGTGCATATCTACTTAATGGCATGAACCTCATCTGATATTCCAAAACTGACAAATTTCTTTGTTGCAATGTCCTGAATTGTTCCATCTTGGCTTGCTGAATTTGTACTGGAAAGAATGCATCATTAAATACCTCTAGAAACTTTGGCCAAGTGATGGTGTCCTCTGTCTTGCCTACAAATGTTGTTTACTCACTTTATCTCATGCACCTAGTGCTCCACTGTGTTTGGGTTGGGGCCTCCTGTGTAAGTAGGTGGCTACAACCTCAAGAATTTCTTCACTTGCACTGTAGGCTCCTCTACTAGTTGCACTGGTACTACTGGTGGTACAGGTACAACAGGGGGTACCTCAACTCCTGGTGTTGGAGGGGGTGGTAGAACTGGTACTAGCTCTGCCTTCTCAACAACCTGAGGTCCAACTGCTATTGGCTGGCCAGGACCCTACTAGTCTAGCCTCGTTTGTATTTCTGTTATACTCTCCCATAATCTATCAATCAGCTGATGCGTTGACTCCTCCGGCTCATCTCCCCCACCTCCCCAATCTCTCCTATCGGCCATCTCAAATCCTGCACAAACAGCATTCCAAGCCACACATATACTAACAAATCAATACAAAACCAGGGTCAACTACCAGCAGTGGAGTAAAGTAGAGATCAAGCTATGTAATCTCCCATTTCCTTCATATTTACATGGACCTTGCTCTGATACCAACTGTGACAGTCCTCATCGTCCAAACCCGTTAACCTAATAACGAGCTTGATCCGACTCCATCTCCCGCGAACAAGTTGAAGCCTCGCCAGGGATATCAACACACATGTCTGTGGAAATATAAAAGAACACATTGAATATATATAAGATTGAACATCTCATACACATTTTCATAAGGATTACATAGCCAAATCTCAACAGAAGTCAAGCGCAGAGTACAGTAGCCTGGGGCATACCCCGGGGCACAACGAAAAGAAAATTACATTACTGGAGGTGTGGACCCAGCTCAGCTTGGCCAGGGCAACTTAAAAATGCCCAGCAGTTGGGAACGCGACGGACCCCTCCGTCGCGACCTGAATGCGATGGGGTAAGGCGTCCCCTTCCCAGGGATGACGTCTACATGTCACCCAGTGCGTGACACACGACGCGCATGCAGACGACGACCTCTCAGTGACGGCAACAGGAACGCGACATGCAGGACCGTCGCGTTCTGATCGCGATGTCCCTCGCTGTCGCGTTCACAGACAGTGAACGGGCTGGTGTTTTGAGCCCAGCCTACCAGACCACAAACACCCCAAACTTGCTCACACACTTGAAACATGACACATTGGCCACCACAAACTCTAAACAAAGGATCCATAGAGATCCGACAAAGGATCCACAAGGATCTGAAAAACACGCGACGTTACATTACTATCATCTAAAAAGAAATTTCAACATCGAAATTCAAAACATAATTCAAGTAATTAAAACTTTAAACACTACAACAAGTACTATCATCTAAAAAGATTAGAAAGCTTACTCTAACAGGTAAGGATACGCTTTAGCCATTTCCTCTGCTAACTCCCAGGTATCATCTCCTCCCTGCCTATTCTCCCACCTGACTTTTATCAGTTCAATTTCTTTATTTCTCAACTTTTGTGTTCTGCGACCTGTGATCTGCATTGGGTACTCTGGCATAGACATATCCGGTTTCAAATCATCCCGCTGATAACTGACTATCTGTGTTGGATCTTCAATACATTTCCTCAATATAGACACATGGAACACATCATGGGCATCAGTGAAATCAGTTGGTAAATCAATTCTGTAGGCTGTCTCCCCAATTCTTTCCAGCACTTGGAAGGGCCCTACATATCTTGGGCTTAACTTACCCTTCTTACTAAACCTCAAAACACCTTTAGTAGGAGAAACCCTTAGAAAAACAAAGTCTCCAACTTCAAATTGAAGTGGCCTACGGCGATTATCTGCATAGCTTTTCTGTCGGCTCTGGGCTGTCTGTAATTTTTCTTTGATAAATCTGACCATTTTTGTTGTTTGCTGAATCAATTCTGGACCCATTACCTGCCTCTCTCCCACTTCATGCCAATTTAATGGAGTTCTGCACGGCCTGACATATAATGCTTCATATGGTGCCATTCCAATACTTGTATGATAACTGTTGTTATAAGCAAACTCGACCATGCCCAAATGGTGCTTTCAACTGCCTCCCCACACTAAGAAACAAGCTCGAAACATGTCTTCAATTATCTGTATTGTTCTTTCTGTCTGACCATCTGTTTGAGGGTGATAGGCTGAGCTGTATTTCAATTCCGTACCAATTACTCTTTGTAAGCTTCTCCAGAAACCAGAAGTAAACCTTGGATCCCCATCAGAAATAATTGTCTTTGGGATGTCATGCAACGGAATAATTTTGTCAACATAAATTCTTGCTAACCTGTCCACCGTCCAAGTTATACTCACCGCTATTAATCTGCATACTTTAGTTAATCTGTCAACGAATACCCATATTCCATTGTGCTCTGTAGCTGTTCTTCGTAACCCTGCCACAAAATCCATAACAATGTCGTCTCATTTCCATTGTGGAATAGGTAACGGTTGTAATAAACCTCCAGACTTCTGATGTTCTGACTTTATTTGCTGACAAACTGTACATCTTGTAATAAATTTTGCTATTTCTCTTCTCATGTGTGGCCACCAAAAGTACATTTTCAGATCTTGATACATTTTAGTGCTACCTGGATGAATTGTATACCTGGATTTATGTGCCTCTTCAAGAACCCTTTGCTTGACTTCTCTTTCTGCGGGTACATATAACCTGCCTCTGAGCCTGACTACACAATTATCATCAATGGTAACACGTTCCATTTTCACAATTTCTGCTAAGCCTCCATCGGTTCTCTAGGCTTCAATTATCTGCCAATACAAAGATGGCTCTATAGCACTACTGGCTAGTACTACTCGTCGCTGACTGCTCGGAACCTACAGTGAATTCTCTGCTATTTCCTCATATAATTTCCATTCTTTTATCATCATATGACTCATGTATGCTTTTCTGCTCAATGCATCAGCTACCACATTGGCCTTACTCGGATGGTAAGCCAAACTGAATTCATAATCTTTCAAATATTCTACCCATCTTTGCTGATAGAGTTTCAATTCTTTTTGAGAAAAGATATACTTCAAACTTTTATGATCTGTAAATATTACAAATCTTTCACCATAAAGGTAATGCCTCCACATTTTTAAAGCAAAAACAACTACTGCTAACTCCAAATCATGCGTTGGGTAGTTCTCCTCTACTGGCTTCAATTGTCTGGATGCATAAGCTATCACCTTACCATGTTGCATTAATACTGCTCCAAGCCCTCTTCTCGATGTATCAATATAGACCACAAGACCACCACTGCCTATTGGTAATGTCAATATGGGAGCTGCTGTAAGCCTCTTTTTCAATTCCATGAAACTTTTCTGGCATTCATTTGACCACACAAATGGTACATCTTTTCTGGTTAATTTAGTCATGGGTGATGCAATTCTGTAGAAATCCTAAATGAAACGCCTGTAATAACCTGCCAAACCCAGGAAACTCTTAATTTCTGTGATTGTCCTTGCGCTTCCCACTTCATAACTGCCTCAACTTTAGCTGGATTGACTGCAACTCCCTCTGCTGAAATAACATGACCAAAAAACTGAATTTCTTTCAACCAAAACTCACACTTACTGAATTTAGCATACAATTGATTAAAACGCAAAAGCTGCAATGTAAGCTTAAATGAGCTACATGCTCTTCTTCAGATGCTGAATAAATCAGTATGTCATCTATGAAAACCACTATAAACTGATCTAGATAGGGGTGAAAAATTCTGTTCATCAAATTCATAAATTCTGCTGGTGCATTGGTTAGCCCAAATGGCATAACCACAAACTCGTAATGCCCATACCTGATTCTAAATACTGTTTTATCAATATCTTCCTCTCTTATTCTTAACTGATGGTACCCCCGACTTCAAGTCAATTTTGGAGAACACTTTAGCTGACTGGAGTTGATCAAACAGATCATCAATTCTCGGCAAGGGATACTTATTCTTTATTGTGACATCATTCAATTTTCTGTAATCAATACACATTCTAAAGCTACCATCTTTTTTCCTTACAAATAACACTGGAACTCCCCACGGAGAATGACTTGGCCTGATGAATCCTTTTTCCAACAATTCCTGAAACTGTTTCTTTAACTCTTTCAATTCTGCTGGAGCCATTCTATATGGGGCCTTAGAAATTGGCAAAGTTTCTGGTTGCAATTCAATCGTAAAGTCCACCTCTCTTTGTGGAGCTAAACCTGGCAAGTCATCTGAAAACACATCCGCAAATTCCCTGACTACTGGAACTGCCTCTACTGATTTACCAGTCTCAACCAAGCTCACAGAAGCTAAATAAGCTACATATCCCACATTTAACAATTTTCTAGCTTTATTTGCTGAAATTATAATCTTGGAGGTAAAGAAAGACATACCTTGAAATTCAAACACTACTCCTCCGGGATGACAAAACATGATTCTCTTCTTTCTGTAATCTACCATAGCTCCATAGGCCTCAAGCCAATCCATACCCAGAATAATATCATAATCTCTCAATTGTAAATCATATAATCTACCTGGCATTTGATTCCCTTGAATCACAATAGGAGCCTCATCTATATAATAGGAGGTGAGCATAAACTCACCCGAGGGAACCTCTACTACCAACTCACACAATTTCTCTTCTAGTGGATGCACCATACAATCTAAAAACTCCTCGGAAATAAAAGAATGTGAAGCACCCGGATCAAATAAAACTCTTGCTGAAAAATCATAGGTAGGTAATATACCTTCTATTAGATTTGACGCCTCTGCCTGGGCTCGAGTGATAGCCATAACCTAGCCTCTACCTCGCTGGTGTGGTGCTCTCCTACCACGACCTGCTGGTGACTGCTGGGGCTGCTGCTGCTGCTGAACTCCTCTTCCATATCCATATTCCTGAGGATAGGGGCAATTGCGAATCAAATGCCCCGACTGATCACAATTATAACACCTGTATCCTCGTGGAAGAGTAGGTTGTCTGGCGGTACTCTGCTATGACTCTTCCACCTCTGGCCTGTAACCACGCCCCTGCTGAAACATTTGTTGATGGCCGCCTCTTCCTCCTTGACCTTGAAATACCTTCTTCAATTTTTGTCCCCATTTGCTAAAACCTGAGGAAGATGCTCCTGCGGGCGTCTTTCCTTTGCTAATTCCCGTAGACTGTTGCAGTAGCCGAAAACTACCTAAACCTGACTCTCCTATCTGCCGAGTCCGAATGGACCTTTCTAATGTAGCTGCTCTCTGGGCTACATCCTCTATAGTCTTACACATCAGTGGTATCACCGCATTCTGCAATTCTACTCTCAAGCCTCAGATAAAATACTCGACCATCATAGCATTATCCGATACAACATAGGGTGCATATCGACTGAGTGCCATAAACCTTATATGGTATTCCAAAACAGAAGAATTCCTTTGTTGAAGTGTTCGGAATTGCTCCCTTTTTGCCTGATGTACTTATACTGGAAAGAATGTGTCATTAAATACCTCGAGAAATTTCGACCAGGTAATGGTCTCCTCTGTCCTGACCGCAAACGTAGTCTGCATCTTTAACCTCCACCATTCTTGAGCAAAACCCCTCAACTAATATGCAGCTAACACAACTCTATCTTCTGGTGGACACCTCATTGCCACAAATACTCTTTCAACTTCATGAATCCAGTGCTCCGCTGTATCTAGATTCGGTCTTCCTGTATATGTTGGCGGTTGCAATCTCAAAAAATTTTCAACCTGCATCATTGGTTCCTCTGCTGCCCTCACAGGTGGTGGCGGTGGTACAGGTACTGCAAAAGGTACCTCCACACCGGTGGTGGTTAAACTGGCGCCATTGGTACAGCCTCTCCTGCAACTGGTGGTACTGCTGCTGGCGGTACCGGTGCCTGCTGATCCATTCTCATCCGAATCTCCGTAAGACTCTCCCATATCCTTTCTATCATACGCTGAGTAGACTCCTCAGGGTCATCTCCTCCACCACCCCATTCTCTCCTATCAGCCATCTCAAATTCCTGCACAAACACATTCCAACCCACACACACGAAAGCAAATCATTACAAAACCAAGACCAGCTACCAGCAGTGGACTAGTGTAGAAATAAGGCTATGTAATTTCCCAGTTCCTTTATATTTACACGGACCTTGCTCTGATACCAACTCTAATGGACCACGTCGTTCAAACCCGTTAACCCACTAACGAGCTTGACATGACTCCATCTCCCGCAAACAAGCCGTAGCCTCACAAGGGATATCATGCACATGTCCGTGGAAACACAAAGGAACACACTGATATATATAAAAGATTCACACACTCATACATATTCATGTAAGATTTACATGGCCAAATTTCAACAAAAGTCAAAGGAAAATACACAAGCCTGGGGCATACCCCAAGGTACAACAGAAGGAAATCTACACTGCTGGAGGCGTCGGCCCAACACCTCTGCGACACGGCTCTGAACTGGAAGATGGTAGGGAAACCTCCTGCTCTCCTTCACTTGTAGGGAGTAGGGGTGAGCCTCGCAAGTCACTGGCTTAGTAGGGGTAACTCCCCCAAAATCGAGTAGACTAAACCCAAGTACGTAAGCAGGAAGCTACGCCAACAATTTATAGAGTAAACTAAGAAAGATATCAAAGCTATAAATACCACTTACCACTCTTCGTTAACCCAAACCAATTTAAATAAAAAAATGGCAAAACCATAACTCGGTGTACGGGGTAAGGTGAAGACCGCCACACTCAAGCCACGTAGACTGGTTCGTGACATCAGCAACTGACTCGGACAAACCACACAGGTCTACCTTTCAATCTTACAGCCACGAACGAAAGGTCCAGCTGCCGCTCCACGGGAACAAGTCAAACAACTGTGGAGACCAACCAACACCACAACCGTGGACCACACTGTCATGGGCCCATGCTTGGCACCTTTAGGGACTCTGGCCTGAGCACCCTAGAGTGAGGCACTGGTAACAGGACTAGTTGGGGACCAGTTATGTCTACTGGTGTCCGTACCCCCAACTACGAGCGCGCTACAAGCGACAAAACAACAAACTCACACAAGTCGTTGTCCCACTGTCGTCTCTCCCTCAGCCGAATGTACAACTAAAACTAAGGAATGAGCGTGTCTAGGACAGACGACACAGACCTTGACGGTACAACACAAGTACCGGGACAAGCCCCGAGCACAAGCCTGGCTCACACAGAACCTGGGGCATCCAACTAAAGAGGTAACCACGGTAGGCGTCGTACTACTCGCCACGTACACACAAACCACGTGCATATGGCACAAACTACATGAAACCTCACGTCAACCACGTGAACATCATACACTGACTGCAAGAACAACACACCAGTCACATGTACCACTTGCTAACCTCAGAAACATGCACTCAGAGCGCGAAAGGTGACAATGCACCGCATATACTTGCCATGTACAAGAAATAGTAATAATCAGATAATTCCACCATTAAAACTATGCACAATAGGACCTCTCGGCTGATGTTACGACATAGGCTAGTGTCGCCTTAAGAACGCGACACCCCGATATGTCGCGTTCATAACATGAACGCGACGGGTCAGCCTGTCGTGTTCAGAATGCGACAGGGGGTCCATTCGCCTTCACAGGCAAAAACCCTAATCCGGGAGGAATTCCACAGATCACCACCCCAAGCCTTGCAAACCACCCTTAATTCACATTTTTATGCTTTAATGGATACCCTAACATGGTATCTACCATTCTAAACACCAAAAGCCAAACATACATGCATCCCACACAATCACACGATGTAAAACGGGAAGAATTCCCCTACCTTTGCAAAGAACGCAAAGAACGAGACTATCCCGACATTTCCCCCTCTCCACACAGGATCCTCGCGGCGAGAACATGCCAGACGCACCTCAAAACGGTCAAATCGCCCAGCAAAAATGCCACTACACCCTCCCTTGGCCGAGCAGAACTGGCTGCGGCTCTGCTTGGCAAGGGCAACTTAAAATCGCCCAGCGGTTGGGAACGTGACGGACCCCTCCGTTGCGACCTAAATGTGACGGGGTAAGGCGTCTCCTTCCCAGGGCTGACGTCTGCATGTCACCCAGTGCGTGACACGCGGTGCGCATGCAGACGACGACCTCTCAACGACGACCACAGGAACGCGACATGCAGGACCGTTGCGTTCTGATCACGACGTCCCTTGCTGTCGCGTTCACAGACAGTGAATGGGCTGGTGTTTTGGGCCCAGCCTGCCAGCCCACAAACACCCCAAACCTGCTCACACACCTGAAACATGCCACATTGGCCACCACAAACTCTAAACAAAGGATCCGCAGAGATCCGACAAAAGATCCACAAGGATCTGAAAAACGCGCGACGTTACACCTTGAGCCCATTTGTTAGCCACGTCTTGAGCCCATTAAAATCAAATTCTCAACTTGTCTCGTCCAATTATCACTGTTAGAGTCCTTGTGCTAGGGTTTCAACTCTCAAATCTTAACGCGACGACCTTAAGGGTCGCGTTCATGCCATTTAACTGATTATATTCCTTAAATAATTGATTATTCTTCTAAATAGTCAATCAAAATTCTAAAATAATCGGTTATCCTTAACGCGACGGGTCATGGCGTTGCGTTAGCATCAGGTCGCGTTCTCTCTGGCCGTTGTGACAGCCCATGCATATCTATTCACGTGCTTTCATGGTTGCGACCATCTTGGCCGTCGCGACAAGCATTGTCGCACCCCTACGACCCATTGCGACATGGTCTGCATGCGCTGGCCTCTGCAACCACCTTCATTTATCCTCCATTTGGCTTTATCTTCATCCAAACCACCCCCATAACCCCCCAGCTGCGGTTTGAGGTTCCATCTCTCCTTGGAACCCTCTTAGGACTCTTCCCATGCAGATTTACTTGGGTTTTTATTATTTTGCATGGCCATCATCACTTATGGATGGGATTTTCTCTCTCCTCTCTATATAAGTGACCCTACCCTTTCAGCAGAAGAGGAGGACCCCATTTTGCCACGAAGTGCTGCCAAAATCTCTCCAGAACCTCCCCTTAGCTCGTGGCTTTCCCATTTCCACCAATTTCCTCATTATTTACTTCATCAAGTTATGCTTCTTTCTTCATGAATGGAGCTTGGTGGCTGAGGAGGCGACTTCCTCGTTCTTCCAAGGTTGCTGCATGACTAAGAGCATCACCATACAGCCAGGGATCCGCTCCTTTGGGGCCCTTTCTTCCTTCCTTCTTCTCATTTCCTTTCATGCATGTTGTTATTTTCTTTTAGATAGGAGCATACCTTCCTTTCCCACATTTTTATATAGTCCAAGGTGTTTAAAACACCCCCCAGGTTCATTCCCTCCATGCTTCATTCTTTTCCCTTTATTTTGAATAGTTACTTCACTTGAATGTGGTCTAAGAGGGTTTCTTTTCTGTGTTTCGTTGTTTTGGTCGGTACTAAGGCAGGGGTAGACGAAGAGCTCTTGCTCTCCAGCTGACTGGAGAGCGGGAGGAAAGTCCCTTCATTTATATCCTGCACTGTAGAGAACGCGTCGGCCCCCTGCGTTACGACAACGAGAACGCGCCCGGTTGGGGCATCGCGACAGCCATCATATCACGACGGGGAGACCCGTTGCGACATCAGTAAGTGCTCGCTTCTCAGTTCCCTTTTCCTAGCACGTTAGCTTTAGTTTTCATTCATATTTAGGGTAACTTGTTAGGTGGCGATCATACCCATATATACCATGCTTTGAAAGTTTGATCATGTTGTGTGTTTCGAGGGGCGCGCAACCCCGTGATTACAACTGGTTCCGTCGCCTTTTTAGCTGAGAAGCCCCACCCAAAACCCCATTTCGGAAATCATACAAACCACCTTGTATAACCCTAAAACATGGATATTTACATTTAAATAACAGCCCACACATGCTTACTACTCCACTGAACCCATCCCATGCATTAAACACATTAATCATGATCCACTTAACTCAAAACAGAGAAGAATTCCCCTACCACACGCGGAACACAAATAATGTGAAGAACGGCGTTGCCCTGGCATTTTCCCCCGCTCCGAACAACCTCCTCGCGCCGGTAACACTCCAATCTGCACGCCACAAACTCCAATCACTTGGAATTTCTCCACAGCAAGCCCTCCCTCGGTCGAGTAGTGTTTCTTGCACTGTTGGTCAGTGTTCGGCCATCATAATTCACAGTCAGAATCGCGACGGGTCGCGCCGTCGTGTTTAAATTGTGACGTGCATGTCCGTCGCAATTAAAACATGACACCCCTGCATGCGACACGCGGCGCGCATGCAGACGCGCACCCAGGAAAGTGGTGTTTGATTCATGACGGGGAGGATGGTCGCGTTTCTAAAACGCGACACCTGTGTTGGTCGCATTTCTGGAAGGCGCTCCAGAGGTTGATTGGGCTCAAATTTCCAGCCCCCAACCACACACAACCTGTACAAACCACCAAATACACCACTATTGGGCCATACACTGGCCACCATACCCATTAAACTATAATCCAAAAATCGCGACGTTACACAGAATGTCGACTTCTGGAAGGATTTATGCTAGTACCATGGAGAGGAAGAGTAAGGGCAAGTTTTCCCTTTGGGGAGGAACTTACATGTTAAAGGAAAGAGAGAGAGAAAGATCTCGGTTGTCACCACGGTTCCACATGATATGGGTTGTTTGTGGTTTGTTCATTCTATGGTAATGTTCTTCCTCTTTCCTCCCCTATTTTTATCATGTTCTATGGATTTGAGCTCAAAATTGCCCCTTTTTAGAAGAGCCTAGGCTCTATCCGGAGTCGTATTGAGAAGATGACATGGGGTGAGGTCACGCAACGTAGTGACATGTCATGTTCTCAGTCCATTGGCAAATAGCTCGCCGACTATTCTCTGAACGTTTTACACTAGCAAGATCAACTGAGTCTAAAGGTGACATGACTGCATGTCGTGTTATGAATGCGACATGGCTGTAGGTCGCATTCTGGTCACCAATATCAATGTGTTTTCTGTAATGAGCTATGTTGTACCATCAAGTTTTTGGCATGTTCGTAAAGGTTTGGCCAATGGATTCATCCTTTTGACTTCCTGAGTGCTTCATGTGAGGGCATTTTTCGTATTTACCAATGTTAAGGAGTGGGTTGAGGTAAGCCATGTCTTTCTCGCCACAACCTCTTTTGTAGCATTTTTTGATAGTGCATTGTAAGTTGGTTTTGATAGGTTTTAAGTGCTTCGAGTTTGATGATTATCGGTTCTACATTCCTAGTGTGGCATCTCATTAGTGTTGAGTTATGGTTATGTAATGTCGTGACCATTAGGATCCGGTTTAACGGGTTGTGTGTGTGGTGCTCATGACCAATGTGGGGTCATAGAGCCTTGTTCGTGGCCCGTGGGCATTGTGGGCTTTAGTTCTCAGGACATCTAGCCCGCAGGTCTTTTGGAGAAGAAGGCGACGTGGTGTGTCGTCGCGTTTTGAACGCGACAGCTTCCTACATCGCAATTCACCAACCGCCTTTTCGCGGTGCGGCGTGATTGGCGATGATTAATATGTTATGAACATGATGTATGCCTCCGTCGTGATTTTGACTGTGCATTTATGGCTCTGTTTCATCCAGACAGAGTAGAGGAGCTCTGTCCCGCGATGGGGGAGGTTGCTGCGACGTCCCCTGGGCGATTTCGACTTCCAGGTGGTTCGTGAGGCGCTGTTTCCATGCGAGGAAGGTGTCCAGAGCGTGGGTGCATCGGCGGTGTGGTGTTTCTCGTGTTTTGTGGGTTCTTCGAGTTGGTAGGGAGACTTCCTATTTTATTTTATGTTATTCAATTGGCTTACAACTTTAAGAGCATGATAGGTTACCATTGTTGGCCCTTTTGGTACGGCAGCAAGCTAACCTAGAGGGGGGGTGAATAGGTTTTTCTGAGATCTGAAATAGAAACTTAAACACAGAAATTAACACTTGAAGGTTTGGTTAGTTTAGTGTGATAAAGAGTAGCAGTGCGGAAGCAAATAAACAATCACACAAATAACACAAGAGATTTATCCTGGTTCGGCCCTTCCCACATGGAAGTCCTACGTCCAGTCCCCAAGCAACCTCTTGGGATTTCACTAACCAAGGGTACAGTCCCCCTTAAGGACACTACAACACCCAGCACCCCAGCTGGTCTTCTTCTCTTTCCCGGGCAAGAAGGCAGCCCACTTCTCTTACAGGTAAAGAAGCCAACCTCCTGGTACAAACCCCAGTGCGGTTCTGCTAGACACTAACCCCTAGCTAGGTTAACAACTGTATACAGTCCTACAGCCGGACAAGGATCTTCTTAGAAAAGAAAGAACAAAGCTGAGAGTTGGAACAAATAAAAACCAACTAAAAGAACTCTCAGCAAAAGACTCTATCCCCCAGATTACAAGATGCACAGAGAGAGAGAGAGAGAAGAGAGAAGAAGGAGCTTGAATGCTTCAGTGCTTCAGATGCTTGAACACTTCTTCTTGGGCTCAGGCTCTTTCTCTCTTTTTCTTTGAGTGTATTTGGAGTTCAGGTTCCTCACTGGTTGTACACTCATTCAAAAGATCTTCATGAAAGCTCTATATGTTCTTCAGCCATTCTTCATCTTTTATATGAGCAATTTGAATAAATCCGTTGAGGAGATCCGTTGGAGTTCTAGCCGTTGCTCATCTTCTCTTTCTTCTGATAGTTTTTGGTCTATGAGGTCTGCAAGCATAGAAGAAAGTGTTTAGATAAAATAGTGTTTCTGTCAAAAGGTTCATACCTTTATGTTTCCTGATGCCACCCAGAAGTGGTAAGTAATCTCATTTTGTTGGCAGGAAGGAAGAGATCTAGAAAGATAAGCAAAAAGATATCCTGTCAGAAAGATAGAGGATTACGCAAATCAAGAATATTTGACTTTTTCACTAGATGCCAAAAACATTTTAAAATATAAAGGAAATCTATGTTTTTACAAACGAATTCACGTGAGAGTAAATCTTTATGAGAGTTACAAGGAATCCTTATGAGAGTTACAAAGGAATCCATGTGAGAGTTACAAAGGAATCCATGTGAGAGTTACAAAAGAATCCTTATGAGAGTTACAAAGGAATCCATGTGAGAGTTACAAAGGAATCCATGTGAGAGTTACAAAGGAATCCTTATGAGAGTTACAAAGGAATCCATGTGAGAGTTACAAAGGAATCCATGTGAGAGTTACAAAGGAATCCATGGGAGATCGATTCCTTTAGAGAGCAAATCCTTATGAGATTGATTCCTTTAGAGAGCGAATCCTTATGAGAGCGAATCCTTATGAGATCGATTCCTTTAGAGAGCGAATCCTTATGAGAAGTCTGTGTGGGTTACAAAGGAATCGTTATGAGAAGTCTGTGTGGGTTACAAAGGAATCGTTATGAGTTACAAAGGAGTCTGTGTGAGTATAAAGGAATCCTTATGAGAGTCACTTATCAAATCGTTATGGGACCAAATCGATGTGGCACTTTGAACTGAAATCCATATATATATTGAATGGAATCCATTTATCTATTTAGTGTAAATCATTACAGAATAATGTCATAAAATTATATTTATTAGAAAATCATGATATTTAATTTATTATTAGAAAAATCATGGTATTAAATATATTTAATATTCAATTAATCATGTAAATTTATATTTATTAAGAAAAACATGATATTAAATATTTTTAATAATAATTAATTAAACATAAATTTTATTATCACCAAAATAAAAGGGTAAAATATAGGAGTGGTTCAACAATCTCCCCCTTTTTGGTGATGACAAAATTTATGAGAATTTTCTCACAAAAATACGTAAAGCATAGAAAATACAGAAAATTCAAAGATAATGCATAACATGCATACTCTCCCCCTTTTTGTCACAAACCAAAAGGAAGGTTCTTACCATTGCATTCTCTCCCCTTTGTGAAAGAAATTCTTACCATTGAGGGGTTCAACAATGATTGACATAATGAATAACTCCCCCTTAGTCTGTGCTCCCCCTAAATGAGAGACTCCACCTGAATGAAACTTGCAAATAATTGTTAGTAATAAAGACTAATTCATTTTTGTGACTACTCTTTCTTCAGATGTGATTTTAATGAAGAATCTGCAGTCACTCCTGCCTTGAGCATTCTTGGTTTTTGATGCTCCAAGGCTAACCTGCAAATAAATTACTCAGTAGTAGGTACCCAAATCTTTTTGGGTCCTTGATGGTTAGATGCATAAAAATATCCTTTCGGGATCCATACTAGATGCCTTGTTGTGCATGTGTTTACAGTGTGTCCTAGTTTATTGCAATGAGAACAACAATGAATGTAGATTGTTTTGCTGTTCTTATTTTCTTTGTGTTGAGTTTTTAGAACATGATTTCTGTAAACTTTTTCTTTTACAGGGGCCTTTTTCTGAGGCAACTTGGTTTCTTTTACAAATTTTGGTAATGGATATTTTTCTGGAATTATGGCTTGTTTTCTCTTTTCAGGAGGTATGTATCCAAGCCCTTGTTTATTATTTCCAGATTTTGACCCTTTTAAGCATAGGGCTAAAGATGTTTTTCCTTTAGTTAACTTCCCAACTGATTCTTTTAAATAGAGATTTTCTTAAGTTAGAGTTTTTAATTTTTCTTCTAACTCTAACTTCTCTTTGTTTTTGCTTTTCAAATCTTCATTTAAAAGATAAATATTATCTTTATTGTCCTTTAATTGTTTTTCTAGTTGCTCCAGTTCGGATTTAAGATCAGAATTGGTGTTTTCTAAGCAAATAGTGTTGTTTTTCAGACTCTTTAATTCTTTTACAACATTTTTATGTTTTTCATATAGTTCATTAAAGACTTCTTCTAAGTCTTCAGATTCTGATCCTGAATCAGTGCAAGAGCTAAAAGATGGGTCATAATGTACCTCATCTAGTCCTACCATGAGGGCTAGACTTACCTGCTCTTTCTCCGATTATGAGCTTGTGACCTCTTCATTTTCCCAAGCAGCCGCCATGACTTTTCTTTTGAATTTCTTGTGCTTCTTTTTGGACTTTTCTGGTTGACCAGTCTTCTTTAGTTTAGGACAATCTGGTCTTAGATGTCCAGGTTTTCTGCATTCATAGCAGACTGGTTCTTTCTCTTTTCTGTTTTTCTTTTGAATCCTTTTCGATCCATTTTTCTTCTTCTTGAAAATTTTCTGAAGCTTAGACAAAACTTCATCTACGTCACTGTCTTCAGAATCTGCATTTTTGGAGCTAGAAGAAGAAGTGGAAGGAGCAGCTACAACCTTAAGAGCATTAGTACATTTCTTCTTAGATGAGCTTTCAGACAATCGCTCCATATTTATTTCATGTGCCATGAGAGAACCTATTAAATTTTCAAACGACAATTTGTTTAAATCATGAGCCTCTTCAATAGCAGTTACTTTAGGTGTCCATGAAATGGTTAAAGACCTAAGTATCTTCCTAATGGTTTCCTTATTAGAAAGAGTTTTACCAAGAGAGCT
Source organism: Colocasia esculenta (assembly GCA_014218235.1). Taxonomy (NCBI): domain Eukaryota; kingdom Viridiplantae; phylum Streptophyta; class Magnoliopsida; order Alismatales; family Araceae; genus Colocasia; species Colocasia esculenta. The sequence continues at coordinate 1,051,443 of JACBKR010000945.1, forward strand.
TAAACCAACTACTATGCTTGAAAATCTATTATACATTTGAGTAATATTTTCGTTTGGAAGCATTTTAAATTGTTCATATTGTGAAACAAGAATATCTATTCTAGTTTGTTTCACTTTATCCGGTCCTTCATAAGTTATATGTAGTTTATCCCAAATTTCTTTAGCAGATTTGCATGCAGATACTCTACTAAATTCTTTTTTGGATAAAGCACAACATAAATAGTTCTTAGCTTTAAAGTTTAAGGATAGTTTATTTTTATCAGCTATTGTAATAGCAGTAGTGCCTGGAACAGGAACAATAACAAAATCACCTACCTCTATTACTTGCCACAGATCGAAGTCTGTGCCCCGAATGAAGCATTCCATTCGCATCTTCCAATATTGGTAGTCCTCTCCATCAAAGAATGGAGGTCTGGTGACTGATTGACCTTCAGCATATCCTTGAGCTGCCATGGATCTTTACTCTAAGATCGTTGGATCTTCGAATGATCAGAGACCCGCTCTGATACCACTTGTTGGCCCTTTTGGTACGGCAGCAAGCTAACCTAGAGGGGGGGGGGGTGAATAGGTTTTTCTGAGATCTGAAATAGAAACTTAAACACAGAAATTAACACTTGAAGGTTTGGTTAGTTTAGTGTGATAAGAGTAGCAGTGCGGAAGCAAATAAACAATCACACAAATACACAAGAGATTTATCCTGGTTCGGCCCTTCCCACATGGAAGTCCTACGTCCAGTCCCCAAGCAACCTCTTGGGATTTCACTAACCAAGGGTACAGTCCCCCTTAAGGACACTACAACACCCAGCACCCCAGCTGGTCTTCTTCTCTTTCCTGGGCAAGAAGGCAGCCCACTTCTCTTACAGGTAAAGAAGCCAACCTCCTGGTACAAACCTCAGTGCGGTTCTGCTAGACACTAACCCCTAGCTAGGTTAACAACTGTATACAATCCTACAGCCGGACAAGGATCTTTCTTAGAAAAGAAAGAACAAAGCTGAGAGTTGGAACAAATAAAAACCAACTAAAAGAACTCTCAGCAAAAGACTCTCTCCCCCAGATTACAAGATGCACACAGAGAGAGAGAGAAGAGAGAAGAAGGAGCTTGAATGCTTCAGTGCTTCAGATGCTTGAACACTTCTTCTTGGCTCAGGCTCTTTCTCTCTTTTTCTTTGAGTGTATTTGGAGTTCAGGTTCCTCACTGGTTGTACACTCATTCAAAAGATCTTCAGGAAAGCTCTATATGTTCTTCAGCCATTCTTCATCTTTTATATGAGCAATTTGAATAAATCCGTTGAGGAGATCCGTTGGAGTTCTAGCCGTTGCTCATCTTCTCTTTCTTCTGATAATTTTTGGTCTACGAGGTCTGCAAGCATAGAAGAAAGTGTTTAGATAAAATAGTGTTTCTGTCAAAAAGTTCATACCTTTATGTTTCCTGATGCCACCCAGAAGTGGTAAGTAATCTCCTTTTTGTTGGCAAGAAGGAAGAGATCTAGAAAGATAAGCAAAAAGATATCCTGTCAGAAAGATAGAGGATTACGCAAATCAAGAATATTTGACTTTTTCACTAGATGCTAAAAACATTTTAAAATATAAAGGAAATCTATGTTTTTACAAACGAATTCACGTGAGAGTAAATCCTTATGAGAGTTACAAAGGAATCCTTATGAGAGTTACAAAGGAATCCATGTGAGAGTTACAAAGGAATCCATGTGAGAGTTACAAAGGAATCCATGTGAGAGTTACAAAGGAATCCATGTGAGAGTTACAAAGGAATCCATGTGAGATCGATTCCTTTAGAGAGCAAATCCTTATGAGATCGATTCCTTTAGAGAGCGAATCCTTATGAGATCGATTCCTTTAGAGAGCGAATCCTTATGAGAAGTCTGTGTGGGTTACAAAGGAATCGTTATGAGAAGTCTGTGTGGGTTACAAAGGAATCGTTATGAGAAGTCTGTGTGGGTTACAAAGGAATCGTTATGAGAAGTCTGTGTGGTTACAAAGGAATCGTTATGAGTTACAAAGGAGTCTGTGTGAGTATAAAGGAATCCTTATGAGAGTCACTTATCAAATCGTTATGGGACCAAATCGATGTGGCACTTTGAACTGAAATCCATATATATTGAATGGAATCCATTTATCTGTTTAGTGCAAATCATTACAGAATAATGTCATAAAATTATATTTATTAGAAAATCAGGATATTTAATTTATTATTAGAAAAATCATGGTATTAAATATATTTAATATTCAATTAATCATGTAAATTTATATTTATTAAGAAAAACATGATATTAAATATTTTTAATAATAATTAATTAAACATAAATTTTATTATCACCAAAATAAAAGAGTAAAATATAGGAGTGGTTCAACAACCATATGTGGTAGCTCAGCTTTCGTTTTATGAGCTTTTGTGTGAGTTGCATGGTGTGTGGAATGGTTTTCTAGAAGAGGAATAAGGGTTCAGCCGCCTGCCTGAGAAGGCAACGGACTAAACCATCACGTTTTGGTTTGGAACGCGACGCCTTGGGCTGTCGCGTTCATGTGCTCCGATTGGGTTGGACCGATTGGTCTGGACGCGACCACTTGACCCATTGCGTTCTTGTTGAATGCATCGGTATGGTCTGTGGTGATTTAGCGTATGGATTGGTGTTGTCCTTGTCGCGACGTATCGTCCTGTCATGATTTGCACTTTGACTGTCGGAGTTGACCGTTTGGCTTGAAGGCAACGTATTGGGCCGTCACGTTATGATCGCGTGGCTTGGCCCTATCGTGTTAGGCTTTGAATTACGTCTGGGTAGGTCGTCGCGTTTTTAAAGGCGATACCTGTGTCCGTCACGTTTCAACCTCCAAGTTGTGTTTGTGGTGGTTGGGCTGTGATGGTCTAGTGTTGACCTAGCCCTGGTTTTCTAGGGTGCTGTTAAGGTGTTTAAGTTGTCTCTATATTAGTAAAGCATGTTATAGGCTTAATGATTTAAATTATGAATGGTTAGTGAGTTAAGTAAGTTATGTTAATTATGTTAATTGTGTGGTTAATGTACCTTATGTTATAGTGTGCTGCTATGGAGGTCATGAGATGACCAATGATAGGCAAGGTTATTATGCGTTTATGTGGTTCACATGTGTTTAAGTGTATGGGTGCTTGGAGGTCACATGGTGACCAGTGATGAGCATGTGGTATATGTATCGTGGTATAAATTTTATGGTTATGTTAAGTGTATCGTGGTTTGTGTGTCTGCAGAGTTTGGTGGTCCGGCGTCTATTCCGGAATGCCTCTCTAGTAAAGTACCCTAGGTTCTTTGTGAGTCAGGCACGTTGTGTTTGTTGTGCTCAGGGCGTGTCCCCGTACAGTGTGTACCACAGAGGTCTGTGTCATCTTCCTAAACACCATCACTCCTGTGTTTGAGTTGTATATCCCGTGGAGGGAAAGACGATAGTGGACAACGACTCATGTTTGTGGGCGTGCAGTCTCTTGTAGCGCGCTCGTGGTTGGGGGTACAGACACCAGTAGATGTACTGGGTCCCAGCTGGTCATGTTTTCTAGTGCCTCACTTTAGGGAGCTCAGGCCAGAGTCTCTAAAGGTGCCAGGCATGGTCCTGCAGTTGTGTGTGGTCTGCAGGTGTAGTGTTGGTTGGTCTCCACTGTTCTTGGCTTTACTGTGTGGTTGTGGAGTGGCAGTTGGACCTTTCGTCCGTGACTGTGAGACTGAGAGGTAGTTCTTGTGCTGTGTTGTCTGGGTTGGATACTAGTGTCATGAACAAGTAGTTTGTTCCCGTGTGGTGGCGTCGTTCTTTCTTACTCTTTCTTTGCCAGTGGTTGTGGCTTGTGAGGGGTGAGTCACCGGTTGTGGTTTCGACTCGCTGTGGTGTGCCTTGTTGGTGGCACAATTGTGTTGAGGTTTTGTGGGTAATCGTTTGTTATGGTACGCTGTGTACCAGCCTTTTCAGGTGTTGAGGTGGAGCTGTGCTCCGTGGAGGTCGTGTTGTAGGACCTTCCACTTGTTGTGTTGTACCCTTTTGAGAGTAGCCTTCCGGAGTGTTCTAGTTTTAGGGTAAAGTGGACTAGCTCCTTGTTGGCAGTCCTGTTACCCTCGTGTTTGAGGTTTACCTATAAGGCTTGTGGTCTAGGCATTGTTGTTGTTGCTGTGGACTCTTGTTCTTGCACGAATTCTGCTGGTTTCTTTAGTTCCTGTAGATTGTGGTAGATAGTGGGCTTTACTTAATTTTAGTTTAATTATGTTTAATGTGATTATGTTGTGGTTTGGCTATCGGTGTTGCCAGTGAGACCCTTTGTGGTTAAGGTCACTTCAATTTCCAGTTTTATTTTTAGGAGGTCCCTACTGAGCCAGTGACTTGTTGAGGCTCACTACCTTACAGTCCTTTTCAGGTGTTATCCGTGTGTTGGCTCGCAGTGGCGTTGTGGTAGACTTTTACCACCAGTAGTTGAGTCGTAGTAGTTGTTGTGTGAGCTTGTGCTCCCTCAGGGTATGCCTCAGGTAGTTGTACTTTTCTCCTGGACATGTAATAATGTATTGGCACAATGTATGTAACATCCCTCCTTTCCCTTGGTCAGCCACCTTCTATTGAAGGTCGCGACGCTTGGGCTGTCGCCTTCTGAAGGCGATAGAATGGCCGTCACATTCTGGTTGAGAACACGACGGGCATGTTGTCGCGTTCAGCCTCTGACCACAGCATGCATCTTTGTCGTTTTGATGTCGGGACAGATGGGACAAGTGTCAACCACTGACATGATGAACGCGACGGGTCAGGTGTCGCGTTCATGGTGTCAGGGTTGCAAGGGCGATGTTTGGCGTTTCCATTGGTCAGGTTGACCTTGACCATGGGATAACGACGGGTTGGCCGTCGTGTTCACTTGAGTGAACATGACAGGCAAGTCATCGCGTTCTCATCTCCGAAGCTTAAATGGTCATAGGCCTGAGAACATGCCATTCTTCTCCTTCCTTCGGCTGTTCCTCTCCTTCCCCGAGCCCCTGTTGCCTATGCTTCATGGAGAGCTTGGAGGAGAGGAGTCTTTGGGTGGCTTGTGAAGGTAGGTGTTGGGTTGCTCTTGTGTGGCATTATGCTTTGGTTTGAGATCTTCCTTCTAAACTCTCTTCCACTCTATGGTATCCTCCCTATGATGATCCTCTTCCTCGGCTTATGAAGGACATTCGTGGCTCATGGACGGCGTCTCCACGGGGATTGGAGCAAGAAGGAGGGTTGCGTTCCTACGAGAAGGCCCCATTGGGGTGGATCTTCATTTTGAGGTAGGGACCCCATGCTTTCCCCCTAGTTCTACCATGCTAGGGCATCCAAACCCCTTCTCCAAGCCTTAGAACCCATGCTAGGATATGCATTGTGGTTGTGGTTCTTGTGGGATGATTGCATGCTTGGTTTCATGCTTGGAATGGGGTGTGTTTGATGAGGGTTCCATGTTTGCATGTGTGGTTATTTGAGTGTAGATCCTTTCCTTGACATGCATGGATGTTTATAAGGGTGGTTTGATGCTATTTAAGCTGTTTACATCGTTATCCATGCTCCCCTCCCCTTCGTTTATTCGGATTGGTGGTGCATGGCTTGAAGGTGGTGTCCTCGGGTGTGCAAAACCTGCGGTCGCGACACGTTTGGTGTCGCGACGCAGGTCGAGATAGCCCGATACGTCGCCTTCTAGTTTTAGGAAGTGACGCCCACCCTATCGCGTTCTGGTCACGACAGGGTGGCTGTCGCCTTATCTTTGGTTTGCACCGGGTGTCGTGGGAGGTTCCAGGTAGACACCTGGACCTCTTCCTGTGCTCACCTGATCGCGACGGGTTCCCTATCGCCTTCTGGCTCAGGTCGCGACAGACAGGGTGTCGCCTTCAGGTTGCGACAGCCTGTGCATCACCTTCTCAGACAGAGAAGGGACTTGGCGACCTGTTCAGAGTTTTCCTTCTGCGACTATATTTCTTGGCAAATGTGCTGTTCCTAGTACAGTGCTACTCTAGTCTTTCGCCCAGTGCTAGACACTTGAGGGCTTATCCGCGAGACAGGTTGTTACCATTACCTGGACCCCCGATCCCCCCGTGCCTGTTAGAGGGAGTTCTCTGAGCGGTGGGAGAGCTCGAGTCATAGACTCTGGTAGCAAAGGGGAAAACGGTGGGGACAACAACGTAGTGTCATTTGTAGAGCTCTCTTAGCTGAGTCTGGGACGCCGCGGTAGTTGGTAGCTTGTCTGGCGCAGATCAACTAGTCCTTCTTCTCACTGCCTCACTCTACGTGATTCCGTAACCATTTAGAGGGGCCAGGCGTAGGACCGTAGTCCGGCCAGACTATGGCAGTTGTGGTTACTTTAGTTCCGCGTCTCACTCTGACGGGAGGTGTTAGACATGGACTGTCGATTGAGGGTAAGGCGCGTGGCGCACCTGACCAGTTGACTAGTGTAGTGTTCTGTAGCTAGTGTCTCTGTCTAGGCAGTTGTTTACTGTCTGAGTTACAGCCTTGGGTTCTTCCCAGTGCTGTGTTTTACACGGGTTTCCGATCTCGACATTTAGCTTTGACTGTAGACCGTGTAGTTTCCTTATGCTTCCACACTTTACTCTATTAGTAGGATAGATTTACTGCTTTATTTAATTACTGCACATATAGATCTATTCTGCTGTTGGAACCAGTGGGAGATTGGTAGTCCCTACTGGGCTTCTTCCTGAAGCTCATTCCCTCTTTTACAGGTGAGACTTCACAGCAGCACCCTCAGTGGCGAGTTGAGGAGACGGGGCCGTAGTAGATGGCATCTTCCATGAGTAGTATTCCCCAGATCTTGTGTACTTCACCCTCGGGGTATGCCCCTAAGGGACCTGTTATCCCCTTTACTTTCTGCACTTGTACTTTACTACTTTGGGACTGTACTTGTCACGTCCTAATAAAAGGCTATTTATCGGGAGTGACAGAAAACAGGCACAAAATGTAATAATTCTTTATCCATTCATAACATCAAAACGCGGAAGTTTAATTACATAGATACTCCTCATAACAACTAAGTGAGGAGTAGATCAAAACAAACTTATTTACATATCTCATTTCACACTACTAAACAAAAGTAGAAACTAGTTGGCTTTGCTTGTCACGTCGGTCCACTCAGCACTCAGACCCTTAAATGTCATCCCCATCTGTATTACCTGAAAATGGTAGGAAATAATGAGCTAACTAGCCCAGTAGAATTCAAATTCCATAGTTCAGTTGATAGTTCAAGAATGTATACATGATAACTAAGACAAGGGCAGAATATCAAAGAGAGTCACACTAGATTTCAGGACAGTAAGCTTGATGCAATGACAGTAAAACTCAGATCATGCTCAGATATATAGCTCGAGAATTGATTCACATATCATCTACATAGTACTGGAATTATGATGACCATATTCAGAAATATTGATGCAATGCCAGACATCCAGACATCCTTATCATTCCACGTGGTCCGAAAATGAATTCGGGTGCTCCTCCCAGGACTGGACTAGCCCTATTTGCACAGGCATAAAAAATCACAGGGGGTACAAAGACCCAACAATGTCATCTCCATTTATTCACATCTCATAAGGTTTCAAGCATATGAACTCTCAGGTGTTCAGATTTTATAGACCCAATTACCGAATACCGAAGAATAGACTCAATCGGAGTGCTATTCGTAATTGACAACTTTAGATAATTCAAGGGGAGTTAAGGTACACAAAGTGGGTGAACTTAGCAGTAGTATGACAGTAAATATCAAGGTAAATGAGAGGGTAACTTCCTTGGCTTTTAGGATGAAGTTTTGGCATGGATTCGGACATGAAAGAGTGCAGAAATCCGAATCAGCATGGTACCTGTCGACAGCCAAGAAAGGGCTGTCGACAGATGAGAGCAGACAGAGTTCAGGTTGTCTGGCTCTGTGTGTATCTGTCGACAGATGCAAGGGATCTGTCGACAGATCCACACAGTCCAGCAACCTGAAGTTCTGTCAGACGTGCGCCTGTCGACAGATTTTGGCCGGCTGTCGACAGGTGGCTGCAGAACTTTTAAAAATGGCTTCAAATCTATCCTAAACATCCTAACTATAGAACTTATGAACCTAAACATGTTTGATATCAAATAGAAGAGTCTAATTAGAGTTTTCATAGGGATTTATAAACCGAACAAACAAGATAAAAGAAGGGGTTTACAATTCAAACTTGACTTGCTTGAAACTAAACATAGTTTAGTACTAGAAGTAGAACCTTGATAGAAATGGTTGGATGGAAGGTTCCTACATGATGGACACTAAACCAAACATGTTTTATGGATCTAAATCAAAACTTGAAGTATCAACCATCGAAACCGAAGTCTTCATATTATCCTACAAAGATAGTTAAAACTTCTACAACTTTATAACATGTTCAAAGATCAAAGGTGGATGAAGGGAATAGGAGTTAATTCTAAAATGGAACGAGGTTGTTCCTCTCCCAACAAGAGTGTTTCTATCATGATTGGAAAGGAAAAAACAGAGGATCACAAGTACAGTCACTTATTCGTTCATACGAATTCTTGTGACATATGAACAAAACCCGAACTGAACCATAGAGAGATGAATCCTACCTAGTTGAGGAAAATGAAGAAGGACCACAAGTGAAGGAATAAACAAGTGGAGCTTGATGTTGTAGCAGCACAGCCTCCAAGATGGCTCCCCAACTACTTCTCAGCAACAGCTCCAACAAGAGTTTGACCAGGAACAAGATGTAAGAAGAACCAGCAGTTCAAGTAGCAGCAACCTCTTCACAGTGCTTGCAACCAGGAACTCCTTCCCAAACAAGATGTTATCCAGAGAAATGGCAGCAGCATAACAGTAGGAAAGGGTGCAGAAGGGTTCGAACTAAGGAGAGGGAGTGGCTTTTATAGCCCAGTCAAGTTCCCCTGGTGAAGACACCTCCCATGCACAGGTGTAAACGGTAAAACCCCTTGGTTTTTACTGTTTACACATGTCCCATGCATCCAACCTCACACCTACACCTCATCCACCATCATGAAGAATTTTAACCCCAGTTCTATCCTTATCCTAACGTGTGCTGGCCTCCTCAAGGCTTCACACGTAAGCTCCCGTAAATATCCCAGAAAATGGTTACCGTAAATAATCCATAATTCAACTGATCCAATCTTCACTATGTAAACCCATCCAAATGGTGTCCATTTGTAATGAAATTTTAACCATACACTAATATGATGGTTTTACAAATTATGGTGATTTTATTTTAATTTTTAGAATTTATTTTACAGTAGGTGAAAATCACCCGAAAAATAGTCGCGTCGACTTAATCTCGAAATCCGTACGTCAAAAAATTCGGATAATTACATATTTGACTTCTCCACATTTTTCTGGAAATTATGATGTTCTCGGATTTTTATTTCGTTGTCGTTTTCCAGTGTCGCCCTGTGGGAGCGCGCATTTCGATGTACGACACTAGGGTAATGTTCATTACCACTAATTATATCTATCCTCTAATTATCACAATTTAATAACATTCCTAAGGTATTTTAACCAATTTATGTCTATTTCTTAACACCTTGAATTTCTAGGGCGTTACAGTACTAGACTTGTACATCATGTTGGACTCCTTCCTTCACTTGTTGGTACTTTTAGTGTGTTTTGTCGTTATTTATCTCCGTTACATATCTTGTTAGACTGGTCCGTTAGCCCTTCCGGTCTTCAGATCCGTGGGCAGCAGTGCCGATGGTCGGATCCTTGGTAGGATCCGAGGGTCCGGGTGTCGGAGCCGTTACAATGTAAATTGTGGAAATACGTATAATTACTTGTACTTTCTTGTATATTATACTCATGTGGTTCTCTTTTATATTCATACTGGACACTTGTGTGAGCTATCCCATGCGAGACTTCCGTCCGATCGTGGGAGGCGGACTTGGATATGGAGCCTTATTGGGCATAAATATCCAGTGTCACTACAAGTTATGTGAATAACCATAATCATTGTTTAATAATGATTGTTTTGATTTATTTTGATAATGACATAATCATTATTCATCTTGTTGATATCATAATATCATGGTTTTGTGATGAACTTAAGTGCTTTCATGTTGCATATCATTTGATTAATGTTCACAAATCATAGACAGACTGGCCACATTGAAAACTTGCTTAAACGAAAATCGGATGTCTAGTTTTGTTCTCTGTTAGTCGAAGTAGAACTTCGTCATATACGAAGTTAGACTTCAGATATGATGAAGTGGAACTTCGTCATATATGAAGTCAAGCTTCGGATATGACGAAGTCACTTTGACTGATCAAGACAAAATTGTCACTTTGACTTTAGATGTTCACATTTACACTCAGCCAGTCGAAGCACAGTCAATCGGACGTACAATTTTGGTCTTTGTCAGTTGAAGTAGAACTTCGTCATATACGAAGTTGGACTTTGGATATGACAAAGTGGAATTTCGTCTCTTCAACTGATCAAAACAAATTTAACATTGCGACTTCAGATATGACGAAGTGAAACTTCATCATATACGAAGCTAAGCTTTGGATATGACGAAGTCACTTCGAATGATCAAGACAAATTTATCACTGCGACTTCGGATGTTCACATTTACACTTGGTCAGTCGAAGTAATGGCACTTCACATATTCATGTTATAGTCTTTGCCAGTCAAAGGTCAGCATATATTGCTCATGTTAGACATCGATTGTCTGCACATTGATTGCTGAACAACTTAAATATCGATTGTCTCATATTAGACATCGATTGCTTCATGTTTAAACATCAATTGTCTGCATATTGATTGCTGATCTACTTAAATGTTGATTGCCTCATGTTAGACATCGATTGCTTCTTGTTTCAACATCGATTGTCATCATATTGATTGTTTATTAACTTAAACATCGATTGCTTCATGTATTAACATCGATTATCTCATATCGATTGTTGTAAGTCTCACATCGATTACTGTTATAAATTGATGCATATAATTACATTTTCTTCTAAATACTAAAAAATGCCATTTGTGCAGTATATCATGTGACTGACACGTGTCTCACCTGAAGTACTTGGTACTCACACGTTCCCAAGTATTAGGTCACATGATTAGGGCTATAAATATGCCCTTATCCCTTCTAAAAAAGTGGTGGAAAGAGGCGAGAAAAGCGAGAGCCCAGCAAGAGAAGAAGAGCAGCACCGCCAGGAAGAGAAACATGATAAGAAGAAGAGCAGCATATGTAAAGCATAGCAACAGAAGCGAAGGAAGAAGAAGAAGAGCAGCATGTGCAAAGTTGGGCAGAAGAAGAGGAAGAAGGAAATTGGATCTAAAATCATGAAGATCAGATCCAGAACTGAAGAGAAGATTTCTACCTTCTTTCTATTTTATATTTTCAGAACTATTCAGTGTGTGTGATCTGTGTAAGTGTTCTACACAGATCACCTGGTTGTTTCTATTTTATCTTCACAATTGTACTGGGATAGATTGTGCTAGAGGATCTACTCTCTAATTGAACTTGTTCTAGAAGGTTACTCTGGATCTGTCATCTTCCAGAGGGTTGAGCACTGTGTGCTCAGGTTTTCTAAGCCGTCGTGCTTAGGGGTTTTGAGCTATTGTGCTTAGGTGCTTGTGAGTCATCGTGCTCACAAATGGGTGGTTTTGGAGTAGGTCATCATGCCTAGCTCCAGGTTGTTCTTGTGAGTCGTCGTGCTCACAAGGTGTTGTGGTGTTGAGTCGTCGTACTCAAGTTTGAGTAGTGTTTCTCTGTCATGAGGAGGTGGACGTTGAAGGCAATTTGTGTTCTCTGAACCACCTTAAAAATCTCCTGTGCACTGTGGTTTGCTTGTGTGATTGTGAAGTTAATCTCATAGATGTTTGCATAGGAGTTTCTTTATACACACTTGATCTAAACTCACACACCTCACTCACATAAGTGGATCAGATTTGTGGAGTTCTGATAGAATATATTTTTTTTAATTGAGGTAATTTGTAATTGTCTATGTTTTCGTTGCAAATTCTATCAGATCTATTCAACCCCCCCTTCTAGATCTGTGGTGCTATACATTCAATCCCAACAATTAGTTACCCTAATGCTGTGAATACTCCGCATATGAAAGCAATGTTAGTGTTTGGTCCCCGTGCCTTGAGCCATTTACTTGGACCCCTCTTTATTGTTGAGCCTATGACCAAGCTATGGAAAAATCTTGGGCATCATTATGTGTTCCTTTATTGAGTGCACTCATGGTTGGAGGAAGGATAAAGTGTAGACTGTTGTCTAGGCTCAATCTCCAACCAGTCCCATTTGTCTCTCACAAGTCTCACTCTACTAGGTTACGAAGCTGAGTAGGGGTGGACAGGTGTGAGGCTGTGGATAGGCCAACTGCGGGTTTTGCCTGTGTGGCATTGAGTCCCACATGCCTCACTCTAAGAGAGAGGGGTGAATAGGCATGGGGTGATAATCTGGTAGTGAGATGCTAGTGTAAGACGTGATTGTGAGATTAGTGGTCGATCGGTTTTGTCACTACAACTAGAGGCCATGTGTCTAGACCAAAAACTGATCACACAAATTAGCTTATTGGGTGAGAATGTGAAGTGTTGAGCTTTTTGACTCTTGTGTGTGTGTGTGAGCATGACACTGGTGGAATGATGTGAGCTAGTTACTTGTTTCTTCCCCTATTTATTTAGCTTTCCTCCCTATTAATTTAGATGGCCTTATTAAGCATACACTTATATATAGTTCATGATTACAACTGTTTATCTTCGTCATTGAGTTTTCTGCACTGTTTTCGGGTGTGTTAGGATATGGGGGATCCCTACTGAGCTATGACGTCTATGAGGCTCCCCTACTTTTTCAGGTGAGGGTTCACGAGCCCAGTAGTAGCCTTGGACAAGTTCGTAGTAGTTATAGCAACTCCTTCTCTCTCGACTAGCAATAGCTTTTGCACATCTGATCCTTTTGGTTGCTCCCTTTCCCTTATGTTTCATGTTCCAAATCTTTCTATGAACTTAAATTTCATTAGTCACCTTGCTGATGATTGATACACTATCTCATTCACCTCTTCTATATATTCTATGTAGTATTCACATATAGGTCAAAGGATTGGAACCGATATCATTACATCTTCCCTCTTCGGCCACCATGTCCTCTCATACTTATCAATCAACTTTCTCTATTGCTAACCTTTGGCATCATTTTCTTGGTCATCCTTCTAAAGCTGTGTTTTAAGTCCTTATTTCAATTTTGAGTCTTAAGGTTACAATAGTCTTCTATTCATTTGTTTTACTTCATGTGAGAGTTGTAAGCTTGCTAAACATTTTGTCCTTCCTTTTTCTTCTCTTGAGTTTATATCTTCATTTACCTTCTATGATAGATTTTTTATATTATGTCAATTTAGTTGATGATTGTACTCACTTCATTTGGGTTGTCCTTATGCACCAGAGATTTGGCCTTTTGTCTATTTACCGCCAGTTCTCTAACATGGTCTATGCCTAGTTTCACTATTGCATCAAAGTATTTTATACTAATGATACTTGTGAGTTCTTCTCTATTGACTTTCGAGCTATCTTGTCTTCTCCTAAAACCATTCCTCAACAATCCTCGCCTTACACTCCTCAACAAAATGATGTCATTGAGTGCAAATATCGTCACATCCTTGACAATGCTCTGGTGCTTCTTCTCTCTACCTTTGTTCATTTTGCTTTTCAAGTAAAAGCTATTTTCAATACTGTTTATCTTATCAATATCACCCTACCCTTTGTCCTTTTGGATGTACTCCCTATCTATGAGCATCTTTATGATTCACCACCTAACTATTAGGATCTCTGCACTTTTTGTTTGCATGTGTTTTGTTCATCTCCCTCCTCTTAAGTGCACAAAATTCTCTTTGCGAGCAAGCAAGTGCATTATCCTGGGTATAGCATGGAGCTGCTAGTTATGAGTGCCCTGCAAGTTAACTCACATTAGTGATGATACTTATAATTTTATACTAATCTTTTTTGGTAATGATATTAATAGTATTTTCTCACTCTATATTACATGCATATGATGATGTTTATATATTGTGATGTCTATGGGTTTATGTAATGAGGATTAAAATCATGATGAGATCATGATAATGAGACTTATCATCTTTAAACACAGATCCTAAATATTCCTGATCATAGGTTGCTCGAGAAGGACATTGTGGTAACCGGACAGACCAATGTGCTATATACCTATCCATATGATGGTAGCTGGTCTCATAGCTATTTGTGTGGAGACACTATGAGATAGTATAGGTGCTCATTGGAGAATGATTTCATCGAATGATTTGCTCTCGGAATGCTATATAGTTGATGATACCTAATTGTTAGACAACTATTTCGTGGTCGCAGTTGTGTAACTAGTCCTTAGACTTGAGACACCAATGATGCTTTGTTTGAGTACTTTATTTTTTGATGTCGTACTTATAGGTCTGGTAGTTCCAGATCTATTACAATCAATTATTAGAAATGGTAGCCAATCATATGAAGGTAATTAGGTGTCAATAAAGGATCATCCACTCTCAGTACCATGGGAGGAATATCCATTGTGTTCTTACTCAAGCAAATTCTTGGCCAAAGTCAATTGAATTGAGAGAAAAGAAATTCTCTGGGAGAATCTGATTAGAATGAGACTAAGATGGATACTGTATAGGTCTGACTGCACCATGCTTAATATACGGTCTCTGGGATATTAGATAGATGAAGAACTACATGTACACAATAAATGAGAGCAAGAAGGTCAAATGGATTAGATCCCCCTGTACTGTCTGGGGACTATGGCATAGTGGCTTAGTATGTCTATAGTTGATGAGTTAAGTGAATTATTATGGAGATAATAATTCACTAAATCAGAAGGAGTTTTGAATCAGAAGGGTTTGACGGGTGCAACTCATGGAAGTCAGAAGGGATTTTGAGCGGTGCAACTCATGGCCAGCTCAGTATTAGGCCTAGAGGGTCACATATATAAGGTGGATGGCATGACGATAATAGAGGATTGAATATGAGTTATTCAATAAACTTCTGTCACTGGATAGTCATGCAGTCAAAGTGTTGTAAATGACAGTTTTGATTATCATCGGGAATAGTTCCTGATGATGACATCTGTCGTCGTTAGCACTTCGACTGATGTTAGTTGCCAGTCAAAGTCATGTTGACGGTGAGATCGACTGGCATTAATTCATGTTTACGGCATGATCGACAACCGTTAACATAATGGTTGACGGCTAGATAGTCTACCGTTAATATTGACGAGGAGATCAACTGACACTGACATTCATGTTGACGATGAGTTAGACTGTCGTCAACATATGTTAACATCGAATCAGTTGATGTTAAGATGGTCTTGACGTCACAATATATTGCCACCGACACAGGTATGATCCAATGTCCGATTTGGCCTTACACAAAATGCCTTGTACAAGCTATTCGTGTATGGGTGGGTGAGAGGCCCTCAATTTTGGGCAGAGGGTGCTCAGAAACCTCATGTGCTGGAGGTTTTGAGACGCTTCTTCCTCCTCCTCCTTCCCTTCTCTCCTCCCATGACCTCTTTTGTGAGAGAAAGGAGAGCAAAAAGGTGAGACCCTCTCAACTCTTGTTGTTGCTGTTGCTCTTGATGCGGCCCTGTTGCTGTCACACCTTGGAGGAGAATGAGGGGAGAACACTGACATGGAGGAGGTGTCGTCTTTGATCACCTCCATATGGATATTGCTAGAGAGGAGTTCGCGAGAGCTTCTTCTATTCGACATGCCAGGTTCTGCGCGTTAGAGGATCTACAAACTCCCTAGGTGAGAATGTCTCACCCTTGAACATCATCTCGATCAGATAATGAGGTGTTTGAGAATTGTTTCATTGCGCATTTGATGCCTCTATGACGATTCCTAGTAGGAGCACCATGGGAATCGCTATTATGATCATGTAGCTCGTCAGTTTCATATCTCTCCTCATGCCACCTTCTTTGAGGATGCTTCACTCTTTGCCTCTTCATCTTGGGATTCACCTCTACATATTTCAATTATATCTAATCCTGAACCTTCTTCATCCGACCATTATTCCAAGTTTTCCTCTTGAAGAGCCTTCTATCACTCCTTCTCTCTTGGCTCCCGAGCCTTTCTCCTCACCTCCTTGGCCTCCTATTGTTCATGTCTATAGTCATCATCCTCGCAATCCTAGAGATGTTCCTATACTGTTGGCTAATGATGTTGCTATCTCTCATCTCAACAGACTCCACCACTTATGCTCCATTTTACCTCTATGAATCCTCCATGCCATAATCCTTGCATATTCACCATCCTCTTGATCGCCTTAATCTTGTTTTCATTGACTGTTACTCTCCACGATTTTCTACATTTCTTGCAGCCCTTCACACCTATCAATACCCTTAGAGTGATCGCTAAACAATTCAGTTTCTAGAGTGGTGATATATAGGTGATGGCAGAGGAGCTTCAGACCGTTAGCAGACTAACACTTGGGATCTTGTTTCACTTCCTTCTGATGTTTCTCCCATCAACTACAAGTGGATTTAAGAGATCAAGACCAAGTTTGATGGTGGCATTAAGCTTTATAAGTTTTGGATTTTGGCACAAGATTTCACATAGGAGTGTGGAATTGATTGTGAGGAGATTTTTACTCTGGTAGTCAAAATGACTACTGTTTGTACTCTCATTACTGTATATTGAGATTGCTTGTGGCATTGATTGTGAGGAGATTTTTACTTGGTAGTCAAAATGACTACTGTTCGTACTCTCATTGCTATTGCAATTGCTTATTAATGACCTCTTTTTATTTAGTTAAATGTGAAGAATGTCTTTCTTCATGGTGACCTCTCAGAAGAAGTCCAAATGTAGTCTCTTCATGGTCTTTTTATATTGCCAATGCATTTCCGTTGTCTTTATAAGGCTCTTTATGGACTCAAACAAGCTCTTAGAGCATGGTTTGAGCGGTTCTGTTAGGTTGTTCTTAACGTTGGTTTTTGAAAAAGTGGAAGGATTATGCTTTCTTTGTCCGCATTTGTCCTTTTGGTCTAGTTCTTCTTCTCTATGTTGATGACATAATCATCACTAGAGATATATGTTGCTGATATTTGCCTCTTTAAGCCCCATCTCCATCAACAATTTGAGATGACGATTGGACTTTTGCCATATTTTCTTGGTTTTCAGGTGGCCCATTCCTCTCGTGATTATTTATTATCTCAACAGAAGTATATTAGCAATATTCTTCTGTACATTACTCTCTTTGATACTAACACCTCTGATACTTCTATGGAGATCCATTTGATGGTGTTCCCTTGGAAGATCATACACACTATCGATAGCTTGTCAAAGCTTTGGTGTATTTGACTATTTTTGCCTTGACATTGCTCCTACTATGCATGTCTTGAATTAGTTTGTCAATGCATCAAATTCCATCCACTTTGCTATTCTTTTGCATGTTCTTCAGTAAGCTCCATGCTTATTCGGATGTTGATTGGACTGGTGATCTTATAGATCGTCATTTTACCATCGACTTCTATGCTTTCATCTATTCGTCTCTTATTCTTGCAGAGTAAGAAGCACGTCATTATCTCGTTCTAGCACTAAGATGGAGTATCGTGCCATGACCGACACTTCTATTAGGATTATTAGGCTTCATTGACTTCTTCATGATTTTAGAATCCATCCTTCAACTCCCAAACCACTTTATTGTGTCAATCAGAATGCTCTTCAGAGGGTTAGCAATCCTATCTTCCATGAACAAACAAAAGCATATTGAGATTAATTGTTAATTTTTCTATCAACATTATCTCTTTGGCAAGAACTTATTGGCAAACAGATCTCGGTACCTGATCCCTCATGAGTTTGGGGGGGGGGGGTTTAGAGAATCTCCAATCTTATTAACATTGGCCCTTCTATAAAGCCTTATATATTATGTACAACCAGGAATAGAAAGTCCGGCTGATCTTGCCCTCCTTTGGCATTTATGTACTTAATTGTATAAATACTTGGAAATATAATAGGAGAAGTCATACTGTCCAATTTCTTCCTCATGCGTTCGCGACATCATGGGAACACTAAGGATAAATTCTTATGTTCTGTAATTGACTCTTCTGCATTAAAACACCAACCCACAGTTTTTTAATAAAAATGTTACATATACCCTTTTCTTCCTTCCCTTTGCAATTTACACGAAATACAAACCCCCCACTCGAAATCGTAATTAGAGTGGTTGGTGACTGCGTAGGACGCAACTCCCTCTTCCAATTCTGCCCCGTACATGATGACGAGAAAGGAGTTGCCTACTATCGTCAAATGGGATCAAATCAAAATTTTATGGAACGGTATGAATGTATAATATATCACACCAATTCGATCCAAACAAAATTTAAATCTAATAATAAAATTATTTTAAAAATAAATAATAGTAGATATATTGAATTGTATGGAGTATCAAAATTTTTTAGATATAAGACGGTATACATTCAAACTTCATCGATACATTGAGATCGAATTTGTCTTAGTAGCACGTTTTATGAAGATATATATATTATCTCATGATATGAGATATTATAATAATATCTCATGTTATGATTTAAGATGGGTGATATACTGTCGGTGTGTTTGTGTAGTGTTTCTCTTCGATCCACAATCATGGCCTCAGTAGAAGAGACAACGCAATCGCAGGGGTAAACAAGGAGACGTATGCCCGATGATACTAAGACCCCTGGAAGAGAGAAAAACTAGTGAAAATATATTCTTCTTGTATCATGCATGCACATGTGATAGTTACGTGGACTTTCTACCCCTTTTTTGATTTTCCAATGTCTACGTGTGGTATTTGAAACCTGGAGTTTAAGGTCAATCGCATGTCTTACATCATAATTAAGTTTAATTTAAAGGAAAATGATTTGATAACATCATTCTATAATTTATTTATTAGACATTATTTAAATAGTATAAAATTTAAAATATATATCATGTGATCTTTAAAATTTTGTGTTATATAAATAATATCAAATATGTGTCACCAAACTATTTCCCTAATTTGAACGTAGGATCACGATGTTATTGGGCCTTCGATAGGCCTTGAACTGAACCAATGGCCCATATCCGCATAGACGGAGACTGGCTGCAGTGGGGATGCCACTCCGAGAAGGTCAAATAGATCGGCGCACGCAAGCAGCCTGGGTCCTGGGACTGAGCACGCCTTCCGAACGCTAACCACAGCTTACACTTATTACTTGAGTGGTGACAACCTGTTCAGCAAGGACAAGCAAGATACGCTCAATCCATAACACTTGGAGAAACACTGGGATCACCTCTTCTTTCCACCCCCACACCGCTTTCAGCTGAAAAATCGATCAAGACGTTTTGAAAAGAAACGAGGAAAAGAGCAGGCAGACTCCTGCAGGCTTGGCATATCTGTCTCAAGCACTGACCAGTCTCAGTGAGATGGAGCCAGCCATTGTACTGTACTCCACCAACGTCAGCGAACGATATCGCAGAAGGTTCACCCTCCAGGCTTGCGACGGAAAGGTTCGACAGCTCCCGCCCGCGTGCCAAGCAGGCGCCAAACTTACGGAGAAAAATCTTCACTGGCCGCCCATCATTCCCCTCAAACTTTCTGACTTGTCTAGGTAAACTCCTCGCAGTACTGCAGCATGCTGGCTCGACATGGTGGCCGGCGTAGGGTGGACACGACACATGGCGCCCACCTCACCGAGGAAGAGCACACGGCTCGACAGAACCTCTCAGCGTACGTCCGAACCCCATCACGCCTCCACCGACACCACGGCCGGACCGGCTTGGCCGGGCGCTGACGTGCATGTGCCCTCCATATGCAGAGATGAATAACCGAAGTGGACAAGTACAAATACTGTAAAGAAAGTAGAAGAATAGCCTAGGTATCATTCCACCTGATCCCACACAGGAGATGATCAGCAAAGTCTCGAGCGAGAGCAATTAACGACAGCCATAGCCGAGGGGGCCGGCCGGAGAGCGCGCACACGCCGTCTGATTCCCGGTCTCTCCCTGCCATGATCGCAGCCATCATCGTCTCGGTGGACTTGCCGAAGACCCGCACCGTGTACCGGCGAGGGCAATGGATTGGAGGAGATCCGACCCAGTTCCCCACTGAACCGCTCTCGTTGATGTGTCAGCAGCGGCGGAGCTCGCCAGCACCCATCATGGCCGGCGCCCCGCCAACTTCACCTTTCCTTTTCGCAATGAGGAGGCCCCGGCCTCGGCCCGTGGCTTCGCTCCACTCGCTACCCCAGAGAGTTCTTATTGTGGGGTGGATGGCGCACAGCTATCGAAATCATTCGGCTGCCGTCCCCCCCTCGCTTTCATCTTGGTTCACAAACGCAACATTTCCAGAGTTAAAGGTGGCAAAGACGATCACCCCTTCTTTTCTCATTCCTTCACCGAGTCCTTCCTCCTGCGAACCCATAATTTCCCATTGCCAGGAAGTCGTTTCGTCGTGTGGGAAGATCGGGAGGGAGAGGTGAGCTCAGTAGCTAGCACAGTGCAGCGGCTAGCCACTGAGCGTTTCCCTCTGGTTTCAATCTAACGTGGGTCTCCATACCTTAGTGCGTTATACGCGGCTAAACTGAGCTGCATGATATCAGATATGTAAAGTAAGTACTCATCTAGCTAGAAGGGGAATTTGTCTTGTAGTGGCCAGTGCAAAAGATATAACGACGGAGATATATAGAGGGTTTAGTAAACAAAAGGAAGAAGCTAATGAAACTGGAGTTGGGGGGCATGGGTCTTCCAAATCCCCTGATTATTTGCCTCGCAGTGGCACGTAGACTATGAGAGAGCAATGATGGCCCGTATCCACACTCAAGGAGAAGATTTGTTCTCTCAAGTGTTGGGCCAACGAGGAGTATAGACCAAGGTGTACACCACCCTTCACCCCTCCCTCCACACCCCACCCCCGCAGTCCATTTATTCTGATTTGAACCCCGAGTTATACTTAGTGCACACCTTGGTGCGCACACCCTATGAGGGTGTGCCATGTCAAGGGATGGGGTATTATAATAATACCCCATCCCTTGATTTTTCAACCTTAAGGGTTGGTGGCACACTCTCGTTGGGTGTGCCCAACTTAGTGCACATCATAGGTTACACTAAGTATTTCTCTTTGGACCCCTCCTCACACCCCTCCCCGTCCTCCAGCTTTTTTGATTCAATAACAAGACACCAAGACCCTAACCAACATCAATATTTTTATACTACCTACAACAGGATAGTAACATATGTTGTTTTTTTTTTTTTTCCCAAAACACGTGGTTGTCTATTGAGAGAGAGAGAGAGAGAAGAGAGAGAGAGAGAGAGAGAGAGAGAGAGAAGAGAGGAGAGAGAGAGAGAGAGAGAGAGAGAGAGAGAGAGAGAGAGAGAGAGAGAGAGAGGAGAGAGAGAGAGAGAGAGAGAGAGAGAGAGGACGTTTTTTTGTAAAGATTGCGATTGAAAAATCTGAAAAGAAATATTTATTTCCCATTCGTCACATCAAAAGATTGGCCAGTGGATCAATAGGCACGGTCGGTTTAATAGGTTAGATAAATAGGTTTTAATTAGTCTAGGTTTATTTACCTTCTAATTTAGCAACTAAATGATATTTAATTGAGATAAAATTTTAAACATAAGTTAATTAAAAGATAATATAAATTATGATAATTTAATTTACTTTTAAATTATTTTTTTTCAAGTGAAAATTATCTTAAACATCATTAGATCGATTTAATCTTAATATCTATGCATCAACAATTTTTAATATTTATTTTTTAGAATCAATACATTTTTTTGATAATTATGATGACTTCAGATTTAATTTTATTTTTGAAATCAGATGTCGTTCCGTCGAGGTATGCATAATCTAAGTTGTGTCGAAATACCTCCAAAAAATCTAAATGATGTTTAATTGAGATAAAATTTCAAACATAAGATAATTAAGAGATGATATAAATTTTAGTATTTTAGTTTAAATTTTAATTAATTTTTTATCAATAAAAATTAGTCTAAAAATTATTAAGTTGATTTAATCTCAATATCTATGTATCAACAATTCCTGATATTTTTATTTTTAGAATCAGTATTTTTTTTTTTTGATAATTATACTGACTTCAGATTTAATTTTATTTCAAAATCAGGTGTCGTCTCGTTGAGGTGCGCATAATCAAAGTTGTGTCAGAATACATCCAAGAGGTCTAAATGATGTCTAATTGAGATAAAATTTTAAACACAAGCTAATTAAGAGATGATACAAATTATAATAGTTTTGGTTTAATTTTTTATATATTAATCAAGTCAGATAACTAAAAAAAATCAAACTAGTCATTTTCCCACCGTATCTTAACGATACAGTATTATACGGTAGCGTATCATATCACGGAGAATGCGAACAGTCGATTCGCGCGATGCGACGAACCATGCTATGGATGGGGTGCAGATCCCATCTTCTTTTCCAAACTTTCGACCTGTTTCCAATACAAATCTTATTTGTCATCTTTATCATTAAAATTGACAGTTAATTAATTAAGAGTGAAAAATAATTTCAAGAGTGATAATAAAACTAGATAATTATCACCCATAGTCATTTAAGTCTTAAGCCCTAAGTTTTTAATATTAAAGATAACAAATAAATGGATAAGAGCGAGAATAAATTATAAGAGCAGAATTTACATATTGCCCACCCCCCCCCCCCCCCCCCCCCCCGACAAGAGGAGGTTCGCAACCGCGCGCGACAAGAGGCTAACAAGTCTTCTCAAAAAAGGATGAGCTCTGATATTATACTTCTATCCAAGTTGCCAGCACCTGGATACTTCTATCCAAGTTGCCAACCCGGGTCGGGTCGCCCTTCCACTCGGGTTGGTGGAAAACGCGTGAACAGTAAGCAGAGCATGAAAACAACAATTGTGGAAATGGGCTCATGGGGGTTGAATCGGACGGGCCCAGCAGCTGTACTCAAATGAGATCCAATGATGCGCTTCGAACTCATGATTAGGTGGCCTGGGCCCACCAGCACCGTCCGCGAGCGGGGATGCATCCACGTCGGCTTGCCCATCCATCGCCACCTTTTGGCTGCGTCGGTTGGGGTTGCTACTATTTGAAACCTAAATTGGGCGATCAAATTGTATGGTGACGATCGAAAAATTGACATAATATGAGTTCTACTCAAGTCGATATCTAACAAGAACTAATAAATGTATGAATAAGCTATCGAAATATATAGGATTTCAATATTAATATTAAGTACGAAATATTAATTTGGATGTCTAATTTAATTATAATGGAAGATGATATTTATTTTCTCTTTTTTAGTCGTGACATTTAATTTTGGGTATCTAGGGAATGGAGTTAGTCACCTAAGCTGGATGCCACTAAACCGGCACCCTTTTTTTAATAAGGAAAACAACTTAACAAGGGATAAGTACAAGAATACTTTTCTCATGACAATCCAATTTCATATGCGTAGTCTCCTCTAAAAGTCTAAAGTGATATGGAAAGAGATTTGTTGAGTTTAAATGGTCATTTTTAAGAATAGTCCCATGGAGAGAGAATTAAACTATCTAATAAAGTTATCTTGAGAAATATTATATCTTGCAAGACCCGTCTTAATAAAGATCAATTGGATTGTAAGAAAGGAATTCTTAGTCAAGAGGACTTGACATGCATGACGCGTCTCGCTCTCTCCCTCTCTCACATTTAGCCAATAAAATTGTCTTTCTTGCAATCCACCTTATTCTTATCACAAGAGAGGCCCAGCAATAAGTATTTTTTGAGATATCTTTTTGCATAAGTTATGACATTTTTAGTTGCATGGATCAGCCCCATAACTTAATATGATATCAGCATTCTAACCTCCCGATAGAGATGACCCAAAAAACTTTTCAAATTTATCCAATTGCATACCTCTTATTAAAATTTGACATAACAAATCTTAGATGACAGAAAAGTCAAAAGTGTACATCACTTTTAGATAAATGACATTGTGGTGGTGTAGTTTAATTAGTCTGAAAATAAATGTGTATTTATAAGTAATATCCATTCCTCCCTTTTAAGAAGATTTTTTCCATGAAAAAAGAATAAAATCCTAAACAAAGATTGTGGAAAGATACCCACTTTTGGAAGTGAGAAAAGACCTCTAGGTTCTCACCTGCTCAAGGTTAAAAACCACTCATTTGCGGAAACCACACCACCTGTCTGCCCAACGGCATCGGTCTCCAGGCTAGCTCCCCGGTCGGAGTTGCATGCAGCTGCCTTCACAGGCCGGTAGTAACCAGAGCCTTACTCAGCCCCTTCCTCTAACCGCAGGCTAGAAGCGCCTCCCTGTGCGGCGGCTAATTCTCTCACCAGGATTCTCATTCTTGTCCGGTCTCCCTTCCACCGGGGACCAGGCACGGGCTCCGACTCCCCAGCCTTCACTACGCTTGCCTCTCCCCTCCTCGTATCATCCTTCTCCCCTCTCGATCTGGAGCATCCTTGCTAGCTTCAGTACCCCTTTCCACGTTCCCTCTGCCTCATCCAGAGACGGAAGGGCTGGAGGCCCTTACACGTCCTCCTCTCACCACCTCCCTTCCCCAGCATATGGAATCTTAACAACGTGGTTGCCATTTGTTTTGAGCAATGCCGGTGCATGAGTATGCTGTTCAGTATAATGAAATGACCGAACTTAATTTCTCACTTGTCAGCAGCAACGTGTGCTTGATATGCACGCCATGTTACGTGTATTTGGATCGGATGGGTTGCATGCATGGTTAGGAAAGGGACCAACAAAGAGACTTGTAAGAGACAGAAGGTAATATACATATATATAAGACATGGGAAGTATGGTTCTAGCTGTTCACAAAAGTGGCGTTGCAAGGCATGGAAATTTGCTCTCTATCCTTTTAGAAAAGCATCATTGCCATCACCGCTCACTTCTTTTATCATTCGTACTGACGTGTGTGCAAGTTTGGAAAAAAGCCAATATAAACAAAAAAAAGAGATCTAATGTGATAACAACTTTGTGGACATATGTTATGAGACCTAAGAGAATAGTACATAGGAGCAAATTCGTATGTGAGATTGGAAACAAGAAGGATGTGAAGATATACAAGTATTATTTTTTAAAAATTATTCATTAAAATACTAGTTTATTATCTCATTTGGTGAGAGTTAAATCTTTAACATTATTCTTAAAAAAATTTCAAAAAAACTTCCTTATCAATCGGTGGAATTGAACTTCAGATCTCTTTCTGATGTACGCGTATCACTAAATCAATTCTTGGTGTACATATAAAAGGTTCATATTAGAAAAAAGCCAATATCATACTCAGTCCACGTATGCCGGAAACGACTAGATAAAACATTCTCTTCATGTACATTTCCTAGAAAAGCTGAACTTTAGAACATATATATCTTCAGATGGTCAAATGTATTATAGGACAAAGTTTTTAATGTACCGGATGGTCTGAGATTAAGATATATGTTACTTCTTCCCAAGGATATTTGTCCGTAGGGACAATCTCCCTCTCATTCTGAGAAGGTGGAATCCTATATATATATATATATAAAGTTAAGATTCTTGGGAAGAGAAAGCTTGGAGTACTAAGCCAAATTGCTACTCATCATGAAGGTGGGTCATTTAGACGAGAAAATAAGATGTTACTAATTATATGACATTTGTCAACTTCTGCCATTGAAAGTGTCAGATGAAGTAGATTGGCCACTAAAACAAATGAGAAATGCTTGCTCCCGGCTAGCCGGGAGCAAAGCTGAGCTGGGGGGGGGGGGCTGTGCCCCCCCCCCACACGCGCGACGTGTGGAGGGGGCGGGCCCCCCAGCAAAATGATGTGATGTTTTTTTTTTTTTTTTTTCGTGTACATTATTTGTGTGCACAATAATATATTTGTGTGCACAAATATATCATTTGTGTGTACAAATTATAAAAAAAAAAAACGTCACATCATGCTGGGGGCCCGCCGCCCTCCACACGGCGCGTGCGTGGAGGGGCGCGGCCCCTCCAGCGCATGCTGCGCTCCCGGCTAGCCGGGAGCGTAGCATTGCTCAAAACAAATAGCCAAAGTTTGGTTTTTTAAAATTTGACCTTCGACCAAGCAGGATGGTGCCTGGTCCAAGATGACCATTAACTAAGCATTAACAGAATCTCTAATAAAACATAGAAGAAAAAACATTCATTACGAATGATGGCATATTGTAGTCCACTGCAAGGTCAATCTTCACACCCTACCGGAGTCTGGACAAAGCCTTTTTTAACTTTCATAAGTAAAACCCTAAAAAGATATCCATTAGCTGTTGTACTTTTGAGTCTTCACCATATCTACCTTCAAATACACAATGTGAACTCCACCCAAATTAACTTCTGCATCAGGCCCGTTGGAAAGACGAAGAGGCACACCAAGGCGAAAGGCACTTGCTAAGTCTGATTGTGGGTTCCTGAGATCTGTCTCTACACTGTCGTCTCTAAAGATTTAAAACCTTTTCTCCCCTCCTTGTGAGCCCTTTTTTAAGCAGCCTTTCCCTCCACGGCCAATGGTGTCGGCTCGCCGGTGGATCCTTTTCACATCCCTTTCTACCCAAAAATGATGGTTTCTTCTCCTCCCGTATCCCAATCCGTCCCTCTATTGTTTATCTTGTACTTAAAGTACACTCCCCCCTACCTACCTCTGATCCACACGTGTCCCCTTCCATACGTTTAATCATCCACATCACTGTTCTTTCCCTGGTCCGACCACAAGCTCGACCGGACGAACTCGCTGCATGTCTGTTCGATCGGCACCAGGGACACAAATCTCCGGCGAACAATTTGTCGGATTTAGATCCTATATTTCTCAGTCTGCTATGTAATGCAGTTTTTGAGATAGATTAAATAACCCAAGTTAGTAGAGATCAGAGATATACAATGTACCCAATTCGGTTTAGGAAATTGGTTTTCTAACTCCAATTTTGACACCAATTAATTAACTTGAAGCATACCATATCGATCCCCACTTGATAATAAGAGTAGAAGTTAGGAAGTTGTGGCGGCCGGCCGGATGTAAAGAGTCATAAGATGTTTAGGTACATAAAGGAGTGGATTGGTCTCTATAGGAAGCAATGGTTAATCCGGAATCTCCTAGTAACTATTCATAATATGTCACTTTCAAAACAAAATTGTACAAATATATTTAAAAAGGTCATCAAGTTAAAATATTCTTTTTTGGAAAAATTACTTTTGAGGTGTCAAGTTATAGCTGATTAAAGCCTTTAGATCACTAACCATTCTACATATATATATATAGAAGATTCAGATTCTAGCTAGAAGAATTTTATGGTGGCCATTACAGAAGGGCAGTAGTCCTTGATCTACAAGGTCAATCGTCTGCAATAACTCACGGTTAATTTCCTGGTCCCGACCGTCACAGCAAGTGATGGGCCGGTGAATTTGGAGTAGATGCAGCTCTGCTGGCCATCCAGAAGGTTATTATTTTGTCGGTTACGGAATATCGATCTCGAGATCAAATTCCCACCCATATGGAATTTGTTTATGTTTGTCTCTACACTGTACGGGGATGACGATGAGATTAAAGTGAAAGCAGACGTAATGTCATCGTTGGGGGTCATTATTATTAAACCCAAGAGGAAGACAAAGGCAGAATGAGGATTTTATGGGTTGAAACGACTACACACTATCCATTTTAGAATTGTATGCATAATTGCCTAGTACTAGATCAAGTCAACCGTGCTGTCTCATTAATTACTACTATTAGCTGTACATCATCTTTGTGGTACTTGTACCACATTTTGAACCCCCGGCCATGTAGTACTGATCATACGAGTCTTTGAGAGCTTCGAGCAGTCACTTGGAAAGGTCAGCTTCAGCTAGCGTCGCTTGTGTACGTATCCAGCTTCTAAACATAATCTACCGTAGATTTGCATTAAATTGCAGAACTAAGTCATCGAAATCTCCCAAAAAGTGATGTGGATCAACTCAGAATACTTCATGAATACTTTAGCCGAAGTGTGCCATTAGGATGCACATGATATTATATAAATTGATTCATGAAATATTGTATGCAAGTAAAATACATTGTCCTTTCTGCATATATGTAAGAAGGGCATGCAATTTGCCGATGCATGATTTCCTCCAACACCATATCTTTTGACATGACTTGGAAGAATACATCATCTATTCTGGGCCGCGGTACGAGACCCCGTCAACGAAAACTTCATTACACGTGGACGTGGTGAAAGGACAAAAGGAATGATCGAGGCCAGCTTGGAGGGGGGTGTCCACGGTGATAACATGTTGCTAGAGCCCATATAGCAATAAGCATCCGAAGATACAAATTATTTATAAACTTTCTTATGCATCATGTCTCTGCACCAGGCGACCCCCCTGGGAGTCCACACAACCTTGGGCAATAGGCTGTTTAAGGATTATGACCTGGTGTCATGCACTAACTTGAAATATCGTCATAGCCCGGTCCAAGGGCCCAGGAAATCCGAACGATATCTGTACGAGAGTTTATACGTTTCTGTGTTGAAAATTAATCGAAGTTGGGGCCAACCCAGCTTAAAGTATTAAACTTGTGCTTCGTTTGTATGTGTTACAGTAATCACGGCAAGTTGATACACTTGATATATCCCATCCTACTGATGTTGATCAGGAGTAATTAATTCGAGTGTGGAAGGCGTAATTAAAGCTGTACACGAGGATTAATGCATTTGGTTATTTAAGATTTAGCAGTTCGTCATTGTTAAGCATCAACAATATCATGACGTGAATTATTTTTATGTATATAGTCGTATTGAGCAGCGAAAACCTGGTTCTGATAAGCTGGAAGTCCTGCAGGAGACACCACGTCCGAACTGTACGTTCGATCGTATGTATCATGCATATTAAACCCAAACGCAATCCAACAGTGATTTTGTTCCTTTGTCCGAAGTATTCTGCCAAAGTAATGTCTCGATCAAGTGTTTGTTGACCATGGTTTTTCCTTCTTTCGTAACTTATAAAATTTCCCTTGAAAGGTAATTGGTTCGGATTAATTGCTGCAAGAGAAATGCGAACTACTTTTGAGAATTATTTTTTATTCGTCCACTCACAAAACCCTCATGTGTGAGGGCAGTCCGCCCTACACTCTGTATATATACGGATAGAAAAATTATCCATCAATACATGTAATCAGTATTTCTCTTGTTACAAACATAACTAATCTTTAGCTTCAAGAATCTACTGAAATTAAAAAAAAAAAACAAGAATTTTAATTTATGACATATTACAAAGTTGCTTGAATGCGAGAGCGCCTAACTAGTCTTAATTATCTTATGTTAACTTCTATTCTCCTTTAAACCCTAGTTCCAAGGTATTCTTCGTTAAAATTAACAAAACCCAAGAATATCTCATTATTTTACGTGCATCGATCGATCCAAGAGGCTTCAAGAATGATGGGATGTAAAACCAAAGAGAGAGAAACTCATCAGAGGTGATATATATGACAATCATGAATCATCCTTCTTCTCGATAACTCGACTCATGATTAACGAAGTAATCCTGCCCCAGGCTCGATTGCAGCACCATCTCTTCCCTCGAGCTTTGACATCGATCTGATCATCTTTTCTCTCCCAACAGCTGCCAGCCTGCAGCTTCCCATTGGTTAGGTTTTCACCGCCCATGATCCCCGCGAGGATTGTACAGTTTACAAAACAAGCCGCGACGGCACCCCGTACGTGCTCGATCGATACTGTTATCAGCTCTCCGGTGAGGTGGGCGGCCACGTCTGGCACCCACACGCACCGCCGGCCCAGGCCAACGCCTCCTCTCCTGGCCGTCAGCTTTCGATTGGGACTACGCGAGAAGGCCTCGCAACGGACATGTTGGTGTGGGTTTATCATTAGCAGTTCCTGTGGCCAGTTAGCTCGTAAAAGGAGAATAATAAAAGGAAGTGATGAGGAGAGAGAGACGGGAGAAGGGTGGGCGTGTGTGGGGGAGGCGAAAGGGGGAGATGGTGGGTAGAAGGACACAGGTGGGTTAAGCGGTGACGTCATTCACTGGGGGGAAGGATGGGGCAACCCCTTCATTCCCCAAACCACGCGCAATCGAAAGGCCTCTCTCACTCTCTTTTTATAGTTTGTCCTCGCCCCTTCACTCCTCTCCCCACAGGAGGTGGCCAGGAGAGAGAGAGAGAGGAAAGGAGGCGATCAGAAGGAAAGAATATAAACGTCCCTCCTTCGCGACTCCCTTCTCTTCTTCTCTCTTTTCCATCTAAGAAGGACCAGGAATTCACAGTGAGAGGCACAGGTGAGTCTTGGGTGCCTGCAAACTCGAGGTCTACTCATGCTCTTTCTTGCGCCCTTGTTGATGCTATGTGGGTTAACTAATTTTATAACGAATGATTCTGATATATTTGGGTTAACCTACACTTCCAGTAGTATACCGTCTTACACAGCGCTTGCATCATGTGTGCTGATGGTTTTAAGGATGTTTCCTTTTCCCTGGTTCTAGCATTTGATACATGAATTAATTAAGTTATCTTGATCGATCAACATAAGGAGATCGGCTTGCTACTTCTGCGGCTTCGGATAGGTTAGGGTTTCTCTGATAAGTTTTCTTTATTATATATCCATATACATCAATATTTTCCTCCTTGTTCGATCAAGATTTCTATGGCGATTGCTGTGGACAAGCTTCGCGTGGTTGGAATACTCACTGGTTGGAGTGTCGAAGTGAATCTGCTGTTCTGTTCATCAGTATCATCAACAAAATCCATATATATATACATATATATATGCTTTGCACGAAGAAGAGTCGACGTTTCATCAGTACATTCTTTCTAAATTGAGGAAAAGAGAAGTTTCAGTATTCAGCGAAGAAAGATGTGCTTTGCTTCTCAGTTCTCACTAACGAGAGTCCTGTTTCTTCACTCTTCAATGAATTGACTGCTGACATCTAAATTTCGGTTTCATGTGTGGATCCTCGGAAATTTAATGCTTTTTTAGTTTCTTCCCCCCATCAATTAGAAAAACTTGTGTTGTGATCTTTCTATCTCCCAGAGTTAGAATTTCTCTCGTGAAATAGGCCGTTAATGTGCTTGTCTGTCATCTTCGTGGCTGTGTGCTCTTCATCCACAGGCTGATCAGCTTTTGTTTCAAAAAGTTTTCGTTTCTGATCACCATGCCTGTAGTGAATTGTTTCACCGCATGCAGGCTGTGTACCCTGCCGGGCCGGGTTTCAAGGGGTGTTATCGTCCGTGCTGTCGGATGACACTTCAGAGACGTGCGGATTCCGCGCGACCTAGTTAGATGAGCTCTAGCTAGCACTCTTTTTGGTAACAAAATCTGTGTCTGTAAGCACAACCTTAAGTTGTACGATGACAAAGGCGCCTAAAGGCAGAGCCTCTCTCTCTCTCCATCATTCTCTCTCATTTGCCTGTCTTCCCTCTTTGTGTACATATACCACAGTTGTGGATCCTTCGGCATTTCAGCCGGATCTGTCTCTCAACTTATTGTCACACAGGCCATGTCTTCAAACATCCATACGTATAATTTCTTCCATCTCTCAGCCAGCTCCACTTGATCTTTCTACTCAACCCGTATCTTTCTGAAACTGTTCGTTTTGCTTTCCTTTCATTTCAATCTCTCCGAGCCCAATAAAACGTCCAGTCTCTATGTTACATCCACCTCTCCTTTCTTTTTTTTCTTGCTCGTCCTTATAGTGATGCAATATATCCCGTTACGATACCATCCACATCTCTCTCTCTCTCTCTCTCTCATCCTTGATCCAATATATCCTTGATGATATCGAACACAACACACACACACTCTCTCTCTCTCGTCCTTGATCCAATATATCCCGTGATGATATCGATCACATCACTCTCTCTCTCTCTCTCACGCCCTTGATCTATATCCCTTTATGATATCGGTCACAGCATTCTCTCCCTCTCTCTCTCTCGTTAACAACCTCCCTAATCGGATCCCTTCCTCTGTCTCTGTCTCTCGTATATCATATATATATAAGAAAGCACTTCTTCACCAGCAACGAAGAGTCTAGGGTTAGTTATGGAGGACGAGGAAGGCGGAGGGTTTCCAAAGTCGTGCTCAGAAAATCCTCGACATCACAGTTGCTTGCTTGCCTCCATTTTCTTTTTCCCGTTGGCAGGCCGATCCATCCAAGCAGAAACGGACGGCGATCTCTTCTCTTCCTCCCCTTTCGTCCTCACTTTTTCTTTTGAAGAAGAAGCGCATGCTCTCATCGCACTTGCGGACGTCACCTTCCCCGCGCTCATGCCTACCTTTTTATTTAGTCTCACTGCTTTGACTTGTCTCTCGCTCTGTCTCTGTTAGGAGCCTTCTCTCCTCTCTCCTCTCTCTCTCTCCTCTCTCCCCCCCCCCCCTCCCCCTTTTCTCTTCGTTTTATGCATCTTTCTTTCGCATTGTCTATTGTCGCATGTGGAAACTAAATTATGCCCCAAGGCTCCAGGTGGTACGTCTGAGTTCCCAGCTCTGTTTGTTCTATTCTATTGTCAAAAAAGAGTTCCCAGTTCTGTTTGTCGAGCATGACCAGTTATGGTTAAGTCGAGAAACATAATAGTTAATTTGATCTCTTAACCAGTTAACCTGTCCCCTGTGCGCTCATCCAGGCATCCAGATGTCTTTCGAAAGAGGGGGAACATCTTTGTTTATTCATGGAGGGCATAAGCTAAGGTAGCTGCAAGTGCTCTCCTGGCCAGGAACACCCAATACCACCTGCGTGGTCCTGTTGTACTTGATGCCTACGATTTTAGTGGCAAGGAGAAGAGGAGAGACATATCGATCCCCACTGGCTCCCATCATTTAATTTATTTTTCACTTGGTTCAGTTTATTCGTAAGTGAATAAGGTGGATCTGCACTAGGGCATGTTTTGTCTCGCCTGGGGATTTTTAATGTAGTTTGTGTAGCTAGTTTCAATGTCATATATAATGTATCTCCACCATTGGTGTGTAGTTTGCACCAATAGTGGAGTGCACCAAGTATTAGTCTATATGAGAAATATTATATTATATACAAAACTATGGTCATAACTCTAATTGAAAGCAATCATCTATATATGTTTTTTTTCCCATAGTGTAGGTCGGTTCTCTCTCTAACACATCATGGCCGCCCCTTTCTTTGAGCAGCAAACACATCCTTCTGCAAATTTAAAATGGATGCTAATAATCATGATAGTTATTTGAACTTTTCTTTTAGTCAATCAATTGGGGTTTGAGAGCTAGCTGTCTAATCTCATAGTTATTTGTACATTCTTAAAATTCGTATACCCTTTTCTTTTATGAATCGGACATCATTGTGCAAGAAGGCTTTATGTTTTCCCTTCGTCAATTATGTGGAGAGCTGCTCAATTTCGTACAGATTGTCTTTGTGACTCGTAAATTTTTTTTCTAGAAATTAAGTTGCAACTGTTGTGTGCTTTTCTTTGATGGAATATATGATCGACCTAAAAGTGTCTCTTCCACAGTGTGCAATTTCACGTCGCCTAATTACGTTCTATATCCTCGTTATTTGGTTGTTTGATTGATCGATCGTGTGCCTGCATTAGTAACTCTTTGATACGATTACTACAAGTGATCAGTGTTCGGCTATATTTCAATACGTCCAAAAGCCACATATGTTTGAACTATTTATTCTTGCAACAAATTCCATACATGACAAAAACTTATTAGATTAACATTCTTTTTTTAATGAGAAAGAAAATATTCTATTTCAATTTTCATTAATCATTCTACCTCTAATTCCCATTCTCTCCCTGTCGCTACTATCTTCCATATTCTTTTTCGTTTTTTTGCAATATATATACCCCGACCTATCTACCACACGTATATAACAGCACAAACAGCTAGACAAGAGTAAAGATAAAGAGAAAAAGAAAAAGAAAAGTAAATATATAGATATATATTTTGCGTGGTTCAACAGAGCCTACATAATTAATAAGGAAACTCTCTTCACCTAATTCTCTTCACTCCTTGTGGCTCGACATCTTGCAACATTAATTGATTGCAATAATCTTATAAATCGGAAGTACATACGTACGTGTTGAAAAATCCGTACTTCAATCGAATAAGGTACTAACTATATTCATTTACAACTAAACCCTATATATATTGAGCCATTTGCAAAGACCTCCAATGTTATATAAGTCATTAGTTAATTCTGTCGATTTGTGTACTAAACTATATATGTTAATTATATTGAGCAAGCATGCATCTGTCTTACTTCGTCCTGGACAGTACAACTTTTATATCCTGTTTCTACTCACCTATATATATATATTATGTATATAATATACCATTGCTTTAACTTCCTCTGGATATAAGCCATCATTCCCTTTTAGACTAGGGGAACACATTTTCAAGGAGAATGATTCCAGCCATTCCCCTCCCTAGACAGCATCATTGACATGCACAGTAATTGTTTCTTCAAACCAGCCGCATGGACCACTATGCATGCCGAGGCAAACCAGACCCTGCTTCCCACTTCGACCTCATCAAAAAAATTTGGCACACCTACCATCATCATTAGCTGTGTTTTCTCTCTCCCCCCCTTCACTTCCGGACTTGTTCTTAAGCATGTTTCTCTATTCAGGATGTGCATGCCTTCCCCACTGCAGTGCTAGCGATCCCATCCTATAGTAGATGCATGTAGTAGCTCCTGTTATGAACAACTGTTCTTTTTGCTGCTTCTTGGTTGTTTTCTTTCTCCTCTTCCCTCTGGGTTCTTGCTGTTTATCTATGATCGGCTTTGAACGATATGGTGCAACCTGTGGGCAATGAACTCGGTGCAGGCAATCGATGGACACGGCGGAATCGTGTGTTCCTCCGGGATTTAGATTCCACCCCACCGACGAGGAGCTCGTTGGCTATTACCTTAAGAAGAAGGTGGCTTCTGAGAAGATAGATCTCGACGTCATCAGAGACATAGACCTGTACAGGATCGAGCCATGGGATCTACAAGGTAATCCGGAAACTATATATGCACGATGTGGGCACGTCCGCATCGATCCTTCGTGCTCTTCGTTTCAATGTTTAAACCGTTCTAGCTGTTTTAGACTAGAGCACTGTAGACATGTTACGCTTATTTCTACTTCTGGGATTGCAAAGAGCGGTGCCGCATCGGTTACGAAGAGCAGACAGAGTGGTACTTCTTCAGCCACAAGGATAAGAAGTATCCCACAGGGACGAGGACGAACAGGGCGACGATGGCGGGGTTCTGGAAGGCAACCGGGCGGGACAAGGCCGTCTATGACAAGGGTCGACTCATTGGCATGAGGAAAACTCTCGTCTTCTACAAAGGAAGAGCCCCCAATGGGCAGAAGACTGACTGGATCATGCACGAGTACAGACTTGAATCTGAAGAAAACGCCCCTCCACAGGTAACCTTGCCAAGCTTTCTCTCTTTTCTCCCGAACACATGATAACCTAAAATAAAATACTCAAACAAGTTAGAAGAATTTCGTTTTGCCCAGCTTTTACAAACTTGGCCAGGATATAGTTTGAATTCATATGTCGTTATAGAGCTTTTGTACGTACCTGGGAAGATATATATATATACATGATCAAAGATGACTAGAAACACCGATAATAGGCACTCCATATAGCTTTCAGGGAATTTGCTCTCTGGGTAGGGGCGCTGCTGGATGATAACCTCAAGTAGGCCTAAGATCTACTACGTAAACAAAGAAATAAAGTGCGTCTCTCTTTCTGCGTCATGCAGCTAGCGGCTGCCAAGAGTGGGGGCTGTCTTTCCGGGTATATCCCTTTTCAGTTTTGCAGTATGAGGAGGGTCAGAAGGAATTTGGGAATAAGCCTACAGAGGACCAAAAAGTTCTTTTTCTCAAAACCGTATGCTGGACGGCTAATGATATTGGACCCTGGCAGTCTCTCAGTAAGATTTCGCCAGTAACTTGAGATAAAAATTTGGAGATCTTTTGTGTCCTTTAAGTTTGATACTTGGTCAAACCAAAGGGGACGGACAAATGATCCAACGGTAACAGTACGGAGGCTCTCACAGATGGTGTAGTAGTAGGATTACGGGGAAGGGGGGGGATCACACAAGAGAGAGAGAGAGAGGACAGATTCTAAACCACTCAGCAACTGATATCCTTCAACACCCCAAAGCACACCAACAACTTTCACTTCTCGAAGGTACAGCAGCATATAGTGTTCTCTATAACCTCGTAGCCCTTCTCGAACAAATTCTGTGCAGGAAGAAGGTTGGGTCGTCTGTCGCGCCTTCAAGAAGAGGACAGCCTACCAGACCAGAGCCGCCGATGTGTGGGAGTCTGCTGGCTACGTCGCCTATGACGAGCCCAGCGCGGTCAGCACCGTGGTCGACCCGGCCGACTACCGCTTTGCAAGACGGCCGCAAGACTGCTTCTGCAAGCAAGAAACCGAGCCGGACAGTCTCTCCTTCCTGCAGGCCAACCCATTCATGCAGCTCCCTCAGCTCGAGAGCCCCTCTGTACCCCTGCCCAAACGCCCCAGTTTGCTCTCTTTGGCGTCCGAATACGAAGAGGAAGAGTACGTGAGAGGCAGCAGCAGCAGCAGCAACAATGCCGAGAGGGTCACCGACTGGAGGGCCCTCGACAAGTTCGTGGCCTCCCAGCTGAGCCAAGAAGAAAGGTTTGATGGGGAGAGCGCCATCGATGTCGGGGTCCATGACGGCTCTGATATGGCAGCGCTGCTACTGCTCCAGAACGGAGCAGAGGGAAGCAAGCTGAATGAGTTCCTGGGCACAGGCTCCGAATGTGACATCGGCATATGCATATTTGAAAAATGACGACATGGAAAGAGAGGATCGAAGATAGATATACATGTCTTCCCCCTCCATTGCCTCTCTTCTAGGGTTCCTTCTTTAATAATATACCAAACATATATGAGTTTGGGTAAGTTGGGTTATCATGTGAAGAAAAAATGGGTGTACGTCTAAGGAAGGGTTAATCCTTCTATCATGTATCTTTTTTTTTTTTTTTTTTTTGATAACGAGGAAATCCCGCCCCGTGTGGCTTTGTGGACTCAAGGATTGGTGTTCGTGAACTCCAAGGTCAAGATTTGGCAGCTCCTACTTTCCGTATACCCGTATTGCCCTTACCCCACTTGACCAGAAAAACTCCGGATTTACACACCTCGAGAATTGCATGTAAATCAGGTAAATCCCCCCCCAGGAATCGAACTCGGGACCTCTTGCTTTTAAGCAAGAGTTCTAACCGATCGACCCAACCGGGGTCCTCTGTATCTTTCTTCTTATTTCCATCTGTGTGTGAATGCAAAAAATTATATATGGTCCCAAACTTAACGAGTTGGTTGTGGATGAAGGTTATACTCCATGGCTCATGATTTTATTTTTTTGGTAATTAAAAAATAAAATATATGATCTACTACTACTTTATATGGTAGTGCATATTGTTTTATGGTGTCGTATTTTTGTGCCACCTTTATTCTGCCATTAAAAATAACTATAACATCACTTTTTTTCTAACGAAAGTGCCTCCAAATGAGGACTATCAATAGGTCTGTGACACTTATTTTTCTAAATCGTAAAGTGGGGTGGCAACAAAAAGTATAACAAAATAACGTGTCTGTACGTATATTTTAACAATTGAAAATCCCAGGCTCCAGTCAGGTTTGTGAAATAGATCTGGCCTGGACGTGGTACGCCTCGTTTGGGATCAACCGGCTACAGTTTGGTTATACCAATTTGCCCAAATTAGTAAATTCATCATTTGATATGTTGGAGAAAATACCCAAAAAGTTTTTTAGAAAAAAAGGAAGAACGAAACACGTCCAAACACATTGGCTCTCGTTAATTGAAACATTTTGCCACGTCTTTTATTATTTCAATCAAGTGATCATCAAGTCGCATCTGTGAATTTGATTCACGACAATTTCATGTAACAATATTATTTCTTGCAGCAATATTATTTACTCGTTTACAAATTCCTGAAGAGCTACAGAGAGGAAAAGATGAGGTAACATTACAACAAATTGTGAACAGCAAGTACTGTTACACAAGGACGCGCAAGATTGCAAATTGTACACCCTTTCCTGGATTGTGCTCAGTCTGCAAACACATGGTGCTGCTTATGGGACGGAAAAGATTTAATGAGACGATGCCGTCCCGACAAGAAAAGCCTGTTCATGTTTGCAATCTTAAGCAATAATTCACAAATGGTCCAACAGATGGACGTAAAATTTCCGGATATTTCTTGTTTAGATCCACGTAATATTCTAAAACTTAAAACCAAGATCTAACTTGAAGGTACATGAAATTTCAGTGTCCTCAAAATGTATTGTCCCGTTTTGATTATGTGAAATTTCAGTGTCTTCAAGAGCTATTATCCCCGTTTGAGATTTTATTTTTTTTCTCAGAAAAAAAGCTCTTTTGAGAGAAGAGAAATGGGTGCCTTGTTTATATGAACACACATTTATTTTCACTATTTTTAATATAAAATTAAATTATACTTCTATACAACCCCCTAGTGAGGATAAAAATGTGCATTTTCATTACTTGCAATAAGAGACTAAACTATAGCACATGGCCTCTCGTTAGGATAAGGGCATTTTCAATGTGAGACTAAACTATAACACATGAACTCTCGTTTAATTTTCTATAGACGACACTAATAAAATTGTGTGAAATTTTAATGTGCCCCTAAAAAGATATTATTCCCTTTTCTCTTTTTCTGAGGAAAATAATTCTCTTAAAAGAAGAGGAGTTAATCTTACTTATAAATACGCACTTATTTTATCTACTTCTAATATGAGACTAACTATGCCTTAACTATGCCTCTACATAACCATTTTAAAATGCCACTAGTTGCATAATCTTTAAGATGCAGGTTTTGCACCTTAAATTCTCATTACTCCATACGAAATTGATGAGATTTGGAAAGCAAAAAAAAGTACTAAAAGATTTTAAAATCATGACGTGGGGTTGGCTTTCTGTGTGTGTGGGGTTGGGGGGGGGGGGTTGGTTGTTTCTTTCTGTCATGCAGAAGCAGCAATAAATTTGGGAGCTGCAAGAAACCAGATTGCTAACAGTGTGCAGCAAAATGTTACTCTTTTACAAAAGACCTTCTAGCTTAGTTTTTCCCACAAAAAAATGAATTTTGCTTCTGCTTATAATCATGCAGTCGGTGGTTTAAATAAAAAACTGGATATCTTATTGCACTCTGGGAAATCCTAATCTTTTCCAAAAAGGAAAAGTCTTTTATCTCCCATACATGAGTCGTGGACGTGACGGAGACGTGGCCGCCCCTTCTCCGGCCCGAAAAGAACAAGGGTAAGCCAATGGTCCAATATTCGCAAGGCCTTTTTAATAAGATATAAACACTTTATTTTTTCTTTCAAAAGAGATTTTTTTTTCCTTCAACCAATTATACATTCTAGGTCTAGATACTAGTGTGCAGGGTGTAAATAGCTGAGACCCTCCTCCAAATATACTCCTCACGAATCTTAGGATACATGTCCTCCTGAGTCACAGACTCGCTAGCAGAGGCTTTGGTACTGAATCTTGTTAATTAAGATTTGTTTCCTCTGTTTTCTAAGGAGTGATACTTGCCCCCAAACTCAGACCTGTCACATCCCTTTACTGCGTAGTAGATTGCCTTTTGTTATTGAATAAGGTCGCCCCAATAATCGCTCGAGGTACATATCCATGTAGTGTATGCACATCATGGTCAAACAAAATAATTTGGAAAATTTCAAGTATAATGATAGATCAACCACTTTCCATCCATTAAAAGCGTCTGATATTTATTTGCTTCTATGAATATTTTAAGCCTGCTGAGTCAAGACCGTACATAAAAGTTATATTCAATGCCCCCTAATGAAAATG
Organism: Colocasia esculenta; assembly: GCA_014218235.1. Taxonomy (NCBI): domain Eukaryota; kingdom Viridiplantae; phylum Streptophyta; class Magnoliopsida; order Alismatales; family Araceae; genus Colocasia; species Colocasia esculenta. The sequence continues at coordinate 1,091,261 of JACBKR010000945.1, forward strand.
TTCTGATATGGCCAAGGCAGTAGTTCATGTATGCTCACAAACAAATTTTTGGGACCAGTTACTCGCTCCCATAACAAAATTTGGGACAAATCTTGCACCTGGATACGTTACTTGCTCACACTCGACCTAGAGGCTACATTTTCATACATTTTACAACACTTTTCAATACCTGTCACACCATGAAAAAGTTGCATTTCCCTGCAAACTGGTTACGCTGAGAGAATAGCTAATCGATGACACCAGGTGCAAAATGTTAATACAAAGCCCCCTCCTCGACGTTTTGCAGAGGTGACGAAGCATCAGCCTGCACAATTCCTGCTGCTTCAATTGTCCTCCCTGTTTGGCATGGTAATGGATAAAGCAACCGCTTACGGAAAGGGGATCTGTCTTGAAATGACATTAGACAGATTCACATTTATGTAATTTACATAACGAAAAGAATCAATCTGAGAACATACCCTTATTTTATGTCCGCGGAGGGTACAGTTCCCACAATGCCACTGAGGTGTCCTCCGAAGCAGAAGCCAGTAACTTACAGTCTGCCGAAAATGATACTGCATTGCACTGGAAAGTACAGCTGAGTGTAATTTCAGTCCATCACAGGGAAAATAAAATGAAGCAGGCAAACTATGGGTTTAATAGCATCCAACATGTTTCATACAACTTGAACCATGCTTAAGAGAATGACAGTTGCAGACAAGAACCTGATAATGCTTTTCTGCTGGTAGCACCAGGTTGTCTAGTCAGACTAGCCGATTGTTTTGAGAAATTGATACATTGATAATATGTGGATAACCTACAGGGTCTAAACATGATATAGGATGTGCTTTTCAAGACTTCCTGTGAGATTTTTGGATGGTGTGAACCTCAGCTGTAGCCAAGGTTCGACGCATCGGGGAATCGGGGAGAATCGGGTTTTTCCTGATCCGTCACGATTCGCCAGAATCGGACCGAATCGCATGGGAATCGGGCGAATCGAGTTTCTCCTGATTCGATCCGATTCGGCCGAATCGGACCGATTCGATCCGATCCGGCAAACCATGGCTGTAGCAGTCTCTAAGAAATTTGTAGTGTATTCAAAAACTTAATAGCAAATTACTCTGATACTAAGTAGTGGAGGATCAAGCCCATTCTTCAGGCGAGACCTATTTAAAAGTAGTAATGTCTTATTTGGGCTCTTCTGCTCTTTATTTGGAAGAGATCATCTTAGAGAAGGTTGGAACAATGGGGAGGGATACAAAACATAAATAGATGTTGTTTGATGTCTCATGGTTTCACTTACGTAACCTCCTCTGCTCATTTGAAGGTGAACCCTTGATTTGGAGGATTTTTCACAATGTTACTTGCACATATTCAGCAAAACATCCTTTTAAAGGTACTAGTATGATGTAAATTAGTATAAAGTTGGAGAAGTTGCAATGCAGGTTTCCCAGATTTTGCACATGAAGGAATAGTCCATGGGTTGAAAGAAGATTCTGTTAGCACAGAGGATCACCCAGTTTCAGGGCATAGGACTTGATCTTATGTATGGTGACAGTAACCATTTATGAATGAATATGTCATGCCACTGTATGAACAGTTCATGGCGAAAAGAAAGATAGTGTACTTCACAACTTGAGAGTTGTGAGGTTAATGGAAAAACATGAGAGAGAATGGTAGGATCCAGCAAGGGATTGATTCTAGCACCTTCAGATCATGTCAGTGCATGTTGGCTATGAATATACCATTTTCCTTTCCAGAAAAATTTAGGCTTAATTGTAGTTATGGCCTTTTCCTTTGGCTTAGTTAATGAATTGAGGCTTCATTCATAAATGAAAATGATTTTTTCTAGAATGTAGCACCTCAATTGTAAACCATCTACTCAAGCAGATCTAAACAAACACTTTGAAAGCTGACTTTCTCCAATTTTGGTAGACAGAGAGGGCTTTCTTTCCCCTTAGATATGAAGCATCCCAAAATTATTGGCATAGGGGAAGCAAATGTGACTTTTTAAAAAAATAGCAATTAAAAGGAATCCCAGCCAATACCTTGGGTTATATAATCATGAACTGCTTAACGTTGTCAGGAATATAAAGAAGAGAAATGCTTGGTGTCCCCATGTGTAAGGGAGGGCCACGATTGGCCCGTCCTTGTGCCACGCGACACGCCCTGCCCAATGGCAGAGCGCTTTTGCAAGAGGGGACTGTTGTGCCATTTTTTTCTGGCTTCCTACTGTCGAAGGGGGGAACGGAATAGAAGGAAAAGATATATACGCACAGGAGAGAGAGATACCTGGAAGGCCGGCCTCACACCTCTCCTCCTCAGCCGTTGCCTGCAGGAGACAGGAAGAGAAGGGCGGGTCCCTGCTGAGGGCCCCCTGCCCGGCCGCCCTGGCCGCCCCGCCGCGTCCCGGCGCCTGGATCACCGCGGCCCACCCCCGCCGCGCCGTCGCCGTCGCCTGTCCGGCCGCCCCGCTGCCGCCCGGCCGCCCCGCTGCCGCCCTGCCGCCGCTGCCGCCCTGCCACCGCTGCCGCCCCGCCGCTGCGATGCCGCTGCCGCTGTCGCTGCCCCCCCGCCGTCGCGCTGCTGCTGCTGCGTGCCTGGGGTCCGCCGCCACCAAGTAAGAGACGAAGAGGAGGGGAGAGGCTGCGCCCCCCCTTCCTGCTCTGTTTCGCACAGAGCAATCCGGGAAGGTGCCCGGCTCAAACAGGGAAAGGGAAAATGTGAAGAAAATGAAAATACGAGGGTTAATCGTAATAAACCAATGTAAAATTGCGTAAAACCCTATTTTAATGTGCAGAGCTCCGGGGAGTGCGCCAAACCTTCCGCCAGGGCGTCTTTTGCCCAGGCACTATAAAAGGAGGGGGGCGCCCCAGGCTAAAGGGGGATTTTTGGAGTTGAAAATCAGAGCAAGGCTCTGGGAAAAGACTGCAAGGCGGTCTGGGAAAGGGTCTGCAAGGCAGCCCTAAAGAGTATCGTGCAAGGCACGATCCAATTTTCTCAAAGTCAAAGCATCCATTGGACTTCTTCTTATTGGGCCAATTTTCTTATTGGGCATGGTGCTTTCTTATTGGGCCAGAATTGTACTGTCTCGCAATTAATCAAGACATTTTGTGCTTATTGGGCCAATAATTAGCGAATTAACTTGTGTGATTTATCGGGCCCATTGGGCTATTTTTAATCATCCAATAATGCGTTATATGAATTTTTCATGTAATGTCACGTTTATTTAAAACGTAGCACTACGTAATTTCCTAGTCAAAATCAACCAAGTTTTCGACAAGTGTTAACGAAATATCTTCCAAATAATATTCTTTAATTTTCAATAACATAAAATCAACAAACAAGTTATGTCTCACATCAATTTTAACCCGCCTTAAGTCAATTCATGTTTAAAACAATTAAATAAATGAAAATGTTAAGCTAATTCCCCTTTAAATCAATCAAATAAATAAAAAAATGTAAATTAAATTCACATAATTTAAATGTAAATAAATAAATCACGAAAATGCTTAATAAATGAAATAATATTCTGAAAATACCAAAAAATAGAAAATACATTTAAAAAATCAATAAAAATGAAACAAATATCAAAAATTCAAAAAAATACATTGCATGTTCGCAACCTGTTCGTTTCATGTGCAATTCATTTCATTCAAATGTGAGTCATATTCTTTTGTTTCAACAAATTTGTCTGATGGTTAATCAAGGGTATTCAGTCTTTGTGCTGATATAATTAACACTAACCGCAGTTAGTGGGGGAGGTCAAATGAACTAAGCAAGACCATGTCCATATATAAATAAATATCCCAACAAATCAAATCCAAAGATAAATTTAAATTTTTAAAATGTTGAAAAATAATTCTCACAAAGATGGCGACTCCACTGGGGACCTCCCTTCCTTCATCTCTCCATCAGACAATACCCTAACAATAAGATGTACTCACATAATACCTTTTCTGTGCAGGTCTTGCAATGGCGGCTCTAGCGCACACTCCGGCGTGGTCTTCGGCCCACTTGTGGTCCAGGACCACATACGAAACGGCTACCTCACAACGCCCACCAGGTTTGGAGCTTTTCCCCCTGTGGTGGAATCTCCATACTTCCTGGGCGTGATACCGGCCGTCGTACCTACTGCTACCAAAGCTCAGGAAACAAGCAAGACAAAGGAGAAGCCTCAAGCTCAGGAGGCTGACTTGGTGCAAATGTTCACTACCTATGCCATCAACTTCACCGACACTCCAACCACGAAAAAACATAGAAAGCACAAGTGTGACAAGAAGCCCACAACCCGTGGCATTTCAGGCTCTGGAAAGACTGTCCGCATTGGCGAGCTCCGAATCCGCCTGGATGGCAGTGAGACCATGGTAATACCGGAACGGCATGTGGCTACCATTCCGGTAAGGAACAAATTCGGCATACTGCCTAAAGTGCGGCAGGATAAGCCGAGCTTTAAAGTGAAAGAAATAAGAAGCAATGGGCGAAGGCTGAGGCCCGAAACTTTAAACCTGACAAATCTGGCTTTAGGAAACACAAAGCTAATGTTACAAGAGAAGAAGTGTATAACCCATCTCGGGTTAAACAAATGTGGGTCACCAAAGAAGAAGCTGAGGAGCTCCGGAAAATAAGGGCCCTGGAATCCCTTATAGGGCGAAAGAATGCAGGAGGGGTCATGAAGCAAGACCCAGACATGTGGCAGAATTTCAGAAGAATGAAGGTCCACGAAAGACAAAGGGAGCCATCCCAAGAATCTCGGACTAAAGAGAGCACCCCTCCCCAACTGGTTCATCTGCAAAGAGGATATAAAAGGAAGGGGGTCATGAAGCAAGACCCAGACATGGGGCAGAATTTCACGCCTGAAGAGCACAAAAGGGATGGAAATATCCCTAGAATATCAGTTTTCCAGCGCCTGGGTCCTGTTGGACGCCTGAGGCAGAAGAAGCGGAGAACGGTGAAAATTACTGAAGAAGGCGTGCGAGTATACACTTGCTACGCTTCCAACATCAACTTGCTGGCTATCGCCGACCAGGTAGAAACTTCAAATACAGAGCAGCATCCCGCGACAGTTGGTCGCAGGAGGGAGCAAGCTCGGGCCTGGCTTGACCGGGTAAATACAGAGGGTGACCTACCACTTCCAAATGAAGGAGGCGCGGGGGTGACCGACATTGCCACAACTTCAAATCTCCCGTCAGACCAAAGTCGGCCTAACGAAGGATATAATGTCAGGGTATCTCCATCACTAAATTTGGAAACAGTAATGCTAGAAAACCAAAGGCTCAAGGCTATGTTAGAAGGCCTTATGCAACAGTTGGGCATGGCGCCCCCACAGCCACCACAGCCATCACTACCACCACAGTCGGTACAGCAGGTGGTGCAACCTCAGCAGCTCCAACAAGCAGCCCAGCCGATACCGCCTATAATGGCGCCCCAGCCTGGGACGCACAACAAGGGTACGCCCCGGGCAGAGTTCACAAATCCAAACTCAAGCCACGAAGAGAATCAGGAGGTACATGTTGCAGAACAGCGGCATGGGTTGCCACCATTAAATACTACATTTGAAGCAACGATGGTTTCCCAAAGGGCCATGATCGAGCAAATAATTGAAGCAAAAATGGCTGAGCAAGTGAGGGTTCCGCCACTTATGATTTGTATAGGGTACCCTACCCCGTACATCACCTCTTTAAAAAGCTCCCAGCAGAGCATCCAAAGGCACCAAAATTCTCAAATTCAATGGGGAGGGATCACCTCATGAGCATATAGCTCATTATATGAGCATCATGGGAGAATTGGCGACTGAGGAGTCCTACCTCTTGAGGTATTTCTCGATGTCCCTGACAGGGCCAGCATTTCAATGGTATGCCGACTGAAACCCAACTCGATAGTTGGTTGGGAAGACATGCAAAGAAAATTCTTTGAGCGGTTCAGGATGACAGAAAGGAGGTCACCTTGGCAGAACTCATATCTCTAAAGCAAAATAAAATGAGTCTGCTAGACTTTATCAAAAGATGGCGTGACATGAGCATGAAATGTGAGCAACCCCGCCGGCACATGAAGATGCAGTGAAGCTTGCCAAAGGAGTCTGAAGCCAGAAATCAAGGAAAAGCTCTTAGGAGCTAATATCCGGACATTCGAACACCTCAACAATACAGTGGCAGAGATTGAAATCTTTTTTGCAGAAAATCCAACCACAGTGTTTGGAAAAGGCAAACCACCAAAGACAAGGCTCGGGGTCGCGAGAAGTGAATGCTGTGGACTTTTCATCGGCGCTCGGCAAAAAGGGGGGCAAGGGTGAGGCATCCGCTCCCCCAAACACCAAGAAAAATGAAAAAATGTCAGCACTTTCGTTGGGTGAGAGACTCAGTGCTCCCTATTCATTTACAAGGGAGCACACCAGAGAATTGCTTGACATATGCCTTCAGGAGAGTCTAATTACTCTCCCAGAGCCGAAACGCCCAGAAGAAGCCACAATGGTAGACAAGCCCAATTATTGTGCATATCACCGCATGCTGGGTCATACTTTAGAAAATTGTTATCTGTTCAAAAATCGGGCAGAAAAGTTGATCCAAGCCGGAATAATTGATATGGCCGAACACCTGGTGAATCCACCCCAACCACATCAGCAGCCGAAGCTTACATTCACGGCAAATGTGATTCATGCCGTAGTTCAAGCAGAAGAGGCACAAGTTGAGCAGTTGACAAAGCTCCTTGGATTTGCCGCATATCAACAACTGCCAGATGATATGGTAGAAAAGGGCTATTCTTGCAACATTCCATGACCAACAGGAAGAAACGGGCTGGTCCAGGTAAATGCCAAGAAGAGGTCAGTCCCTAAAAAGTCTCAAAGAAAGCAACAGCCCAGAAGCTGTATCCCGGTGGCGCTGCCCCGCAATGGGATAGCAAAAGACAAGACTTGCAAGAACTGATAGTCTTGCGGAAGAGAATCAGAAATCAAAAAAGGAATGAAAAGAGGAAATTGAAGAAAGAATCAACAGCCTGCGAAACCTCTACAGTAAATGGAGTCAATGGCCCCCTCAAAAGGCTCCAAGGGTTGATTGACGAACTTGAAGAATATCAACAGATGGCACCAACTAAAGCAATCCCCTTGGAAAAATACATACCATGGGAAGAACTGGAGCGTAAAATGCGCTTGAAGAAATGGCTCATCGAGCTGCGAGAGCATATGCAAGAACATGGGGATGCCCTCTCCTCTGTCGGTGAAAATGAAATGTTTTGGGGAACTGACTGCACTGTTGAAGACTTAGTCGAAAAAGTGCAGACATTCTCATGCAATATGACCTATGTGTTTACCTCTCAGCCGGGGGAACAATCCAAATCAGGGATCCGCTGTGTGCCCCCTGAAGCCAGAAAGCCATTCAAACTTACCAAAGAAACAAGCCACCCCAGAAGGTTATATACTTCAGAGGGGAAAGTCAGGGCCCGTCCCTGTACCTCAAACTAAAGGTGATGATATCTTCCCGTCATCCGATGAAGAGGAGGAAGATCTTGTTGTTGAAGATGGTATGCCAATTCCCACAATGGCGGCAAATGAAGGACCCTCTCAGGTGTCAACTAAAGAGAAGATAGAAGAGTTGGTACCTCTCGTAACTGAGAAGCTCTCTCTAGAAAAAGAACGAGAAGAGGGGATAAGTGGCGACGTCGCAATTCCCCTCCCATCACAAGCACCTAAAGGTTTGGCAAGAGTAATGCCCTCCTTTGAAAAATCCAAGGATAGAGCTAACCGAAAGGTTCTCCAAGCATTGGGGAGGTTTCCGACCAACCTTAGTATTTGGGATGCCTTAGCATTGAGCAAAGAATTGCGTGAGGCGTTCATTGCAGCGTTGCAGGAACCGGAAGTCTATGAGGCCCATGTGGCAGAAATGAAAGAAGATACATATGAAGCATTAACGGCTTCTGTGACCTTCACAGAAGATGATATGTTGCTACCCTCTCCCTGTCACAATAGGCCTTTATACATGAGGGGGGAGATAAATGGACGAGAATTAGATCGTATTCTGGTCGATGCCGGTTCCGCAGCGAACATTATCCCGTTAAAAACGTTTCACAATCTGTTCCTTACCCCTTATTTACATAAGGTGGAAGGAGTCAAGATAGCGGGATTCAATCAGAACTCTGAAGAAGCCTTGGGGCGCGTGGATGTGGACCTAGCCCTAGGCGATTTTGTAACAAAGGTTGTATTCTATGTGGTTGACACTAATACTTCCTTCAAAGCCCTCTTGGGGCGACCATGGCTACACAAAACTTGTGGTGCCATCGACTCTCCATCAATGCTTGAAATACACAAAAGAAGGCGAGCAGCATCGGGTCTTTGCAGACCTAGAACCATTTAAAGTATATGAATGCCACCTGGCTGACGCCGGACTATACTTTAAGGGGCGACTGATCCCCCTAAGAAGCGAGATAAAGGCAAACAGATTGCGGGGACCTCCTCGAAGAGCAGCGGCAAAATAAGAGTCAATAAAGAAAGGGTGGCAGCGCTCATGCAAATCCAACAGTCGGGGGATGTAAGTCAAAAACCCCTCCAACTTCAAAGGCCTATCGTCAGGTTAGAGGCTAACACTGTCAGCCGGTTGATAGAGGCCGGAATACCGCTGCCACAAGATCATACACAAGTGACAGTTGGACATGAAATATATACAGTTGAGCCAATAAAGTTCTTCATAGCTCACCATAAAGATGGTAGACCGATTGTGTTCTACAAAGGAGAGCCAACACCAAGCAGCCTCCACAAGATGACTTCGGTCGAAGACATGCCATGTCCGAGTCCCAAGAAATGATCGGAGAACTTGAAGATATGCCACAATACATCAAAGATATGTGCCAAAAACAAAATATCCCTCAGACCCAGAATAGTCTGAGGGTAAAATGTTTCAAGAACTGTGGTACCCTACAAATGTCAGGGGGCAACCGCCCTTCTCCCACAACGACCGAAGAGGTCTCGGGTGGGAGACGCGTGAAGACCCTAGGTGCATTATGCAGTGAACATGGTCAGCATAACCCTGCTCCCATGAGCATGGGAATTGAAGAGCAAAGGGGGCAGAGCCCCATGGAAGATGAAAATGAAAATGTCCCTTGTCAAGAGCAAGAATGGGAAGTGTACGTGACTAACACAGACGACGAAGAGGACTTCGTCGATTTAGAGCCTGCGCCCCGAGAATTGGAAGATGGTGGGCAGGCCACTGTGGATGAACTTTTGGAAATAAATCTGGGGGCACCAGACGATCCTCGTCCGGTGTCATCAGTGCATTGTTAAATGATGAAGAAAGACAAGCATATAAACAACTACTCTTAGAGTTCAAAGATTGTTTTGCTTGGTCTTATAAAGAAATGCCGGGTCTGGACCCGTCTGTGGCCGAGCATGAATGGCTATTTTGCCAGAAGCCAAGCCTGTGAAACAAACTCAAAGAAGAATGCATCCAGAGCTGGAAAAGAAAGTTGTGGATGAGGTCAACAAAATTTTGGATGTCGATTTCATCGAAGACTGCATGTATCCAATATGGCTGGCCAATATAGTGCCGGTAAAAAAGAAGAATGGGCAGGTGCGGGTCTGCATTGACTTCCGGATCTAAACAAAGCATGCCCGAAGATGACTTCCCTCTGCCCATAACCGAAACAATGGTGGATGTCACCACGGGACATGAATATGTCTTTCATGGATGGAAGCTCGGGGTACAACCAAATTCGGATGGCCGACAAAGACAAAAATCACACGGCCTTCCGATCGCCTAAAGGCATATTCAATTACAAAAGAATGCCCTTTGGCCTGAAAAATGCAGGCGCCACCTACCAAAGGGCCATGACCAAGATATTTGATGAAATGCTCCATAACTTGGTCGAATGCTATGTCGACGACCTAGTCGTCAAGTCGGAAAAGAAAGAAAATCATGTAGAAGACTTGCGCAGGGTCTTCGAAAGGCTCCGCCAATACAAGCTGAAAATGAACCCTATGAAATGTGCCTTCGGCGTGTCAAGTGGAAAATTTCTCGGGTTCATTGTTCGCTACCCCGGGGCATTGAAATAGATCCCGATAAAATCAAGGCCATTAGAGAATTGCCTTCCCCTAAGACACTCACCGAGCTACGCTCCCTCCAGGGTCGTTTGGCTTACATCAGAAGATTCATATCCAACTTGTCAGGAAGATGCCAACCTTTCTGTAAATTGACAAAGAAAGGAGCCCCATTTATTTGGGATGAAGAATGTCAAAACGCCTTGAACAGAATCAAAGCAGCCCGCCCGTGCTGGGGGCACCCATTAAGGGGAAACCTCTAATTCTATACATTGCGGCTATGGATGCTTCACTGGGGGCATTACTTGCTCAAGAAAATGAAGAAGGCAAGGAACAACCCCTCTATTATCTCAGTCGGATGCTAGTCGGACCAGAGCACCGATATGCACCAATGGAAAAGTTATGCTTGGCATTGGTTTTTGCCGTTAAAAAGTTAAGGCATTATTTGCTGGCGCACAAAGTTCAACTCATCTCTAGATGTGATCCTCTCAAGTTCTTACTCAAGCAGCCGGTCCTGTCAGGGAGGTTGGGAAATGGGCACTATTGCTTATGGAGTTTTATCTCCTTTGTGCCACAAAAAGCAATTAAAGGACAGGGAATGGCAGAGTTCTTGGCCGCCCATCCGGTGCCAGAAAACTCCCCCCTAAATACAGAATTGGTTGACGAGGAGGTGCTCCCCTCTCAAGAAACTTATGAGGCCCAAGAAGCACAAATTGAATACTGGCAGCTATACTTTGATGGGGCCGCGCGAGCTTCTCTGAAGGCTGATGGCACATCGACAAATGTGGCAGGGGCAGGAATTGTCCTGGTAACCCGGAAAAAGGGATATTGCACTATTCGTGTGCTCTTATGGAATCCCTCACAAATAATGAAGCAGAATATGAAGCCCTCATAGTTGGCTTGGAAATCGCCCTAGAAATGGGCATAAGATGCATTGAAGTGTTTTGCGATTCACTGTTAGTCGTCAGACAAATGTTGGGCATTTTTGAAGTCCGAAAAGAATTGAAAGCCTACTTCGAAGCAGCTACAAGACTCAGCGACATGTTCTATCACTTCAAAATAGAGCATGTTAGAAGAAGTCAAAATTCACAAGCTGATGCATTGGCCAAGCTCGCATCCGCTCTCAAACTCCCTCCTGAAGGTGAACTGGCGATTACCATAAGAAACAGAAGACTGCTTCCGAGCACCCTAAATCGCCATGATGGTCTGACGACCTTTGAGGCGAATACATTGGAAGAAAATCAAGGCCAAGAAGAAGATGATTGGCGCGTTCCTATCATCAAAATAAAAATGGTTGGCTACCAGATAAGGGGGGAGCGAGTGCAACTGTTGCGAAGAGCCGCTTCTTACAAGCTGATAAATGATACATTATACAAGTTTACACCCGAAAAAGATAAATCCCTACTGTTGAGATGCCTATCTCCGAAAGAAGCCAAGATGATCATGCGGGAGGTACACGCAGGACTGTGCGGAGCCCACCAATCTGGCCCAAAAATGAAAATCAATATACAAAGCAAAGGCTTTTACTGGCCAACAATGTTTGCAGACTGCGAGCGATTCGCTCGAGCCTGCCCCCAATGCCAAGCCTATGGGCCCGTGCCAAGAAAACCACCAAGCAAGCTCCATCCAACAACACCAACATGGCCATTGCTGAATGGGGAATGGACATAGTGGGTCCCCTCCCTACATCATCCAAGGGTATAAATACATTCTGGCTGCCACAGATTATTTCTCAAGATGGGCTGAGGCTGTACCTCTAAAGAAACTACCGGAGAAGCAGTGGCTCGCTTTGTCCGACATCATATCATATACCGGTTCGGTGTTCCGAGTCGGATCATGTCTGACAATGGCACTCCATTCAAAAATCAGACAATAAACAAATTGATAGCAAAATTCCACATCGAATGGAGGACGTCAACGGTCTACTATCCTCAAGCCAACGGTTAGCCGAAGCCTTCAATAAAACCTTATGCAAGCTCATGGTCAAATTGGTAAATGGTCGAAAGCGCGATTGGGACGAAAAAATGCATGAAGCTTTATGGGCCTATCGCACCATCTACAAAACTCCCACAGGATGTTCACCCTTTTCCCTTGTTTATGGGACTGAAGCAGTCATTCCTGTGGAAATTGAGCTCTCATCCTATAGAGTAGCTCTCCATTATGGTCTGCCCACTGATGAGGGGACCGAAATAGAAAGACGGCTTGAAGAGTTGTCAAATTTGGAAGGAAAACGCTTGGTCGCATACCAACGTCTTCGAAACTATCAGGCACGGATGTCCCGCGCTTTTGACAAGCTCGTGAAAGAAAGAGCTTTTAAAAAGGGAGACTTAGTCATGGTCAACAAAAGGACGTCATGGCCTCTCGACCCAAGAATAAATTCATACCCAATTGGCTCGGTCCATTTGTGGTTGACAAAGTATTTGAAGGTGGCGCCTACACGGTAGTCGACCAAGAAGGAAATGTGATGTTCCCGCCCCTAAATGGCAGACACATGAAGCTGTACCATACTCCTGAGTGTGAGTACGTCTACACAAATGTAACAGGTGGATCCGACTTGGTACATACTGAAGATATGGAAAAGATCCGGTTACAAGATCTCAATAAAAAAAAAGGAAGAAGGAGGGGCTTAAAAACGAGGTGCCCCGGCAGACTCGATTCATTATTCCTCCAGGATGAATCGAGGGTAAAAGGCCTAAAACCCAGCTGAGGTGAAAACCCGAAAGGGCGCCTCGGGCAAAATCGGGAAACCCCGCTGCATGAAAACCCGAAAGGGCGTGCAGGCAAAAGCAAGAGGGGGCCAGCCATGGTGAAAACCCGAAGGGCGCCATGACTGGTAATATGAAAAAAATGGGGATACTCTCTCGACCTTTCCTGGAGCGAGATCGAGCTATCCCGCATTCCTTATAAGAGGGAGGACGCAAGAGTTGTCAATGACGAAACAACCCCTAAATTCATTCAAATGAATAATCAAATAAGGGGGCTATAACCGAGACAACGATGATTGTGTCTTCCCGCCCTTATAAGAAATGTGGGAAGTTCGAACTCTGCTCGGAGAAAGAGAGAGAGGGAGAACCCAACCAAAAAAAAAGAAGATACTCACTCCAAAAAAAGAGAGAGAAAGTCAAATCCCGAGCTTCTTTGGCTAACAAGCCGTCAAGGCCAGTCAAAAAGCTCAAAATCCAGACCTCTTGGCTAACAAGCCGTCCAGGCCAGTCAAAGGTTGAAATCCATGTCTTTTGGCTAACAAGTCGTCAAGACCAGTCAAAAGTCAAGTCCCGAGCTTCTTTGGCTAACAAGCCGTCAAGGCCAGTCAAAAAGCTCAAAATCCAGACCTCTTGGCTAACAAGCCGTCCAGGCCAGTCAAGGTTGAAATCCATGTCTTTGGCTAACAAGTCGTCAAGACCAGTCAAAAGTCAACCCCGAGCTCCTTTGGCTAACAAGCCGTCAAGGCCAGTCAAAAAGCTCAAAATCCAGACCTCTTGGCTAACAAGCCGTCCAGGCCAGTCAAAGGTTGAAATCCATGTCTTTTGGCTAACATCGTCAAGACCAGTCGAAGTCAATCCCGAGCTTCTTTGGCTAACAAGCCGTCAAGGCCAGTCAAAAAGCTCAAAATCCAGACCTCTTGGCTAACAAGCCGTCCAGCCAGTCAAAGTTGAAATCCATGTCTTTTGGCTAACAAGTCGTCAAGACCAGTCAAAAGTCAAGTCCCGAGCTTCTTTGGCTAACAAGCCGTCAAGGCCAGTCAAAACTCAAAATCCAGACCTCTTGGCTAACAAGCCGTCCAGGCCAGTCAAAGGTTGAAATCCATGTCTTTTGGCTAACAAGTCGTCAAGACCAGTCAAAAGTCAGCCCCGAGCTCCTTTGGCTAACAAGCCGTCAAGGCCAGTCAAAAAGCTCAAATCGACCTCTTGGCTAACAAGCCGTCCAGGCCAGTCAAAGGTTGAAATCCATGTCTTTTGGCTAACAAGTCGTCAAGACCAGTCAAAAGTCAAGCCCTGAGCTTCTTTGGCTAACAGCCGCCAGGCCAGTCAAAAAGCTCGAAATCCAAACCTCTTGGCTAACAAGCCGTCCAGGCCAGTCAAAGGTTGAAATCCATGTCTTTTGGCTAACAAGTCGTCAAGACCAGTCAAAAGTCAAGCCCCGAGCTTCTTTGGCTAACAAGCCGCCAAGGCCAGTCAAAAAAGCTCGAAATCCAAACCTCTTGGCTAACAAGCCGTTCAGGCCAGTCAAAGGTTGAAATCCATGTCTTTTGGCTAACAAGTCGTCAAGACCAGTCAAAAGTCAAGCCCCGAGCTCCTTTGGCTAACAAGCCGTCAAGGCCAGTCAAAAAGCTCAAAGTCCAGACCTCTTGGCTAACAAGCCGTCCAGGCCAGTCAAAAGTTGAAATCCATGTCTTTTGGCTAAGTCGACAAGACCGGTCAAAAGTCAAATCACGAGCCCCAGAGGAGCCTCAATCCTCTAAGCACATTTATGGCTCTCAGGGAAGCCTCTAATTCCCTACCATTCATAACTCAAACTCTCAACCCACGGCTCTCAGGGAAGCCTTTAATTCCCTACCGTACATAAATCCAAGCTCTAAATCCATGGCCCTTAGGGAAGCCTTTAATTCTCTACCGACTATAAGCCCAAGCTTCTGGCCAATACACCATCAGGGTTGGCCGACCCAGTGAAAATCCAAATCCAAATTCTTACGCCCTCAGGGAAGCCTTTAATTCCTCACAAAAAAAAAGAAAAAAATAGAATAAATAGGGGCTAAAAAGGAGTGCCCCGACGGACTTGGTCTACCACGTCATCGTGACGGATCAAGGGTAAAAAGGTCCTAAACCCAGCTGAGGTGAAAACCCGAAAGGGCGCCTCAGGCAAAAATGGGTAACCCCTCAACACACGAAAACCTGCAAAGGCGTGTCGGAAAAAGCTAAAGGGGGCCAATCGTGGCGAAAACCCGAAAGGGCGCTAGGATTGGTAATGTGAAAAAAAAAATCAAAATCAAAAAAATCAAAATTATAAGTCTGAGGGAGCTTTAATTCCCTCACCCAAAGCACGGCATTGGAGAAGCCTCAATTCTCTGATACAAACATGTTGTGGCCCCGGAGGAGCCCTAATCCTCTGAATCAAACAACTCATGGCTTTTGGGGGGAAGCCCTAAAGCCCCTGTTATCAACACACACTGTTGGCAAGATGTCAAAAAAATATGATGTATATAGTGAATAAAGGTCTCAATCCCAAGACAGGCCCCGGGATAGCCCAAGAAGGAGGAAGTAAATAAGGTCCAGTACATGTACTAATGCAAAAAAAAAAAAAACAAACAAAACAAGTCTCCCGAGCAAGTCTATGTCTCAGCAGCACTAGCCCTCAAGGAGTCAACCTCGACCTCTAAGGTGGCAAGGGCAGCCTGGAGCCTGCTCTGCTCCATCTCCAAAGAAGATAGTCTCGCGGCGCCACGTCTACAGAACGCCGCATGTCCTCAGCAGCTGATTGGTCCAGGTAATGGGCCAGTATACGCAAAAGGGATGCACGAGCTGATTGTTCCTTCTGCGTAGAGAGAAGAGATGCATGCTCGTCCCGCACCAGGGAAATCTGACTAGCAGCACTTATAGCCTCGCCACGAAGGGTGACCAGTCGGGCCTCCAAAATCTCGAGAGTCTGTGAGGATCGCTCCAACCCTATGCATCCAAAGCGCAGAAGTTAAACCCACTTCAAGTAAAGAACAAAAGGAAACATTCAAGAGATAAGCAATAAAGAAGGGACCTGAAGCAGCCCAAGATGGGTGTGAAGACACCTCCTCGGTGTCGGAAATACCTCCCATGGCGCTGGAAAGCTGTTGAGTTTCACCCGACAGGGGCTCAGTATTTTCACCATGGTCGTCGGGAATCGCACAAGTCTCCAACGAGCCAGGTTCATTAGCATCCGACGGCTTCTCTACATCTGAAAGAACATGTGTGCAAAAGGCTAAGATCATGACGAAGACTCCTGACAAGCTGGAGATGAAAGAAAATGTATACCTAAAAGGTACCCAGCAGGGCTGGCGGCGGCGTTTGCCTCTGTAGTCACCATTGGGAAGTCTAAGGCGGTAAGCTGTGGGGCATCCTGGCTGATCGTGGCTGTGAAAAAAGGGCGCTGTTATAAGAAGACACGCACCAAAAAGAGTTGCCATATGGATGAAATCCAGAAGAATGTTGTGGATACCTAGTTCAGAACAAAGGGACAAAGCTGATCAGAAGTCTCCGTATCGTGGCAGGTCATAGGAAGACCCGATAGAGGAGCTGCAAAAAAAAAAAAAACAACAACAACAACATGTGCAAATGTAATGGAAGAGGAAAATTGAAAGAAAACCCAAAAGCGGGCAGCAAGCAATGAAAGCCAAAATACCTGTGATATGGGGGAAGTGGCACCAGTTGTGGCCAACCCAACAGTGCCTACAATGGCTAAAGGTACTTCTTGGTCTACGGAGGGTGGAGGATCTTGCATCATCTCCATCAAGTCGTCAAAAGGGATGCCTGAAAGAAGAAAACATGGTTACATAAGGTGTTGAATAAATCAGTGACTGGTGTCAAAAAAAAAAAAAAGGGGGAAGAACTAGAAATAATAACTTACTGAAGCATGGATTATCAGGGTCCTCCATCGAGGGATCCCAGTCTGGGTCTAAAATCGGGATGTCGGTCACATCCACCTCATAATCCCAGTCATCTATGTCGTCATCCTGGGAAGACCCTTTGTGAGCAGCTAGGGTTGAGGGTAAAGCCACGTCATTCTGATCATTGAACTGAAGGGAGCCCGGTAGTTGATCTACAGACCCTGCCAAGATCAAAGAAAGAAAAGGACATGAACACGTACATACGTGGAAAGTAACAAGCAATGAAAATAGAGATCAGTCGCTAGCCACCAGTCTGCACTGTATCAGGTGAGACCCTAGGCGATGAATGATGGACAGAAAAGGGCAGGTCATCTGCATGAATGAATGTTGATCAAATGAGGTCGAGAAAGACAAATCTGACATATAGGCAAAAAAAAAATCAAGGGAAATATGACTACACTTACCCGCGTGCACTGCGCCAACTGAGTCTACGTGCATAGAGATGTGAGGAGAAAAGCTTGCCCCATCTGTGGATGGAACAAGATAAATGAGAAAAGCATTCTCTCAAAAAAAAAGAGCGCGAAAGGAAGTGTAGTCAGTACCTGCGCCACAAGGAGGAGAGCCGACCACCTCAGATGGGGGAGTGGGTGAACTAATGTTGGGCACCGTACGGGTCTCATGCCACCACCTCAGAAAGTTATCAGAAAAGTAGTTGGAGCACAAATGAATATAAATGTTTAAATCCTCACCTGAAGGCAAAACAAACTCAAGTGGCTGCGGAATTACTGTCTGAGGGGAAAGACCCAACTCTAGGGCACCTGAAGACACAGCCGACCACACGTCGCCCAGAGTGCGAGCCCTCTGAACTAGAAAAGCCTCACGGCGAGGCCCAAGAGTGCGAGAGCACTGCTGAGATAAGCTATCCACTCTTTGGCCGGGTCATCGCTAAAAGTATCTGGAAAGAGTAAAGAATCTGTAGGCGCATCCTGCGGGAGCCCACAAGCATGAACAAAGTCCGACCACCATTCGTAAGAAGAAGCTCGATCCGGGGCAGCCACCCTCGCCCTTCTCTTCGAAGCACTTTTCTTGCGAGGCCGAGGAGTGCCGGCAAGCTCAACATCCCCCTCCGCCAAAGGACGCTTCTGCAACTTTTCCCTTGCCTTAAAGGCTTCTATCACCTGGGTAGCTAAACTCGGGAAATGTCTCTTCAAATGTTTCTCTCTGATATGGAAATGTGGGCGATCCAGTCTGCGCAAGTAATCTTTTTCAACATGACGAATGGCAGCAGAGCGCTGAGTGAAATTACCCCCGTGGCAAGCCCACCAATCAGCATACCTCAATGACACGTGTCCCCGCTGAGAAGGAGGTAAAATCGGAACATCTCTAGAAGGAGGTTCTTGCTGAAATAAATTCCACCACATACGGATTTGCAAGTGAACGGTCCGCAGGCGCAAAGCACGGGTCAACCCTGGAAACTCAAAATCTGAAGGAATCCGCTGATCATAACCGAAATTTCTTGCAAACCTGTGCGGGTAGTAGGGCTCCAGAATGGCAGTCTGACCCCCTCTAAAAGTCAACACCCCAGGGCGGGTGCACTGAATCCAGCTCAAACGAAGGCACCTCGCAGCAAAATCGTGCACCACCTGCTGTGTCCATGGGTCAAACCAACCCGGCTGCCCTAAAGATGAGTAATCCGAAAGGGTCTGAAATCAAGTGAAGAGTGGTCAAAGCTCAACTTCCCGGTCGCCCCAACGGGAATAAAACCCAGTGCATCTCGAGCAAGAGAGAGGAGACTGTCACCATCTCCGTCCAGCTGGTCAACAAATCTGAAAATAGTGGGAATAGAAACATCTCTGATAGTCCCTGCTGGCAGGCAACTAGGTAACAAGCAATGTGCCCAGGCGCTGATGTAGTGGGTAGCCATCAATATGGCGCTGTCCCGAGGTTGGGGATGTGAAGATAAAACTCCGAAAGAGTGATAAATGCAGGCCAAGGCAGCAGGAGCCAAAGCCAGCTGACATCCACATGCTAAACGGCAGGCCGGGTAAATAGCCTCCGGGCGCAAAAGAGACTCATCGCCAAGGGGGACAGCGAAAGAGCATAACCAGTAAGCCAAGTAGGCAGCCAAATGCGTGATTTCATCAAGTTTCCATGGGTTCTCTGTTTGGTGCGGAGACTCGAATATATGGGGAAATGCAGGCAGCTCCTCTCGAGGAATCTCATACATGTCATGACGGGTCCCCTGTGCTCGTGCAAATTCATTCACATAACAGAAAGGTCCACCATAGAAATACCTCACCCAAGTGTACAAACTGACCCGCGGGACGGTAGAAGCAGTGCTGGTATCATCGGTGTCATCAGCTAAAGAAGCGGAATGCCGTGCCTTGGCCAGATCATGCCAAACTCTCAACAATATCTATAACAAAATTCCAGCACATACTGACCCTGGCCATCGGTAGAATCTCTGTGAAAATCATCTAAGACGACCTCTTCATAAGGTTCGCCTACAATGGGAAGCCCTGAAATGCGATGGAAAGCCCACAAGTCTATAGCAGTCTCACCCTCTGCAGTGCAAATAGTGTTCCATTGTGGATTATACCGCTCAGCCACAGCCTGTATCAAACCAGTGTAACATGGATATCTGTAAAGTGCCGCAGTCACTGCATGACGGATACCCACAAGATCAAGCATATGGCGATAATGCTGAATCACATATTGCAACCACTCTGTCGCCCCGGGGCGAGGAACATGTGACCGTCTCACACCCAGCTTGTCATACCAGCTAGGTCTCTTGCTCTGCAAAATATCTTGTAAAATACACTGGCCGCTGTAAAGAGTCTGCTCAGAAGGCTCGTCAGCTGAAGTCAAAAAGACACCAGCCCTGTGGCTAGAAACTGGAGCCCGGCTCCCACCTGCTATCATCCAGGAAGCTGCTCGTAAAGGGCGAAATGCTATGTGTACCTGTCAACTGCACATACCTTCCCACTGTTTTGCTAAAGGTAACTCGTTCAGGCGAATGCCATGCCAAGGGAAAGCTGGATATGCATATGAAAATAAACCCTCCATGCTGTCACGATCAGAAAGAATGGCGCTCTCCAGAGCAAGCCTCTGGGCGCGAGTCAAGGGGACGGGGCCGTCATCATCATCACCCGGCCAGACATATGAAGACACAATGCCATAACAGATTCATTTGAGGGAAGATGCTGAGGATAATCCGCAGGGCGCTGAAAGTAGAAATGTCCGTCACAATAGAATACCCAACCTGGGTCAATGGGCGCTGAATCGCCAGATGTCGCGTCAAGGTGCGATATTGCAATTCGGCGTAACCCCGATCTAAATCAGAAAGCTTCTCAACTGTCACCAGGGTGGGTTCCATAAAAGACATCTTCCGACGACAGGTGGGGGGACTCGGCGAGCTGGTACGAATGGTAGCACGGCCACGTCCCCTACCATAAGAGCGACGGCCTCGGCCTCTCCGAGAACCCCGGCGCAAATCCATAATTGCCTGGGTATTGGTAGAAGCAAAAGGAAAATATCACTACGTGCTGGAAAACGCAAATGACGTGAATTTTAACAGCATGAAACACTGAATGATCACAAGAATCACACGTGACAGCTGCCCGATGATGTGGCACGGGCTATCTGTCACGTGGGGGGCATTTGTTGTGCCATTTTTTTCTGGCTTCCTACTGTCGAAGGGGGGAACGGAATAGAAGGAGAAAGATATATACGCACAGGAGAGAGAGATACCTGGAAGGCCGGCCTCACACCTCTCCTCCTCAGCCGTTGCCTGCAGGAGACAGGAAGAGAAGGGCGGGTCCCTGCTGAGGGCCCCCTGCCCGCGGCCGCCCTGGCCGCCCCGCCGCGTCCCGGCGCCTGGATCACCGCGCCCACCCCCCGCCGGTCGCCGTCGCCTGTCCGGCCGGCAGCCGCTGCCGCCCTGGCCGCCCCGCGCCCCGCCCTGCCCCGCTGTGCCGCCCCCGCCGCTGCGATGCCGCTGTCGCTGCCCCCCCCGCCGTCGCGCTGCTGCTGCTGTGCCTGGGGTCCGCCGCCACCAAGTAAGAGACGAAGAGGAGGGGAGAGGCTGCGCCCCCCCTTCCTCCTGCTCTGTTTCGCACAGAGCAATCCGGGAAGGTGCCCGGCTCAAACAGGGAAAGGGAAAATGTGAAGAAAATGAAAATACGAGGGTTAAATCGCAATAAACCAATGTAAAATTGCGTAAAACCCCCTATTTTATGTGCAGAGCTCCGGGGAGTGCGCCAAACCTTCCGCCAGGGCGTCTTTTGCCCAGGCACTATAAAAGGAGGGGGGCGCCCCAGGCTAAGGGGTGGATTTTTGGAGTTGGAAAATCAGAGCAAGGCTCTGGGAAAAGACTGCAAGGCGGTCTGGGAAAGGGTCTGCAAGGCAGCCCTAAAGAGTATCGTGCAAGGCACGATCCAATTTTCTCAAAGTCAAAGCAAGGTCCATTGGACTTCTTCTTATTGGGCCAATTTTCTTATTGGGCCTGGTGCTTCTTATTGGGCCAGAATTGTACTGTCTCGCAATTAATCAAGACATTTTGTGCTTATTGGGCCAATAATTAGCGAATTAACTTGTGTGATTTATCGGGCCCATTGGGCTATTTTTAATCATCCAATAATGCGTTATATGAATTATTTCATGTAATGTCACGTTTATTTAAAACGTAGCACTACGTAATTTCCTAGTCAAAATCAACCAAGTTTTCGACAAGTGTTAACGAAATATCTTCCAAATAATATTCTTTAATTTTCAATAACATAAAATCAACAAACAAGTTATGTCTCACATCAATTTTAACCCGCCTTAAGTCAATTCATGTTTAAAACAATTAAATAAATGAAAATGTTAAGCTAATTCCCCTTTAAATCAATCAAATAAATAAAAAAATGTAAATTTAATTCACATAATTTAAATGTAAATAAATAAATCACGAAAATGCTTAAATAAATGAAATAAATAATTCTGAAAATACCAAAAAATAGAAAATACATTTAAAAAATCAATAAAAAATGAAACAAATATCAAAAATTCCAAAAAATACATTGCATGTTCGCAACCATGTTCGCTTTCATGTGCAATCATTTCATTCAAATGTGAGTCATATTCTCTTTGTTTCAACAAGTTTGTCTGATGGTTAATCAAGGGTGTTCAGTCTTTTGCGCTGATATAATTAACACTAACCGCGTTAGTGGGGGAGGTCAATGAACTAAGCAAGACCATGTCCATATAAATAAATAAATATCCAAACAATCAAATCCAAAGATAAATTTAAAAAATTTTAAAATGTTGAAAAATAATTCTCACAGGGACCAACAAGCATTCTCTATAAGAATGGCTGAACATGCCCCAATCAGAAAGCCTCATTTGGTAATGGTTTGGGTAAACTTTAACTTTAACCCAGAGCTAAAGTTAGCCCACTTTTAACTCACTTTACTGTTTGCAACTGAGTTAACTCCTTTGACTATAGTGAGTTTAACTTATTTTTCTCAATGTATTTTGGTAGAAAAAGTTAGTTAACCTATGTTAGGAACCAGAAAAAGTAGCATTATGTTTGTGTATCGTGAGAGCCAAAGATAGTTAACTCAATAGATTAACTCCAACCCACCTCTAGAGGTGGTTTGAAAAATGGTGATTTAACTCACTTTGACTCACCTTTAATCTAACTCACTTGGTTAACTTTGTAACCTTTCCAAACTATTTTTTGAGTTAGTTTTAAGTTAACTCTGAGTTAACTTTAGTCTAACCCATTATCAAACTGAGGCGAAGGGTCTAGGATTTGCCTCAAAGTTTATGGGTTTGGCTCATTGACCAAATTTTCCACTTTGTAGAATAATCATAGGATCAGGGTTAAGATACTAATTAACATTTTTTTTTTTTTGGAGATCCTTCTCTTTGCTCCTGTATAATTCAAGTTATGGAGAGGAGATGGGCTTATGTCTCAAGTAATGAATTCTTCCAACCGAAAGACTTGGGAAGGTTTTAGAAAACACAAATATCCAATGACCAATGATAGAGATATAGTATCTCATTACTAATTTAATATTTTAAAGTCATAACTTAAAAGTAGGTTGTGCTCCAATTGCAGTTTCACCAGCCTCCTGCAACTTCTATAAACCCTCTCCCCTCTAAAGTTAACATGGTGAGGACTGGCACCATCTTAAAGAGGGTTGACAGCATATCTGCCATAAAACTTGCAAAACCTTGGATCCTTGCTTGCATCCAACTCTTAATGACATAATGAGATGATGAGGATGATAATGATTTATTTCTTAATGAGCATTCAATATAAGCAGCAAAGTACACAACAAACCATAATTTTGGATAACCAAATGGTAAAATAGAGTGGCCTTTCTTTCCCTAATTTAAAAAGTTAAACAATGATAATGTACCAAGCAAAAGAATGCTACAGTCAAATTAGAAAATTAGATCTAACATAACAAAACATAGAGTGACATACCGTAGCACTATGATACTTCAGTATGGCAAGAGCATTTCCTTTGCGATAGTTATAAATTCGTATTCTGCATCAAATTAACGAGTTCAAGTTTGATTAGCAATCTTACAGTGCCATATCAATAAGCACAAACTTTGGAGGTGATCCCCATGAATGCAAAGATAAACAGTCTCAAAAGAGATTTTATGGGTTCAGGACATCCGCATACTGCATCATAATACATTTGTCACAAAAATATAGAACATGGACCTGTGATCCCATCCAGCAGTTGCTGCAATCTTATTATCTTGACGAACAGCAGTGCCAGCTATACCAGGTCGATCCAAAGGAATTTCTTTCTTTATGAAACAGGTGCCCTAAATTAAGAAAAGTTATTCTTTGTGAATGAACACAAAGCCACTTGAAATATTCATTGAATGAGCAAATTGGAAAGTGAGGCACATGTGATATTTTGCAAGCATTGTAAAATTATTTTCATAATGAGCAAAGTACAGAGAAGAATAACGACAAAGTAGGATTTCATACATACATGTATCTTCAAGAAGCCATTTCCCATCCCCCCGACAGATGTGTTAAGTTTCACAAGTCTTTCACTTTCCTAAACTATTTGGATACATTACCTATCGGTAAAGACACAACAGAACCAAACTCCCTTTCAACCACACACACATTGGCCACTACCGCTCAATGGGCTCGCAGTAGGCACTTATTTTTGGGAGAGAAATGGATCAAAATTCAAATAGGACCACTTAATACTTTAAAAGAACAGTTGTCTAGACAAGTAAGCAGCCAACCTAGATGCCTTCCAGAGGTTGGCATCTTAGAGATCTCTGCCTCAGCCTCTTGTCAATGGCTTTCTCTTGGGCATTGGGGCTGCATTATCCAATTTTCCTGGACAATAAAGGACCATGACCCATCCAAATTCGTTGAAACAATACCAAGGATTAGAAAATTGGGAATCACATGGGATCTATCTGCATAATACAGGACAAATTTCGATTAGAGTTGGCTGGTTTCTGCCATGTTCAAATTCCTTTTCAATGTTAAACAGTTGATAGTGGGTTCCTTGGAATGGAATACTGAGATTGGGGTCAATTGATTCCAATCAGACTAAAGACAATTCACATCAGAGTCAACTGCTTTCTAAATCCATCATCCTCTCCATCAGGAAAAAAAAAGCTTAGAGCCCTTAGATCTGACTTATCTCCATCCTGACTGAATCGAGTTTGACTGTGCAACCCAAGCAAATATCTACTTTAACCATTCAAACACATTTCAGTAGTTTAAACATGTTGAATGTCATAAGTCAAAATGTAGAAAGACAATACAAGAAACTATTTTGAAGAGCAAAAACACAACTGTTTTGCTCTATGACCTAGATACAATGATACATTAGCAATAGGTGTCATCGCCTAAATTTACCATCAGTTTATCCAGAGTAAATAGCACAATTTTGTTATCCGCAGATCCAGAGATGCCCCCATCACATGCCCCATCAATTCTTATGCTCAATACTGCATCAAGAAACATAATTAGTAAAGTAACTTGAAAGGTAACAGTGACTTGACGTCTTCCCTTGTCTGATATGCACCTGCCTCTGTGTGAAATTTTACTGAAGACAGTGGAAGTGCTGGATTGCGTACATCCCACCAAAGCATACTTCCATCTTCATACCTGTAAACAAGCATGATCAGGTAATTAAAAACCTCATAAATTTCACAAGAAGATAGGTAATTAAAAAAAAGCCTCACATAAGCATCACTAATTAAATATGATCTTTTTTTCCTTTGAAGGTGACTACTCAAATGTGAATGAAACTGAAAAAAGGTGACCCCAAACAAACCAGTCTAACAGGATTCCTGAAGAAGAAGAAAAAAATCATGCAGCATGAAACCAACAAACTCAGCTTAAAAAAAGAAAATGAATGAAACCAAAAAGGTCTAGCTCCACATATCAACCAGAAAGAAAATCAGCATTCTAAAAGAGTAAAAGGATATCAAGAAAAGAAATTTCTGATGTGACATGAAATCAACAAATATACCCGGCCAAAACATTTAAGCCTTCCTGTGATTCATTTGGGAAAAATGCTTGAACCGCCATACACATTCCTGCAAAGAGAAAAAAATATATAAATATAAATCACCGCTTGAAAATGAGTACACTTGGTAAGGAATCTTGTTCTTGGACTTTTCTGCAGTTCGTGCCTCCCTTAAGTTTTTCTAGAATTTTAGTATCCTTCTCTTTGTGGCTGCAGAAGAGGGTCACTCTCCTCTGTACTGTTTTGTATAGCAGGGATGGAGAGGAAGGGAGATGCATGTATGCACCTGACACATATATACACTACAAGCAGGGATGCACACATGGAAAAAGCAACAAACATACTCAGAGACAGAATTATGATCTTTCACACAAACTCATGCATACACAAAAAATGTTCACACAACAACAGACTCATGCACATACAAAATATTGTTAAGTTCTCCAAGAGGAACCAGATGGACGAAGAGATGTATAAGAGAAATATATTAAATGCATCATTGATATGAGAATGCAATTTGATGGCTTGATGCAGATGCAGAACTAAACTTTACTGCTTCTGAGGTCTAGGTGACTACTAAGACAACCTATTGCAAGAAGGAGAATCAATTTCTGGGCTGCCTAGGCAAATAGGCTACTTTCCATAATGTAATGAACTAAAAAACTTGATCTAATTGAATGCTGAGTGCAGATAACTGTTCACTGGGTTAAGTCTACTGCAGTGACTTTTTAATATTTTCTGTCTTATGGCCACCTCTTCCTTTGAGGCTATACCTTAGATGCTAGCATCCATGTTAATTGAGATGCCTAGACTCAATAAAAAGTCCTCTATAGACAGACGTAGGACATCTTCCATGAGCTTCACGAAGGGAACAAAGGTAATCCACAGAATAACACAAAGAGTGAAGGTAAAGAGTTAAGGGCATAGTGCTGACCCTTTCTCATCAATCTCATTATATAACAGGAAACTCAGATTTCTCCACTAATTGTAAGGTACAGATCCATAACCACATAAATATAGCCTCCATAAATTCCTTTCTTGTCTAAAATCCACAAAATTTGCTCTTGGTGTCCAATCATCATCCTTGTCTAAATTAATGAAAATTATATGTAGATCTTTCATCATCTGTAGACCTCCATCAACTGCCTGAGGAAAAGAGACCACAATTGACCTAGACACCAGTACACAATTTTGCCACTTCCATTAGAAATTTAGTCATGTGTCCACTCTCTTGGTAAAAGAAAGCATGGGATATGCAAAGAGGGAAAACAACTTACAGAGTGCAAAAGAGAAGTAATCTGAATCATATGACTAAAGGGCAAAGACATCAGAATTGTACTTCAAAGTTCAAACATGACTTGACTACAATCAGAATAAGATGCATGACAAGCACACCTCGGCCCTTTGTGGAACATCCTTCAGAAATCTTGTTATTTTCTGGAGGCAAGCATACCAACCTTTCTGCGGCATTCAGATCCCAAATTTCAACCTAATCAAGTAGCTCATGTACAAGTAAGGAGATATACATTTGCAATGAGAGGGAGGAGTTAAAAAAAAAAAAACTTATATGGTCACCCTGGAAGAGTCCTCCCCAGCTAAAGCCAGGAGTTTTGGCCCTTCAGTTGCAGAACCTGAGTACACAGAAAGAGAACTGAATCAGAGAAGTTCACATAAATCAGTAAGACAATAACAACTTCAGATACTAGATGGTCATTATGTAAGATTAGATATCCGTCAAAATCTACTTTCAAACTGGAGGGCAGTGGATGTGTGAAACAACTTCCAAACTCACAAAATAGACTGGAGTCTAGAAGGCAATGAAACTAGAAAAAGCATATATGATCATGCCCTTATCGAAGGAGAAAATAGTAATAAGAAATAATTTCATTCTAAAATTTGCAAGGTAAAACCAGAAGCGTTGCACACTGACTAATCAATGGAAAGAAAATAATTTGTCAACTGATGGCATGATAGACAATAATGAAGACATTTTAAGACAATCATTATCATCATCAGATCCTTATCCCATTATTTGGGGTCGGCTACATGAATCCTTTTCCGCCAAAGATTTCTATCAAGTGTTATATTCATGTTTAAACTCAAGAAGTCCAAGTCCTTCCTAATAACATCGCGCCATCTCATTTTAGGCCTTCCCCTAACTCTTTTACTAGCATTCACTAAGATTTGGTCACATCTTTTAACCGGTATCCAGTTAGGGCGACAGTACATGTCCAAACCATTTTATCTCATTTTTCTATCAATTGGAGCTATCCCCAAATCCTCACAGAAACCAAGGTTTGCCGGATCGGAATCGGGAGGCGAATCGGATTTTTCTTGATCCGATTCGATTCCCCCCGAATCGATCCGAATCGGATCGATTCTCATGGGTATAATATATATTATATATATAATATATCATATATATGATATTTATAATGTATAATATATATTACTAATATGATATAATAATATTATATATATGAGGCGAATCAGACCGAATCGATGGAATTGAGAATCGGGTTTTCCATGATTCGCCCCGATTCGGGAGAATCGGGCCGATCCGATTCGAACCGCCAAACCCTGACGGAAACACTCATTCCTAATCTTATCTTTTTTTAGTCTTCCCACACATCTATCTCAGCATCCTCATCTCTACTACACACATTTTGCTAATATATTCCTTTCGCACTGCCCAACCCTCGGTACCATATAATAAAGCAGGCCTCACTGCCGTTCTATAAAACAGCAATTATTGACATTTTAAGACAATAATGCCATTAATTATTGACACCAGCAACCATGCCTGAGATTTTCCTTTCCCGTCTCCTTTTGAGGTGACCTGTGACCATTAATTCCATGAGTCATGATGGTTAGAGAGGCAAGGAATAAATTTATGCCAAAGAAGGGTTACTTTCTTCTCTAGAATACAAAGAGCAAAACCGACCTGCCCCTACCCCTCGGCCTAGCGAAGTGTGTAAGGTAAGATCCCACGTGAACCCTGGGTTTGTACCCACCCCGGGTGGAGTTGACACACGACCTCACAGTTGCCTATGAAGCACTTCACCAACTCCCCACTCAGAAGCAAATTCCAAGGACTCCAAATCAGGATCCTTTATGTCGATGATATAGGACACACAAAAATTGAATGGATGCAGCAGTGACGAAAAGACAAAGGCTAGACACATACAGGCATCAGGTTACAAACTGATTATTTATGATGATAACATCTGATTTTTAGATATAAACTTCTGTAGTACCCCTGATTCCTGAATACTATAACTGATTTCATACAAAGCTTACCAATAAGTAGACAACTTTTAAACTCTGGTGTCTTCAGGGAAACAGACATTTGCACAAACCATCTGATTTCAACAAAAACAAAAAACAAAAAAATTCCTTGTCTGAGGTCTGACTCCAAGAAGCAAAATGTAATCTTAACATAAATCAATGGGAAAATCCCTCTATGAAGCTTCATAAAGTATGCTTTACTAGATAGTAGATGTAGGCTATCCATTGACCAAGCTTCTATGGACACCTGGACGGCACGAAAGTATGATTTCTCCCTATTAGATCTGTCCATAGACCCCAAACTTGGCAGGATGGAAGACATGCATGGTGGATATATACGGACCACTGATTCTGCTCTTGGTTCACATGTTTAACCAGAGAACGAAGTTAGATTTTTTAAAAAAGTTAAGCAGGAGTCCCAAATTTGATGAAACAAAAACATTAAAAAAGGTTATGCCTAAATTTTAATGGCACCAAGAGATGGCCAACCGTAACATTCATCCCACATCTATGCTAGAAGTATCTCAGCTACTTCACTAATCGATGTTCCACTCTCACTGTTATAATTTCTGAACAACAAGAAATGGGCAGCATTGTCATGACATGCACATGCTATCTGATATCAGTTCTTGATCATTACAGAAATCATTGTCATAACTTACAAATTCTTGATGTCTCTAGGATCACTAGAACATCGACTTTATCTTTATGAGTAACAATTGATTGTGTTTTGAGCATTGATCAGGCATTATGAAATCATCCAACTTAGCTATTGACTGTCAGATAATTGTGCACAAGAAGCACATTAGGCTATGAACTGGAGAATTTCTCATCCAAATAATATACAGGTTCTACAGAAGGTTGCTGGTTTCATGCTAGTTTCCTAAGGCAGCATATTAAAAAAAAAGAAACAGATTTCCTAACCTATATCAGGAGCATACAGATGTTAAAAGCTTTTTAAGAAAGACTGTATATGGATTTCATTAGCTTGGATTTGAAATTTGTGATGGATTTTCTATAGCCCTCACATTTTTTGACTCGTGGGTACAGTTTGTAGACAGGGCAACCAGACGATATCTTTTCTCAAGAGCTGTAAGTCTTTTATCTTTGAAATCCAACTCCATTTGCCTAGCTTTTGGAGAAAATGAGCTCAGTTTTGCTTGCATTTGCACCCCTCCTGTTGATCAGGTTTTGGATACTTAGAAAGTTGAGGGGTGGCTACCTCATTAGAAACAGTTCTTTACCAGAGATTCCAATCATTTGGAATCCATGGAATAAGTGTTTCTAAACTGTGTATAAACATAGCCACTGGTATTTACTACTATGAAGCTTTTAGCAGCTTTCAACTGGTCTAAGTTGTATTTATGTGCTGAATGAATGTATGCCAAGGCACTTTTGCATCTTAATGCACCACACAGAGATCAAAAAATAAATGTGAAGCACATCTATAAACTTCTGATATGACTCCATGTTGCCCCTTCAGAATGTTCACTGATGAAGCACTTAGATTGTGAATAGTGGACCAGTCTCACCAGGAATCTTATACTGGTTTTTGCAGTTCAGAAGGCAATAAATGGATGAGACCCTAGAGATCCTTAAAATCAATTGGTCAACAAATGACTCGTTCAACAAATTGAGTTTATAACTCAATTTCCATCCAAACAAGAAAAGAAAAGTTCAACCGACACACCATTTTGGATTGAAGGCTCTTCTCTGGCAAATCCATCTGTAGTTTCTAAGGTGTTGCCATCTCTTGCCTCAGGCTGATAATTTTCTGTGTGTTCATCACCTCCAATGACGGAAGAACCTAAACTTTTGGTTGATGAGTCCTGCAAGGCAATCCCGGCTTGTTTTAAATTGGCAGGAGTCTTTGCAAGTGAAAATTTACAGAAGTGATACGAATTTGTCTTGAAAGTAATTAATGGTTTCCTGCCAACAAAATCCATAAAATCATATCCCAGAGTGTTAGAAAAGTAATGTGAATAAATATTCAACAGTATTTCATCACAAGAAAAAAGAAAGAAATATGGAGAAGGAGACAAGAGGAAAGCACTCTGAAATCTAAATAATAGTGCAACCTTCCTTTCCTTTAGGGACACATTCTTAACTGAATTCTCAACAAGGAGGTCATTCTCCCTAATCCAGAAATCTGATATCAGTGGATACATGCTCTAATAATCACCAGCTCACACATAAACAACTGAGGTTGCTATCAAGTTCTTATACAAGGTAACTTTGGGCAACAGAGGGTGAAGAGGGTGATCTTGGATCTGTAGACGGAGAGTTAATTAACCCCTTCCATACGCCATGTATCTGCAGTACAGAAAAAGGATTAGGGGTCCTGGGAAGGTATTATCAGAAATAACCTTCCAATGCTTAGGTCAAAGTAGGCAAGAGCAAATGAATCAAAATCACTCTTCACCAAACTTCTGGCTTCAGAAGGACTTACCTGAGTACGGAGAGTTCCTAGGTATTTATAGGCATCTTTCCCTTGCGAGGTCAGTATCGTATTGAGCCGTTATCATAGTTGTCAAGGCGCTCGCCTAGGCGCCGCTTAGGCGTAATAGCGCCCTTAAAGGGGTAGGCGAGGTGGCCGCTTTTTTGAAATGGGAAAAAGTGCCACTAGGCGTCGCTGAGGCGGTCTAGGCGCACGCCTTGACCGCTTGGGCGCTTATTGGGTCGCCCGGACCCAATAATCTTTCCGGTCCGCGGGTTTCTGAAAGGGCAAAACCCAAACGGCCAAACCCCACCCGACCCCAGTACACACACAACACGCCCCACCCCCGTGACCCCGTTTCCCTCCCTGATCGCGCGAACGGCGAAGCTAGGGCTTCGAAGGTGTCCACTCCGAAGCCATCGTCGCCGGCTCCGGCGTCCATCTCCGGCTCCGGTCACTGCCTCCGGCCTCCACAGTTGCCACCTCCGGCTCCACGGCATCCACCATCTTCGAATGTGCCTCACTCTCTCTCTGCCTCCCTCTTTCGTCTCCGGAGGAGGCATCGCCGGAATCGTCCGGCTCCCTCCCTCCCTCTCTTCTCTCTTGGTCCTTCTCCCTCCCTCCCTTTCTCACTTTCTCATCTCCGACCTCCCTACTCCCTCCCTCTCTCACTCTCTCGTCTCCCAGTCCCTCTCCCTCCCTCCCTTTCTCACTCTCTCATCTCCCAGAGGGCCTCCGGCCTCCCTGCTCCCTCCCTCCCTCTCTCACTCTCTTGTCTCTCAAACCATCTCTCTCTCTCTCTCTCTGACCTCTCTCCTCCCTTCTCTGGCCAGCACAGTTGCATGACTATGTGCAGCCACTTGCACAGTCGCATGATTGTGCTAGCACACAGTCATGTAGCTGTGCAATTTGGAGGTCTCTCCTTTGTGTGCCTCTCTCTCTCAAGCACACACACAACCCCTCTCTACAGTGCCTTTCCAAGTAGTAAGCACAGTCACATGACTGTGCTTACTGTCTCAGTGACACAGTCACATGACGGTGGTCACTATGCTTACAGTGACACAGTCACGATTTTTTTTTGTTAATTATGTTTATTAAATATGGTGTACATTTTTTTTTCCAGAGAATACAATGGATTGCACTTCTGAGATAGAAGTGAAGAAGAAAGCCAAGTTTAATGATCATGGATGGAAGTATGCGTATTGGCTGGATGAAAATAACAAAAATAAAATCAAATGTGATTTGTGTGGCTTGGTGACAAATGGAGGCATCAAAAGGCAAAAGGAACATTTGATTGGCGGCCTTAGCGATGTGAAGAAATGTCCTAAAACTATAAAGGAGATCCCTGAAGAAATGTTAACTTGGTTGAACAAGAATAAGAAGAGAAAGATGATGTCAACTTCTGCAAGTGCTTGTGGCTCAGAAAATATTGTTTCATTATCTGATGACGAGCAAAAGGAAAAAGGAAACAAGCCTTCCCAAGCATCAAGCAAAAGGTATCTCATAGTTGCTACTGAAAAAAAAGATTCTAAGGGACCAATGGATATTTTTGCAAGGATGAGTGAGGATGATTTTGTTGACACTAGAAGAAGTGGAAAGAAAGTGCAAAGTTCTATGGAGTCTTTAAGTTCAAAAAAGATGAAAAGGAGAAGGTTTATGAGGTAGTTGTTACATGGTTCTATGAAGGTGGTGTTCCATTTAATGATGTAAAATTGAGAAGCTTTGAAATTATGGTTGAGACTATAGGTCGTTTTAGACCTTAGACTGAAACCACTCTCATATCACATGTTAAGAATGCCCCTTCTCAAAAAAATGGTAAGACAAAGAAAATGCAAGAAGAGTATTTGGAACATTGGAAATTGTATGGATGTACCATCATGTGTGATGGATGGACTGATAAAAGGCAAAGAAAGTTGATTAATTTCGTAGTTAATTGTCCAGAAGGCACATTCTTTATGGAATCATTTGATGTTTCACATCAAAAAGAGGATGCTGATTTACTTTATGAATTGTTGGATAAAATGGTTGAGAAAGTTGGTAAGGCTCATGTTGTACAGGTTGTGACTGATAATCCATCTTACAATATTGCAGCTGGAAGGATGTTGATGGAGAAGAGAAAAAAATTATTTTGGACACCATGTGCAGCTCATTGTCTTGATCTTATGCTAGAGGACATTGGGAAGTTGAAAGAGTATGCAGGCACAATTGCAAAAGCAAAAAAGTTGACTGCATATGTATACACCCATACACGTTTGCTTGATCACATGAGAAAAGAGAAAAGGGGAAAGAGCTTGTAAGATTTGGGGCGACAAGATTTGCCACAGCTTTTCTTACATTAGAAAGGTTGAATGATGAGATTGTTAAGAGAGGATTGAGTAGGTTGTTCTCTTCTACAGCTTGGTACAATGGTGCATGGGCAAAGACAAATGCAGGAAAAAATATTTCTTCTATTGTTTTTCAGGTGAAATTTTGGCATGCAGTGGAAGAAATATTGAGAGGTTGTCAACCTATCTTGCAAGTGTTAAGAATAGTTGATGGGGATGAGAAGCCAGCCATGGGGTACCTTTATGCTGCAATGGAACTTGCAAGGAAGCAGATAATGGAGAATTTTGGCATGAAACAATCAAAGTACCAGCCCATCTCAAAAATTGTGGACAAGCGTTGGAAGGATCAAATGAACAGACCTCTACATGAAGCTGGTTGTTTTTTAAATCCCAAGCTTTATTTTGAAGCTTGACAGAAGGATGCTAAAGGGGTTAAAAAAATTGGAAGTGCTTTCATGAGATGTCTTGAAAAAATGGAGATAGATAGAGATGTGCAAGACAAGATCGGTGATCAAATGATGATGTACATGAGTGCAAGGGACTCATTTGGGAATCCAATTGCAATTACAGATCATGAAAGAAGGTTGCCAAGTGAGTGAAATGATACTTTTTTTTTGCTTTAGTTTTTTTGATCAATATGAAACATATACGTTAAATTTTTTAATTGACAAATTCATTTACAGGTGATTGGTGGCTGCAATATGGTGTGGATACACCGGAATTGCAGAGTTTTGCATTGAGGATTTTGGGACTATGTTGAAGTTCTTCTGGATGTGAACGTAATTGGAGTGTATTTGAATTTGTAAGTATAATTATCTATAAATAAATATGTTTATATTCTTAGTCTCTTATACACTAGTGCAATTTTTTTGTTTAGATTCATACAAAAAAGAGGAACCGATTGGAGCATAAAAGGTTGAATGATTTGGTTTTTGTGCAATACAACCGACGCTTTCATAAGAGATTCAATGAAAGGAAGAACCATCCAGAAAGATATAATCCTATTTGCTTAGAAGAGTTGGATTAGGGAAGCTCATAGATGACAAAAGATGGTGAAGACTTAGTTCATGATGGGGGCGATCTCACTTGGAAAGTTGTGGATCAAGTTATGGGAGCATCATTGGAGAGGGCTAGAAGGGGACAAATACCTATAAGAACAACATTTTCACAATCCATGGCCATGGGAGATGATGATGAAGATGAAGAGTTGCCAGATGAGGAGGATGAAGACACAAATGATGATGATGGCGGCAATTAGGAGAATACAAATGAAGACCATGGTGGAGAGGAACAAGCATGTGACATGGGCGACATGGCTCTTGAGAATGCCATGCTTGGTTTTAAGATTTAGACGTCATGTTATCACTTTATGAGTTTATTCTCTTTACTTTTTAGACATTTGTGAACTTCTTTTTTATGAGTATTTAGTACTTTCTTTGTTGCTGTGGACGTTTTTTTTTTTTATAGCTTATCTTTATTATGTGATGAGTTTATGTTTATGTGTTATTTGAGAGTTAATATTTGATATTGTCATATTATTTCATAGTCTTTTTTGCAGATTTTAGAACAACTTTGCGAATTAAAAGGTTAGTAACATTATGTTATGTATTTCATTCATTGATATTAGTTTCTTCTTCACGTTTTTAACATTTATGACTTAATTTTCTGTAATTTTTATGCAATTTTATTTTCTGTAATTTTTATGCAATTTAATTTTCTGCAATTTTTCATGCTTCTAAATTTTTTGTAATTTTCATATATTTTATTCTTGTTATGTATATTAAGAAATATGTATTTTAGATTTTTTAATTGGTGGCTTAAGTGTCGCCTAAGCGACGCCTAAGCAGACGCTTATGCGCCTAAGCGCTTAGGGACCCCGTGAATGCCTTGGTTCACCTTGACGTCTTGACAACTATGTTCGTTATAGATATGCTCTTAGGAAGTTAAGATGAGCGTCACCATAATGGGTCCGTTAAGGAGAGTTACTCCTCCAATAATGGGAGAATCCCTGGGGGTTGCCCACGTCACCTGATGTAACTACCCTTGCATTTATGAGCATCTATAGCCATGAATTAGGTGGGAAAACAGGTTATCACCTTCTCTACTCTACTGCGTTCCCAGGATAACAATAATCGAGATAAGAGGTCGGGGGTTGAGATAGGCTTTCCCGTGTCAATAATGAGGAGTAGTTCGAGATGTAGTCCCACCCTAGCACGTTCTGGGTTATCCTGGGAGTGTTACCTCTTAAGCCGGCTATCCTTTAAGGATTTAATCCTGTTATAAAAGGGGCCTTGTATGTGGGCTAATGGGTCACTCATAGAGCTTTATTAGTGGGCCTATATGAACTTTCACTAAATAGACTTGGTCGATGTGAGCCATTATCGATGATGGATTAAGGGTAGAAGTCACCCCTCTCTACTTGCCCCCCCACTCCCAAGTTAAAAGCTAAGTCGAGAGTAGCTTATGGGTGACCGTGTCAAGCGATACCGAGTTATCCGTCGTTCCTTGGAGTTGCCCAAAAATCCATCTTGTTGACGTCATATCATAGGCCACAAATGGCTTTATACAGGGTTCATTGCACCGGCGTCCTTCACTCCTGCTATAATGAGGCGTCGTTTTCCAAAGTGCCTGCAAATCTATTAGAGGATGTGAGCGGCGGCTTTTCGCAGACTAAACGCCTCATATGAAAACAGAGGGTTGGTTGCTGTCGATGCAGTTCTCGAAACTGCCCCATGATATTATGCATTTACCGTTGTTGAACCAAAAAAAATTTCCCTCATGAATTATGTCACATTTGAAACACTTGTTTTAGATATTGAGAGCAAGTATGATGAGGAGAATATTTGTCCAGAATGTCGGATGAGAGATAATCCTCAAAGTTATTTGTTCAAAATTTTCAGAATGAAGGAATGAAAGAAAACTATTTATTCTGAATTTTTGGAATAAATTAACAGCAGAAAAAAGAAATATTTCTGCATATCCCGGAATTTTGAAGAAAAGTTGTTCCGGATTGAATCGGAGCAGAAACCAATTAATCCCCCGTGTTTTCGGAATAAACATCCCTCCGGGTGAACGATTTTTAATGCTTCGAAATATCCCGGTGGAAGTCGTCCTACGTGGCGCGCATGTCAATATGTGTGAGGGCGTGCTCAGTACCCATGTCAACAAAAAAACGACGTGGAGCAGGCACAATCCTTGCACAACAAACGAACGAGTAACGACAAAAGAATAAAGTACGTAGTGACAATGACACGTGGTGTGAATTTATAAGAAATTTTTCCCAAAGGGGGGGTCCATCGGTGCGCCTCCCTAGTCCCAACGGGAACTGGGGGCATGGTCCCACCGGGAATTGGGGGCATGGGCCGCGGCCCGGTGGAGAGTCCCAATGGGACTCGGCAACCCCCACCGGGGTGTCGTACCCGGTGGGGGGTCCCAACGGGACTCTGTAACCCCCACTGGGGTCTCGTGCCTGGTGGGGAGTCCCAACGGGACTCCGCAGCCCCCACTGGGGGGCGCACAGGCCCCACTGAGTCTACGGACCGGTGGGAACTCCCACCAGGGTCTGCGAACCGGTGGGAATCCCTATCGGGGTGTGCAGACCGGTGGGAACCCCCACCGGGGTCCGCGGACAAGTGGAGGTCCCATCGAGACCCGTTGGCCAACGGAAGCCCCACCGGGACCCCCGCGCCCGGTGGGAGCTCCCACCGAGACTCCGCACCCGGTGGGGGATTCCCATCGGGTCCGCAGACCGGTGGGAGGTCCCACCGGGACTTGCAACCAGGTGGGACTCCCCCGGAGGCCGCTGGGGCCCACCGCGCATCCGGTGGGATCCCCCCCCCCCTTTCCACTCCTAAATTTAAAAAAAAAATGGATAGAGAGAGGGAGACTCACATTGATGATGGTGAAGTTCCGTTGGGGCACGGATGTCTGCTCCGTTGGGGCGCGAAAGAGAAACCGTTGGGCCCTCAACTCTCCACCCAAACTCCTATATAAGGAGACCACCTCCAAGGAGGGGAGGATTTTTTTCACCAAGTCTTGGAGCTTTCAGAAATCGCCCAAGGCTTCTCTGCTGTGGTTTGAAGTGTTGTGTTCTATCTTCTACAGGCAAGGCTACATATAAGCCATGTACGTTTTGTCAAAAATTCCTCATGGGTTTAGAAATATCCCGTATGGATTATTCTTGTCAAAATTCATGTTTATACAAAACAAATGAGGAAAGAAGATTACCAAATGTGTTTACTTGGTGCTCACATGACATGGACATTATTTCTGTATTTTGACATAAAAAAAATTACAAATAAACCCCTGGACTTTATTTATTTGTATAAATAATCAAGAAAATATAGAACCATCTGAAATTAACATTTCCATAAGTGAATAGTTGTTCTGAAAATTCAGAAATGATGTTTTAAGAAGTAATATCCAAGAAAGAATCATTATACAGTCCCGTTCATGAGGAAAACTACAAGTTTAATCCTCATATGATATAGAAATGACAAAACAGTCCTTAAATATGAGGGAATTTTTTAATCAGTCCCTACTTTAAAGGGCATATGGCAAATCAGTCCTCATTTCATGAAGAAAGAGGTAAGTCAGTCCCCATTTAAGGGGAGATTGCATAAATCAGCCCCCAATCCGAGGGAGTATTTTTTTTTATATAAATCAATCCTAGTCTCATTCGAAAAGACAAATAATGAGGCTATGGGTAACCCCCAATATGTTTGAACGGTGTTTTTTCCTTCATGAATTGCTTTCAACAATTAAAAGGTCTAGACATGTCGAGTTCTCCTCGATGTAAAAGAAATGTCGATTTATCGACGGGAAGTGGTCCAACGCACGAACTCCAAATCACCTAAAGTCCACACGTGGGAGATGATAACGAACCCCTAATTATATGTATGTGGGCCTCACATCCATATTCTCCATGGTTGACAAATAAACATATCAAGAAAAGAACGAAAAACTAATATTGAAGAAAATAAACGATATTAGATACCATACATGAAAAGTTCTTTTCAAACAACCGTGAAATGTCTCTTGGGAAAAAGGTGCCCTTTGAAATCAGGGGAAAACTCATATTTACAATTTTCTCGCTTGTTCTCACCATTTTTGCACGCTTTCTTCTTCCCATAAGTAGGTGTCTTAAGAGTGGGATCCTTCTTCTTTTCTTCTTCATCATTCATAGATTGGGAGGCAGAGGAGCTCTCCCTCTAGTACCGAATCTTGAAGATGCGTGAAATTCCAATGTGCCTCTCTCAAGAAGTACTGTCTTCTATTCGGAATTTTGTCTTTTTCCTTAGAAAAGGGCCTTCCTAGGAGAAGGGACATATGCCTTGCTTATAAGCACACACTTATTTCTCACTACTTCCAATGTGGGACTAAACTATGCCTCTACAGAGGGATTTGTCAAAGGTGAGAAGGAACCTTGTTTCTAGTATCAAGTCTGCTCGTACAACTATAGAGTAGTCCCTAAAAGACTCCCCATATCTTGGCATAAGTATAAAACGGAAAGTAGCACTCTGAAACCTCATATGAGTCTAGGATCATAGCAACACTAATTTATATTGTTATAGAAGAAGCTAGCGCAAATAGTTACCAACAACAAGAAGGTAAAACATTCGTACCTTGACATGCCGCCTTCTTCGATAACCCAACATTTGCAAGTCCCGTCTCTTCCCTGGCTGCATCAAACAACAAAATGCATCCGCTAAGATCCAGGCTCAAACTGGCATCCTTTGTTTATTATTTGCAAAATTATCAGTTTTGATGAGGAGGAAATTGCATTCAAATGTTTCAGACATAGCGAACACCAACTCAGTTCCGCCAAACCCATGCAAGCGATGCTCTGAAAACACAAAACTAGTGCCAAACAAAATTACACGGGGCAGCTTCTGAGAACTCACCTCACAACTTTGTCTCCTATGGAGGGGCTCGTGGCCACAGAATATACCCCAGAAACACCCCCATGCGCCCTGGGTTTTACCACGATTTGCACCGTCACGTAAACAAATTTTCACCACAAATCGTAAGAATAGCAAACCAACATCAACAGCACAGGCATCAGCAGAGGTCAAAAGAGAGCGGAGCAAACCAAGTGGACGACAACGCACGGTGCTGGACGGCGTCCCACACGCGCAGCTCACCATCGGCAGCGCTGCAAACCAACCATGGAAAAAACTAGTGAGTATTAATCATATTCTATGTACATATGAACAATAAGCGAGGTCCCCCGCGAGGCGTGCGGGGGGAAGCGGAGTGGGTTACCCGGTGAAAAGGAGAGGCCTGGAATGGTGGAAGCAGACGTCCATGACGGAGGCACGGTGACCTCTCAGGACGGCGACGGGGTCAGGCGGAGGACGGCGACTACCCGTGCTCATGGCTTCGTCGCAACACAACAGCCCCGCCCTTCCTCTCCTTGTACTGCAAATACGACCACGGGGCGAAGAAGCCCACACAACGAACGACGGTGGCTTGATTGCGAGATCGTAGAAACATCAAAACCTAGTAATTAATCGCTAGCTCGGAGATTTGTTTTTTGGGGTAATTGCAAAAATTCCCATTTTATATGTACACCTATAAAATTACGATTTATATGTATAATCGTAAAATTATATTCTAAAATACTTACTAATAACATCCATTAGGCATCGAGGTCAAACAAGTGTAACTAGCTCGAGCAAAAATGTAATTAAGATCCAAAGGTACACCCTGTTTGGTATCGGGATAGGAGGGGATATATCCATGGTGATGCGGAACGAGGAGTTGGATGGGCCGATCCCGCCACTGGACCTGCTGTGGAAGGTGACGGGGCCACAACAGGGGATGGCACAGCTCCCGGCGATGGACCTTTCTTCTGCTGGACTGTTGGGGATGGCCCTCTGTCTGTCGTAGGGGCTGGTGACGACCTGCAGCAGAGGGAGTCGGCGCGCACGGCAGGGCAGGCAGGCCGGCCCGCAGCTGCCGACGGGAGCGGGGGAAGCGCCAGCTGCTGTGGCTGACGAGGCGAAAGGGCGCTGGCTGCTGTGACGGGCGGCGCGGTGTGGTTCCGCACGAGGTGGCGTCGGGGCGGCGTTGTGGTGCTGACGCCGGGGTGACGCGGGAGACGCTGGCGCCTGCGTCGACGTGGGCAGCGCGGAGGCGGGGCTGGTTCGCGGCGCGGATGGGGACTCGCGGAGGCGGGCTGACGCGAGCGCTGGTGCGCTCGCGACACTGGCGAAGGCGGGTCGGCGCTGGGCGCGGTGCAGGCGCAAGCGGAGAGGCCTGGGGCTCTAGAGAGTCTCAACAATAAAAGATGTTTTAATAAATACTAACTCAATTTTTACAAAGCTAAGCATGTCAAGATTACTTTCACCAAAGAGTCAACTTTAAAAAAGACCTACCGAATCAAATAGTTGCGCGGCATCTTTGGGAAGGAAGGTGAAAAAGTGAAAAGTAGATTCCAATAATTAGAATCTTATTTTTTTTCACTCTATTTTTCAAATAAGAAAAAGTGAAAATAAATTTTTAAAAAATAGATTTTGAGAGAGAGGAGAGAGATAGAGAGAAAAATGACATTTATTGTGCCTAGAATTTTGGGTTTCCAAAATCAGAGAAAGAGAGCTTTTGGAAATTTGAGGGAGATTTGAAATTTTGTAATAATAAAAATCTCCAACCTCCTTCCCAAACGATGTGGAAGCGTGTGATACTAGAAACGAAAAATATTATGTTTTAGCCAAATCAAAACGTGTCCCAATCAGAAAATTGATGAGGAGTTCCGCACATATGATATGGGCCCGCTTTCTGGTGTACAATATGAAACCTGTCATTCAATTGCTTCAAGACCCCACTTTCAATTCTGAAACAGAAAGGAAAGCAGATTCTGGTGGAGAAGCTCAGAATCCAAGATGCCCACGCGACTCTGATTACTTGGAAGCTTTTAGCTTTTAGAGAAACACTTCGTAGCCGGGTAGCTGCAGGATTGGCTATAAGTGTGAACTTCGCACCTAAAAAACCGCCTTGCAAAAGGTAAGATCAGCTCCTCAATAAGCTATATTATTTATTAAAAGTTTCACATTGGGATTTGCACCTCATCCTAATGTGTATATAGAAAGTTAATCTTTTTGACCATATATATAGAAAGTTAATCGCTAAAGCTTTGTTTGATAACCAAAGAAATCTTAATAACTCTTGATAAAAAGACTTTATCAACTCTAATAATTGTTATGTCGTTTTAATAAATTAAATAATTTATCAAATATTTATCAGTACTTATTAATGATAAATCTAACTCTCATTTTTTAGTTGATAAAGTTAGTCATAGATAAATTTCTAAGAGGTTCAAAACATAAATCTTATTAATAATCTTGATGTGACATAAAATGACAGATGTGACAGCAAAACAAGGGATGACTATCTCATCCACGGATATCAGCTTATCAAAATAGTGAGTCATTCATGTGGTACTGGTACATGAATTCCCCTGTTTCAGTGCTCGCATAGAAGAGAGTAGAACAATAAAGACATGTTTGCCTTCTTATAGGACGGGAGAGAGAGCAAAAAGTTCTTTCAACGTCCTAACCCATCTAGAAGTACAACAGTACAGGCGCACAATCTAGTACGGTATGTCATCAATCATTCTGGTTGAATTATCAGCTAAAATCTTTAACATATTGGAGCTAAGCATAAAGATCTATTCCCCAAAATTTTGCTGGCTGGTTCGTGCGGTACTTCCTATCCACAGCCTTCATCTTGTCCATGTCTTCCTTTGATATTTCAAAATCAAAGACCTCAAAGTTCTCTTGCAGCCTCTCTACTCTTGATGTCTTTGGAATGACAACAGTGTTCCTCTGTTTGCCCCAACGAAGAACAAGCTGAGCTGGTGTTTTTTTGTATTTTTCAGCCAAGCCCTGCAAATTTGATGAACTTCCACGTCATGAAAAGGAAGATACAAGTTCGAGGAAGAAATGGGGCATGCATCTGAAAATAAAAAGTTCTTACTTTGATAACGGGATCATCCAGACAGGATACGGTGCCAAACCATTCAGCATTAGCAGTGGAGCCACCTAGAGGAGTGTGAGCCGTGACACAAAT
This sequence comes from Colocasia esculenta, assembly GCA_014218235.1. NCBI lineage: Eukaryota > Viridiplantae > Streptophyta > Magnoliopsida > Alismatales > Araceae > Colocasia > Colocasia esculenta. The sequence continues at coordinate 1,133,469 of JACBKR010000945.1, forward strand.
CCCATGCTTTTGGCAGAATTTCACGAGAGAATCACGTTGGAAGTAGGGATGTGTTTCTATTTGGTTCACCGAGGGCTTTATTTTGGAGTAGGCCAAACAATCTCTCGTAAGAAAGATGTCATAGTTGCTACAAACATCAAACCAACAATCAGAGAACAAAGCTAACAGTCAGCAAATCGTTCCAGCAACCATGTCACGCCATCCACAAAATTCGCATGACCAGAGGCCCTGATTAGCACTAGAACAATGCCTTCAATTTGAATAAGCCAATTGATGTCATTTGTACTCAATTGGCAAATTTATGAGATTTTGGTTGGATATTGTAATAGTTCGATAGCTGTACTCAATCCTTCCTGAACGGCTAAAACATTACTGAACAACATAGGAACATTCATCTGTGGCGTAAAGTTAACCATCAGTGTATTTTGAACTTCAATGTTCTTCAAAAAATATAAAACCTGCAGATAAGATTGCAGAACATAAAGAAATTCTTGTACATATTTACAGTATGCAACTGATCCTCTCACGTGAAAAGGAAGAATCTGCCATCATTCATAGACAAAAGAAGCACGCTGACCGGATAAAAATTGTACAAACACCGAAGGCAAGGATGCCAACTGTTGGCATGGTAGATCTAGAAGACCAAGTCAGCGTCTTTCTTGAGTAATATTGTGTGGCATGACGCTTGGAGGGCCAAGTCACGGGATTTGACAAACCCAACCCACAATGTGGTTGATAGCCAACTTAAAGAGAGAGACGATGATTCTTACACAACTCGAGTTTTGGCATAGTGGTAGCCTGATCATGGTAACAAGTGATATCATAGCCAAATTGTAGATTCAACACCCAGGAGTGTCATTGGGGGGACGATTGTTGACATGGTAGGTCTGGAGGACCAAATCAGCATCTCTCTTGAGTAACGTTGTGTGGCGTGAGACTTGGAAGGTGAAGTCACAAGGTTTGACAAACCCAACCCGTAGTGTAGTTGATAACCCAATTAAAAGGAAAGATAGTGATCCTTATACACAACTCAAGTTTTGACATAGTGGGAGCCTAATCCTTGTAACACTAACATATGAAAACAAGAGGACGCAATTCTCGTGTGTTTTGAGCAAAAAACCTTTGAAGTTTTTCTTCTTTTTCGGTTAGAAAACTAGCCTAATACAATATCCTTAGAAATTCTTTTTCTCTTGAGATTTAAATGTGACCACATCGTGATGTATATGGAGGGCTAGCTATTAGGCCACTTCTTGGTGTACAAAGAAGCTTTGCGGTTGTTCCATGCTAAGTTCATTAGATCTGTCTTGAATGGGCTTACCATGTTGCCTTGAATTGGGAGTCTAAGACATGACATTTTTACCTTTTTTGTTCACATTCTGTGTATGATCCTTACTAAGTGCCATAACTTGTAAATATCTACCTTTAACAAGAAAATACAATATATAAACAATGAAGATAGTTATATAACCACCTTTTTTTTAATATTTGAATGCTGGTGTTGTTCAGAATGTATCCTACCAAAATATGAAGAATATATTTTTGCTTTTACCGAAGAGGGATGGATTTTTTTTTGTGAAATTGTATATATTTGGCGTGCCTGCAGTTACCTTCCTATTATTTGTCCATGTTGGATTTATCTTTTGAAATTTTGACAAGATGGTTTTCTTTTCCAACTAAATGTAAGTATCACATCATGCGGACACATGCCAAGCAGAAATCTAATAAATGTCATAAAAGCTTCCTATTTCTTACACGGAAGACACCAATAATTCATGTCTTTATATTGTATCCTGCACCCTTCTACTAGCACATTGTCAATGATTCTTCCTTTCCTCCATTTGTTTCCCATCATGGACACATTCCTATACTGAATGTCATGTTCTCAGGGTTGATACTTGGTCGTGTCCCATTGTAGGAATCAAAAAGGACAACATAGAGTAGGTCAGTCAAGAAATAAGCCAGGCAGATCTCCCACCCCCTCCAACGATGGGAAAATATGCTTTCCTTTATCCTTTTTTATAGCATGTGTAGGCAATATAAGGTATCGATGTTCAATGCAATTACCATGTCTCTGGTAGTGTTTGGATATGGACGTATCTTCTCCCTACAGACAATCCAAGGACCAAACCTTTTTCCTTACAGGGAATTTGAGAAATGGTTGGGAACACAAGTCATAAATGTCAATAAGATTGCAACATTATGGCAAAGCAACCATTGATATCTCCCTAAAATCACATTATATTAACACGTCCAAGGCACTCAGGATGCAGTCCCACATAAGACCTCCAGTCCACCTATTATTTAAACCCAAGTTCCTACAAGAAACAATGTTATTACCCAAAATCTCCACCTCCACCCATTCTCTAAACTTGCACACAAGCAACTATAATGAGAATACAAAATAGATCTAAAATGGCTTTGTCCAAGTATATTTCCCTTGGGTTTCCCATTATACTGGTCTCTCTGGAGCAGCCTATTTGTCTTAAGATGACTTTGATTGTGGCCCTCTTAACTGGGTCTGCTCAAACTTCTTATGGGGAATTCTCCAACTTCATTTCCAGTTTGCTAATAAGTAATATCTCACATACAACATATGTCACATCATGAAATTTCAATATAACCTTTTTGTTCAAACAAAATTCATCTGCATGCCAGGGGTGAATAATCTTTAAACATCATATATGAGACTTAGCATTAACCCTTTCCAAAATTTCTTTTGTAGCTTTGTCCCATGATCTCAAATTCTGACTATGACAATCAAGTGAAAAAAGATAAATGTTCCATGCTCAAGTGCAAAACTGAAAGAGATTCCTTTTCATCCAAAAAGGTAGTTGATATCATGTACCATAACACAAAGCATGAAAATGTACAATTATAGCTTTTCAAACCCACCGACAAGGCATGTAGTTACATAAAATTATAAAAAGAAGATGCAAAGATTGCCTACCCATGACAAAATAAATTGTGTTCAATGCCCCAACAAACAATCACTTTGGCCTTCCCAAGATCGATGATCCATAAAAAAAATGTCACCTAAAAGAATTGGTTGTCACTAATGTCATTTACTGAAATTATAGGTAGCCAACTTTCAATCTCCAATAAAGCAGTTCTCATGGCACATGTAGAATGTTAAGCTCTTCACTTACAACTTTCATTTCAGTCAGCCAAATGTGAATTTTCTTGGGTAGATCAAGGCAGTTTTCCTTTTAAGGCAAAAAGGCCATTTCACACATCAATACCCCTTTCTTCCTGATGTAAATGTAAGCCCATCGCAATATAGAATAATTACGACTATCTATGGTCCTATAAAATCTGATTATTTAATATGTAAAAAGCACAATTTCCCCAGAATGCAAAATAGGTAGCACAGAAAATCAAACATTTCAAGGTATGGCAATTTTTACTTACACAAAGAGAAACACATTAAATAAGCTGTAGAAAACAAATATATGCACCGAAAGGTAGAAAATCTTATGTAGATTCTAACAAAATATTCTCCTTTCACCTTATCCCTATGCTACGCACCAAACCCATTTCGACAAGCTGCTCCATTGCATGCCAAGTAGTTTCAAGAGATATAGTTGTATCTATGTCCAGCACACCATTTTCATCAAGGGCACTGTCAGTTGTTCCAACACCTGTATTACATGAATTATGACAACATTAGAAAGGACGTTTAGTATCAAGACATCCATAGTAGCATGATATATATGGTAATCAATGATGAATCTGTAATAGGAGAAGAACAAGTAAAACAGAAACACCTGTGTGCCTTGTAGCCACTGGAAAGTGGACTAGGTAGAGATCCAAATAGTCTAACTTGAGCTTCTGCAAGCTATCTTTGCATGCTTCAAGCACATGTCCATGATCGGAGTTCCACAGCTATTACATGGCGCACAAGATATTAGTCAAAAATCGAAAGCACAGATATTCCTTGCTTCCTTGTTCCCCTAGCGAGCTAACCTTAGTTGTAATGAACAGCTCTTCCCTCTTGACAAGTCCAGTATCAAAAGCTTCTGCAAGAGCTTCTCCAACTTCCGGCTCATTTTTGTAATCAGCTGTAGAAAATATTAATTTAAAAATAAACCCATAAAGGCAACGAACTTTACCTCGCACCTAGACAGCAAAGAAGACGAAAATGCAACTCTAACCTGAGTCCTCAAACGCGACAAAGGAATTACCAAAGGCATAACCAAATAGAAACATGAAGAAACTTTCACACTCTTTATATCACTAAATAAAACCACCTAACGAACACGAGTGAGAAGAGAAAATATGCATAAATCTGTCGGCATACTCCAGCTACCCAAAGAAGAACCTCTAGGCAAAATTGTTAAATAGGAACTCATGAGCTACATTATATCTCACAGGAAGACTGCCGTCCCCTGCTACCCATTTGAACCTGAAAGATCAGAGCAATAAAGACAGAATATAGAGCAGCACTCATCAATCGAAATCAAACACTTGGCCTACCCTGTTTAACACATTCATCAACTCTATATCTGCTTACAGAAGTGTCAGTATAAAATCAAAACGAAAACTTACTGACATCATCCGGTGACACAATCTCGGACATGCGAAGAATCGTGAAGCGGAAACCACGAGGAGGAAAAAGGAAACTGGATAGCGAGATCCATAATCTATCCCTCCATGTTTGCGCATGCGCGCACGCATGTTCCAAGGAGGGGGATGGGCGACGTTGACAACCGACCTGCGCAGTCGAAATGGCGATACCCGATCTTGATGGCGGAGAAGAGGAGTTCCCTGACGGACTTGCCCTCCATCCTCCACACGCCAAGCCCTATTATCGGCATGGTGTGCCCGCTGTTCAGCACGATCCCCGCGCCGGACGCCATCTCCCTCCTCCCCCTTGCCCCCCTCTGTGCTGCGACAGTTCGGGACTATACTGCTCTGCTGGGGTGTGACCGACCTGGACTGGAGGATGCCGAAAAGATCCCCCTCCCAGAAGCTTAAACTCCACCATGTTGGATTAGAATAGATATAAGTTCGTGATTAGCAAAAATCAGCGACTTTTCCGGAAAAAAAAAAGGATTCAATTAACAGCCTTCACTTTTAAAATTTCACCACACCACAAACGAAATATAAAAGTTCATAAAAATGAAGTGCTTATTACTTCGGTCAAGTTCTGGTTATTTTTTCCGCTCTCTTAATTTTTAGCAGCTGCAATAAAAAAGTAGGACAATCCTTTGTATTTAATCTCTCTTATCACTCTATACGAATTAATCGCATCATATGTGTACAATGACTAAAAACTCGTTGTAGCTCTATATGCATATTTCATTTTCTTAGAAAAAAAAATAAATTTTCAATTCATGATCTAACTATTACAAATACTTAGTTAAGAATGAAAAAATATTTTTTATTAAAAATAAATGTTACAACGGTGGATCTCCCACGCCACCCACACAACTCACATGTCGTTCTGGATAAGTGACAAGTAGCTAGTATTTCTCATTCTAATTTTGAACATGATAAAATCACCTTCTCACAATTGTCAGAATTCTTAGATCCGGTTCATATATATTTAATTCTTGAGAGATATAAATTCAAAGATTAGTCGTTATTGGGCAAAAAATACTAAAGCTTAAATCTGAGTCTCTCAAATTCTGTGCAAATCTATGTATCACATTTTTACGTTCCCATCGCTAAAAAACTTATCACTCTCCACCAGAAATACCAAAAATCCTTCCATAACGCAAGGTCATCTAAAAAGTTCGAAATTTTGATGGGAATAACTCATATTTCAAAGACTAAAAGACAGCATTTATTAAGGGTGTAAACAAGTTGGAGTTATAGTAGGAAACAATAATTTTTTAATATAAAATTATTAAAAATAATTAAATTTGGAATCAGATATGAAAATAGTTTCCGTATCTGAATTTGTTCATCAAATTATTAGAAATTCATATTCGAAAATCAAATAGTATTGAATATAAATATCTTCAATAAATTAATTCAGAATTGAATATTTGAATAATATGTAACATATTATGTAATATATAATCTATATTATATGATATAAATATTATATAATAATATCATATATTATATATAATATCAAATTCGAAAATCAGATAATCAGACAATTTTTGTATCTGATTCCGATAACTTATCGAAATATCTAAATTCAGTAAATTATCAATAGTAAAATATATTTTATAATTTTTATCAAAATTAAATTAAATAATCAGATAATCGAATGCAAACTCATCATTTTTAAAAAATTTTGACCACACAACGAAGAGCTAATCTAGTGCAAACTCATCGTTTTTGAAGTTTTTTTTTTTACCACACAACGAAGAGCTAACGAGTGCACCCCTATCTGGTCGATAGGGCCCAAGCTTTGTAGTGCCTTTGTAAAAATGCCCGATCAAGCGGAGGAGATATATTTGACATCAATGAGGCATCGAGCAACAAGTTCACGAACATATATAATGAGAGTCAACTTTTATATGCTTGGTGCGGGAGTGAAAGGAGTATGGACAATGGTAGAAACATTGTCACACCAGACTGTGGGCTGCATCTACAGTGGCATGCCAAGTTCTTTGAAGAGAGTGCACAGTCATTGCACTTTTGTAGCAGTTGGAGCTAAGCATTTGTACTCAGCTTGAGTGAAGGACTATGCAATAGTAGGTTGCTTCTTGACAGACCAAGAGATAGAGTTAACATAAAAAAAGATGCAATATATAGTCATAGGTAGATCGACAATCAATGCGACAGTCAACCTAGTCGACGTTACAGGATGCATTTAAATGCATGGGGTTAGGATGCAGGTTTAAATGAATATCTATGGTGCCTCAGAAAAAATGGAGGATGTGTTGGATATGATCCTCTAGTAGGCCCACCAATCGTGTTAGTTGATAGGTTTCTCAACTAAGCACACTTAATTTTGAAGTTCTTTTTCTACTCAAGTTTCGAAAGTGGATAGCTCAAGTTGTTGGTAGTTTTTCTGATTTAGTTTATTTAACATATTTGTATATGAGATGTTACAATCTACTCCTCTCATACAAGTGACGTCTTCGTAGCTGAACATACATAACACACAGTCAAACTCTCAGATAGGTAGGACTCAAGAGATGGCCCTCACAGACTCAAGAGGTGGCTCTCGTTATGTAACATTTTTGCGTCATTATGGTCTTAAAAAGTGACTTCCATAACATAGTATTTTTCCTTACATGACACTTAGCCCATGTACTTTCAACTAGATAAAGCTCTAATACCATTTATAATGACTCAATCAACTAACTGGCTACCAACCATGTTAGTTGGTACACTTTTTAAATATGTTTAACTTCAAAGTTTTTTTTTGTTTGAGCTTTACAAATTACTAGTTCGAGTTGTTAGTCTAATGATTTAGTCTATTTAATATATTCTTATATGAGGTGTTATAATGTGACACATTGTAGGGCACCAATTTCAAGTGGAGAGTGATGCAACTGATTTGTAGTCCATCACGATGGTTTTGTGAAGGAGATCATAGATGTATTCTTGGTTGAAGGAGATGCCTGCAACAGTTCAAGTTGCTTGTACACCTAGAAAGTAGGAGAGATAGCCATGTTTTTCATGTGTAATTTTTTTGGTAATAGTGAGGAAGCTAAATGGTTCCCAAAACCTGCAGAAACAAACAAGTTCATACTAGCCTAGATACAATGCTGGATAGGCCCAGTGCCAACAAAACAAGAATGAACCAAGTTACGAAGAGTCAAGGGGGTTTCCTTTCACTGAAGTTTTCCTTCTTGATATCTTGCAAGCAAATTTTCATGAGTTCCTCCAGGAGGGTAGTAGACTAGTTAATGTTAAACTTTGATATCCTCACCTGCTTAGCTAGCCAGTAAGCAGCTCCATTAAGTGTTCTTGGAATGATTTGCACACAGTGATACTTCCAGTTGCTCAGTATATTTCTGGTGTGCACAGCCAAATTCTTGATTTCCATAGGTGCCTTCTCTGGATCTAAAATTGCTTTAATTATCCCTATATTGTCCCCTTCAATCAAACGACCATGGTAGTTCATTACCCTGAATTGTTATGCTTGCTGAACACAGATTGGGGAGACAATCATTTCTGCTTTAAGGACGGAGGCTTGGTGTAGATAGAGGGCACCCGCAGCCACCGGTTCACCATTCTCATTTCTAATTATGTACCCAGCTCCTGAATAAAACAGATTCCTTTCTTCTTTCTTTGCTCCATCAAAATTTCCTCTCAGCCATCCTGCTTTAGGTTTTATCCACCCTTCAATGTCATGCGAACTCTCGACCAATTTACCAGCGGAGTAGTCAGTGCTCTCCCTGTTCCTCGCAACAGCAACCATGTTGAGGTGTTGATTTCCAAGTTTTTTGTTTTTGGGTTTCGTTGATGAAGCTTATGGCAATATGGATCACTGCATCGCCAGAGAGCTTATGAGTCTCTATAGCCTCCCTGAAGATGAGATCATTTCTTCTCTTCCATATGGCATCAATGGAAAAAGCAATTGCTGCCTTGATGAGTCTAGCTTTAGAACTCACTGGTCTTTCTCTGTTGCATATCTCCCAAAGGTCCTTCAAACAGTTTGGTAGTGTCCTCCACTTTAGGTATTCAGCAATTTCCTTCCACACATGACTTATTCGCTTGCAGTGAAAGAATATGTGTTGTTGGTTTTCCTCATTTTCCAAACATAGTTGACACTGAGGACTCCTTAAAATCTTGCAATTGAATAGGTAGGTGACTGTCAGAAGCCTGCCCTATGCTATTTTCCACAAAAAGGATCCTTATTCTTGGTAGTGTGGGCCATTTCCATATCCCTATCCAGCAAGAGTTGATGCTCACCTATTTTTCTAATTTATTTTCCCTGATGTGCTTATAAGCTCCTTTTGTGGTGAATTTTCCATGTTTCTCTACCTCCAAGTTCTGACATCTTCCACATCATGACCACTTACAGAAGGGATATTGAGAATGATTGAGACTAGAGAGTGTGAATGATCTATATTGCAGCATGGTGGAACAAGAGCTAGTGAGGATGATGTCATCCACACGCAGAAGAAGTTACTTTGTGCAACGATCATTTTGGTAAATGAAGAGAGAGGGGTTAGAGCTGAAAGTGTGGAACCCCATGTTGAGTAAGGCAAAGTTGAACTTCAAATACCAAGCTTGAAGTACCTGTCAAAGAACATAGATAGACTTCCTCGTGAAGCAAACATGGTTCGGATGTTGCGGATCGATGTAACCCAAAGGTTATTGCATGTAGATACTTTTGTCGAGGTCATCGTGGAGGAAGGCACAATCGACGTTAAGTTGGTAGAGTTGCCACTTTAGAGAGATGACGATGCAAATAATGGTGTGCTTAACGGTAGGGTTGAAAGTCTCCACAAAGTCAACCCCAAGCAATTGATGAAAGTCTTTGACAACGAATCGAGCTTTGTGGTGAAGAGTGGAGCCATCCGAATGACGCTTTACTTTGTAGATCCATTTGCATTTGACTACGTTCATAGTCAAATGATATAAGATGAGGGACCATGTTAGTTGCTTCTATAATGAAGTAAACTCGATCACTATCCATGGTGCATATCCACTCGAAAACCTTCACTACTTGAGAAAACTAGAAGGGGGTATCATCAGTATGGATAGTAGTATTGAACATGGGTTGTTGTGTTGCCTAGAGGGCTTTTTCTTTGAAATCCCAGATTTTGATTGAGTCTACATTAATTGGGTGGGTTGAGGTCGATGCTTTGGAGGTGGTGGACTGGTGAAGGTGACATGGTTGTGGTTGTGGGTTTGGGTGAGGTGCGGGAGCACAAATGGTTTGGTGAGGTGTAGTGTGAGGTGATTGTATAATTGTTGCGTTGGTAGGCTAATAGGTGCTTGTGAAGGACAGACATGAGTGGCAACATCCTATTGTCTTGATGTTGTTGAACTTGTTGGAGAGCTTGTCCAGACCACAACAGTGGGGGTATGAGGAGTGCGAGGACCGAGAGAAAGCTAGTCAGAGGAAGAGACTGATATATAGAGAGGAAGTAATGGGAGTTGAAGGTATGAATTTGCAGGGGATTGTTGTTTCATGGAAAATGACATGGTGTGAGACATGAACTCATTGTTTGGAGATCAGGCAATGATAGCCTTCGTGGGACTTTTTTGTAACCAATGAAGATATAGGGGGAAGAGTGAAAATGAAGTTTTGTGGAGGCATATGGGCAGAGCCAAGTGAAGCAAAGGTATCCAAAGGACTTAAGACGGTGGTAGTTTGGGACTTTATGATAAAGGGTCTCAAAGGGAGATCACATGAGAAGTGGGGATACATCCATCTGCCGGTCTCCTCCCTTCCACACCCCCCTCCTTCCCCTTTATGGTGCTTCCTCTCTTCCCCTTCCCCCTCTCTTCTGTTTAGTTCTATTTTGTCTTTGCTCCCTGTTTCAAGATCATTTTGTTGCGGAAGTCTAGTTGACATCTCAAGATCTCAGGTTCTGGTTCATAGTAGAAGTTAGTGCAGCGATCTCCAGTTCCAGATGATGATCCTCTTCGATGCTCTTTCCCTTCCTCCCCCCTGGGGGGATCCGGGCGGCATTGATATAGCACGAGTGTTGGGGTTTATCCGCATAATCTATTTAGATGTGTGTTTGTCGTGCCTTTTATCCTGATGCATAGTTGTGTTGCATCCTATTACTGTTGGAGTAGAGTCTCACCATGAAATGGTTGTATCATTGTCCGAGCTTCTCCTATTCATGTTGGTTATTGAGTTCTATCTTTCTATGGGAGCGTTTGTTCTAACTAGTTATTTGTGTCTATTGGTTGTCATCTATGTGTCTTTTGTCAAGACGCTGGCATGGATGGGGGGATATGGGTAGCCATCTTGCTGGTTCTTTGCAGGATAAGGTCACCTTTTATCCCTCTTATGTATGGTCCGTTATGTTGCTCTTGTACTGCTACTGCTCTGTTGTTGTCACGTCCTAATAAAAGACTATTTACCGAAAGTGACAGAAAATAGGTACAAAAGATAATATTAAGTTTGTCTATTCATAACATGATAAGCGGAAGTTTTATTACACAAGTACTCCTCATAACAACTAAGAGAGGAGTAGATCAAAAACAAACTTTATTTTCTACATCGTGTCTCATACTACTAAGAAAACAATAAAGGCTTGGAGCTTCTTGTTACTGTCGGTCCACTCAGCACTCATGCCCTTAAACGTCACCCCCATCCTGTATTACCTGAAAAGGGTAGGAAATAGTAAGCTAACTAGCCCAGTAGAATTCAAATCCATAATTCAAAGGGTGAGTACATGATAGTCAAGACAATGGCAGAACGGATAACAAAGAGGCACAATTAAATGTAAGGACAGTAAGCTTGAACAGTAATAGTGAATCACAAGGCAGGTTCAGGTATGTATCTCAAAACTGGTGCATTTAACAGTTATACAGAATAGGAATTATGATGACCATAATCAAACAGTAAGTGATGCAATGTCAAACATCCCGTTGTCCGCTATCATTCCCGTACGGCTCGTAATGAATTCGGGTGCTCCTCCCAGGACTAGATCAGCCCTATTTGCACAGGCATATCAGTCAAGTGCGGTCCAAGGACCCAATAAATGTCATCATCATCAGTTAATCATATCTCACAAGTTGTTCAAGCATTTGAACTCTCAGGACATCAGGTTTTATAAACTCGGTTACCAAATACCGGAGATTAGACTCAACGGAGTACCATCCGTATTTGACAACTTTAAGGATAATTCAAGGGGGTGTAAGGTACATCAAGTGGGTAAACTTTGCAGTAGTATGACAGTAAATACCAATGTAAATAAGGGGGTAACTTGCTAGGCTTTTAAGATGAAGTATAAGCAAGAGTTCTACCATGAAAAGTTGCTGAAATACAAGTCAGGACAGTAGGTGTCGACAGCCAGGAAGTGGATGTCGACAGATAGCAACAGCAGAGCATGGTTTGTTGGTTCTGTGTCTACCTGTCGACAACTATAAGATGGTTGTCGACAGATAGCAACAGTCCCAGTTATTTTGAAGTTCTGGAAGACTGGCCTGTCGACAGCTATGAACTGCCTGTCGACAGCCGCCAGTTCTTCTCTCATAAGTGACTTTGTATTCACTCTAAAAACTCTAACCATGGAGCTTATGAATTAAGGCATGATTTATATCAAATAGAAGAGTCTAATTGTAGATCTCACAGTGGTTTATAAGCTAAACAAGCGAGATGAAACAGGAGGTTTGCAATCCAAACTTGTCTAGTTAGAAACTAAACATAGTGTAGTGCTGAAAGTATAACCTTGATAGCAATGATTTGTTGGAAGATTCCTACAAGATGGACACTAAATCTCAAAGGATTTCATGGATCTAAATCAAGACTTGAAGTATCAACCATCTAAACAGAAATCGTCACACTGTTCTAAGGATATTTAGACTTCTAACAGAATTCTATATCATGAACATGGATCAAAGGTGGAGGAAGAAGATAGGAATCAATTTCTAAAATAGAACAAGGTTGTTCCTCTCCCAACAAGAATAATTCTACCATGACTGGAAGGAAAACAGAGAATCACAGGTATAGCAACTTATCCGTTCATCAAGAATTCCTTGTCATGTGTGGAGGACAGAATTGAATTAGAGGGAGATGAATCCTACCTTACTAAACAAATAATCATTCACACGTTCTCAACGAAGGAACCTAAACCAGCAAGAGAAGAACTTCTCCCCAAAGTTGATGGCGTGCTAGCAATATCTAACCAAAGTGGAAGCAGCTATAGTAGCAACACACAAGTAGAAGTATGTTGCAAGTGCAACGGAGCTTGCAACTCCCAGCAGCTCCTCCAGCAGAAGTCCCAGTAGCTCCTCCAACAACACTTCTAGCAGCAAGGAGTAGGGGAAGACAAGAACAGGAGCAAGAACAAAGGATGTAGAAAGGTGTGTGCGAAGGGAGGGAAGCGGTTTTTATAGACCCCATAACTCCCTCATGTAGAAGGCACGTCGACCATGAGGTGTCATGGTAAAAATCATTTGGTTTTCACCCCAACACATAGCTCATGCAGGTTTTCTATGGTTTACACGTAGTTACCCATGGTTTTAGCCTTATCCTAATGTGTGCTGGCCTCCTCAAGGCCTCACACGTAAGCTCCCAGGAAAAACCCAGAAATTGGTCACCGTAAATGACCCTTAATTCAACTGGCCCCTTAGTCTTGATGTAAACATGTCCAAACAAAGTCCGTTTGCATTAAAATTTCAACCATAGACTAATGTGATGATTTTACAAATTATGGTGATTTTAGTTTAATTTTTGGAATTTATTTTATACTAGGTAAAAAATCACCCGAAAAATAGTTGCGTCGGCTTAATCTCGAAATCCGCTTGTCCACAAATCTGGATATTTACATTTCTGATATCTCCACATTTTTTCTGGAAATTATGGTGGTCTCGGATTTCGTTTTCGTTACAGTTTTTCAGTGTTGCCCTGTGGAAGCGCGCACGTCTGGTTATAACACTGGGGCATTGTTTATTAACTCTAATTATTCTCGAATATCAATTAATTCATTCTAAGAATAATGGATAAGTCTAATAACCTTATTGTTCATGTTTTACAATATATATTTTCAGGGTGTTACAGTTTTTATAATATAAGTTTCTATTTTCTTGTTAAAAAAAATGAGAAGTGGGGATAAGGGCAAGCGATTGATGAGATGAACATTAGTGGAAAAGCATCCAGCCAAAATGAAGTAGGGAGCGATATGCATGAGCGATGAGAGTGAGACTTATCTTGATTATATGTTGACGCTGCACCGGATAATTCTATTTTGTTCATGGGTGTGTGGGTACAGACATTTGATGGATGTTTCTAGTGAAAATTTATGATAAGAAGTAAATTGTGTTGTGAAAATAATGGGTATAACATGTTTTTCATGGCGATAGAACATCCATAATCCATACAATGTAAACATAGCGACATTAAGCAAGTTTACATAAATCAACAGAGGTATCATTCCAAGAGAATAATAACAGATAAGTAAAATAGATATGATGAAAATATGAACAGTAATATATATATATATATATATATATATATATATATATATATAGTGTGTGTGTGTGTGTGTACAGTGGAGGCATTCCAAAAAGAACTTGCCTTAGAGAAGATATCGCTCCCCACTATAGGTACGAAAAGGAAACAACGATCTTCTCTTAGAGTACAACAACATTTAATGAGATGACATTCGCACACTGTTAATCTCATAAAACCAAGCTATCTAATATGTATGGAAGAATCTCTATTCGATGTAGGGCAAAAGAAACATGCACTGAACACTGACGACACAGAGAACGAGGTAGTTCAAGCAGCGGCGGCGATGTCAGCATCGAGGGCGAGGGCAAGAGGCGACTAGTAGAGAGCGATTCTCTGGTGATGATCACGACATCGCAGATGAAGACTGAGAGAGGGACCGCAGAGAGCTTTTCTTTTTTGGGGAAAAGCTTATCACATTCGGTTTCTCTCTCTCTCTCTCTCTCTCTCTCTCTCTCTCTCTCTCTCTCTCTCTCTCTCCTTATATAACAACCGCTCATGCCTCACGAAGCATTGGTTCACATCTTCAGGGACAGATGCATCCCACAATCCCTCCAAGCAAAAAGGGAAAAAACAAATTGACAAAAAAGTGACGAACCAATAAGGTCTGCAGCCACCTCACACGCGCGCCAGTCCGGTCCGGCGCGGTGGGCGAGCGTGCTTGTGTGGTCTTGGGCATACCTTCTTTTAGTTCCATAGGAACAAGTCCTTAGAACACAAGGACTTATAAAGGTCACTTCCTTACTTGTGTTTTCCAATATGGGACAAAACCCATAAACACACAAGGCACACTCTCCTACCAAATCATGAGTTTCCCTAAGGCTTGCTGCCACCCTTCTTCTGCCCAACAAATTGGTGATTTGTAAATCCACCTCCACCATCTGATTGAAAATTTTAATTTTACAATGTAAGGGATTTTCAGCTTTTGCTTTGAACGTGACAAATATATTAAATCGATTGGACTTGGTTTTCATAGAAAACAACCAACAAAAATGAGAGAAATCATCCACAAATAATGCATAATATTTAAAATTTGCCAGATACAAGATGGGAGCAATATCAAAATGAATAAGAAAAAGTGCAATATTAGATCTAAAAGTGAAGTTATTAAAAGGCAACCTATGACTCTTTCCAAGTGGACATGAATGACATGACGAGCACTTGGATTTATTTGAAATAGAAACCTTCGATAGAATGGTCGACTGGATATCCTGAGACGGATGTCCAAGACAGTGGTGTCAGATGTTGATGGAGGTGGATGTTGCTGGACAGTGGACTCGATGTTGTCGGGTGGTCAGAATGAAATGGGTAGAGCCGTCCTTCAAACCACCCGTGGTGCAAGATCTTTCCCGTGGTCTTGTGCTTCACACAGAACTTGGTGTCATGCATCAAAGGTAAAGAAGCAATTATTATTTTTGGAGATACAAAAAATGGACAATAAGTTAGAAGAGGCATCCGGACCATATAAAATTTTGTGAGCTTAAAATTGTTGAAGGTGGTGGGAAGAAGTTCTAACCTAGCATGAGAGATTGACAAACCTTGTCCATTACCAACACATGTACTGAATCACTTCCTTCATAAGGAGCAAATTGAGAGAGACTACCAAGGTTGCCAACAATATGATGAGTAGCGCCTATGTCTGAGTACTAGGGAGCATCATACATAGAGGTAGAAAGCTGCCATGGCAACCAACTTCTCTGGTGGGTGGCAGCCTTGATATGCATGGTTCATGTGATCATAACTAGGACATAGGGTTGCTAATGGATATCCGCTTTCTGACTTTTCGACCCGTTTCCGACTTTTCCGTATCCGTTTTTTAGTTTCCGATTATTTTTCATTTTTCCATTTTCGTTTCTGATAATATATAAAATTTATTTTATTTATAAAATATATACTCTTAAAATCTTATTTCTTAATATTAAAAAACTTTAGACTAAGTTTTTAACTTCTTCTTAATTTGTAAATAGAATCTAATTAAGTTGTTTCTCTTGTAGCATTTATTATGCCTATTATTATCAAAGATATCTTTTTTACCACTACTCCTAATGCTACATGCATCTACCATTTGATCATACCAAATGTTTCCGATTACTTTCCGTTTCCGACCCGTTTCTGATTTTCTTATAAGAAATGGATGCGGAAAGTGTCATTTTCGACTCCGACTCCGACCCGTTGGCAGCCCTACTAGGACTGTTCACGGGCCGGTTTGGTCCAATTTGCAATTTTTTTTATAAAATCGAACCGAATTGGATTTTGAACCGAACCGAACGAAATGCTTGAACCATTTTGAACCAAACCAAATTGGTTTGGTTTAGTTCAGTTTCTTCAGTTCAGTGTGGGCTTTATGGGCCTTGGATTGGCTTGTCTAAACCATTAAAGAGGTTTTTTGCTCACCAGTCACCACTGTGCAATTTTATGAAAATAAAAAAAAATGGCAAGAAGAAATGCTAACAGGCTGACAACAACCAACCTCCTCTCTTACAATGTATTGAAACATATCAAAAATAGCTTTCCAGTTTAGTCATATCTGAAGTCAATTGCTACAGTAACGAATATAATAGGAAGTGATATAAATCAAATTAATAGAGAGAAAAGGAAATGTAAGTCATTGTATTGTTGCTTCTAACAGTTAGAGCTTTTGGGCATTGATAAAATAGCTTCTTGATGTGTTTGTGTGCCTTTTATGCTAGAGGATCAACTGAAGCACTAGAAAGTGTGACAGGGAGCCTAAAGATGTAGGATACTTTTTGCAGAAGAGGTAGAGGAGAGCTATAGTCCTCTGCCAAAGATGGCAAGATTTGGTGGAAAAAGCTGGAGTCACACCTTCTGGTAAGTGGATGTGAATTGCAGAAAATGGTTCTCAAGCTGGCGAAGCAAGATTTGGTGACTAATGACATCATGAACAATAAGATTAATGGAACAATCTGTTTCTCTCCTTGGAAATTGTAAAATTCTGTGGAATAGGTGGTGTTAATAGTTCTCTCGCTGGGAGATGATTGCAAGAGTAGCCAAAAACTCTTTCAACAAATTCCAGCAATCCATTTGGTGGAATCTACTGAATAGTGACATTTTCAGATTTCCTGAACAAGTAATAGTGACTCTATGGATAACTGTCTAACATACATTCCCACATACATAATAATTGTCTAACATACATTCCCACATACATAATATTTGTCTAACATACATAATAATTGTGTTGACTACTTAAAGTTTGAACTTTGAAGTCTTTCCTTCCCCATTCTGAAATAAAGAAGTAAAAGATTAGCAAATAACAAAGCAAATGAGTGCAAATGAGAAAAACACCTAGATGAAGTGTAAACAATTTACCATGGTTTCACCATTAATCCTCATGCAATGTTAATGACACTGGGTGTAAGGTCTCGGGTCTTTAATGTATCCTTATTGGGTCTGTAGAGGTCCTGTGTAGTCGACGGCCAGGGCTTGCCGTTGAGTCTGAGTCAGCGTCCAGCGATGTGGACGTCTGAGCTTGAACTCAGCGACAAGCTATGTGGACGTTAATCTGTAGGCGGTTTAGTTGGCGGCCATTGATGTTGACGTCGACTAACCAGTCCTGTTGAAATAGGGCAGCCCGAGAGCAGGTTTCTTCTTCTCCTTTTCTCTCCTTCCTCCTCCTCCTTAGCCTTTCTTGATTCCTGTAGCTTCTGTTGGTGATTTGAGCTCGTGGGAAGCCCCTGGATCGTGTGGCGTCGCTAGTTCGGGTGGGAATCGCAAGGTTTTGGCGTGATTCGCGCGGAGTCTTCGGGGAGATCCGGCGCGATTGGTGGCTGTTTAGGGATTCTTAAGGCGTTTTGAGGTAGGGACTTAACCCCTATAACCTTCCCCAGCAAACCAGCATGTCCAATTAACTTAATTGATGTGCAAATCATGGTTTAGGGTTGGGTTATATCATGCCGGAATTGAGGGTGGTTTGGATAATCTAGGTGTTAGATTGTCTAATTATGTTATTCTGGTAGTGTAGATTGATGAGAGGAAGTGTTTCCCTCCATCAGTCAGAGTGGATTTGTGTTTCTGCCCTTTGGGACTGATTCGGGTCAGTTCTGGGTATGGGGAGCTGAAGATATCAACGTCCACATCTGTTGACGTTGAGATCTTCAGGGGTGAATTAAACGACAAGTCGACTGCCGTTTAGTCATTTTGGCGGCATAGGGGTTGCCGTTTACCTTTTATTGGCGGCAATCGATCAGGCCGTTTATATCCTGTCTCCCAGCAAACTTAAGTTGTGTGATTAGAGGCGATTGACATGTGATGTCCGCCCTAATACACATATGGGCCAGGCTTAGAGTGTGACTCCGCCTGTGCATAGTAGTAGTTGTTCGTGGCACGAGGTGTTTACTACTGTACGGGGTTTCAGACGTTGAGTGTGTTCCGTCTGTCGTACGCGCGTTGCGTTACCGTGTACCCGTTTCTGTTGTGTTACCTAGGCGTGGGTGCGACTCCGTCTAGACGACTAGTGTGTGGTTGTCCTCCGCTAGTGAGCCGGACATCGAGTGCGACTCTGTCCTGTGCGTACTCCTTTTGGTGGTTTTGAGCCGGTCTCCGTGGAGCCCCTTCTCTACCGCTAGGGTCAAGCGTAGGGGAAAAACCGGTCGTGGACCAGACGCGAGAGAGAGCGTCTGTAGTGTGCACACGTGGCTGGGGTTGAGAGCCTCTGTGGTGACGGGACGCCGAGCCACAGACCCTAGCTGAGTCCTACTTGCTGTGTGTGTGAGTGTGTGTTACTGAGCCGTGTGGTTTACAGTTTTGTGTGGTGCACGTGTACTTACTTTCTGTTTTTACTTTCCGCACTTTAGACTGTTACCGGTAGGGTTACTTTTCCCTACTGGGTCTCTTTCTTGAGACTCACTCCCTTCCCTTTCAGGTGGGTCTTCGTCGACTCCCGTTCCAGGCGAGTCTAGCCACTCCGGTGTTGGTGCTCCCTAGCTGCAGTGAGTTGTACCTTTTTGTTGTACTTCTGTACTCTGTACCTTGTCTCAGACTCTGAGGTTGTATATGATATGTTCATATAGTGGAATTTTACTGCTTTGCATGGTGTGTATCTTCTTACATATACTCTCCTCGGACTCTAATTCCTACCCTTCCGAGCTTGTCTCGTGGGTTAGCGGGTCAGAATTCGGGTTACTGGTTGTTACTGGTAATGCGGATTCTGGGTCGTTACAGTTTGGTATCAGAGCCTGGTCTGATGAGATATATATAAGAAAATGCCTACCATGTTAACTCAGAGTCTAAAGAGTACAGCTGCACTGTAGTTAGTTATGTAGCCCGGAGTTAGTTAGTGTATTTATGTGTGTATTTTTGTTCTGTGTGTAGTTCTATGGCGCCTAGGCGACGTCCTAGAGAGGGAGTAGCCGAGCAGGCGACTCGTCCGGAGGTTGGAGATGCTCCGCCACCTCAGCAGACGCAGCCTTTGCCACAGGACGCACATAGTGGTATTGTTCCGCCGCCGCCACCTCCACCTCAGGTAGCTCAGGGATTAGACATGACTCATTTTCTTGAGGGGATGGCTCAGTTTGTTGCTCAGCACCGTGACGCGCCGGTACCCCAGGGTGGTACTGGGAGGGTGTTGAGGGAGTTTTTGCAGTTTCAGCCTCCTCAGTTTTTGGGCCAGCCTGATCCAGATGTAGCGCGAGCTTGGCTAGATGCAGTGGAGCGGACTTTTCGTTCCATGGAGTGTGTTCCAGAGGAGCGAGTGCTGTAGCCAGTTACCAGTTGCAGGCGCAGGCGTTGACTTGGTGGTCCGCTGAGTGGGAGACTACTTTTCAGTCTCGCCCACTGAGACAGATTCCGTGGCAGGAGTTTGTTGTTTCTTTTGAGAGAGCCTTCTGTCCTACTTACGTCCGGACGGAGAGGTTGTACCAGTTTCTGGACTTGCAGCAGAGGGACTCTACTGTGGTGCAGTACAGGGCCAGATTTGTGGAGTTAGGGCGTTATGCTCCGCAGATTATGGGAGATGAGGGTCTGAGGACTCAGCAGTTTGTGAGAGGCTTGAGGCCAGAGCTCAGGCAGGCGCTGATAGTTGCTCGTGTCACAGACTTGGATGCGGCCTATCAGACAGCGGCAGCGTTGGAGGCAGACACCTTGCGGACTCGTGCTCGGAGTGCAGAGGTTCAGACGCAGGTAGTTCCTTCTCAGCCTCACCAGCAGCAGGGTACTGTGCAGACGACCCCGAGGACTACGACTTCTTACGCGTCCACTTCTACTGGGACGTCGGCGAAGTCAGGATCTCGGAGGAAGTTTCGGCGTGATAGGAGGCAGGCAGAGCAGAGGCAGCAGTCGGTTGGGAGTGTGCAGCAGCCGACAGGTCAGCCTTCGCAGCAGGTGCAGCGTACTTTTGCTGGGCAGTGTTACCGGTGTGACCAGATGGGTCACATGGCGCGAGATTGTCCTTTGCTACCTCGTGTACCGCAGCAGCAGACTCAGACTCAGCCCCGAGTGCAGCAGCAGCAGCAGCAGGCACCAGTGCAGCAGCGTCAGCAGACTGGAGGTTCTGGTGGGTCCAGAGGTAGAGGTCGTGTTACCCACTTGACTCGTGCAGACGCGGAGGCAGCTCACCTGGTGGAAGGTACTGTTTCAGTTTTTGGTTGTGCAGCTAGAGTTTTGTTTGATTCCGGTGCCTCTCACTCTTTTGTGTCTGAGGACTTTTTAGACTCCCTTGGAGAGTTGAGTTCGGGAGAGTCTGTTGAGTTGGCAGTAGAGTTGCCGACGGGGGACTTTGTCCTTACGTCCTACTGTCTTGAGGAGGTACCTGTGCAGTTGCAGGATCAGTTGTTGTCAGCCCGTTTGTTTGCCTTGCAGTTGCATGATTATGATGTGATTTTGGGTATGGATTGGTTGGAGCGGTATGGTGCAGTGATGGATTGCCAGAAGAAGAGGGTGCACTTGCGGATACCTGGAGCAGCGGCGTTCTACTTCCAGGGTATCGTACCTCTTACTTCTCGCTTTCTAGTTTCTGCTTTGAGGGCAGGGAGGTTACTTGCTTCAGGTTGTCAGGGTTTCCTAGTTTCTGCAGTGACTCTTGACCAGATTGCCTCGGGAGTGGGAGACATTCCTGTAGTGTGTGAGTTTCCGGATGTCTTTCCGGAAGAGTTGCCTGGTCTTCCACCAGAGAGAGAGATAGAGTTTACTGTAGAGTTGGTTCCTGGCACTTTACCTTTTGCGCAGGCACCGTACCGTATGGCACCAGCGAGTTGAGGGAGTTGAAGAGGCAGCTTGAGGAGTTGTTGGAGAAGGGCTATATTCCGTCCTAGCTTTTCTCCGTGGGGGTCACCTGTTTTGTTTGTCCGGAAGAAGGATGGTAGCCTGAGGTTGTGTATTGATTATAGGAAGCTAAATCAAGTGACCATCAAGAATAGGTATCCTTTGCCTAGGATTGATGATCTCTTTGATCAGCTTCAGTCTGCTCGTGTCTTCTCGAAGATTGACTTGAGGTCGGGCTACTATCAGTTGCGGATTAGAGACTCGGACATTGAGAGGACTGCTTTTCGGACCAGATATGGACATTTTGAGTTTTTGGTGATGCCGTTTGGGCTCACCAATGCTCCAGCAGCCTTCATGGATCTGATGCACCGGGTGTTCCACCAGTTCTTGGACCGGTTTGTCGTAGTGTTTGTTGACGACATTCTGGTGTACTCCGCTTCGGAGGAGGAGCACGCCGAGCACCTGAGGATCGTGTTGCAGACCTTGCGAGAGCACCAGTTGTATGCCAAATTAGTAAGTGTGAGTTTTGGCTACAACAGGTTCACTTTTTGGGGCACGTGATCTCAGGTGAGGAGTTTCAGTAGATCCAGCGAAGGTTGAGGCAGTTTTGCAGTGGGAGAGTCCCAGATCTGTGTCTGAGATTCGTAGCTTTCTGGGTTTGGCAGGTTACTACCGCAGGTTTGTTCGAGATTTCTCTCAGATTGCTGCACCCTTGACTCGGTTGACGAGAAAGGGAGTTCCGTTTGAGTGGTCGGATCAGTGTGAGCAGAGTTTCATAGAGTTGAAACGTCTGCTTACGTCGGCGCCAGTTCTTGCCTTACCTTCAGGTGAGGAGGGTTTTGAGGTTTGCACAGATGCTTCAGGTGTTGGTTTGGGTGCGGTCTTGATGCAGCAAGGCCGAGTGGTGGCTTATGCGTCTCGCCAGCTTAAGCCCCACGAGGAGAGTTACCCGACCCACGACCTAGAGCTTGCAGCTGTGGTGTTTGCTTTGCGGATTTGGCGTCTCTACCTGTACGGAGTGAGCTTTGTAGTCCGTACCGACCACCAGAGTTTGAGATATGTGTTTTCTCAGAGGGATCTGAATATGAGGCAGCGTCGATGGATGGAATATCTGAAGGACTATGATTTCAGCATTGAGTATAAGCCTGGAAAGGCGAATGTAGTTGCAGATGCCTTGAGTAGGAAAGCACAGATGAGTCATCTGATGCTTAGAGAGTGGCAGTTGTGGCAGTCTGCGGTAGAGGGGTCTTTCAGTGTTTCGTCCAGTCGTTTGTGTGTGTTGGGCAGTTTGTTAGCAGCTCCCGCCGTTGTGAGACAGGTTGCTGAGGCTCAGCAGGCAGATCCCGAGTTGTGCAGTGTGTTGCTTCTCCCAGAGGTTGAGCTTTGTGAGGACGGGACCGTTAGGTTTCGAGGTAGACTCTATGTTCCTGTTGAGGAGTCTATCAAGAGAGTCGTTTTGCAGGAGGCACATGGTTCCAGGTACTCTATTCATCCAGGGGCGACCAAGATGTACCACAGGTTGAGACATCAGTTTTGGTGGCCTGGGATGAAGAGAGACATAGCGGCTTTTGTTGCGAGGTGTTTGGTCTGTCAGCAGGTGAAGGCCGAACATCAGCGTCCGGGAGGACTTGTGCAGCCGTTAGAGATTCCGATGTGGAAGTGGGACCATGTTACGACTGACTTTGTTTGTGGTTTGCCGAGGACAGCTGGAGGTTTTGATAGCATTTGGGTTCTTGTGGACCGATTGACGAAGACTGCCAGATTCTTGCCTGTCAGGACTAGTTGGGGTGTGAGTAGGTTGGCCGCGTTGTACGTAGAGCGGATTGTTCCTTTGCATGGAGTGCCGATCTCTATCGTGTCAGACAGGGATCCTCGCTTCACTTCTGGGTTCTGGCGCAGTTTCCAGAGAGCTTTGGGGACAGAGTTGGCATTTAGTTCCGCCTACCACCCTCAGTCAGACGGTCAGTCAGAGCGGACTATCCAGACTTTGGAGGACATGCTTAGAGCTTGTTGCCTGGAGTGGCAGGGGTCGTGGACAGTTCACTTGCCGTTGGTCGAGTTTGCATATAATAATAGTTATCACTCCAGTATCGGTTTGGCACCATATGAGGCTTTGTACGGACGACCGTGTCGCACTCCTCTTGACTGGTTCGAGGTTGGCGAACGAGTTGTCACGGGGCCGGAGTTGGTTCAGCAGTCAGTTGAGGTAGTTCAGCTTGTGAGACAGAGGCTTCAGTCAGCTCAGAGTCGGCAGAAGAGTTATGCAGATCAGCGCAGACGACCGCTCGAGTTTCAGGTAGGAGACCAGGTGTTTGTTCGTGTGTCTCCTATGAAGGGAGTGGTGAGGTTCGGTAAGCGTGGGAAGTTGAGTCCTCGCTTTATTGGGCCTTTTACCATTTCTGAGCGTGTCGGAGTTTGGCGTACAGACTTGAGCTTCCGTCAGAGTTGGCAGCAGTGCACGACGTGTTTCACGTGTCGATGCTTCGGAGGTACCTTTTTGACGAGTCTCACGTTCTGCAGAGTGCAGAGTGGTCTGAGGTGACTCCAGTGTTGACTGTACCCGAGTTTCCGTTGCACATTGAGGATCGTCGAGTTCAGAGGTTGAGAAACAAGGCTATCCCTTTAGTTCGTGTTGCGTGGCAGCGGCACTCCGGTGGTGAGTCGACATGGGAGCGGGAGGACGAGATGCGCGAGCATTTTCCGTACCTCTTTGGTGAGTTTTCTTGCCTTGTGTTGTTTGAATTTTGAGGGCAAAATTCCGTAAGGGGGGAGAGCTGTAAGGTCTCGGTCTTTAATGTATCCTTATTGGGTCTGTAGAGGTCCTGTGTAGTTGACGGCCAGGGCTTGCCGTTGAGTCTGAGTCAGCGTCCAGCGATGTGGACGTCTGAGCTTGAACTCAGCGACAAGCTATGTGGACGTTAATCTGTAGGCGGTTCAGTTGGCGGCCATTGATGTTGACGTCGACTAACCAGTCCTGTTGAAATAGGGCAGCCCGAGAGCAGGGTTTCTTCTTCTCCTTTTCTCTCCTTCCTTCCTCCTTAGCCTTTCTTGATTCCTGTAGCTTCTGTTGGGTGATTTGAGCTCGTGGGAAGCCCCTGGATCGTGTGGCGTCGCTAGTTCGGGTGGGAATCGCAAGGTTTTGGCGTGATTCGCGCGGAGTCTTCGGGGAGATCCGGCGCGATTGGTGGCTGTTTGGGGATTCTTAAGGCGTTCTGAGGTAGGGACTTAACCCCTATAACCTTCCCCAGCAAACCAGCATGTCCAATTAACTTAATTGATGTGCAAATCATGGTTTAGGGTTTGGGTTATATCATGCCGGAATTGAGGGTGGTTTGGATAATCTAGGTGTTAGATTGTCTAATTATGTTATTCTGGTAGTGTAGATTGATGAGAGGAAGTGTTTCCCTCCATCAGTCAGAGTTTGGATTTGTGTTTCTGCCCTTTGGGACTGATTCGGGTCAGTTCTGGGTATGGGGAGCTGAAGATATCAACGTCCACATCTGTTGACGTTGAGATCTTCAGGGGTGAATTAAACGACAATGTCGACTGCCGTTTAGTCATTTTTGGCGGCATAGGGGTTGCCGTTTACCTTTTATTGGCGGCAATCGATCAGGCCGTTTATATCCTGTCTCCCAGTAGACTTAAGTTGTGTGATTAGAGGCGATTGACATGTGATGTCCGCCCTAATAACACATATGGGCCAGGCTTAGAGTGTGACTCCGCCTGTGCATAGTAGTAGTTGTTCGTGGCACGAGGTGTTTACTACTGTACGGGGTTTCAGACGTTGAGTGTGTTCCGTCTGTCGTACGCGCGTTGCGTTACCGTGTACCCGTTTCTGTTGTGTTACCTAGGCGTGGGTGCGACTCCGTCTAGACGACTAGTGTGTGGTTGTCCTCCGCTAGTGAGCCGGGACATCGAGTGCGACTCTGTCCTGTGCGTACTCCTTTTGGTGGTTTTGAGCCGGTCTCCGTGGAGCCCCTTCTCTACCGCTAGGGTCAAGCGTAGGGGAAAAACCGGTCGTGGACCAGACGCGAGAGAGAGCGTCTGTAGTGTGCACACGTGGCTGGGGTTGAGAGCCTCTGTGGTGACGGGACGCCGAGCCACAGACCCTAGCTGAGTCCTACTTGCTGTGTGTGTGAGTGTGTGTTACTGAGCCGTGTGGTTTACAGTTTTGTGTGGTGCAACGTGTACTTACTTTCTGTTTTTACTTTCCGCACTTTAGACTGTTACCGGTAGGGTTACTTTTCCCTACTGGGTCTCTTTCTTGAGACTCACTCCCTTCCCTTTCAGGTGGGTCTTCGTCGACTCCCGTTCCAGGCGAGTCTAGCCACTCCGGTGTTGGTGCTCCCTAGCTGCAGTGAGTTGTACCTTTTTGTTGTACTTCTGTACTCTGTACCTTGTCTCAGACTCTGAGGTTGTATATAATATGTTCATATAGTGGAATTTTACTGCTTTGCATGGTGTGTATCTTCTTACATATACTCTTCTCGGACTCTAAATTCCTACCCTTCCGAGCTTGTCTCGTGGGTTAGCGGGTCAGAATTCGGGTTACTGGTTGTTACTGGTAATGCGGATTCTGGGTCGTTACACTGGGTGCCAAAGTAACACTTGACAATTCTGAAAAAAAAAGCATACATTAATAAACAAAAGTTAACACTTTATATACATTAATAAGTGCATACCTTCATCTAGTTGTTCAATATCATCCAATTTCTCTTCAACATTGACCCGATCTTTTGACGTTCGAATCCAATCTTGAGTGCAAATGAGAGCTTCCACTATCTTAGGAGATAAAGAACTCTTAAATGCATGAAGGACACGACCACCAGTGCTAAATGCATATTCAAAAGCTACGGTAGAAATAAGAATAGCCAAAATATCACGTGCCATTACTGAAAGAATTGGAAATCTTATACTATTGAGTTTCCATCATGATAGAATATCAAATGTCCCCATATTTTCTTCTGTATCTTCTTCCAAATATTTCACAAGTTCATATTTCACATCTTCAATTTTTTTTTTTCAGTTTTGTGTTGCTTGTACTTGTTATGGTAAAGTGGCATATCACCATATGTGGTTGCATTAGAACTTGAAGCTAGAGTTGACACTTGAACCACATTTCTTTGTTGTCCACTTGATGTTTCATACATATTTTTATACTCATCATATATACATAGCAAAATGAGATGTCTTCAATTTCTTATTCAATGCCATAGCCTTCTCAACATCAACATTTCACTGATTGAAAACTCAACATATTCCAATTTGAATCGTGGGTCAAAACAACAACAAAAAATATCAAGAGATTCAAATTTTCAAGATTTCCCCAATATTTATCAATTTTTTGTTTCATCTTAAATGTCATATCTCCAAATGCATGATCATCACTTTTACACCACTCCTTTAAGAGATACTCAACATTGCTAAGCTTATGCAAATAAGTGTTGGAACTGACATACAAAGCACCTGAAATCTTCATAGTAGTATCATAAAATGTCTTCAATAACTTGGGTCAAATTTCTAGCTATCACTCAATCCAGCTCTTGAGGCTTCATTAAGATCAGTAATGAAAAATAGTTCTTGTTCTTCATACCTCTCAAATGCTTACTGAAATTTTTGTGATGTGTCTAATATCAAATATGTTGAATTCCATCTTGTAGGGACATCAAGACACAATAGACTCTTACTTGGTATTTTTTCTTCTTCAACACAAATCTTAAATTTTTGTAGTCTTGATGGAGATTGTCTTACATACCTCACAACATTTCTAACATGAAACACTGAAGCAGTTGTCAATTTTAAGTCATCATTAACAATCAAATTCATTATGTGGTCAAGACACCTCATGTGCAAAAACTCTCCATTGAAGACATTTCCTTGCCAATTGTTCATTCTTCTCTTAAGATACACAATAGCAACATCATTAGAACTAGCATTGTCAACTATCATGGTCATGACATTTTCAATACCTCAGAGATTCAAACATTTTTCAATTGCCTTACCAATGGCCTCACCTTTATGGTTGGAACTTGGACAAAAATTTAAAATTTTCTTATTCAATTTTCAATTATTATCAATAAAATGTGCAATCAAACACATATAATTGATTCTTTGCAAGGAATTTCACGTGTCTGTAATAAGACAAACTCTTCTACAATTAGATTTCATGAAAGTTTTCAACTTTAGCATCTCTTCAACATATATTTCATAACAATCTCCAACAATTGTAATTCTTGAAAGAATGTGAAACTTAGGCTGTGCAATACTGCAAAAATATTTAAACCCTTGCCCTTCAACAAATTTGAATGGAAGTCTATCAATAATAATCATGTAGGCCAATGCTTTTCTAATTTGTTGTTGATCAAATTTTCAACTTGTCAATGTGGTTTTGCTCTCTCCCTCTACCCCTTCATTAACCACTGATGTCTAAATGTTAATTTGTGTTTGTCTATCCTCACAAGCATTGTCTCTACTGAAGGGATATTTCTTGCATCTCAAATTCAAATGCGTTCTTAAAGTGTTTGTGCCACATGAGATTGAGTCACAAGTGTAAATATAATCGCAGTAATTGCACTTACACTTGTTCTCTCTACACTTGTTCTCTCCCTCAATTCTTATGAAATGCTCCCAATATCTGATCTTGGATCCATATTTTTCCTCTTTTCTCTGGAAGTGCTCAGACCTCCAACTGTATTACTAGTTTGTGTGGCGGCATTAGGTCTAAAACTTACACCCTCAGTTGTTGGAGTATCACCAATGTCATTAGAGGACATCTAAATAGACACTTCCATATTAATTTATGTACATTAAACACAGTGAACAATTAAGGAAACAAAATCTGAGATAAAAGAATTAAAACTTACATTGTAAGAGCCACTTCTTGATGCCATTTTTATAGCTGATATCACAAAGTTATGCAAATTTGCCAAAAAAACCCATCAATTACACTGGAGAAGCAAACAAATGGACAGAAATGATAATATATATATATATATATATATATATTTATGAGAAAGAGAAAGATTGACACCTGCTACACCGGTCGGTCGTCGCCTGTCGTGGGTCTAAGAGAGACAGAGTAGAGAAAGAGGGTCTGAGAGACAGTAGATAGAGAGAGTCTGAGAGAGACAGAACCACCGCTTCCTCGCTGCTGCCTGTCGTGGCCGTGGGAGAGAGGATCTGAGAAAGATTAGATAGAGAGGGTATGAGAGAGACAGAACAAAGAGAGATAGAGATAGAGAACCCAACCCTGTCACTCACGTTCGCCACCGTCAAACCCTCGCCTCCTCGCCGCTGTCAAACCCCGATCTCCTCACCGCTGTCAAACTCCGATCTCCTCACCGGTCGCTGCCGCCTACCGTGGCCATGGGAGAGAGGGTATGAGAAACAGTAGATAGCGGGGTTCCACTGCCGTCAAACCCCACCTCCTCACCGCCTTCTGTTGTGGTCTCCTTGCCACAGCTCACTGCCTGCGGCTATTCTAGGTGAACCAGCTAACCCGCTGACGATGGGTTGCGGCCAGCTCGACCCCAACCCAGCACTGGATCCTGGTCTTGTCTACGATGCCGGCGTCGATGACTACCTGAGCTTATTTTTCTCAAATCAAACACTATGGTGGACTGCTCGGGGACACCCTCGCCGCTGGACCTCAACTACCCCTCCTTGGCTCCTTCATCGGATTCTTTGATTCTGATGACCTGTCGTCTCACGTCTGCCCGGAGAGGAAACCTCCCACCGGCTGCTGTTTACCTCTTGGCCCTTGCTTATTGGGCCGCTGTAGCCTCCTGCCTTGGCCCTTTCCCTAATCTGGGTGAGTCCCAGTCGAAGCCCCCATCACAGCAGGAAGCAGCGCCGCAGCAACCCCACCTCCCAAGTCTTTAGGGCAAATACACATTGGGATTTGGGTGTTGGCCCTATTGGGTATGGATCTAGGTCGTGGTCCTTGGGTTGGTGACTGATCTACAGTTTTTTTGGGTCAAACGGTCTAGTCCTATTTTTTTTTAGTAATCCAAACCTAACCAAAATTTGGTCTTTGGTTCGGTTCGGTTCATTGACCCGACCCACTGTGCTGTGAAACCGAACCGATTTGGTTCAATAGTTTGAACCGATAACTATACAGCCCTAATCATAACAGTCAATTGCACAATGTCACATATTTGATAGTAGATAGGATGTTGATGCTGAATTGTGGGAGATATTGCTGACAATAGGAGGATCATGCATCTGAGCATCTTGAGGTGAGGGTTGGAACTGTAAAGAACCATGTCCAATATTGCATCACGAGTTGGAACCATGACCACCATGTCCAAAGGATTGTTGGGAGCCTTTAGATTTGGAGTATCATTGAGAGTTGAATGCTTCCATCTCGAAGTGTTGGTCAGCTTGGTGAGTGAGGGTCAGATCCTCTCTCAGTAGGAGACTTTTAGCTTTCTCACAGGTGATGCTGGAGTTCTGGGCACAATACTGTGTAATGGCAAACACTGCACTATAGGAAGATGGTAGCCCATCAAGCATTGAGAAGAATAACTTGTCATTGGAGATGATGGAGACCACAACACCAAATTGGTCGACGATGACCTTGAATTGATACAGATACTCTTGCACGGACTAATTTGTCTTGCAGATGTTATGAAGCTGATGACAATGGTTCATGACACGGGTGGGGGACATTGCATGTAATAACCTGGATTTTTAAATCCCAAATAAATGGAGATAAATTGGTGGGCAAGATTAATTAAGGACTCAATCAGGATAATTAAAGTAAAGAAGTCAATAAAGGAAGTCTTGGGATGGTTGAGAAATTCATGAAAAGGGAACACTAGTGCCCCCTCAACTAGTTGCAGCTCACCAGCACTTCGATTGGTCAAAATATAATGATGTCAGCTGAAGCAACACTTCGGATATGACAAAGTGGAACTTCAGATATAACGAAGTGAGACTTCGTATAAAACAGAAGAAAATGCTATCGGTCAAAGTGGAGCTTCGAATATGACGAAGTGAGACTTCGTATAAAATAGAAGAAAATGCTATCGGCCGAAGTGGAACTTCGGATATGACGAAGTGAGACTTCGTATAAAATAGAAGAAAATGTTATTGGCCGAAGTGGAACTTTGGATATGACGAAGTGGAACTTCTAATATAACTTCGTATAAAATAGAAGAAAATACTATCGGCCAAAGTGGAACTTCGGATATGACGAAGTGGAACTTCGGGTATGATGAAGTGAGACTTCGTATAAAATAGCCGAAGTGGAACTTCGGATATGACTAAGTGAGACTTCGTATAAAATAGAAGAAAACACTATTAGTCGAAGTAGAACTTCAGGTATGACGAAGTACCAATCAATTGCCTTCTATGTAATCAATGTTCTTTCTTTTAGTAATCGATGTTCAAGTGAACAAATTGATGTTCTTTTAGTAATTGATGTTCAAGGAGACAATTGATGTTTAAGTACTAATTGATGTTGGTCCGCAATCGATGTGGGTCCATAATCGATGTTTCTGACCAATTCGATGTTGGTCAGTAATCAATGTTTTCTTCTATCAATTACCTTGTTATATAGCAATCGATATGGCTCTTGAACATAAAGCGATGGAGGCCTTGTCCCCCATCATAACAGGACTACCTGGAGACTTCAATATTGGAAAGATTTGTATAGTTTATGCTTAAAATTGACCCTTAAGCACACCACTTTAGGAGTTGATAAAAAGTCATGGCTCAGGCATGGTGGGTCTGTCCATTTCCAGATTAAGACAAGGATAAGTATGACAAGGGTGTGGCCTGAAGTATGATAGATTTTGACTGTCTGTCCTTCTTGCAAACCAAGTCAATGTTAGGTATGGCAAGACATGGTTTGGGTATGACCTATGTATGGCCAGATTGCACTTTTTGTCCCTTTCATAGGAATAAAGAAGGGTATTAAATGCGACCAAAGACCCCTTAAATAAGCTACACGACCCTTCTTGGCCGAACTTTATGCCTTCTTCTTGTCCTAAAGGCTGTCTAGAGCCTTTCTCCCTCTGCACCCACTGCCTTGGCCAGAGAAGAACCGAAGGTGATCTTGGAATTTGAAGAGCTGGAGGAATGATCTTGCAGTTTGGAGCTTGAAGCTTGGAACTCTTCATCCTTGGACCACTGCCTCGACCTATAGAAGCTGGAGGTTAAGAAGATCTTCTAGGCCTCTTCTGCCACCTTAGGAGTTTGGATCTGAAGAGCAACCCAAAAAGGTAGGTTTCTTGGGCACAAATTAAAATGCTTGTTCTTGTTCAAAGTATTCTCGGATATGTTTATGTTAAGAACCTAGTGGAACACCTTTAATTTGCCTAAATGTCTGATCAGTAGAGTGTTAGGATTTTCTAAACCTTATACCCTCGCCAGATTGATCACCTTGCTTCGACATGTTCTTGGGAAACCTGACCTTGTTCCTAGGAAACATGGCCAGTTTCCCTTGACCATCCCAGATAGGAACCCATCTGATTTGTCCATGTCACATGTATTTCTGGAACCATTAAACTGGACATGCACACTTGAAGATTTATCATATGCTGGTTCTATCAACCTCCTTGTTGAAATCCTTGTCTATGTCTCTTGACAATATCGACTGTTCTTTCTTGTTAAGCTTTGAATGGCCCTTTTGACCACCTCGATTGTTCTCTTTTGACAAACTTTGACTGGCCTTGTGGCACTCTTGATTTGCACATTTGATTGGCCCTCATGGCAACTTCGACTATCAACTTTGATTGTCCACTTCGACTGGCTACTTCGACTGTTCTCTTTGACAAATTCTGACTAGCCCTTGAGGCAATTATGGCTGGCCCTTTGTGGCAACTCCGATGGCCCTTCTGACCACCTCGACTGCTCTTTCTTGTACATTTCGACTGTCAATTTGATTGGCACTTCCGGCCACCATGATATGTCCTATAGAAGAGCAACCAACATGACAACAACCTTAGTACCTTGTACATGTTAAAAGTGGTAAGAATGTGAGGATTATTCTAATAACTTCTAATTTATCTTGATTTCTATACCTTGTAAGTTAACTGAAACTCCACCTTTGCATCTGCTGGTCTTGAATCTAAAAGCAAAAGAAATGCATAGGAACCCCTTTGAGCCTATGACATTGCATGATCCAACATGCCTGTTTAACTTCTTGGCAATCTGTACTCTTGAAGTTCCTTGATCTAAGCTTATGTTATTGGCCTCTATGATATCTTACAAGTCTATCCTTCTTGACTCTGAATGGCCATAATGACCTGAATGCGACACTACTGTTCGGATGATATCCCTGATCAAATGTCTGTGCAATAGGGGTCTGATCTGGTCCTGGGGAGGAGCACCTTGATGTATTAGTATAGATCAATCAAATTTGAGTGGTGCTTGGCATTGGCATCTATATGTATGCAAGATTTGGAAAGTGTCTTTTGTTATATGATATGAATGAAACACGATGTGCTATTTGATATGATATGTTTGATTCGTTTGAAATGACCAATATCTATTCATCCGTCTCATGTTTGATTGGATCATAGTTTGACTATTGTATCATTCACATGGCTTGACAATTAGCATGATTCGCTTGGAGTTCTGTAGTATGAAACTCTTGTCTGCGACCTTCATGCTTCATGTTTGCCTTGATTATTCTACCTATTATCTTTGAAATTCAGTTTGTTAAAATGTTAATTAATTAGTATATTTGCCCGCATTATAAGATATAAATCCTACTGGATTAGTTTGCTCATAAACCTATTAACATTTCAGGTGATTAAAACATGTTTAGCATGTAGCCGACCCACTGTTGGGGAGCTTGGAAGCGCTTTGGAGGAGTTTAATTTCTGAAATTTTTGATGTGTGAGGGAATCATGTATCATATTTGTAGACCACTGTGGTCGGATCTGTGAGGAGTGTTCTTTGAAAATTAGTGTTTGTACAAACCATGCAATGAATAAAAGAAACAATTGATGATTTATCGAAGTGTGCATCACGGATGTAGGAATCACATATTCATCATGTTGTGTTTTATGTGTTGGGATTGTATGATTATCGTATCAAACTTTATTGCAATGAGATGAGTCAAATTCTGAAATTTAAATATGAATCTTGTTGCGGCAGAATCTTGTTCTTAGAGAAATTAATTTGTGGGCCCTAATGAAGTGGTTAAGGCTCGGTCCCTTTCATCTTCTCCTTTTCATTTGATTTGAGTGTCGTGTTCCGGTGTCTTGAGGTATTGGTCAAGATTTATGAGGACTTCAAATTATTTCGAATTTTAAATTTTCACTACAATTTTGACATTTGAATTTTGGGAACGTGACATTGCACCAAATCTTTGAGCGAGCACATCTCATACATATTTGATGTTCGTTTGTCGAACAGTACTGTAAGGAAGAGCTGACGGGGAGAGAGTGGCGTTGAACCAGTAAAGAACCATTTGGTCCTACCACTTGTGGTAAGCCAAGGTGTTGAGAGGTGAAGTG
The DNA here is from genome assembly GCA_014218235.1 of Colocasia esculenta. Classification (NCBI taxonomy): domain Eukaryota; kingdom Viridiplantae; phylum Streptophyta; class Magnoliopsida; order Alismatales; family Araceae; genus Colocasia; species Colocasia esculenta. The sequence goes on from JACBKR010000945.1 coordinate 1,167,207, forward strand.
TGTTGCGTTCCATCAACATGTCCCATGAGACGATGGCCTCTTAGAATAATGGGTTCAAAGAAACCTTTCCCGATGATATAATTGGTGTCATCTAGTTTGGCAGCGATGATGCTTGCAATGTCGAAGATTACCATGGTAGACAAGATGGCAATACTCCAGCATGGGTAGGTACTAGGTAGGATGGAAATAGCTGTGGAAGAAATGATGGAATAATGGAGAGAGAGAGAGAGAGAGAGAGAGAGAGAGAGAGAGAGAGAGAGAGCAGCAGCAGCAGCAGCATGGGTAGGTACTAGGTAGGATGGAAATAGCTGTGGAAGAAATGATGGGAATAATGGAGAGAGAGAGAGAGAGAGAGAGAGAGAGAGAGAGAGAGAGAGGAGAGAGAGAGAGAGAGAGAGAGAGAGAGAGAGAGAGAGGCCTCAGATCGGCTCTATTAAGCCATCTGCTCAGATACCATAATAGCAGGAACAATGGGAGAGAACCAATATATTCGCCTCCCTCTTGACAGCTAGTATATATGTTATACGGTGTTCTGTTACAGAAGGGATTTACATGACAACAGTTCCCTCCATATACAGCTCACACTTACAACAGAGAGTTGAGATTAGGATAAAGGGTCAGAGTTTACCACGAGCTTGACCATTGTTGACAGCAGAGGCCATTGAGGATTGGACTCCGTTATCAGTCTCCTCTCAATTGACCTCCTCTTCAATCGAACAGTGGAGCTTTATGGGGTACTCTTTTGCTACTTTGTGAACTTACTCTCTTTGGATCAATTAACATTTCTACTTAGTCTGTTGCTTTTCTCGGTGTATAGTTGGTGGACAAGATGTTCTCTTGATTCGAAAGCAAAACTCGATGGAAGTGGACGAATCTCTCTAGTCTCCACCTCTCCTTTCTTACTTCCACATTCTCTTCGATGGAAGTGGATGCATCTCTATCGTCTCCACCTCTTCTTTCTTGCTTCCATAATCTCTAAAATCATCAAGTTTTCACCATATTTCTAAATGGGGTTGAAGAGGTCGCTTGGGCATCTTGAAGATTTCCTCCACGGTGTAGACTTTCAAATTTGCCTTCTTCTTTCCTCGTGATCTTCGATGTTGTCATGTCTTCTGATTGGAGCATCACTTTTAGTGGTTGTAGAGATATATTTTAGTCTCACATTGAAAGATAGTGAGAACAAGTGTGTGTTTATCAGCAAGAGTCTCACTTCCTCTCCCAAGAGGGTCTTTTTAAAGGACAAAACCTCAAACATGAAGATAATATTTCTTGAGAGACACACTTAAATCACGTCTCTTCATTGACGCCGTCTGTGGGAACGAACAAGAGACAATGCGCCCTATCCGAGCGTCTTATCTTCATGAGACCCGCACACCCTTATCCTCACTGGGGGGGGCTATGTAGATGTATATATACTTTAGTCCTACATTGAAAGATAGTGAGAACATATGTGTGTTTATCAGTAAGAACCTTACATCTTCTTCCAAGATGACTCTTTTAAAAGACAAAACTCCAAATATAAAGACAATACCTCTTGAGAAACACATTTAAATCACGTCTCTTCAGTGGTTATCTACTGAGAGTCACGACTTACTCTCCCGTCCCTTTAACTGCCATTTATGAGGTGATAACAGATTAAGATGTTAAAGTAATAGAGTTAAAACAAGTGCGGAAAGTTTGGAAATGAAAAAAGGAATCTACATGCTTAAAAGATCTTATTAATCTTTATTGAAGAATCAGGGCTTTCGTGTGTACTCGCCTGATGTAAAAGCACCACTATCCTATTTTGTTTACTGAAGGTCCCCGGACGAGTTGCCCCCTCTCGTTTAATTTCTTCCTCCATTCTCCTCCATCTCATTCGTCTTCTTCCTCCGCTTGTGTGATCTCTCTCCTTCTCTGTCTCTCTGTGGTCCGTCTTCCTTTCTCTCTCCCAACTCTGACCTAGTGTCACCTTCTCGTTTTCTTCCTACGTCTATCGATCCCCACTCTCTCGTCTTCTTCTTCTTCACGTGTAGACCTCCCAGTCTCTCCTCCCCTGCCCCCAAAAGAACCAAAGTTTTTTTCTGTGTTAATGTTTACAGGAGGAGGAAGCTCCTATGCATTTCTAGAAGTTAGTGCTTGTTCAGTGTCCACTCTAGGAATTCGATAACAATTTTTTGCACCCACATCTGGAAAGTTGTTTCTTTTACAGGCTGAATGTTAAATCAAATTTTCAGGCAGCTTTGTCTTTTTGTTCCTGAAAATGACGAACCAAAATATTTGTCTGAGCAGTTTACAAAGATCTTAGAATTAGAGACAAGCTAGGATGGAGATGGTGTTAGAGATTAATTCTTTGAGCTTTATTAACAAAGCTGGAATGGAAGGCGGAAACGATTCGAGCTGTTGGTCAGGACGAACAAAAAAGCTCAAACCCCCAGGTCCACGAACGGGGGTCCTAACATTACATTGTCTTCAATAAAGAGAACAAATTAAGCAAGCACCGAGAACTTTCAGCTGGTTTGCTTAGCAGAATGTACAACAGGAAAAGATAGGGTCACTTGCAAAAGTAGCTTCTTACGGATTTTATTTACAGAATTACCTGTCTTATTTTCATACAGTTTATGTTAATCTTGCTACTTTGTCATGTTGCCAAAAAAAAAAAAAAAAAAAGACTATACCCGTTATCGTCTATTAGCATTGTGTTAAACTCTTATTTAATATTGGCTAACCTTTTAACAATTTGAAAAAAAGTCTAAAATATCCCTAATCTCTCTCTCTCTCTCCCTCATTTTTTCCTTTTAATCTCCCTCCTCTCTCTAGCAAAATGAACCAGTCAAAAAGTGTTCTTTTTTTAAGGGTATCTTCACCAAAAAAAACTTAATTATATAAGAGAACGGAATATTTTGAGTATGCTAAATGAAGTCAAATGTAACGGTCAAATTTACACCATATTTATGTAAGAGGATTATTAAAAATAATGCAAAAATACGATAGATAACGATTAGCTATGTTGATAAACCTATAAAAAACCAAAAAAGAAAGATAGCCCTAGATCGAAGGACCACGTTCTGGGCTATGCTAGCAAGGCCCGAGAACACCGCAAGGCCCAGGTTTGAAACCCTTCCCCTAGTCTGTTTCCTTATTTGGCATGGCAATTGGCCCTTGTCCCCTCACTCTTTATATATGTCGGAGGCAAGCGCTGGAGTAAGACATTTCCTTATGATCTTCATCGTCTTGAGGTGTTCGAGATAATCAACAACTACAATACTTTCTGGCCATTTTTCTGCCTCTACATTAGTTTCAAATTTAGCGTCTTATCTCACTACGCTAATATACATTGATATAAGCATGTTGGCCTCGTTTGATAATACTTAACGAAAATCTAAAGTCTGAAATATTTAATTGGTTAAGATATTATACTATTATTTGATAGGTCTTGGATTCAAAACTCAAAATCTTCAAAAAGTAATTTTTTGGAATTGATTTATAGATCGTCGTTAGAGCCGAGCTGAAAAAAAAAAGTGATTCATCTTAACTTAAAAATTAAGTAGTTTTTTAGACTTAATTGATTAATTAAGATATAGTTTCAGATATTTTATCAAACAATCTAAAATCTTAAAAATTAAGTATTTCAGACTTTTGATTAGGTTATCAAACACCTCTTAACTTATATCTTATATATATTAAGGTCTTTTTAAATTTCAAATTTAAAGAATAGATAAAGAATTAGATTTAGATATTTTAAATAAGTGTTATCAAATACCACCTAATCCTTCAAGATATTACTAAATCAAATCGTTACTACATTTTGTATGCCAATACTTTGAAATCTTAAGTTTGGAATATATATAGGACAAATTAATTAGCAGTCCCTATCAAATTTTTGACTTATTTGTTAGTCCTTAACAGAGCCGTAACTCATTACAGTAAGTGTTATCACCTGTTACATTATACGTTAAGTCCTGTCACTGCTGGTGGTTTGGTAGCTTGGGGGGCTAGTTAGCCCTCTATTGGAAGCAGGTTTATAGGGATTTTTCTCAATGATTATATAATATATTAGTCATTCAATTTAATAAAAAAGAAAGGTTCTGCTGGTGGCGATCACAGAAGTGCAACTAATTAAGCCCTTTGCATGCAGAAGTTCTTTACAAATTACAAGCTGGAGCCCAATTATACATGTACCTAGCTACAGAATTGTTGATGGCGACGTTCAACAGCCACATGCAATTCCGGCTTCTGTTGTGGCCGTCCTTGCAGTGCCTCCATACATATATAGTGGTCCTGATCAGTAGGGTGTGCTGCCAATCCCTGCCTTTTTATCCTGAACACATGGTACCGTGCTTGTCCAAAAATCCCGGCAGATCGGATGCCATATCTAGAATGTGGACAAAGACTCCATCTAATTGTTCGTGAGAGTACCGTACCAACTCGTTGTTGATGTCATTATATTAGAGCATTATTGCAGTCCTCTGCCCGTCTGAGATGACACGGCTCCTCCTCCGAGTTCTATGAAACATATAGTGTGTACAGAGACTGCAGTCTCAACCAAGGTGGCATGCATGCATGTACGGTAAGAGCTAGCCGTCTGCATATATATATATATAGAGAGAGAGAGAGAGATTTCGCAAACGCAGAGACGTATATACAAGTGAAGCAAGATGTCAAGTTGGTGCTTCGATCAGCTAAGGACTAGCTTATAACCGATATCAAACCAGCTGTTCGTCTAAAAGCCTGGTCCAAAAATCTTGAGGCCATCATATCGTTCCCTCAATGCGTCTCGCGTCTCCGTCCTCCATATCCACGTAAATGTGAGAAGAACAGCTCGAAGCACGTAGGCCCACAAGTTGAGAGAGATCACTGCAGGTTAGCATGGGCAACTTGTGCCGATCGAGAGGGCAGACTTGGCTAGCCAGGTTGTTCATCATCTTCACATTGGAAGTGGTTGCATGGTGTGGTAGTAGTTGGGTAATTAATACGAAGTACACGTCAGTTTCGTACTTTTCAGCCAAGCACTGCCAATTTCTAAATCCCGGCTGGCCAGGTAATTTTTGTTACCGGGCTACCCGGCCAGCCGGGTTGCAAGTGGACTGGTGCTCAGTTCTAATGGATCTCCATCTCACTCATTGGAACATCAAATGGATCATCGGGCGTCTGGAATACACACACACACACATATATATATATATATATATATATATATATAGAAAGCTTATTAAGACAGGGCTAGACGAAATATTGGAACCTTTCAGGACTGGCAGCCAAGCCACCAAGAAAAGTATGGGCATGTAGGGACTCAATTCTCTCGCTTTCGGCAGAACATCATGAGAAAATAACGTAGCAATATATTAGGGATATATAATTATATATGGTTTGGATGGGATGAGCTTATTTTGTACGTGATATACCAAGCAATCCCTTCTAAGAGAGAGAGAGAGAGAGAGCAATGTTGCTCTAAATCTGCTCAAGTTAAATCCCTGTTTTGTTTGGTATCGGGATAAAAGCAATCAGAATAAGAATATGCCGTCTTTTATATCAATTTTTATTCTCATATCTTTTGGTACGGCTAACGATAAGAAAAGAGGATATTTATAAATTACGTTTGATACAAAATAAGATAAGAGTGGAGATAAACTGTTAAAAATAACTAATTATTTGTATGCTTTCTTGCCGTTGTGTGAATGATCTTTCGAGCATTCTCTATAGGAGATTTTTTTAGAAGATGACTATTTAAAATTGCGAGGTTTAATTATAGGGAATAAATTCTTTACACATTTTTATCACTTATATAAAACACTCGAACAAAAACTCTAACAAAAACTCTAACAAATTCATAAGTTAAATCAACTGCTATGGTCCAGCTAAAAAAGGTGAAGAATTAAATCCACAAACATTATTATGAAAGAAAAAAATGTGAATGTTGATCTTATGTGTTGTAAACTCAAAAGTATTAATACAAAACCGTAAGGATCTAAAAGGTGAGAACTTTCTTCTTAGTGCCTGTAGGAATTGGGAGGAGAACACCCTTCCAGTCTCGGTGATATCAATTTCTCTTACTTGTTGGCTTCTGCTAATGGTTGTTTTGCTCAGGTTGCTGTTTACCTTAGAAACGTGATGGCATTCTCCATGTCAAGCCTAACGGTTTCAAGTACACCAACAACTAGCTAGTACATCTTCGTCAACTACGTGGTGAGGGGAGGACGGCGACGGGGTGAGGGGGTGCTGGCGAGAGAGAGAGAGAGAGAGAGAGAGGAGAGAGAGAGAGAGAGAGAGAGAGAGTTGTAGGGTGCAGAGGGAGGGGGTGCACAGGCCGGCGGAGGGGAGGAAGGAGACCGTGTGGGGGTTCTGGCACACGAGAGAGAGAGGGGAGGGTTGCAGGGTGCAAAGGGAGGACCGGGGGCGCACAGGTCGACGAAAGGGAGGACGGCGATGGGGAGAGGGGGCGTTGGAGAGAGAGAGAGAGAGAGACTTACCGGCGATGGCAATGGCGACAAGATGCTCGATGGAGGGGTGGTTGTAGGATGCTCAGCGAGCGACGACGACTGGCAGCGTGTCTCCGGCGACGGGCGAGGGAGCTCCGAGATGGCGGCAGACGGCTTTGACAGGAGGGAGGGGAAGAAGAGAAGGGGGGGAAATGGGGGAAGACGGTTTAACAGGAGGGAGGGTAAGAAGAGAAGGGGAAATGGGGGTTTCGACGGAAGGGCGGGGAAAAGGGGTGGGCGGGATTGCAAAAACTTAGCGACGGAATAGCGACAACGTAGCTAAGTAGCGGCAACTATTTTCTGTCCCTAATCTCCCGCCGAAATCTAAGTTAGGGACGGAAACGAATGGGTCGCTATTCTGTTGCTAATTAGCGACGGATTAGCGACGACAAAATATCCGCCGCCGTCACTACACATTTTTATCACTTATATAAAACACTCGAACAAAAACTCTAACAAATTCATAAGTTAAATCAACTGCTATGGTCCAGCTCAAAAAGGTGAAGAATTAAATCCACAAACATTATTATGAAAGAAAAAACTGTGAATGTTGATCTTATGTGTTGTAAACTCAAAAGTATTAATACAAAACCGTAAGGATCTAAAAGGTGAGAACTTTCTTCTTAGTGCCTGTAGGAATTGGGAGGGGAACACCCTTCCAGTCTCGGTGATATCAATTTCTCTTACTTGTTGGCTTCTGCTAATGGTTGTTTTGCTCAGGTTGCTGTTTACCTTAGAAACGTGATGGCATTCTACATGTCAAGCCTAACGGTTTCAAGTACACCAACAACTAGCTAGTACATCTTCGTCAACTACGTGGTCGTGTCCCCGTTCCAGTGATAAGCTCTCTTGGGCATTCCATCGAACATGTTGTGTGCTAGTAGGATCGAATGACTTCTTTCCCATTCAGAAGTGAAGTTGACCATGTGTAGCTGTGGTCATATCGTTGCAGACAACTATTCTCGATCACCTCCACGAAGGGGGGCGATTATCTAAGCATCAGTGGGCGATTGGACGTCGCAGCTCAGGGTTGTGTTCTCAGAGGTCTACTAGCCCGCCACCACAGACCAGAGCGGCCTCCTCTGGGCCGTCTATGAGAAAGGCTGCAACGGCAACGACAACTACCCGAGGTTCCCAAAGCTCCTCATCAATGGCCCCTATGGCCCCCTTGCGCAAGACTACCGTAACTACGACGTGATCCTCCTGATACTCTTGGTGGAGCTTAGCATCATTGTCACCCTATTCATCAGTATTGTCGAGGATGTCCTCAATAACGTCACCGCCGCTGAGGACGCCGACGTCGAGGCCATCCCCACTACAGTAGCAAAGAAGAAGGTCTTCGCCACGAAGCGGGTCTACTTCTTGGGTCACCTGAGAGCAAGGCTCCTTTGAGTGGTTCCACATGGTCATGGACGAGGTGGCGAAGAAGGACCGTGCTGACGCCATCGAGCTCCACAACTACTGCACCAACATATACGAGGAGGGCGACGCCCACTCTGGCCTCATCGTGATGTTGTATAGCTCTTCCTCCTCCTTGTGAGAGAAAAAAGGGAGTAGACCAATGGGGAAGGGAAAAAGAAAAGTGGGGACACATGGAGGGGATAGATTTTCTCCGATATGATATTCCTATTTCCAGAGATATTCCAAGTCAGTTTATTATCAAAATATAATCATTAATTTGATAATATATATCAAACATCGATTTGAAGACTGGGGATATCCCTCTCCATCCCGATACCAAAAAACAAAGGCTTAAGAACAAAGCTAACAATCAACAAATCTCACAACGGCCACGACCACAAATTTTAGGTGCCCAGAGATCTTATGTAGAATTCGTCTTATTTTTAGGTAATGCACCTACGTCCTTAGTTGTCTATTGGATGGTCTTAACCACTGAACGACTTGATATATATAGAGAAGTCTTTTACAGAGATGGAAAGAGATAGCACCACTCCAAGTGCACCCAATTTTTTAAAATAAATACTTTTAGTTAATAACTTGACCCAAACCGAATGATTTGAAATAAATATTTATTAATGGATTTAAGGTTGACAAAAATATTGAGAAATATTAAGTAAGGTGAATGATCTTTATTTTAGCATTTTCAATTGGAGATTAGGTCGTATGAACTTGTAGTTCATGAGATATGGCTATTGCTTAAAAACAATTCAGCAATATTTAAATACATTGCGCTAGCTAGAACTAGTGACGCACCAAGTAAAACTCATATAAAAAATTAGGTTTTTCAATGATTCAACATGAGTTGTTGAAAAGGTAATTATACATTTACAAAATAGGTTTCAGTCTTTTATTTAAGAGGGTTTTTTCTCTATAGAAAAGGTAAAAATTTTATCTTGGTTTTGCTCATTCATAGGGAAACTTGCAAAAGTAACCTTAGTGCATGAAAAATTTGTAAAATGACATTCTTAAATTTTGTTATGTGAAATTAAATAAAAAAACTACAAGCGATGTTAGTCGTCATTAGAGATGTCAATGGGCCCGTCCTAGGCCCAATTTTCTAAAAGCCAGCACGGGCCTGGCCCAGGCCCGGGGATACGGCCGGTATGGGTGGTCTAGCTCGGGTTCAGAAAAAACCCAGTTAAGCTCGGCCCAAAAAATATAAGAAAAATATTATTTTTATCTGTATTATGTATAATTTTAATATATCTACTATAATATATCTATAAAAAATAATATATATTTAACTTATATCTATATTAACATTGAATTTATAAATGATTATATTTTTAGTAGATTTATTGTAGAAAAAATAAATATAATTCTCTTTCTAAATGTAATTTTATATTTAATAAAAATTATATTTATACTTAAAATTTTCGGGCCGGGCTGGCTGGGCCTCACAAAGCCCAAGCCCAACCCTATTTTTTTCCAGATCGAGACAAAAAAATTAAACGGACTAATTTTTTCGACCCAAGTCCGATTAAAACTGGGCCGAACTTTCAAGCCGGCCCGACCCAATTGGCACCTCTAGTCGTCGTTGGAAATTCAGAGAACATGTAGGAATATATTTTTTGCAAGTTAATTCCATGTAAAATTGTTATTTTTTTTAACCAAAATATGTACCCTTCTTTAGTTAAGGCTCCTATAATCTTGTTGTATTATAATATCCAGAGACGTGAGAGAAGTGTCGGGGCACAAAGGAAGAGAGATCGGGGTGAGGGAGGTAGCTAGAGAGATTGAAAGGTAAGCTCCTGCTTTCTCATCATGGTGCAGAAGCCACCGCCCTCAACATCGATGGTGGGGAGATTCCCGTAAGAAACCCCCATCATACGTGGGCTCGCTCATGCTGTTGTAATAGACTTTCTTCAGCGTTGCTCAGCATCGACCCAGATAGTTCCTTCGGGTCACCATGTCCACCTCTGCATCATGTAGGTTGGCAAGGTCGATGACGATATGAAGAGACCACTCTTGGTGGAATCGGGATCGTCTGCTTCGATTCTTTCCTCTGCAATATTGTTCTCCACTTATTGTTATTGGTCTACTTGCCCTCTTCTTTCCACCTCAGAAAATTAGTAGAAGTTTAGAAGGCAGAGAAGGGCCTTCCTTCCATACATTGTTGGGGAGGAGAAGGGAGATGGTCTCGAATTAGTTGGATTGGCAACGTTTGAAAAGCTGGGTGAGAAAGTTGATTTTAGATTCTAATAGTTAAAATTTTATATTTTTTCTCACTTTATTCTCAAACAAAAGAATGCAAAATATATTTTAAAAAATAGATTTTGAGAGAGAGAGAAAGAGGGAGAGGAGAGATAGAAAGGAAAGGGACATTTATCATGCTGTGGATTTAGAGCTTCAAAAATTATGGAGAGGGAGCTTTTGAAGATGAAGATCCGATAATATTGCAAATCAAGAGAAGACGTGAATTGAGTTGGACAGTATCTAATTTCAATCCCACAACTCAAATCTTTTCAAGATGAGTAGAGAATCACACCAGTACAACATTGCATAGAGATATAAGATGCAAATTAAATAACTAAAATTGCGTGTGCGAATTTCAATTGATCAAGATATCATAGAGAGGTCCAAAAAGATGCAGAAATAAATTGTGCACAATAAGAGGGATAGGAGAGATGGATAAGTACATCATTGCAAAGAGATTTTTAAGTAGTGTGACCTCATTCAAATGAGATCTATGTCCACTAAATTGTGCACAATAAGAGGATAGGAGAGATGGATAAGTACATCATTGCAAAGAGATTTTTAAGTAGTGTGACCTCATTCAAATGAGATCTATGTCCACTAAATTGTGCACAATAAGAGGGATAGGAGAGATGGATAAGTACATCACTGCACAGAGATTTTTAAGTAGTGTGACCTCGTTCAAATGAGATCTATGTCCATTAAATTGTGCACAATAAGAGGGATAGGAGAGATAGATAAGTACATCACTGCACAGAGATTTTTAAGAGATCACATTTTTAAGTAGTGTGACCTCATTCAAATGAGATCTATGTCCACCCCATCCAACACACACACACACACACACAATAAATTTTGTAGCATTTCCTTTAGATCTTCAACCATCCTCAGGTGCTAACATGACCCTATCTCTCTAAACTTTCAAATCTACAAAAACATCACAAGAAAAACACCAAAATGAAGAATGTTCTCTATGCATTTGGTGGCTATAGTACTGAAAGGGGAAAGAGTATCTTCTAAGAATAGCACATAACATAAATTTTGTAGCATTTCCTTTAGATCTTCAACCATCCTCAAGTGCTAACATGACCCTATCTCTCTAAACTTTCAAATCTACAAAAACATCACAAGAAAAACACCAAAATGAAGAATGTTCTCTATGCATTGGTGGCTTAGAGTATCTTCTAAGAATAGCACATAACATTCGCCACTCTCACCCCCAAATTCATGAAAGAGGGTTAGCTTATATAGGAAATGATATTAGGATAAGAAACCCTCACCAAAAAGGGCCACATGTGTGAGAAAAAAAATAAAAAATGATCAGAAACGGTCAACCCCGACCATAAAATTGTCAACCTCTTCAACTAGGTCAAAAATTTTGCATTCTAGGAAAAACCATCGACCTCTTCAACTTGGGGTGATTGACCTCTTAGACAGACTATGGAAGAAGACCACTTTTGAGAAAAATTATTGAGTGCCATGTTTTACTTTGCACTTGTTTTGCACTTGTTCAAAAAAATTTGCATAAGCTCTATATACTTCAAATATAAGTCAGTAATCAACAAATTAAAATTTGATGACTTATGGATGTGTATAAAAAATGTTTAAGATCAACTTAGTTACAATTATTTGAAGGTTGAAGTATGATTGTTAAAACTTATTTTACCATCATCAAAATCAACAATTGGGAATAATAAAAGAGACTTTCAATTTTATAATAATAAAAATCTCAATATATAGTGTCAAAAGTTGAAGGGAAGAGACTTCCTTCCTATGTAGTGGGAAGAAACAAGTGTCATGTCACACAAAAAAATGAAAAAGAATCACCATTTGTTTCCTTCATGAAACTACTGACTGATGCGTACACCGAATTGCAATATATTAGTATGGGATGTCACAAGACAACTTTACATAACTGTTTTCCATTAATGTGAAGTAGAAAGTTAGAGCAGATGATCCTGATCTCTGTTGGTGGAGTCTGGGACATGACTTAACTAGGCGGATCTCTATAGTCGTGCCTGTCTATGCGGATTCTGATGCAAGAGTCCTGCGTCTTATTAGAGAGGACGATGGTGGTGTGGAGAGGAACTAGTCGTTTTGAATGGCTGACCAGAAGATATTGTAACATGAGCCATTTTAGCGGTGTATGAGATGGGAATGGACTGGAGTGTCTTCACCGAAGGACGTGTAGAGAGAGGAGGCTGGGGTAGCATGATTAAATATGACTTTTTTTACTAGGATTAAACTTGACTTTTTACTAGTCAACTTTTAACCATAGTTTATTAATAGGCAGCATTTGCAAATTCTCTTTCTAAAATTAATATCTTTTAGGAGATATGATATTGCCGGAATCATGGGGATTTAGATCCTGAATTAGAGGATCTACTGCTATATGTGCCGAATCTATATTTGTAATCCCCTGTGTCAATAAAAAGGGATGCAGTACCTCTGTCTTGGGTACTGCGGATTCTCTGTTAATTCTTCTCTTCCTCCCTCTCTCACATTCTCCATTTCTTTCAACTTGGTATCAGAGCCAACCCCATCAACGACACTGCTGCTCGACCAGAGAAGCTCTAATCGACCACCACCTGTAGGTTGCGCCAATGTGGCAGCCTGCACCTGCGCCGACTTCCCTCTGCGGTCCAATGATCTGGAGGAGTTTCTTTTTGGGGATGCTTAGAGATAGTCGATGCCTATGAACTGCCATCGATGCAAGTAGGCACTCGGCTTCTTCTTCATCATCATCTGAGTTAGTCTTAGAATCATTGGTGAGACTGTTTGATCCTTTTTTCCCTCCTTCAAGACTGTGCATGTTTGTTATTTCTGGTTTGTGATGGGTTATGTAACTCCATTAACAATGGAGGCGTTGGAGAGGCTGGTGGTCAAGCTAATGGTGACTCGGTCCTCAGGCAGTGAGGGTTCGAAAGTGGTGATGGAAACTAACCCGGTCAAGTTGGATGGACCTGACATGTATTTGAGTTAGACGCGTCATGTGCGTCTGATTTTAGACTCGCACAATCTCGAAGGTTACATAAAGGGAACAAAAAGGAAGCTAGTGGGTGATAAGGTGGCCTTAAGGAAGTGGAGTTCAAATAACTCCCGGGTGGTGGTGTGTCTACTTTCTTCGATGGTTTCTAGTGTTGCTCACACTGTTGAAGCCTTGACTGATGCTCATGAACTGTGGCAAGCTGTAGGCACAACCTATTCCCACAAGAGTAATAATATGCACGCACACAAGATACAGAGAGAGCTTCGAGGCCTTACACAAGGGTCCAAATCTGTAACTGAGTATGTTGGAGAGCTGAAAAGGCTATGTAATGATTTTGACTTTTATAATCCGTTTACACCTACTCATCCTAGTGATGTTGATGTGTTCACAAAATGGGTAGAACGCCAGTGCCTTGTGGATTTCTGGACGGATTGAATTCAGAATTTGAGTATCGCCGCTCTTCTATTTTAAGTACACAAGAGTGGCCATCACTTGATGAGGCTATTTCCTTAACTCTTAGTGAGGAGACACGCTTAGCTACTATGTCTTCTCCAGATCCCTCAATTAGATCAGCACTAGTAGTGCAACCTCTCTCTTTCTCTGAAGGTCCTAAGAATTCTTCTTTTTCCAATGCAGCTCAAGGGGGCAGTTTGTCTCATGATCGAGGAATAAAAATTTGTGACTACTGTCAAAAGCCTGGACATATAAAGGCCTATTGCTATAAGTTACATGGCCGACCTGCTAGGGGCCGTGGTCGTGGTCTCTCTGGAGGTGGCGCTTGATCCATTGCTGGGGGCCGAGGAGTTCAAAATAATTAGGCCCACTTCTCTTCTTCTTCTTCCGTGGGAGATTTGTCAATGGAAGAGATGCAACTCTTGCAAAAGTTTAGATCGAGTGTACGTGTTTCTGACAATGGCACATCTACAGAAGGATCCCCAGCCCAAACATCTAGTTCCAAATATCAGGGAAACTTTGCTCAAACAGACATGGGAGGTGAGAATCGAGCTCTTACTTGTAGTGTTTTCTCTCCTTGGGTGATTGATTTTGGAGCATCCAGTCATATGACTGGCTCCTCCAGATATTTTTTTCCTATACTCCTTGCTCTAGTCATGATAGAGTTCGCCTTGCAGATGGTTCATTCTCTCCTATTTTCGGTAAAAGGTCTGTTATTTGCACTCCAACAGTGTCCTTATCATCAACTCTCCATGTTCCTAGTTTTCCAGTAAATTTACTCTCTCTTAGCTCTATCACTAATGACCTTGATTGTGTTGTAACCTTTTATAAAACCCATTGTGTTCTTCAGGAGCCCGAGACAAGGAAGAAACTTGGGACTGGTATAATGCGTAATGGGCTCTATCATTTGGAGGATGGGATGACCAAGGGTGACTCTGAGGCTAATTTGGTGGCATCTTCTTCCAGTGAGATGGATTTGATTCTTTAGCACCAGAGACTCAGCCATCTACCCTTCCCACTGTTAAGATGTTTATTTCCAGCTATTTATGGGTCATGCAATAAGAAAAAGCTTGTTTGTGATGTTTGTGAACTAGCAAAGCACACAAGAAGTTCCTATCCATATTCTGGTTCACGTAGCTCAGCACCTTTTAAAGTTATTCACTTAGATGTTTGGGGACCTTGTGGAACCACTGCTATGTCTGGTCATCGATGGTTTGTTACCTTCATTGATTGCTTTAGTCGATGTACATGACTTATTGAAAAACAAAAATGAGGTGTTTGCATCTTTTAAAGCGTTCCACAAGATGATTGTCTGCACCCATTTCTACAGCCATCGGGCCACAAATGGGCCAATAGCCCAAGAAGAAAAAAAGCAACGCATGGTCTGCAGCACCAAGCTAATGGCACATGGGGTAAATCCACACAAGAGGAGGGGCTGTTGTGAAGAGGGAGCCCAGCCACCTCAGCCCTCAAGAAAGGTGCCCTTAAAAGCTTCCTTTTCCCAGAAAAAGGGAGAGAGATCGGAATCAGAGGAAAGGGAGGCCAGCAGAAAGAAAAAAAAAAGGCTATGTGCGGCGCTGAGGTTCCTGGTTCTGGGCAGCCGTAGAAGGAGCCAGAAGAGGGGGAAGAGAGGGGGCGACCAATCTATCCTCTTCAGAAGGGAGCTGTGAGAGGAATTCTCAAGAAGGGAAGAGAGCAGAGGGAGAAGGGGTCGGGTTTCCAAGCAAGCTTCCCCCTTGTTACTTATTCGCTATTTTCTTTCTGCCTTTCTCCTGTACTTTCCCCGAAGATGAGTTAATACAAGATTGTTCCTCATATGAATTAATGAACTGTGTGCTGGTTTCTTTCTTTCTCTTTTATTTTATTTTATTTTATTTTTTTGTTCATGCATGGATTGATGTTCGCAAGGTATCAAAAGGGGCGGTATATGGCATTCTACACTGTGGATGACCATATAAGCCATATCGCCTTGTTCATGTTTCTTCTACCCTCTTGATCCGTTTCCCTTGAGGTTTGCACTATGAGGATCTCTGCAAGCAGCCAACTGGGTGTTTCCATACCCTGTTTGGCCTGCAAAAGAGCTCACAGCGATGAGTATATCTGGGCTCTTCTTTTCCTTTAGAACCGACTCAGATATTTCTCGTTGGGCACCCCCCTTCCCCCCTCATTTCTATTCGCTGAGTGCGTCATGTTCCAGGTATGGAGGGCGTCCCAGAACAGTGGCTCACCACCCCTTTGTTCAAGTACTTAATCCTCATCACTCATATGAGGATTAACATCTCCCTTTAAACGAATATTCCATTATTTATTTCCTAGTCTGAAATGTCCATAGGACACGGGTTTTGCTCAGGAAATACTTCCAAATTTTTAAGGTTTTCATCGCTTCCTGTTTAAATGTTTTAGACCCTGAACGGTGGCCCTGCTTAGTGCCACCGTTCAACCCTCTACCCTCGTTGCACTGCCTGGCCATCTCAATTTGAAGCCACCGTTCACTTCAAACGTTTCACTGCTGAGCTCTCACCTCTCATATGTGATGTGCTTCAGCTGTGTCTCCACTGAACATTTCTTGTTTTCATTTAAATCTTACCAGGAAAAAAAGGTTATTCCAATTAATTCCATGTTACCTCCTCCCTCGAGTGGATGTTGGAGCCTTGAACGGTGGCCCTGCACAATGCCACCGTTCACCCTCCTTCTCCACAGCAACCCATAACCAAAACATCAATAAAACCCTTGAACGGTGGCTAATCAGAAGCCACCGTTGAGCTAAAACCCTGTGTAAGTGGCAAAGAACCCCCCTAACCGGTGGCCTTTCCTTCCCCACCGTTAAGCCTCCACCAGTACCTAAAAGCCCTTGACCGGTGGCTTCCCCCCTTCCCACCGTTCAAGCTCTATTTGACCACCTTTGTATGTATAAACCGCCAACTTTTTCCCCCCTGAGGGATGTTGAGATGCTGAACGGTGGCCTTCATCAACCCCACCGGTCAACTCTCTTCTCCTCTACCTTTTTGCCACCGGTCACCCTAAGCACCCCGAAGTGACCCATTCATGTGTGAACTAAACTATTGTATGGTATTTAATTCCGAAATGACAGTCCATCGGTTTTTTTTTTTTTACGGTCTCGGCGTATACTGGTCTTCTCGAGTTTGACTTGAGAAGCGGTGCCGTGTCGTTGTTGTTGCTTCGGCATCAACATCTTGTTGGCACCGTCTCCATCATGGTGGACGGATGTCATGCACACCCCCCCAAGGTGTAGACTAAGGGGAGGTGCTGCCGAATTTTTTCATGATGATTTCCGAATCTGCTTATGCCAATATAACCACCGGACAACTTGTGTTGCAACCCGGCATTTGGCAAATATTATATCGCCGTTGTCTGGCGAACATTGCCTCGTGGGCGACGCCTCTGGTTTATGGGTGAGCGTCCCTAGGTGCTACCCTGACATATGGTGGGCAAGGGTGGCTTCCATCGAACCGGATTTTACCGTATTAACTTTTCGTCGATTCTTAACTTTATTTATGAGATGGTGATCTTGATAGTTTGTGTTACGTCTATGCCTATACAAGCGAGATAAATGACCATTGACGCATCGTATATCATCCGGTCAACGTGTCCGACATAAAAAAAATATAAATGAGGAAAAGGACAAAATCACAGTAGAAGTGACAAATGTGCAATAATTGTAATAATTGAATGAGACCCCCAACAATAAAAAAAAATGTGTTACAAAATATTAATACAACATAAGAAAACATCAAGAACAAAAAAAAAAGAATTGTAACATCAGGATAAATCAAAGAGAAGAAATGCCTGATGATGAAAAGGACTATTTGGGGCTGTCATATAGTGGCCACCGTTCATCATTCTACACTCTTGAGACTGCCTTTTGGCATCATCGGTGAGTACAGTAGCCTTCACCGTTCAGCTCTCCACCCACCTAAGCCAGTCTCCCGCTGATCAGGCATCGCATATCCAAATGGTAGGCTGAACGGTGGAGAGTATGGAGGCCACCGGTCAAACCATTCAGCACCCTGAAACCCCCACCGTTCAAACCCAAATCCACTTCAAAAGTCCAAATAAACCTTTTTTTTTACACACCCCACACTCTCCCCTTATTAAATGGCAGATTCTCTCTCTCCATCCATCCACCATTTAATTCTTTAACAAAAAAATACCCATGCAAACCACCCCACGTACATGCATAAGCGCCTGAACGGCAGCCCCTGAATCGGCCTCTCCTCCTTTTAAACAGCAACCCTGAACCGGCTCACTCTCCACCGTTTAGCATTCACCTGCACAAGCTCCCAGGCAAGCTCCACCGTTCAGCATATGCACGTGCACATGCACAGTTCCCTCCACCATTTAAACATCAGGTGTGTGTGTGTGGGTTAATGATGAGCTGAACGGTGGGGGCATGGAGGCCACCGTTCAAGCAAGCCAGCACGCACACCCACTTCTCACATGCGCCTCCCCCCATTCTAACGCATCCATCTCTATCTCTCTCCCCTCATTTAATGCACACACACACACCATTAAATCCCATACACCACCCCCCTTGCCATTTAAACTCCACAAAAATCATTTTTTTTAAACCCTGCCGTTCAACTTTTTCTTGCGCATATAGAAGGCTTCCGTTCAGCCTTTCCCCCCACACATGCACATACTCACTGCCGTTCAGCTCCCTTGTTCCAAGTCACATGCGCCCCTGCATATATAAATCCCATTTCAAAAAAAAAACCATATAAACCCACATGCATCGCCTCCCTTCCATTTAACCAACCAGGAGCAATTAAATAAAGGGAAAACGGTAACAAGACTCATGAGGTAAATAATTAATGGGTATTTAAGAGAAAAGAATAAAAAGGGCAGATAATCACGTATAATTCATAAAAAAAGGGAGCTAATTAAATGATCAAAAGACCCAAACAAATATGATAATTTTGAACAAAGGGAATAAATCTTAGATCAAATAACTAAAAGACATGGAGAATTCCAGATTAGCTCTAACATCATAAGATAAATGTAAAAAAAAAAAAAATGTTGATGACTTCACAAATCTAAAGTTAAAAATTAAATAAAAAATAATAATCTCAAATAGAAGAAGCCAAATCAAATGATCTCAGGCCAAACACTTCAATCTAAAAAAAATTTTTGTTGCAAACTCAAACAGATCAAGAGAAATAAATTCAAATAAAAAAATCTGAAATCAATAAAGTCCCGCAGCATATCAAAATATTAAGGGTTGAATTAAACTGATGGATCAATAAATAAGAAGATAACCCTAACAAAAAAAAAAACCAAACACAACTGAAAATCCAAAGGAAAATAAATCAAATCAAATAATGTTGGAACTAGTCCAACCTCTTTTAATAAATCCAAAATAACAGCAAAAAAAAAATGCGTCGAGTGTTATATTCTAGTCGTCTCGCGTTAGGCGCAACTAGATTTGCATTTCCGCGCATATCTTTTATCGGATGTTTCCGTTGAAGGCCACGAGACTATTTATTATGGCGATTAATCAAGGGTTTTCCCTCTCAGAGGGATGTAATTAACGTCGTTGCGCTTAGGCAATGACGGGATCTTGGTCCCGACCCGATCTCCACTTTCGTTTGACGAAGTCAGACGGCGCGCAAATAGACCTAAAGCCCTTCGACTCTCGGAGGCAGAACATGTTGTCGCTTCAGCGACTGGCACGCCTGCGCTCTGCGATTACCGATTCATCTTTCGTATAGTGACTTACTTAGCACTAAACGGGACTCGAATTTGTAATACGTGGGTACACACATGAGAACATGATAAAAGAATATTTAATTTTAAAATATTGTGATGGATCGAAAAATCCATTTCCACAATGATTTGTACTCAGTATGGAGCAACTCTTAAGATCCTTCGTTTTGATAATGGAACAAAATATATGTCTAAGGAATTTAAAGAATATATCTGTAATAGTGGCATCATCCATCAAACTTCATGTGTTGACACTCCAGCTCAGAACGGAGTATTAGAGAGGGAAAATAGACATCTGCTTGAGGTAGCTAGATGTTTGATGTTCTCCATGCATGTCCCTAAGTTCTAGTGGAGTGAAGCTGTGTTGATTGCAGCTTATTTAATTAACCGAATGCCATTTCATGTCTTGGACTATAAGACACCAATTGAATGTTTACAAAGGACTAACTCCTTTATAGTACCTCCCAAGGTAGTTGGTTGTGTCTCTTTTGTTCGAGACCATCGGCTCTCTAGTGGGAAACTTGACCCACGAGCACTTAAATGTGTGTTTGTAGGGTACTCCCCATCTCAAAAAGGATATAAGTGTTGATGTCCTTCTGAGCAGAAGATGTTTGTAAGCATGGAAGTCACATTCTGTGAATCTGAATCCTTTTGTGGGCCTTCTGGATTCCCTTCCCCTTCCACCACATCTGATGGTGGTGGAGAGGGGATGGAGGAGCTATCTCCCAATAATATTGCGATGCCTCATTCTATTTCTGCTAGTGGTATTGCTGCGCCGCTTGTTCCTGTTTCTATGGGTGCTCCTGATGGTGCTACTGATGACTCTACTACAGTTGAGAGTGTTGATAGTCAGGGGGAGACTTTGCCTCTGTCAATCACTTCAACTTCATCATCTCCTTCCTCTGCTCGAGAGCTTGTTATGCATTCTCCAGATCCCAAGTCTTCTTCTCCTACCTCGCTGGCTTCACCTTCATCTTGCTCGTCCTCCTCTAGAGCAAATGGTAATTCCTCTCTACCTCCCATTCCTTTTGTCTCAGATGGTGATGACTTACATATTCATATTGCTTTACGTAAGCCTACTCGTCATGTTCGTATTTCTGCTCGCCTTACAAATGGGGTGGGATACAAGCATGACATTGCTAACTTTGTGTCCTATGAGTCTCTTTCTTCATCTTATCAGAGTTTTATAACTTCCTTATCCTCGGTTTCTATAGCTGGGACCTGGAAGGTTGCTCAAGAAGATCCTAAGTGGAAGGTAGCCATGATTGAAGAAATGAGAGCACTCGAGAAGAATAAGACATGGGAGCTTGTGCCATTACCAGTTGGAAAGCATGCTATGGGATGTAAATGGGTATTTACAATCAAGCAAACACCCGAGGGTACAGTTGATCGATATAAAGCCCGATTAGTAGCAAAAGGGTATACACAAACATATGACATCGATTATGATGAAACTTTTGCACCTGTTGCAAAAATGAACTCCGTGAGGACTCTCATCTCATGTGCAGCTAACTATGGTTGGGATCTTTTTCAACTTGATGTGAAGAATGCATTCCTTCATGGAGAACTTCAGGAGGAGGTATATATGAAGATCCCATCTGGATTTGCTACTGCACAAACCGCTGGGAAGGTGTGCCGCCTAAGACTCTCTCTTTATGGTCTTAAGCAATCTCCTCGTGCATAGTTCGATCGCTTCAGAAGGGCCATCGTTATGATGGAATACCAGCAGAGTAGTGCAGACCACACTCTCTTATTTCAGCATAATAAGGGCAAGATCACAGTTTTGATAGTGTATGTTGACGATATTGTAATAACTGGAGATGCTGTTGAAGCAATTGCTCACTTAAAGGTTCAGTTGGCACAAGCATTTGAGGTAAAAGATCTTGGTCGACTCAGATATTTTCTTAGGATTGAAGTTTCTCGCTCTCCTAAAGGTATATTTCTCTCTCAAAGGAAATATGTATTGGATCTTCTTACAGATGTTGACATGCTGGGTCGTCGTCCCGTTGCTACTCCCATCGAGCAAAATCATCGACTAATAGCAAATACAGGTGAATCAGTTAATCGAGAGCGATATTAGCAACTAGTAGGACGTTTGATATATTTATCACATACATGTCCGGATATTGCCTTTGTTGTGAGTGTGGTGAGTCAGTTTATGCATAACCCATGCTCAACTCATATGGATGCAGTGACACGTATACTTCGCTATCTTAAAGGGTGTCCTGGCCGAGGTTTACTTTACTCAGCTCATGGAAACCTTCATATAGAATGCTATACTGATGCCGACTGGGCCGGATCTCTAGATGATAGACGCTCAACTTCAGGATATTGTACATTTGTTGGAGGTAACCTTGTCACATGGAGGAGTAAGAAACAAGATGTGGTTGGTCGATCTACAGCTGAGGCAGAGTTTCGAGCAATTGCCCATGGTATTTGTGAAATCTTGTGGTTACGGGTCTTGTTGTCTGAGTTAGGCCTTTTCCGATCAACCCCTCCTATATATGTTGTTCTGTGACAACAAAGCAGCAATTAGTATTGCTAATAACCTTGTGCAGCATGACAGAACGAAGCATATAGAGATCGATCGACGCTTGATCAAGGAGAAACTGGATACTAAGATCATTGGTCTGACATACGTGCGATCAGTTAATCAGCTAGCATATATACTGACCAAGGGCTTGAGTTCTCAGTCTTTCTATTTTATCCGAGACAAGATGAGTCTTTACGACATATTCACCCCATCTTGAGGGGGAGTGTCGGAATCATGGGGATTTAGATCCTAAATTAGAGGATCTATTGCTATATGTGCCCAGTCTATATTTGTAATCCCCTTCTATATTTGTAATCTCATGTGTCAATAAAAGGGGATGCAGTACCTCTGTCTTGTGTACTGCGGATTCTCTGTTAATTCTTCTCTTCCTCCCTCTCTCACATTCTCTATTTCTTTCAACTGATATTTTTTCGTGAGTATAAAACTAAGCAAAGATATATATATATATATATGTGTGTGTGTGTGTGTGTCATTGGGTGGTCGAGACTATCCCAAATAAGACAAAGTATATTAGAATATTCTCAGATTCAGGAGGCATAAGCATGAAATATGAATGTTACTTGTCTAATTTAAAATCTTAAATTGAATAGTTGAACGACTTCAAATAACCTTTTGTACAACATCAGAATTTATATTATAAATTCAAAATTATGCGAAATCTATGACGTCAAAGGTGAAGAGGCCACTGTTGACGACATTGAGGACCGAGTGTCGGAGATGTCGACGACGGAAAGGAGGAGGCGGCCCCCTGTTCACGATCCCCGCAGCCCCTCGGCGAGATCCCCGCACCCGCTGCGGCCTCGACTGGTTAGAGTCCTCAGCGCGCCGCTCCCTGCCTGTCCTCCGGCCGCATTCCCAGTCAAGTACTTGCTGATGAGAGTTCCTGTCGGCACCCCCACCCGGCGTAAAGTGGAGATGGGAAAAGACCGTTGGTCATCCACTCACGATACGACGACCATGTTATCTGATAAGCCCGCCCCCATTTTTCGAACCCGTTTATTACCGAAGAACCCAGGTAGATAAAGACGTTGGAGTTTGATAATATTTATTTAAAATTTTATTTTCAATATAAAACCTGAAGAGTTTGTAATTTTAAGAAGTACGTGGGTCCCTCAGTCTTATGTCACTAATTTTGCCGCCCATTTGAACGGAAGATGTAGATTTCTCTCAAGATCTACGTACGTGATTTGAAAGTAGTATCATGTCGAGGATTAGATATCAGGTCCAATTAAGGTCTATCAATGTAGAAGCAGCAACCTACCTAGTTGTTGAATATGGTTAGAGTTATTTTCAACTAAACTGAATCAAATTGATTTGATTTTGAAATTGAACAAAATCAAAGTTCATATAAATCAAACCAAATCAAAATACATTAATTTAGTTGTTTCACAATTTGGGCCATTTGATTAAAGTTAGAAAATGTCTTTTCTTTAATAGTTAAAATACATATCATCAAAATTTATGAAATATCAATAATAAATGAAGCCAATGTAACACTTGAAAGTTTTGAAGAAAAAAAATTAAATACTTTAGTAAATAATAGAGAAAGATTATTGTTGCTGGAAAAAACCAGCAAGGATCGTCGGCCCGAGCCGAGCTGGGTGGGCCCCGAGAGATTGGCCACGCCGCGCTGTCGTCGAAGAGGAGAAGCCGACCTGCAAAGAACCACCGAGACTCCTCGGCGGTCGGACACTCCGACGATCAAGTCAGTGAAGGTTGTAAAGAGAGGAGAATTGAGTGAGAGTTTTGTGCTACGAATAGCGTACATTTTTCTTGTGGGTCTTTGTCTCTTTTATAAGAGCTTGATCCTTTAGACAGAAGAGGAAGGTGGCGGACGAGCCTCCGTGAGGCAAGGGCGCTAATTAGGGAGTCCGCGCCAGCTAGGCGCGGAGAGTCTCGCCTCGACAGCCGCTTGCCTAAAGCGGGTGCGGGCCAACTGGGGGTCGTGATTTACGGGGCTCATCTGTACCTAGGGCAAGTGTGACCTGGCGCCAGCTGGGGACGCCCGGACATAATGTTTAATTTGAAATTAGTTCTCGGCAGCGATGGACTAACCTGTGACGACGACTCCCGACAATTTAATCGTCGGCTCGTCGATATGGCCGATCCTTGATTTCGTCGACCCAACTCGTCGGCCGACGACCGGCATCACTAGTCCCCCGGGTTCTTTTTGAGGCGAGTCCTCGGCTCGAAGAGAAGCCATTTATTACTCTTAAAAATTCGTACGGGCGTTCGACGTCGCCTCGCATTCCGCATCATGAATTTGAGGGCGTTCTGCCACTGTCATGATGAGGGTACTGCCAGCGACGGCGTGTCAGGTCCTTTACTCTGAACCTTGTGCCATGATGACGCCGCTTGGTTTCGGGGCTCGCGCGGTGGATCCGGGTGAACGTCTCCCGGCTGTCGGGCTTCCGACACGTGGCTGAATCCTGGAAGCGCAGGATTTTTGGGCCGTCCGATCGTCACGGCGTCGAGGCTATATAAATAGCCAGGGCTTGGTGCGAAATAAACGTTTCTTCGTTTTGCGCGAGCCTCGCGATCTTTACTGTCCCGACGTCTGCCGACAATCCGACGACCGTGCCCGACTGTACGAGGTCGCCCGACGATCTTCGCTTGCTTTCTTCTGAGGTAAACGATGAGCCTCTCTTCTTCTTCCACTTCTTCTGAGGCTTCCTCTTCGCCGTCATCCACAACGTCCAAGGATCCCCCCGCTTCGGTCGATGCTCCCGACTCCGTCTCTGAAAACCTTGGGGTGGGGTCGGTATCCGTAGAAACCCAGGTCTGGGGCCCTGTCGACGATACTTTTGTCCTTGAACTAGTCTCTGGGACCTACGTTCCTAAGGAACCTTCGGCCCACACTTCTGGCGCTCGTCGTCGAGCCGACAACGTTGCCGAAGCCCGCTGCGAGACCTCCCCTATTACCTTCAGGTGGTTGCGGAAGCATCCTAGGTTTGTCCTCCCTGCCGACGCCGTCGTGTTTGCTGACAGGGATTTTAGGGCTCACTTCGTTATGGACGGGGGGTTCTCGGTTTACACCGAGGCGGTTAGGGCTGGCCTCTGTTTCCCCTTCCACCCCTTTGTTATCTTTCTTCTCTTGGATCTTGGGGTGGCTCCTTCTCAGCTGGCACCGAATGCCTGGCGGGTAATCGTCGGCTTCTTATATTTGTGCTACTCGGCGGGGGTCCCTCCGACCTCGCGCCTCTTCCTCTACCTTTTTCCTATCAAACCGTTTGGAGATTGGTATTATTTTGCGGCGAGGAATGGTCGGCATATCCTTGGAAGACTGCCCTCCTCGCTCCACGTTGAAAGAGGAACTTTGTTTTTGTCTATAGTCCTCGGGTTGGCCGTTCCCCACCAAGTGGTCGGCGGTAGACGTCCGGAGCAAAGCTTTTGGGTCGCCGAGGCTTACTGCGTCCGAGCTCTTCGACCTCAAGAGTTTGAAGGAGGTGGAGCCCCCCAACCTGATCGATATCTCCGAGGAATTAATTCAGATGATCGACGAGGGCACAAAAGGTTGCCAATCTCGTAGTTGCACTCTTGATCTGCCTTGATTTCCCTATCTAACAGTCACATGTCCTTGCAGCCATGGCCGACAAGAGTGACTCCGCACTCCCAACGCGGAAAGGGTCATCGCTCATGGAGCAGGCCAAGAGCCGGGCTCAATCAAGGGGGAAGAAGGTGGCTTCTCGCCCCGAGAAACGCCACCGCGAGGCTGAGGCCGTGCCTCCATCGGCGTCGGCGCCTGGTCAGAGCTCGACAGCCGTCCCGTCGACTGAAGAAAGGCCGAAAAAGCGCTCAGTTCCGGCGTCGTCGGGTACAGTACTTGACGTCCTGGTTCCGCCTCAGGCTCGCTTCTCCTTGGACCCGGTTGAGTGGGGCCGACAAGCCCTACCGCCCGAGGTTAAGGCTGAAACACTCGGCCGCCCTACACGTCGGCTCATGCATGAATTCTACCATGGTATGCTGAGCCAGCTGGCCGCGTTCGACGCGTTTGTGCACCGAGCTGAGGTGAAGAGGCTGGCCTGCGACAAACGCATCGCCGAGGCTGAGGAGCTTGTGGCCGCCGAGAAGGCCCGCAATTTTCGCCTGGAGGAAGAGGCAAAGAAGAGGGAAGGCGCCCTCCAAGCGGCCCTGGAGGCTGTGAAGAAGGCGCAATACGACGAGATCGCTGCCCACGAGGAGACGAAGAACAACTTTTCACGCCTCGTTGCTGAGGAAAGGGACAAGGCGATAGAGGAGTATCGCAACTCCGATGAACTTCAGGATGAGATCGCCGACCTCTTCCAGGGAGGATATGACGACTGCCTTGCCAAGGTTAAGGGGTTGTATCCCGACCTCGACTTGTCAGGAGCGACTCTTGCTGGAGATGGCGAGGGCGGCGACCAGGTTGCAGGGGGCAGAGGCGAGGAGTTCGCCGCCGTCGTGGACGAGGCCATGGAGATGGCCATTGATCGTTCCCTCGACCAGGCAGCTGACGTCGTTTTGAATGAGGAGTAGCTGCCTTTCTTCATGTACTCTGTAATCCTCGTTAGTGGGAATATACTTGGTACTCTTTAGTTTCTAGCCGACAACTGTTTATTTCATCATTTGCGATTGCACAAACGACCTTGTCGACGAGTGTGCTGAGAACTGCTTCGTCGGTAAGAGGGCCTAAACGATCTCGTTAGCGAGTGCCCAAGCGACCTCGTCGGTAAGAGTGCCTAAGCGACCTCGTATTGTGAGAGTGCCGAAGCGACCTCGTACTTGGATTTAGAGAGTGCCGAAGCGACCTCGTACTTGAGTGTCGAAGCGACCTCGCACTTGTTGAGTGCCGAAGCGACCTCGTATTTGATGAGTGCCGAAGCGACGTCGGGCTTAGGCTTATAGAGTGCCGAAGAGACCTCGGGATTACGTTTAGAGAGTGCCGAAGAGACCTCGGGCTTAGGTTTATAGGATGCCGAAGAGACCTCGGGCTTAGGTTTATAGAGTGCCGAAGAGACCTCGGGCTTAGGGGAAGTAACGTCGGAGATGCTCGGCGTTCCACGTTCTCGGTATGGATGCTCCCCCGAGCTCTTGAAGCTGATAAGCTCCTTGTCCGAGTTCGTCGGCGATTCGGTATGGTCCTTCCTAGTTTGGCGACAACTTTTCGCTTGCCGATTTTGGGTCCGAAATTGCGAGCTTTCTGAGGACCAGGCTCCCTACCCCGAAGCGACGTGGTTTGACCTTCCTGTCGAAGCTTTTCTTGACCCTCTTTTGGTATACCTCCATCCTCGTATGAGCATTCTCCCGCTTTTCTTCTATTAGGTCAAGTTCGGCACGCAATGCCTGACTGTTGCTTTCTTCGTTAAATCCGAGGATCCTTTGTGAAGGGACGAGCATCTCTACCGGCGACATTGCCTCCATCCCGAAAGCCAACGCGAAGGGTGATTCCTGAGTGGCTTCCATTGGTGTCGTCCTGTATGCCCAAAGTACATGGAGGAGTTGGTCGGCCCAAGCTCCCTTGTGGTTTGCTATTCTCTTCTTTAGTCCATCCAGGATTGTTCGATTGGTGACCTCGGCCATTCCATTTGATTGGGGATGGGCTACTGAGGAGAACCTGTGTTCTATCCCGAGCGCGACGCAATTCCGACGAAACTTAGCGTTGTCGAATTGTCGTCCATTGTCGGTGATTATTGTTGGTGGAAGACCGAACCTGCAGATGATATTTTTCCATACGAAGCCCCAGGCGTTGGTATCTGTAATTTTTGCTAGGGGCTCAGCTTCGACCCATTTTGTGAAGTAATCGACTCCGATGATGATGAACCTCCTTTGGCCCGTCGCAGGTGGGAATGGTCCGAGGATGTCCATTCCCCATTGTGCGAACGGCCATGGGAAATTTATGCTCGTGAGTTCTGATGGAGGTTGTCGGTCGATCTTGCCGAACAGCTGGCATTGTCGGCAACTTTTGACGTACTTCTCGGCGTCTTTAAGGATCGTCGGCCACCAGTATCCTTACCGGGTTACCCTTCTTACTAGAGATCTGGGGCCCGCATGAGAACCACACGTTCCTTCGTGAACTTCGTTGATAATTTCTTCGGCTTGAACAGGGTCCACGCAGAGGAGGTTGGGATAGCTAAACCCCTTCCGGTACAGGTCATCGCCGACGATGAAGAACTTTGATGAACGCCGCCTCGTTTTCTCGGCCTCGTTCTTGTCCTCCGGTAGCAACCTACTCCTGAGGAAATTTATCAGTGGGGTCATCCAGGTTGTTCTTACCTCGATACTCATTAGATCTTTGGGTGTTATGGTTGGCTCCGATAGTTCTTCTATCAGTAGGGCTATGGGCGATTCCAGCGCAGATGATGCGATTTTTGAAAGCTCGTCAGCTCGCTCGTTCTCGGACCTTGGTATTTTCACAAGCTCGGCTGAGTCGAATTCCGCCATGAGCCTTAACACCTCGGCCTTGTACGACGTGAGCTTTACCTCTTTCGCCTCGAACGCTTGCGAGACCTGGTTGACGACCAGTTGGGAATCGCTGTGGATGCGGACCTTCTTCACGCCAAGGGTCCTCGCCATCTTCAGCCCTGATACCACCGCTTCGTATTCTGCCACGTTGTTAGATGCTTGGAAACCGAAACGAACTGCGTACCTTAAGTCGATGCCTTCGGGTGAGCGCATGACCACCCCTGCTCCGCTGCCTTGGGAGTTTGAGGCTCCGTCGAAGAAAACTTCCCACCTTTCGTCGAATTTTTCCTCCGAAGCCGCTCGGGCAGTGCCTTCGGAAATGAAATCCTCGAGGGCTTGGGCTTTGATAGCGACACGAGGCCGGAATTCAATGTCGAATTCTCCGAGCTCTACGGCCCACTTGGCCAACCTTCCTGAGGACTCGGGTCGCTCAAGAACTTATCGAATCGATGTGTCGGTGAGGACGACGACTTTGTGCGATTGAAAATACGGACGCAGTCGTCGCGCGGCCATGATGAGAGCATATCCGACCTTCTCAAGGTCGGGGTAGCGTTGCTCGGCTCCTCGCAACGCTTTGCTTGTGTAGTACACTGGTAGGTGGGCTCGGTCTTCTTCTCGGACGAGGACCGAGCTGACGGAATAGCTCGTCACGGACAAATACAACAGTAGTTCCTCCCCCTCCTTCGGCTTGCTCAGCGTTGGTACGCTTGCCAGGTGTTCTTTTAGCTCGTCGAATGCCCTTTGGCAGTCCTCGGTCCACTCGAAGCAGCCTTTCCTTAGTACCTTGAAAAATGGCTTGCACCGCTCTGCTGACCTGGACATGAACCTGCTTAGAGCTGTAACCATGCCGTTAAGTCTTTGTACCCCTTTGACTGTTCTCGGAGCCGTCATGTCGAGGATGGCCTGACCTTTGTCGGGGTTGACGTCTATGCCTCGTTGAGAGACAAGGTACCCCAAGAACTTTCCAGCTCGGACGCCGAAGACGCACTTTTCTGGGTTCAATTTCATCCCGTATAGCTTCAGTATTCCGAAGGCTTCGGCTAAGTCCCTGACGTGGTTCTCGGCTTGTCGGCTTTTTACCAACATGTCGTCGACATATATTTCCATGGTCTTGCCGATCTGCTTCTCGAACATTTTGTTGACCAGTCTTTGGTATGTTGCTCCTGCATTTTTTAGTCCGAATGGCATACGAGTAAAACAGTACAAACCTCTCTCAGTGGTGAAAGATGTTTTTTCTTCGTCTTCTGGAGCCATTCTTATTTAGTGATAGCCTGAATAGACGTCGAGGAAGCTTAAGAGCTCGTGCCCGGCAGTTGAGTCGACTAGCTGGTCGATTCGGGGCAAGGGGAAGCTATCCTTTAGGCAGGCCTTGTTTAGGTTGGAGAAGTCAACGCACATTCGCCACTTGCCGCTTGCCTTTCGCACCAGGACGACGTTGGCGACCCAGTTCGGGTAAAACGAATTCCTAACGGTACCTGCATGCAAATATTTTGTTAATTGGTTTTCCACTACCTCCTGTCACTCGGCCGATAAGGGTCTCTTCTTTTGCCGGATAGGCCGGGCCTTGGGATCCACGTTCAAGTGATGCTGGATAACGCTCGGATCTATTCCTGGAAGGTCGTCGTCAGACCAAGCGAACACGTCGCCACTTCGGCTGAGAAACGTAATGACGTCGCTTTCCAACTCTTTGAGTTCGGTCCCGATGATTAGATGTCCGTTTTCGATTTTTATTTGTTTAGTTAGTTCTACTGGCTCGTGCTTTGGGGTGTCATCTACAAACGGCACGTACTCAGAAATGGCTGGTTCTTTGGCCTTGATGGAATTGACATAACATAGGCGCGCCTCGGCCTGACTCCCGACGACTTCCCCCACCCTGCAAGGAGTTGGAAACTTCAGTTTCTGGTGGTAGGTTGACGGCACCCCCCCGAGCTTCCCAAGCAAACCGCGTCCAAAAATCGCGTTGTAGGCCGACTTGACCTTCACAATTAGGAAGTCGACCTCAACCGTCACATGCCGAGGATGGGTGCCCAGCGTCACCTTGAGCCTGATGGACCCCTCGGCGGTGACTAGTGTTCCGCTGAACCCGAACAGAGGTGTGGCGACTGGCTTGAGCTCCGTGCTCAGGTTCGTCATCTTCAGGAAGCAGTCATAGAAAAGGACATCGGGCGCCGCCCCATTGTCGACGAGGATGCAATGCACGGTGTAGCCGTCGATGTCAGCATGGATGACCAGCGCGTCGTCGTGAGGGAAGCTCAGCCCCATTGCGTCGTCGGCAGAGAAGGTGATCGGCTCCAGGCTTGGTTGGTTGATTCCGAGGACGACGGCCGACGCATATGCTTTCCTCTTCCTGCCGCTGTCGCCGCCACCCGCCGATCCGCCGGCGAGTACCAGGACGGCGCCTTTCCCTTCGCGCTCGCGATCTCCTTTCTGCTCGCGATCCTTCGGCTTGCCATCGACGACGTCTTTTCCGATTATCCCTCGTCGTAACATTTCCGATATTTCCATCTTCAGGCTCCTGCATTGGTCGGTTAGGTGACCAAAACCTTTATGGTACTCACAGTATAGCTCGGCCCCTCGTCCTGATGGGGGCCGCGTGATGGGTTCTGGTCGCCTGAACTCCGGTAGCTTCTTGATGATGGGGAGGATTTCTGATGGTGGTCTTCCGAACCGGGGGAGATCTCTGACGCGACGATACTCGTCGGGTCGTCGGTCAGACATCCGTCGGTTCTCCGAATCTCGGTGCCTGTCTCCGCGCGCTTCCTCCCTTCTCGCCCTCTTCTCGCTAGTCTCGGAGCTCGCATTCCCTCTCTCCAGCGGCCGCTTCAAACGCCCAGCGGCTCCGAGGGTTGATTCCAGCCTGACGTATTTCTGCATCCGGGAGAGGAGGTCGGAGAGGCTTACCGGTGGTTTTTTGGCGTTTGACGCCACAAACGATACGTCGGTGCACACCCTGGTGAGAATGTTGACCGCTGTTCTCAAGTCTAGGTCCACCACTTTCATCACCTCAATCTGGAAGCGCTTTGCGTAGTCCTGGAACATCTCATTCTCTTTCTGTGACACCAGCCACAGATCGTCGGTGCATAACGAATGTTGCATTGTGTTGAAGAAGTGGTCAAGGAACCTCTGGGCCAGGTCGGAGAAGTCCGAGACCGATCGAGCGGGCAGCGCCTTGAACCACTGCAGAGCCGCGTCATCTAGAGTGGACATGAAAGCCCTGCATTTCAGAGCGTCAGTTATATTTATCATTTCCACCTGTCCCTGGAAATGGTAGAGGTGGTGGACTGGGTTGGTGGTCCCGTTGTAACGTTGGAACTTCGGCAGCTGAAACTTCGGTGGGACCGGAGCCGACGTGATTTCCTCCGTGAATGGTGAGGAGGTGAGGAGCGTCGCCACGGATGGGGTGCGGGTACCGAGCTGCAGAGCTTCTATCTTCCTGTTCATCTCTCGCAGGTCGTCCTTCCATCGTGGGTCAAATGGAGACTCGCTACGACTGAATGGAGTAGATTCCGCCGTGAAACGATCGGCAAGGTCGGTCTTGCCCACATTCCCCACGGCCGCCACTGGCGTGACGGGTAGGACGTTGTCGGTTTGATTTACGGCTGGCGCGGGAGTCCCGACCATCGCCGGCGGCGCTCCGGCATGACTTGCCGACATCGCAGGAGGCGCTCGCTGCTGGTTGGGAGCCTCTGCCTCATCTTGATCACCCTGGACCTTTTCTAACTGACGAACCGAGCCCTCCCCTTGTACAGGGTGCGCCTGCTGGTTCTGCTCCATCCTCATAAGTATCTGTTGAAGACTTACCAATGTCTGCTTGACGCGGTCGAGCCGCGACAGGGTAGTCGAATCTTGTTCTTCTGCTCCAGACGCTCCCCCTGCTACTTCTTCCACGACATTAACAAGGGCGGTTTCCTCCTCCAACGGGCGAGCTGCAGCCTTTCCCTTGGGTGCCATTGGGATAAGCTTTTTGTGTCGAGGTTCCACAGACGGCGCCAAATGTTGCTGGAAAAAACCAGTAAGGATCGTCGGCCCGAGCCGAGCTGGGTGGGCTCCGAGGGATTGGCCGCGCCGCGCTGTCGTCGAAGAGGAGAAGCCGACCTGCAAAGAACCACCGAGACTCCTCGGCGGTCGGACACTCCGACGATCAAGTCAGTGAAGGTTGTAAAGAGAGGAGAATTGAGTGAGAGTTTTGTGCTACGAATCGCGTACCTTTTCCTTGTGGGTCTTTGTCTCTTTTATAAGAGCTTGATCCTTTGGACAGAAGAGGAAGGTGGCGGACGAGCCTCCGTGAGGCAAGGGCGCTAATTAGGGAGTCCGCGCCAGCTGGGCGCGAAGAGTCTCGCCTCGACAGCCGCTTGCCTAAAGCGGGTGCGGGCCAACTGGGGGTCGTGATTTACGGGGCTCGTCTGTACCTAGGGCAAGTGTGACCTGGCGCCAGTTGGGGACGCCCGGACATAATGCTTAATTTGAATTAGTTCTCGGCAGCGATGGACTAACCTGTGACGACGACTCCCGACAATTTAATCGTTGGCTCGTCGA